>CAJGYO010000005.1:36299823-37499823 GCA_904845875.1 Miscanthus lutarioriparius | reverse complement strand
GTGCAAACCAAAAAGGGCTCCTATCATTATACCTTTGCCTTGAGCCCATTTTTGTTTTTCTCTTTCCACTTTTCCAAAAGTGAAACATTTGATCATCTCTTTTGTGGCCATCACCTTCAACATGACCATCATCTAGCTTCACCACTTGGATTGGACAACCTTATCTAATTCACACACTTAGATCAAAAGTTAGTCCTAGGTTTCATCAATTATCCAAAACCAAACTAGGGCTTTCACCGGGCTACCTGTCCGCCAGCCAGGCTAAGGAGCGCTCATGGGCTGGCCCGAAAGGTCTAAAAAACAATGGGCCGGGGGGACAGACCGGTCACCGACCGAAAGGTCCGCCGAAAGAATGAACGCCCGCTTGACAACTTCTTCAGCCCACCTCTCTGACCGGAGCGCTAGCCTCGAGCGCCGGCCACCTCCGGGCGGACTCCCCGATCGGAAGGCCTGGCCCAAAACGTTGCTTCCTACTCTGACCCCACGTCTCCGACCGGGGGCTCGTAGGAAGCTACTTACCGCTCTTCTCTAACTAGCACGGCCAGTACCGACTGGAGCCATCCGACTGGGGATTCCCACTCGGAAGGGACCAGGGGCGAACGGAGAAAGCAGCGCACAAAATCAAAACACGGTACCGGGACCATACCCTGTAAGCCTGCGGGAATAGTGCTCCACAACCGACCTAACACAAGTAGTATGCGAGGTTTCGACATTTGTGCCTACAGTATTGTAGGCGCCGACATTTATGTCTACAGTATTGTAGGCACCGTTGGGGCTCCCATACGGCAAAATGGCCCCCCACATGCCTCTAGGCATCGATAGTGGGCACCAGGATTCACCATACCTGGTACACGTGGTGGGGGTCCTCATATACTAACAGTATTTCATAGGTACTGACGTCCACCCTTCCTGAAGAAGCCAACGCAACCCCCATGTGCATCTGACGTTCTACAGCGACATCAACAGTGTTATGCGTGCCAACCATCATCATTACCCTCACTCAGCGTGGGCAACAAGACTTAGAAACATCCGTACTCTCTCCCTCTCACCTGTAAAGCCATCCCCTTTATCTATAAAAGGGGATGCGCTCCCTCCAACAAAGGAGATCGATTTTCTAGAGGTCCACTTCTACAAGCTCGGGCTCACTAGATCGATAGCTGAGAAACCCCTCAAGCACACGCTTGAACACCTAGCTCATAGCGGAGTTTCGGACGCCCTCGGCCCTTTCGGTCGGACCCGACCGGGCCTCTCGTACACCCCTCCTTTCTCCTTCTCGTTTGTAACCCCACTACAGACTTCGAGCACCTGGGCTCAGGAATAAAGTCACCAACAGACCCACACTGGACGTAGGGCACGTTGCCCAAACCAGTCTAAATCCTGTGTCAATGAGTGCTAGGCCACCTTCGATCACAACGTACAGCAAAACTACAAATATTCACTAGTTGGTCACTTTCTGTACCGACAGTTGGCGCCGTCCGTGGGGAAGACGTTGTATGTTCAACACTTTTTGGTCATCGGATGGCCCATTTTTCCACCACCCCCACCGTGGCGGGCTTGGGCGAGACGATTCGCCTTGGCTCACTGGAGTATCCCGCACTCTCGCCTGTGGGGATACGGGTTCCACTCGTTTTCGAGCCATCCCAGGCCTTCCTCTTTGGAAACCTAGACTTCGTTGCCGATCGACTCAGCGTACTCCACCTCCGCGAGGAGACTCGCGACCCGGCACCCGTCGGAGAGACGTTCTCCACCGACTCTGGGACACGCGACCTCAACGGTGCGGCATCTGCGCTTCATTCCGAGCAAACTCTCTGCTCAAACCCCGCTCTGAGTAATATACATGTCGTTCTTTACTTACTACATTCTATCTTCCGTGAAGTACCCGGAGGGCTGCTGTCATTCCTGTCACGGCCACCGTACGGCCAGCTCCCCTATGGCCTCGTGTCTCCCACGGACGCGTACGCCCGGGGGCTCCGAAAGATTATGGCACCGCCTCCTCCCACGTCCGAGTTCATGGGGATGGCGAGCTATGGTCCCACCTGTTTCCTCGACATCATGGACAACGACGTCGGGAGTGATGGCTCCAGCATCGGCTACATGGCACCTAGCCACCGTCCGTCCCGAGAGTGCGCCATGCCGAACGCTCCGGAACAGCCACCAAAGGCAACGGAGTCCTCACGGACTCACGCCTCTCTGGGCCCCCATACGGAGACCTTTGAGCTCACACGCGAGCACGAGGAGGAATTACAACGACAGTGGCCGCATCAGCCACCAACCGTGCCAGCACGCTCGGCGCGCTACGCTACGCCCCGAGCGCGCGGACCGGCGAACGGCGCTCGGGGTCACGCCCGTCAGGTCCAGTGCAATACCCCGGGTAGAGGGACCGATCCCCCATAGTTTGCTCGGGCCAGTCAGAACATTGCCGCCACGGCAATGCTCCTACGCGGCCTGGCCGAGCTGAATGACCCTCGCGAACGGGCGATCCACCGGAACCTCCGGGCACTGGTGGAGACCGCCGCCGTTCAACAAGCAGAATGCTCCATATCGCGACTCCGACTCGTGACCCCGCTCCCCGTCTAGGGAACAGGGACGCAGCAGATGGGGCACTACACCCTGTCACCGCAACAACCGCTGAGCGCGACACATGAGGCCACAGCGTTGCCTCATCTTGACCTGACGACCGCTCCATACCAACCGCCTATCTACGCACAGCTCAGACCGAACCGAGGGACATGCAGCGGCGACCGGAGTCCCAGCACTGATGGCCCGGGACCACCGACCTTTGCCCACATCCCCCAGCAAGCGCCGTTCTTACCGCGCTCCAATGGAGGCCACGGCAAAGGTAAGGCCAAGCGCTAGGATCAAGACGAGGGCCCCTCCATGCAGAGGGGAAAAAAGAACAGAAAGGATCGCTGCCGACCGGCTAACTCCATGACGGTCGTCACGGCCGACCACCTAGGCACGCAGCCTCCGCAGGACCAATCGGGACACTTCCATGAACTCATGCAGAGCCCGTGCACCAACCACAACTATCCCATCAACCATCTCTACAAGGACTGCCAGCTCCTCAGGCGCCTGCTGAGGTAGACAGGCAGGCCGAGGGACGAAAAAGGCAACAGAAGAAGGGGGCACGTCAGGCAAGGATCCAGACGACTGAAGGTTGAATTGATCCGACCGGATGCCTACCGACTGAAAGACAACGACAACAACGTTCTCTCCAAATGCTTGAAATATCTATGTCATTTTTTCCCTAAGTTTTAGTCTTACCATTATTCACTAAATGTACGCTCCTGTAAAAGCACCCCGACCCGAACACTTTTTGGCTCGGGGCACTTGGGGACTCCACTAGGGGGCTCTACAACCCCTCTATTCTGTTTTTACTTTGAGTACTCTTTTACTTTTATATGGAAAAAACTCCTTCCTACCCGAACAAAAGGGCAGTCCGTTCTCTAATTCACCTTATGTAGCTTTGCCTTAAAACATTCCGACCAATCGCACCCCGCCTATTCCTACGGTTACGGTCAGCCGAGCCTCACGGGCCATGCCCCGGGCTCACAAGGTTGCAGCCTATGGAACAAACAGGCAGGTACGAGAGGGAAGGAAGTAAGAAACAAAACTATGCTAAGGGAAAACTAAGGAACGAAAGGGAACATGCTTCCCCGAACGGAGCAACTCCATCACAAAAACAAAAACCGATTGCAGTCATTAAAACACACCACGAACATTTTACACGGGGCTCCCCCATGAACTTAAAACTTTTTATGATTACTAACTACTTATGTTCTGCAAGCTATTAAACCGACCCGGCGGCATCTGCTGGCGGTGCGGCCGACGAAGGCGTAGGCTGCTCACTCTCCGGTGGCACGACGTCTGGCCCAACCGAGGCCGAGGTGACATTTCCCCCTGAACCAGGCTCTAGGCTATCCACAGGCTCAGAAGCATTCTCTCCACGCATGCTTCGGGCCATGTCTTGACGGCGAACATCCATCACCCACTCGGCGGAGACTTGCTCTGACACCGACCATGCGTGCGGCAGCAAGCTCACCCTCGATTGTTTGGATGTCCTCCGTGCTCAGACCCTCAGCATACCCACCGTAGATAGCGTCGAAGTCTAGGCTCGGGTGGTGCGTTGCCACCGAGGTCAGCACCCCCGGTGCTCCATAAAATAGCCCGCTCCTGACAAGGTCCTTGACCGCGTCTGGGACCTCCGCCAGTTGGGTCGCGGGCACGCTGGTACTTGGCACCGACCCAAAGATTTTCGAGATGATGAGCCGGGCAGTGTTGTGGATCTAGTCTAAGTCCCCTTCAAGAGCACATCGCTCTTCATGGGACTGGCTAGCTCCTCGACGTTCCGGCTGAAGCTCGCCTTTGACGCCTCTAGGTCTCACTCCAGCGCCTTCACCTTCTCACCCAGCTCTAGAGGAAGGACGACAAACTCAGAAACAGGCTGAGGGAAAAATCAACACCATGAGAAAACAAAAAGGTACGCACCGGTGCGAGAGGCCTCAAGGGTGGAGAAGTCCTCCGCCTGCTGAGCTGCCTGCTCGCGTAGCCGGGCACTATGTCCTTCATCCCCATCACCTGGCTCCGGAGTGCGAGCACCTCCTGATCTGCCTCCGATCGGGCCCTTTGCTCCGCCTCTAGGGCCTTCTGTGCTCCGCCTCCAGGGCCTTCTATGCCCTCAAGGGCCGCCAAGGCTTCTCGCAGTGCCACCTCGGTGTTCGCCAGGGACGCTCGCACCCCCGCCTCAGCCTCTTCGTGATGAACCCTCTCCGCCTCAAGCCCTTGCTCGACAGCGGTCGCCCGCTCTGCCGCACGCTGTCCCTCCGCCCACGCCACAGCCGCCTCGGCTGTCCAAACCTAGGACTCACGGCAGGCGGACTCCACCCGATGCTCAAGCTCGACCATCCGGGCATGTTCCGCCCGAAGGAAGTGGGACTTGTAGGACGACACCTTCCTTATTTTCCTATGAAAAACAGGCATGCTAAAAACAACCGACAAAAGACTCAAAGGGTAAGGGAGAGTACCAGAAACTCACCTCCACGGCGAGCTGCAGGTCGACCTCAACCAGCTGCCAAGCAAACTAGGCCTGCTTCTAGGAGCTCTCAAGCTTTGCGGATAGCTTGGTGAGCTCGGACACCACGGCATGCCCTTGCCCCCCAAAAATGTCCTAGAGCTGGCACTCCCGGGAATCCCGGAGGACGAACATCGCCTTCGACGGGTCCTCAGGAAAAGACCACTCTAGGTCGCCCTCCGATGGACCGATGGAGGGCCCAGCCTCCGACTAGACCACCGCCAGCTCCCGCGGCGACACCACCAGCTCCCGCGGCGACACCGGTGGCTCCGCCGTGGTATCCGCCTCATCATCAGACGGAATCTCCACCACCTCGTTCGCACGGGACGCCACCGGGTGCCCCGACTCCGTTCCAGCCACACTCCCCTCCAGCGCCTTCGGCCTCGACGACAAGGGTAGGTCGTGCAGCCCTCAACCCGTCGAGGCAGGGAGCTCGTCCTCCCTCGTCTCTTCTGCCACGCCCGGGGGAGGGGCCGCAAGAGTTACCTCTGTCACAACCCCCGCCGTCGGCACCGGGATCATGGCCAGCAACGCCACTACCGTTGTCACATCACCAGCAGCCGCCCCGGGGGGCATCACCCCCGGGAGCAAAGGCTTCGTTGCCGCCACCCTGCTGCCCCCTTCATTCGCCGCCAGACACTGCAGAGTGGGCCTCCAATGCTCCTGCACGGGGGTCGGGGAGATACTCAACCCCGGCACCCCCCGACCGCTGACAAAAATCACGGGTGAGCCACACTCCAAAAGGAAAAAGGGGAGAGACTCGACCAGCAAAAATCGGTGAGGCGACAAAAGGTAACATACCGGGTGGCTAGCGGCACGACCCGGAAGGCAGACTCCGACGACCATGGACCTACAGGGCGAGGAACACCCCCAGGCTGCGACCCGCGCCCCCTCGTTTTAGACAGGGTCGGAACCGACCCGACCGGCGCCTACCCGGCCTGCAGATCGCTACGACCCCCGACTCGGGACTCCCCGACTAGAGCAGCGGGCGGGGCGTCCTCTGACTTCAAGTCACATACCGACTGGGCGCTAGTCTACCCCTCAGACCGCCCGAACTGCTCGACCGCGGAAGCGGTAGGCAAAGCCTCCTCTGGCTGCAAGTCCAGCATTGGCACCGGCTCCGTCGCCGCGTGAGCGCCCGTCCGCCCCTCAGACCGCCCGGCTCGCCCAGCCGCGTCTGCCGCAGGCGGCGATGGGACCGGCGACACCACCGAGGGGTGCGGTGACCGCATCCGCTTCAATGCTCGCTCGCCAACGGCGTCCGCGCTCGCCGCACACTTCCACGAAGCAGGAACCTCCACGCGCCCCGTAGCCTCCTGCTCCTCACCAACGGACGTCGCCGCGGGGTCGCGACTTACCACCGACGTCACAACGACCTCCCGACCCTCCTCCTCGTCGGAGAAGACCATGTCATCTAGGTCTGTAGGATCGTCCGACGCGAGTTCTGACTCGACGTCGCTCCTACGTTCCCCAGCCTTCACGCGCCGGGTGACCTCCTTCTTCCTCTCTTCCTTCCACTGGACCTCCAGGGTCCTCTTCTTCTTCCGAGCGTCGGCCGCCTCCTTCTGGGTGGCTGTAACACCTCGGGTGTTTAAATATTAAAAACCGGACATATCATCAAATGCATTGCAAGGCATTGGTCATGTTGCAAATTTTGTTATGCATTCACTAAAACAAGTTTACATTTATGTTATAAGTATTGCTTGGTATTGTTTGAATCAAGTTTGAAATCTTTGTATTGATTTGAAATTCCGAAAACCCTGATTTTCAATATTTAAATCCGACCCTGAAAATCCATTTCAAAATTGAAGCACATTTTGGGGTCGAGTCTTAAAGCAAAGTTGTAGAGCTTGTCGAGTTGTACAAAGTTTATTTTTGGAGTTTTTGAAGTTGTTTAGTAAAATTTGAAGTTATTTAAAAAGGCGAAATTCCTAAAATATCCCCGTTTTAAATTCAAAAGTTCATTTCAAGATGTAGGCCGAATTTGGGTATGGTTTCAAAAACAAAGTTGTAGAACTTTTGATTTTGAACAACTTTTGTTTTTGGAGATTTTTGAGTTGTTATGAAAATTTGGGAGTAATTTGGGAATTTTGGTGGATGGCAATTCTGTAATTTGGATGAACAGTGTCCACCGCCGAAGCTACATGGCCGGCGATCTTCGGTTTGCTTCCAGGCGCGGTCGTGGCCGTTTTTGGCGTCGCGCTGGCTCGGTGAAGGCCACAGCGCAGCTTCCTTGAGCTTCTGAGCCACTCTATTTAGCCTTGGCCATCGCCGTTCGTTCCCACTCTCTTGCTCTGTTTTTCCGCCGCCACCGCCATTCTTCATTGAGCCTTCGCCGTCGAACCAGCATCTGCGCCGTCGCAGCGATGCGTGTCCCAGCTCCGCTAGTTCCTTGCGCACCCAGCCAGCTAGCTCTAGTTGCTTGATTTTGTCGTGAACTCGTCGTTCATCGTTTTCTTCCTCGCGGCCGGCAGCACCACCATGGTGTGCGTGTCGCCGTGGCCAGCGTGTTACGGTGAGCCTCTGCTATTTCTGACTCTTGCTTCAGCTTCACCTCGATGCCATGGTGCTTTGTGCCCGGTTGATTGACCATTTCCTCCACCGTAGTCGCCGGAGCATCGCCGTCGTCGAAATTTGCTCCGCCGTGACCGCTGTGACCGTCGAACCGTGTCTCCGTTGCTTCTCAGGCTCGGCCAGCGACTCCAGTGTGTTCGGGGTGAGCTCACGGTTCTACCCGAGTTGTTTGTTTCATCGTTACCGAGCTCCTATCGGCGGCATAGCGCAGCCGCACTGCCGTGTCCGCCATGGCCGTCGTCATGCTCATGTGCCGCTGTAATTGGTCCCGATTGTGCCACCAATCGACGCGTAGGGGTGTAGGGGTCATTTTAGTACCTTGGTCGTCGTCGTTGAGCTTCGCCGTCGGCGAAGAAGTTTTCGCCGATCGGCCAGCGTGTCGCCGCGTGGTCAAAGCGAGGTAGAAGATGATGACAAGTGGGACCCGGTTGTCGATGACTCAATATGTTCAAAATGGATTTTCTATTTTTCCTAAATAAGTGAATAGTGTCTATTTTTGTTATTTTTGTGTAGATTTATTTAGAGCTCCAGAAATTATGAAAATTTTTGTGTGACTTCTCTGTGATGTGTGTTATTTAGGAAAAATATGAAATGTTGATTTTCAATACTTTTTGAATGTGATAAAAATTGCTCAATTAATTAATAAATGAGTTTACAGGATTTTTCTAGGCTTATTTATGTATCCAAAAATTATGAAAATTGTTTTGTCACTTAGTTATCATGTGATGAACATATACAAAAAAATTTAGGTCAATTGGAACAAGTGGATTTATTTTATAATTATTAATTAATTAATTAATTCATAAAAGCAAATAGTAACCTTTAGTGATTTAGGTTTTGTTTGAGTTTTTGATTAAGTGATGTCCTTGGGTCATTAGTTGGTAATGATCCTTGGCAATTGTTGTGAGTGTTGCGAAAATGGTTTAGTTGGTTTAACTTGTAACTGTACCGCGAAGGAAAGTTGTATTCAAGTTGTTAATTTTGCATCCTTCATTGAGCATCATGTTTTGTATTCAGCATCATGTTAAGCATGGCATTGTTACTACGTGTAGTGAACGAAGGTGAACACTAGGTAGTTAATCAAGTAGTTGAGGAGGTTGATCCGTGCATGGAAGTTGGTGTTGATATTGGTGGAGCGACTCGGACCGGACTTTTCCACAACGAAGGCAAGCCCGGATGCATACAACCCTACCTTGTATTTTACAAATTGATTTCGCTTTTGCTTCTTTTACTTTGCATTAAGTGATTAGGAGTCAAGTGAATACCAAATTGGTACCTTACCAACCTGGTTATTCCATATTTACCATATTACCGCTTTTAAATTCAGATATATGCCGGTTTGCTTAGCTATGCTTAGAACGGTGAAAGTCGGTGATTACTGTCATCTACAAGTTTTAAATGGAGCTTTGGTTAATTATGTTAACATGTGATATGGGAATGTGGAGTAATAAATCTAGACCGGTGGACTCGGTGTGTGTGAGCCACAAGACATGGAGGTCTTGTGAGCGGGTTCTTTCCGCTTTGTGTCGATTAAGGTCCGTCTGTTGTTGAATTGCATGAGGTGAGACTTTGTAGTACTAACCACATACTTGAAGCCTTAACTTGGCTATTCTATTACGAGAATGGCTACTCGCGACTTGGGAGTGGAGAGATGGCGGAAATAGCGTGTACCCACGTGGCAATGGGCTGGATTGGTGGAGTCTCAGTGTATTCTCGGTGGCGCGGACCCATTCTTGTTTTAGAGGATCCGAGGTAGGTTGGTATATGTAGGTCGGGGACCTACATATGTCGTGTGGTCTGGAATTCCCAATTTGGGTTATAATCGGTTCGAATCGTCGTTGCTCCTCGGTTATGGAGACTCAACTCACTTTGCTCATCATCGTAGTAATTAATAACCTGGAACTTGAGGATGGTATGAGAAAGTGTTGGATACTGAAGTTTCATGATCTCAATACGGATCGTGTCAGCTTGGTATATGATCTTTATGAAGTTTTAAATGTTGATATAAAGAATTTTTGTTAAAAAGCTTTTACGCAAAAGAACCTTGATTATTGCTAAAGCCATACCTTGAATCCCATGAGCCTGCATTCCTACGTTCTTTTAAATTCTTATTTCGGTTAAGTCTTGTTGAGTACTTTTGTACTCAGGGTTCGTTGACCCTTGTTGCGTGTGAGGCTCATGAGCAGATCTGTTTTGGATCGTCTTTGCATGACTTGTTGTTCGATCACGATGACGATAATTAAATGTGTGGCCCTTGGGCAGGGCAGCTTATATTGTGTGTTTTGTAATATATTATAATGCCACTCCACTACTTTGGTTTGTATTAATATCGAACTTAGTTGTATGGTTTGAAACAAATGGTTTGTAAACTATGTTATTGTAAGTCTTCTGCTATTTTTACTCTAATGTATCTATTTGAATAAACTGTTGTAATACTACAATGACTCTGTAATGTGATCCTGCTCGGAAATCGTGGATGATTTGGGGTTCCCCGAGGACACCCGACAGTCTTCTTAAGTTATCGGGAATGTATGCATAGATGTCAAAAGTTGTTGGACAGTGACAGGTGCATGTGTGCCCTATAATTTAGGAGGTTCTGCCACAGTGGCCTACCGGGCCCGGCCCTCTGGACCCTTGGGAAGGTGGGTCGGGACTTGTACCTCTCGAGCCCCTACGGAATGATAGAACCAAAATCAAAGGAAAGGGAAGGGAGCAGAAAAAGAGCACGAACAAAGAACATACCAGCGTGGGCACGATCGAGGCATTGAACGGCATGGGCTTTCCCTCAACTGTCTCCCTGGGCCTCAGCTGCAGCACTCGGCCGATGCGGCTCCAGATCTCGTCGTCCGGTAGATCCTCCGGCAACGTACGGTCCGGGTCCGACCGACCGCCGTACGTTCCATCGGGTGCGTCCTCTCCGCCAGTGACGCGACCCGGCAGTGGTAAAGGGTGTGGAACACCCACACCCCGTCGAGGCCGCCCCTTATGAGCTTCCACGGCTCCTCCTCGATGACCCCCACCTTGTGCTTCTCCGTATGGGCACAGCCCCACGACCAGCTCTTCTGCTTTACCGGCCTCCCGCCGGTAAACACTGGAAATGGCGCCCCCACTGGATTCCGGATGTAAAACCACTCCCCATGCCATCCCCGGTTGGAGTCGCATGGGGTGTATGCGGGATACGAGCCTCCTCCCGCACGCGGCTTCCTCTGCAGGGCGAAACCCCCGACCGGCGTGATCTCGGACGAGCTCCAGTCCGCCATAGCCCTCTCGGAGAAGAAAAGCCAGAAGAGGTCCGCGTGCGGCTCCATCCCGAGGAAGGCCTCGCAGATGGTGACAAAACCAATGATGTGCAGCACCCCCGTTGGGTTGAGGTGCTGCAGCTCCAGGCACCACTCGTTGAGGAGCCCGCGCAGGAACCAGTGCGCGAGATACCCTAGACCGCGCTCATGGAAAGTGAGGAAGGAGACCACCTCGTTGGGATGAGGCTGCAGGAACTCCTCCTTCCCAGGGACCCTCCAGTGCGCCACCTCCTGCGGCGGCAGAAACCCCTTCTTGGCGAAAGACTCCAGCACCGAATTCCTCATGGTGGACGACCGCCAGTCCGACATTTCCGCCCTGGATCGCAAAAGGATCAGTGAGTTCTCTTCTTCTCCCTCGCTCTCTCCTCCCTCCTCTCCTAGAAACCTTCACAGCTCTCAAAGACGCTCTCGACGAGGAGGAAAAAGAACGGCGGCGGCGGCAGACGATGAACAGGCAAAAGAACGGAGCGAATAGCCTCTATCTTCTCCTACTTAAAGGAAGGGGAGTAGCGGTTAGGAAAAGGCGTGCCGATCGGGAAGGTGAAACGGCAGGGCAAAAATCTCTCTCTTTTCCATTAAATGCAGACAAGATGTGCCCTGATCCGACGGGACATGCCCAGCGAAGCGGCTCCTGATCAGATGGGACATGGCCTGGCCATGGCCCACCACTACCGCATGATCAACCACTACCGCACGACGGGCATGAGAACCGAAGCATCACCGCACACAGGCGGCTTCCCGCCTCCCCAGGCCAGACCTAGGGAGACCAAAAAGGAAATCTCCGCCGGGACACCAACCGACCCCTTAAGCCGATTGAGTCGCTCGGGGGGAAACGCCAAGGCACAGGTAGGAAGCGAAGGGATGCCCCATGCGAGCCATGCTGACTCTGTCCCGAGTGACGAGCATGGGTCCCGGTTGGACGTCTCTAACTGAAACTCTCCGAGCCCTGTCACTCCAGTCACCGAGGTAAATACTATAAAAACCCCCCCTCTATTTCTTTAAAAACATTCATACATCCATACGCGCATTCATTCCATATGCCTGAACCCCTCGGACGGTTAGGGCATGAACCGCTCGGGGGCTCAGGAACTAAAGCATCGCACGTGCAGCGAAATGCATCAGAACGCTCTGTGTTGCGTCATGAAGCGGGGTTGCCTCATTCGATATGGGCAACCAACAAAGCTAAGGGAGAAAACCATAGATGAGCACCGTGCGGCCCTCGCCCGGTCCGGTAGACTGGGTCATCTCAACCTTCTCGTTCGATCCTAAACCTCTCGCCAGGCCCACAGAATCTCCATCGAAGGGGAGGCCGTTAGGCCACCCCGGTCAGTCTCTAGAACGACCTAGGCATCTGTCGGGTTGCAGGTAAAGGAGTAGTGGAATGTCACAAGAGGGCTATGCCGACCCCATCATGAACGACGGACCCGGATTCCACTCGATCACACCCGTTAGCGAACTCACCGAGCTAATCTTCGAGCCCGAGCGATCGGGACAGGCGACGAAACTCAGCCCCTCCGGTCATGAGGAACCGAGGATGGAGTAACGCACAATACTCACATCGACCCCCATGAAGGCCCGATACGGCTTGGGGGCTCAAGATAAACACCAAAGGACGGCGACCTCGATGTCGCCAGATACATGATTCCGACTCGCCCGATCCCACGGCGCGCACCGACCCCAGGGTCCGCGAGCATCGCCTCGTCCGATCTTTAACCAACTAACTACGCTTCGGCTTCAGACGACTTCACTGTGCTCCAAAAAATCTTGGGACCGCGACCTCGAATTCGCGTCGACGGGATCTTTGACATCTGGCTACGGCTCCTGGGACCGCGACTCCTAAACTCGCGTAACGGCTTCAGATGGCTTCACTACGCTCGAACAAGACCTGGGACCGTGACTCCTAAACTCATGTAACGGCTTCACTCAGGGTCCACGAGCTTCGGCTCGTCCGATTCCTGAACTAACTAAACTAACTCTCGCGATCCACGGCACACATCGACGCCTGGGTCCGTTCGTGGTCCTACCTCGCTCGATCCCACGGCGCGCATCGACGCCTAAGATCAGTAAGCTCTGACATGACCGAGCCATCACCGTCCGTGGCACGCACCGACGCCAGCGGTTTCTCCGAACTAACCTTCTCACCCGATCAATGGCACGCACCGACGCCGAGATCAGTAAGATTTGCCTCGAACCCACGACACCTTGATTAAACAAGACATCTCAAAAACTAAACATACACACACGCCCGCTAAGATAACACCCCCCAGCCGGTTCCCCCGAACCACCCGGGGACTCGGGGGCTACACCCGCGGGTGCGCTCGCGCACACCCGCCGACACAACGCACAAAAATCCCCCGGATGATTTAGGTCAAATCACCTGGGGGCTCGGGGGCTCCTATCGGGTTCATAAACCCGGGGTCCCTCAGGGACCAGCTTCAACGCCTAGGCTCGGCCCAGGAAAACAACCAGTAGCTCATGGGCCGGCCTGAAAGGTCTAAAAAACAATGGGCCGGGGGACGATCGATTCGCCGACCGAAGGTCCGCCAAAAAAGAACGAACGCCCGCTCGACAACTTCTTGGCCCACCTCCCGACCGAGCACTCTCGCCTCAGTGCCGGCCATTTGCCTCCGGCGGACTCCACGATCAAAGGCCTAGCCCAAAACACTCTTCCTACTCGACCACACGTCTCCGGCCGGGGCTCATAGGAAGTCGCTTACCGCTTTTCTCCGATCGCACGGCCAAGATCTGACTAGAAACCATCCGACCGGGGATTCCCACTCGGAAGGGACTAGGGGCGAACGGGGGCAGCGGCGCAAAAGTCAAAACATGGTCTTTGGGACCGTACCACATGCTCAAGAGAACAAAGGCTCCACAACCGACCTGACACAAGCAGTATGGGGCGACCTGACACAAGATCCATGACCAGACGCTCGGGGCCTGCGTCCGGTCAGCATGACCTGTCCGTCCGGTCGCCCCGCGAAAGATGAGGGTAGAGAGCCACGACTCTATTTCGAGGGGGCCTCTATTTAAGCCCCATGGCCGACTCAAGTTCACTCGTTTGGCCATTTGCATTGACATAGCAACCTTATGAGCTTATCCAAAGCCCTCCCACTCATCTCTATTATTGATTCTTCATCTTTGTGAGATTGGGAGAGAATCCAAATACATTGCTTGAGTGATTGCATCTAGAGGCACTTGGTGTTTGTGTTTCACTGCGGGATTCACTTGTTACTCTTGGTGGTTGCCACCACCTAGATGGTTTGGAGTAGTGATGATCATTGAGCTGAGGTTGGTGATTGTCTCTAGTTTTGATCGTGGTGATTGTGAGGGGTTCTTGACCTTTCCCTAGTGGAGAGCCAAAAGGTACTCTAGTGGATTGCTCATGGCTTGTGTGATCCTCATCTTATGTTGGTTGTGCGGCACCCTATTGATGGTTTGGCGTGTGATGCCAATTAGCCATGAACCTCCAAGTGAGTGAATTGCCACAACGAGGACTAGCTTGCCGGCAAGCAAGTGAACCTCGGTAAAAAACATTGTGTCATCATTTGATTCCGAGGTGATTGGTCTTCATTGGTATTCATTCTTGTGATTGATTGGTTCATTCCTCGACTCGGTGATATAACCATCTTGCTCTCTCTTTACATTACCACAAATTAGTTGTCAAGCTCTTTAGTGTAGCTAGTCATGAGAGCTTGTTAGTTTGTTTAGTGTGGCTCTTTAGTTAGCCTTTGAGAGCACACTAACTTAGTGTAGTGACATAGCCATTGTGTGGATAGAGACTATAGAAACTAGAATTATGGTAGGTGGCTTACATTTTTAGTAGGCTAGCGCAACATTCACTTTGCCTCATATTTGTCTAACCGGTTTGCTAAGTGTTGTTGTAGAAATTTTTAATAGGCTATTCACCCCCCCTCTAGCTATTAGAACCTTTCAGTATCGAGAATCTTCTTCAAGCATCGAGTGTGGCGGTGGTACACCATACATCATGGGACATTGCCCCCTGGCAGCTGTAAGTGCCTGACTCGGTGGTACACCCCATATCAGAAACATAGCTTCCTGGGCGTAGCCCTCGGGATGTTGTTAATGCCACGTTCGGGTGGTGTTCCCGATAACTGGAAGCGTAGCTTCTAGGACATCATAGATGCCGTGTTAGGGTAGATATACTGCTGTACTCAAGAAGTTAGTTCCCGATGTATTCCGGCGTGTAAATAGTGGTTGCGCATCATTAAGTCCTAGTCGTAAGCAATAATGAGGATGGGGTAGGTGCACCTCCATCGCCCGCGCATCACTAAGCCAGTTAATTTTTAGGGTGGCCTATATGTGGTAGAACCTCCCAAATTATAGGGCCCACATGCACATATCACTGTCCAACGACCTTTGACATCTATGCATATATTCTCGGTAACTTAAGAAGAATGTCGGGTGTCTCGGGGAACCCCGAATCATCCATGATTTTCGAGCAGGATCCCATTACAGAGTTATTGCAGTATACAACAGTTTATTCAAATATATACATCAGAGTAAAGATTAGCGGAAGACTTACAATAACATAGTTTACAAACCATTTGTTTCAAACCATACAACTAAGTTCGGATAATATTACAAAATGTAGTAGTGGAGTGGCATTATAACATAATACAAAACACACAATTGGATTGCCCTGCCCAAGGACCACGCATTTACTTATCGTCATCGCACTGAACAATAGTCATGCAGTAAGATCCAAAACAGATCTGCTTATGAGCCTCACCTGCAATAAGGGTCAACGAACCCTGAGTACAAAAGTTCTCAACAAGACTTAACTGAAATAAGAAATAATAGAACGTAGGAATGCAGGCTCAGGGGATTCGAGGTATGGCTTTAGCAATAATCAAAGTTCTTTAGCGTAAAAGCTTTTTAACAAAATTCTTTATATCAATATTTAAAACTTCATAAGAACCATATATGAATCTGCCATGATCCGTAATGAGATCATGAACTTCATATCAAACTCTTTCCCAAAACCAGCTCAAGTTTCATTTATTAACTATGATGATGAACAGTGAGTTGAGTCTCCATAATCGAGGAGCAACGACGATTCGAACCGATTAAACCCAGCTGGGAATTCTAGACCACACGACATATGTAGGTCCCTGACTTACATATATCAACCTACCATCGGATCCTCTAAACAAGAACGGGTCCACGCCACCCGAGAATATAGTACTCCACCAATCCAGCCCATTGCCACGTGGGTACACGCTATTCCTGCCATCTCTCCACTCCCAGTGCGCGAGTAGCCATTCTCGTAATAGAATAGCCAAGTTAAGGCTTACCGGAGTATGTGGTTAGTACTACAAAGTCTCACCTCATGCAATTCAACAACGGTACGGGCCTTAATCAACACAGGCGGAAAGAACCCGCTCTTATCACATGATAACATGAGTAACCAAAGATCCATTTAAAACTTGTAGATGATAGGTAATCACCCGACCTTGATCTGTCTAAGCATACCTAAGCATAACTATCCATATACAAATTAAAACCGGTAACAAGATAGATATGGAAAAACAAGGTTGGTAATGCACCAATTAGGTTTTCACTTAACTCCTAATCACTTAATGCAGTAAAGAAAAGCAAAAGTGAAATCAATTTGTAAAACACAAGGTAGGTTTAAATGCATCTAGGGCTTGCCTTTGTTGACGGAAAAGTCCGGTTCCAGAGTCGTTCCACCGATATCAAAACCAACCTCCACAGACGGATCGACGTCCTCAACTACTTGATTAACTACCATGTGCTCACCTTCATTCACTACACATAGTAACAATGCCATGTTTAACATTATGCGAGATACAAAATATGATGCTCGATGATGGATGCAAAAGTTAACAACTTGAATACAACTTTCCTTCGCGGTACAGTTACAAGCCAAACTAACTAAACCTTTTTCGTAACACTTACATCAATTGCCAAGGATCATTATCAACTAATGAACCAAGGACATCACTCAATCAAAAATTCAATCAAAACCTAAATCATTAAAGGTTACTATTTGCTTTTATAAATTAATTATTTAATTAAGAATTATGAAATAAATCAACTTGTTCCACTTGACCTCAAAATTTTTGTAAATGTTCATCACATGATAACTAAGTGGCAAAAACAATTTTCATAATTTTTGCATAAATAAATAAGCCTAGAAAAAATATGGAAACTCATTTATTAATTAATTGAGCAATTTTTATCACATTTAAAAAGTACTGAAAATCAGCATTTCATATTTTTCCTAAATAATATACATCACAGAGAAGTCACACAAAAAATTTCATAATTTTAGGAGCTCTAAATAAATCTACACAAAAATAACAAAAACAGACACTATTCATTCATTTCTGAAAAAAGGAAAAATCATTTTCAAACCGCTGAGTCACTGACAAGGTGACCCCACATGTCATCTTCTACCTCCTGCATTTGACCACGGCGACGACGGCGCTGATCGACGAAAACTCACCGACGGCGAGACCAACGGCGACAGCTAAGGTACCAAAACACTCCCCACAGCACTCCGCATCAATTGAAGGCACTAGCTGGACTAATTACGGCGAGTTACGAGCTTGGCGTCGACCGTGGCGGACGCGGCGGTTCGGCGACACTACGCCGGCGATAGGAGACCGGTAGCGGTGAAACAAACCACACGAGAAGAATCAGGAGCTCACCCCGAACACGTTGAAGGCGATGGACGAGCCGGAGGAACAATGGATAGATGGGTCGACGGTCACAGCGATCACGGCAGAGCAATCTTTGACGACGGCGATGCTCCGGTGGCTACGGTGGACAATACGGTCAACCAACCGGGCACAAAGCATCATGGGAACAAGGTGGAGCTGGAGGTACACTGATCAAGGACAAAGACGCACCGGAGAGCTCTGTCCACGGTGACTCGCTTGCGACGGTGAGGTTGCCGGCCGCGAGGAAGAAAGGCACGCACAGCGGGTTCCCGACGGAGTCAAGTGACCACAGTAGGTTGGCTAGGTGCGCAAGGAGTAGGCGAAACTGTTGAGCACTTTGCTGCGACGGCACAGGCGCTAAATCGACGACGAGGGCTCAACGGAGCGGCGGCGGCGTCGGGAAAACAGAGGAAGAGAGCGGCAAAAACAGCGATGGCGCAGGCCTTATAGCGTGGCCAGGAAGCAAAGAGAAGCCATGCAGGGCCTTTACCACGCCAGCGCGAAGCCAAGGACGGCCACGGCGACGACCAAAACGGATTAGAAGCTCGCCGGCGATGAGGTGTCTTCCATGGGCACTGTTCATCATATTTACCAAATTGCCACTCGGTTTAAAATCTAAATTACTCCCAAATTTATGTAACAACTCAAAAATCTCCAAAAATAAAAGTTGTTCAAAATCCAAAGTTCTACAACTTTGCTTTATAACCACCCCCTAATTCGGTCTACATTTTGAAATGCAAATTTGAATTAAAAAGGGGACACTTTAAGTACATTTCGCCTTTTCAAATTACTTCAAATTTTTCTAAACAACTTTGAAAACTCCAAAAACAAACTTTGTACAACTCAACAAACTCTACATTTTTGCTTTAAGGCTCAACCCCAAAATGTTCTTTGTTTTTGAAATGGGTTTTTTGGGTCAAAACTAATCGCTCGAAATCAGGGTTTTCGAAACTTCAAATCCAAACCAAACTTTGAACTCAATTCAAACCATACAAAGCAACACTCATAACATAAATGTAAACTTGTTTTAGTGAATGCATATCAAAGTTTGCAATATGACCAAATGCCTTGCAATGCATATGATGACATGTCCTGTTTTAGTATTTAAAACACCCGATGTGTTACACTATAGTTGGTCATTTGGGCACTAAGGGTGTCACGTTTTTCTTCGAGATCCGTCAAGCGACGTGATACAAATTTTCATGAACTTTGTTAGTGCTAAAGTAAGGACGTTGTCCTAGAGCCCCGAGGCCAATATAGCATTGTCCCGATTCGGGCACCACTGTGGGCGAGTAACGAGCGTGTGAGCAGCTGTCGACAATTGCGTGTGTTACTCTTCGAGCTGATAACGGGTAGAATGAGTGAACGTCCACTTCACTGAAAGGAAGCGGCAGGACAAAGCCAGACCAGTGGGGGCATGTCATAAAACTCTTTTTCTAGATTCCAGGAGCTCGTACTTTGGTTATAGCAATGGGCCAACCAGTTTTCTGGTTTCCCCCAAAGGGGACACATCCGCTAAAATAAGGTACTTCGAGCTCGTCCGGGTATTGGGGAATTTACGTGACAGCGAGTGTCAAGGTTTTAGAGTTAGACTGGTGACCCTCCCGAATACCCCCTGACTCTAGAGGGGCAAGGTCGATAGCGAATGAATCGCTATCGCTTACACCTGCTGAAGGGGTGAGCTAGGCTAAGTACCCGATCTGAGTGTCAGACCACTAGCCTACACTAGCTCGGGTGATGATTGTTGGTATATTTAATGCATACAGATAAATCTATAAGCAACGGATACCACTGTAGCTTTCACCCAGAGGTATTCCAAGTATTGTATCCACAGGGAAACGTGTGAGACTAACTACGATCTGACTTAACTAGGGGTAGCAACAAGGTTAGGATAAATAGGAGCATAGAGAGGATAACTAGGGTTCTCTAGTTCTAACTTGGTAAGCTATGTCTTCTATTGTTCAACTGGGGTTATTACTAAGGGAAGTACAAGCAAAGTATGTTTCCTAGAGTAACTAAATTCTGCTAGGCCTACAAATGGAAGGTGGACTATAGATGATTCAATGAGGCTATAAGAGTCACCCTCATGATCTACCACCGATCCAGAATGTAGGGTACATCCACAAGTAACCCAGTCTAAGCACCATGCTTACACCTATAATTACTACTTTAACCTAGAGCGTCCTATAGATTAAAGCACTCAAAGAGTTGTGAACCTGATGAGCAATATAAACACGATGCTTAGTTGAATTAGAAGTTGATTACTAGAGAGATCTCGAAAGCAAGCTCAAGTAGAACTTAGATCCACCAAGATACAAGCCATAGAGAGAGCAATGATAGGCCGGCACCTCCTTCAAACTCTTCCCTCACTCTCTATCTCACTATTCTATTTATAAGACTGGATCCTATGGAGGACTAATCTTCTCTTGATTGTTGGCTCTAATCTTGAAGATATGAATTAGGGTTTTAGGGATCTACTGAGGGAGGGGGGCAGTAGCTGGTATATATAGGCCGGAGCATCCATCGTGAGCCCTTGGGTCAAACCAACTTAAAGAACGGCGTAGATGCAACCTAGGAGGCGGTGGAGAACCGACATAACGAGACGGAGGCTGACAGGTGACCTCAGGGGCTGGGCGGCCTGTAGGTGGGGCTAGGCGGCCCCACATGGTAGCCCCTCAGCTCCTGCTTTGGTGTGGTGTCCTCTGGAGTCCTCTGGAACCTTCTGGTGCCCATTTCATGGTGGATAAGCATGATTAATTCTAACATGTAGGTCTGCCTTGATGGTTTTCTAGATAAACCCTGTAGAAAATACAGATTCCCCAAAACTCATGGAATTTGTTAGTTTAAACCCCTAGACCTTTGTTGGTGATCACAATTGTGCCCTTATATATGTTTTATTGATGGTTTATAATGGTTGTTAACTACCATCAACAATGGTGCATCGAATTTTGGACCTTTTGGTCCCATAGCCTCCGTGGTTATGTGGATGGGTTCCTTCTCGACGAAGCTAAGGCATCGGTTTCGGTGGCTCATCTCCCCATGCATCTATCTCAGAAGTTGTGCCTCTCAGATATCATGGGGGCGTAGCTGGGCCTTAACTCTTGCTTTCTCCCATGGAGACTGCTAGACTCAATCGACCGTGCGCATCCCCTGCCTATAAAATAGAGGAATGGAAGAGGAGAGTTAGTACATCTGCATGATAGCCTTTGCATGCTCACCTTCCTTCACTTGTCACGTCTCCTATCATCGTCAGATCTTGCCTACTGTCCATGGCCAGAGAGAAGTGCCGACAAGAGGTGCCTAAGGAGGGATCTACTAAGAGGGGCGTGCCTCCTTCCGCTCGGGCCTTCTGCCTAGGCTTGATGGGGTTCGGGTAAGGATAGATCTTGTTGTTGACTTCGTTAGGGATGGATCTAATGCATTTCTTGGTGTAGTGTTTTCTCATCAGCGCTGCTCGATTCCGTGGCCCGCCACCGTCTGAGAGGCCCTATCACCGTCACATCCCCTAGCAATGCAGGTCGTGCTGCCGCTAGCCTCACCTTCTTCCTCCGATGATGAGGAGGCTAAAGGATACGAGCATGACATCCATAACGTGCGAGAGGAGCTAGCCGTAGCTGGGCAATCCCATTGAAATGGGTGTCAGGAGGTGGAACAACTGAAGGAGTGCCTTACGGTAGCCGAGACAGCACTTGGTGCCATGGACGGGGGGCTACCGACGCCAGGGCTGCAAATGTAGCGACCCACACTGAGCTTGCCGATGAGTTGAACTTCTTTGCTTCCTTTGTGAAGTAGCTTCTTGTCTTGACTTTGAACCCCCACATTTTTCAGTGATTCACGAGCAGCTAGGCGTTGTCCTGGCTAAAGCGGTGGATCTTCACTAGGCTAACAAAGAGTTGCCGGCAGACTGGTAGAGGTGACTCATCAACATGATGAGCCATGGCGTGGATTAATAGCAACCACTATGTGGCGCTGGAGAGGGCCGTGGAGGCCATCGTCATGTTGGTGCAACCGATAGGGTCCGGCCTTCACGAACAGGCTCTTCGCCTCCCGGCGTGAATCGGGAGGTAACAGCACATGGCGTTTGCCATGGGGCCATGACAACCCTTGCTACCACTCACCTTCATCTTTAGCCGGAGGTGGACCTGCATGCGATGGAGCCTGGGTTCCTGTCGTAGATGGAGGTGCCGAAGACGTCGATGTTGACGTCAAATGGCTGATAGCCAATTTTGGTGCCACTGCCAATGCCATTGCGGCAGTTGTAAATGTAGAGCAAGTCATCAAGGACACTCCTCATTGAGGTCGGGTCATGTTGGTTTGTTTTTTGTTTAAAAATATTATCTGAATAAAATTCTATTTTGTAGACCGATAGTTGCATGATTGTATTGTTATAGCCCCAAGCACTTGGGTAGGTTAGTATAACATGTCTGAGTGCTGAGGCCACACTAACCAATGTGGCTATTTTGGCATTTCCATGTCAGTGCAAAGCCCCTAGGCTCGAGTGTCGACTAGCCAATATGGCTTTACTCGGGTGGGGGAGATGTTGCATAGCATTTAGGACATAGCCCCTGAGCTGTTCTCTAGAAAAGTGTTTTCTTAGCTGTCTGGGGCATAAGACCCTTTCGTGCATAGCAACCATATATTTTAAAAAGGTGGGAAAACAAAGATTAGTGTGTTTTAACAGCACTGGTGGAGTTTGTCCCTCCTTTGCTCGAGGTTGACCCGAGGTTTATTGCGGTTTGCACTATCGGTGCTCTAGGTCTCGGTCACAGGGTCCCCCTGGTGGCTAGGTCATTTTTCTCTACTCCTGATTTTGCTTCTTCGGGCAAATTGGGTGCCTCTGGTGGCACCGGTGTAGCCGGCGAAGCAGAAACCATAGAATCGGGAGGTAAAATGTTGGCCGGGGTTTCTAGCATGAGCCGGTGCTCTAGGGATCGGGGCGAGCGTCGGGGTGTTCCTGAGCCTGTCTTTTGTTTATGCTCATAAGCATGTTTTGACTCACCTAGGATTAGGTCCCGTTGGGCCTGTTCAATAGCCAGCCTCTCGCACTCATATGCATCTTGGAAACTACCCACGACGGTGATAACACTCTCAGGGGCCTAGCATCTTGAGCTTGAGGTAGGCGTAACTGGGGATTGCTATGAGTTTGGTGTAGCAGGTCTCCCAAGGATGGCGTGGTAAGGACCCTCAAAGTCTATGACTTCAAAGGAGAGTGTCTCCTTACGGTAGTGTACCTTGTCACCAAACATGATAGATAGAGTGATCGTGCCAAGGCGCATAACCCATCGTTTGGGGATGATCCCATGGAACAGAGAATGTGGGGGAAGAAGTTTGCTTGTCTTGATGTTTTGCTTTTTGAACGCATCCTTGTAAAGGATGTTTATGCCGCTTCCTCCATCCATAAGGACTTTGGTCGTCTTTACACCTCCCACAACCGCGTTGACCACTAGAGGGAATTGACCAGCCTCGATGACGTGATCAGGGTGGTCGTCCCTATTGAAGGTGATCGGGTGCTTCGACCATCTTAAATAGATAGGAACTATAGGCGCAGTGGCAAAGATGAGACACCGGGTTACCTTTTCATGACGATGATCCTCATAGTCCTATGGGCCCTCAAAGATGATCATGACGCCCTTGATGTTGGGGTAGCCGCCTTCATCGTCCTCAATGGCGTCGCCCTTCCCTTTCTTCAGTGGATGGCTGCGGCATCACCGTAGCTTCCCTCATGGCCTCACCCAAGTTTTGCTCGGTCTTAGAATATACCAAAGTTGCTCATAGAATGTCGTTGTGGGCCTGATGGCCCTGAGCGGTGTTCTGCTGTTGGAGCTAGCATCGAGTTTTTGATTTTCTTCTACCAACATGTTGTGATTAAGCAGATGATCCTAGGCCTGCTGGCTGGTCTCATAAAGCACCGTATAATCAAACTTGACATGATCGTGGGGGAAACGTTCGAGTGTGACATACCATTCCCCTCGTGATCATTCACACCGAGGTAGCAACTGTGTGTATGCGAGATGATGTAATCATCATCAACATCCGGGCGGCTAGCTCCACATGGCTGGTAACGGTCGAGGAGAGAAAGGTGTGAAGCCGTTGCATTAATGAGTTCAGTGGTCCCATGTCATGGTGTCGATCGCTCTCGTCGGAGTAGTCGATTGTTCCAGGATGGTTCCGCCCTGGCTGAGATTATGAATGGTGACCCCGACTAGGTTCGAGTCGAAGACATCATTGTGGTGGTCCCATCAGTATGGCACGGGTTTTTTGGTTTCTCCGTAGGAGATCTAGAAAATAGCGTCATCGCTGTATATATTGGCACTCCCGAGGATTGGGAATGAATCAGATCAGGTACTCCATCCGTTGTCGGGACTGGATCCCCGATCTTGCGAAAGAAAAGGGTGGCATTGAGTCTAGGCTCTTGGCTAGGTTTGGCAAAAAGCTGACCGTGGCGGGTTAGATGGCGGGCGATGGCGAGCGGTCCTCCATCAACAACCTTCTCCAGTCCGATGGCGAAAGCATGAATCTAGAGTGACTAATCCTCCTCCCATTTGGTCGGCTCAGGCTCCTACAGGCGCAGGTCCCTGAACCGGTCGGCGATGAAGTCGAGCTTCCCGAAGACGATCGTTGTGCTCGGCTGCATCTTCTTCGATTCATCACCGAAGTTGAAGACGATTCCCATCTGAAACACAAAAACAAATCTAAACGCGAAAGGCCCCTACCTGGTGCGCCAAATGATGGATTGTTTTGCCCCGGTAATATCCAACAACGTAATCGTGTAGATGGAATCAGATGGTAGCACACGAGACACGGAGATTTGTACTGGTTCAGGGCATGGTACATGCTAATCCCTACTCTAGCGGTGCGGCTGCTCTTGTATTCGTATGCTCAATTACAGGGGTTGTTGGTCCTAGCTACGAGGTAGATGGAATTGGTGGAAGATTGGATCCCGAGCCCGATGTCCCTACCCTCCTTTATATAGATAGGAGAGGTAGGGTTATAGAGAGGACGATCGGGCTAACAGATTGTTTTCTAGTTTGTTACAACAGATTGATCCTTGCTATCGTCTAGATACACCTGCCTTGGTTTACCTTGACCCCCATGTTGGTTGGTCGCATCAGTCCTTGCGGGCCTCCTCCTTGATGACTGCTGGGCCGATAGCTTGGTGGTAGTCATATATATGGGCGGTGTAGGTACCCCTAGCCCATATCTCTAACAGATAGGGAATTTAAAAACTTGTGCCATGCAAGCAAACATATGTAATGCACATACAAATGCAACATACAAGTTTATGAGCTTCCCCCCCCTACTTGTATGCTTCAAATTTTAATTGATCCCCTTACAATGTCATTTCATTTGTTTGCTCCCCCTATCTTACTATCTTTGTGAATTTCTCTCCCCCTTTGTCAACAAGTAGCACAAAAGGTGAACTCAAATTTTAGAAAGGTTAGGGTGAAACCATGTGAAGTGAGGATCATTTTCCTAATTTGGTTCAATCTAGATTACTTGCAAAAGATACTTAACTCGGTTTGATCCAAGGACAAACTTCTTCACACCTCCAAATAAGGATTATCTTGTACCATGTTGAGTTAAACACTTATAGCTCATTCTCTAGATCAAACACTAGGTTCATAAGCCCACAACTATGTCATATGCTACCACTAGATCATTTCAAGCATACAAGCAATAGTAGTACCATACAAGCATCAAATTTATTTGATTTTCATGAATGAGCCTAAGATATGATAGAAATGACTAGATGCACTAAACAAGTCCTTAGTAATGGATGAATGGCATGTCAAACAACTTTACCTTGCTTTGCTCAAAGGAGAGGCATGTCATATAATTGTGGTGCATCAACACATATTTGAGAAGTCAAGTATGTTCAATTCATTCCTTAGCTTGCAAAACCTCTTCTCATCAAGTGGCTTGGTGAATATGTAAGCAAGTTGATCATCGGTGCCCACACTCTCAATGTAAATGTCCTTTTTTGTTAGTGATCTCTTATGAAGTGATGGCGGACATCTATGTGCTTTGTTCTTAAATGTTGAACCGGGTTGTTGGTGAGCTTCACGGCACTCTCATTATCACATAGCAATGGCACTTGTTTGAATTTGATTCCAAAGTCACTCAAAGTAGCCTTCATCAAAGTAATTGAGGACAACAACTACCGACCGAAATGTACTCCGCTTCGGCGGTTGAAAGTGCCACACTATTTTGCTTATTTGATGACCAAGACACAAGTGATCTTCCCAATAGTTGACATATGCCCGATGTGCTCTTTCTCTCAACTTTACATCCCGTATAATCGAAGTCCGAATATCCAATCAACTCAAATCTTGCTCCTTTGGGATACCACAATCTAACATTTTATGTATGCTTCAAATACCTCAATATTCTCTTTGTTGCCTTCAAATGACTCTCTCTTGGTGAGGCTTGAAATCTAGTGCACATGCACACACTAAACATCACATCCGGCCTTGATGCAATCACATAGAGTAGGCTTCCAATCATAGACCGATACATCTTTTGATCCATCATGTTGCCACTAGCATTACTATCCAAGTTTCCATTTGTCCTCATTGGTGTACTAATAGCTTTAGCATCATCCATTTCAAACTTCTTGAGTATGTCTTTGATGTACTTGCCTTGACTCACAAATGTGACATTCTTCATTTGCTTGATTTAAAGACCAAGGAAGTAACTAAGCTCTTCAATCATTGACATTTCAAACTCACTTGCCATCATCTTTCCAAACTCCTCACAAAAATCTTAATTGGTTGATCCAAATATGATATCATCAACATAGATTTGCAACACAAACAAGTCCTTGTCAATCTTCTTGGTGAAGAGAGTAGTGTCAACCTTGTCTATAATGAATCTCTTAGAGAGTAGGAAGTCCCTCAACCTCTCATACCATGCTCTAGGTGCATGTTTCAATCCATACAAAGCATTTCTCAGCTTGTAGACATGGTTGAGTTTCTTCTCATCTTCAAAACCAGAAGGTTGCTCAACATACACAAGCTCATTGATGTACCCATTGAGAAATGCACTTTTCACATCCATTTGGTACAACTTGATATTGTGGGCACCAGCATAGGCTAATAAGATCCTAATTGCTTCCAATCTTGCAACCGGGGCATATGTTTCTCCAAAGTTAAGAACTTCAGCTTGAGTGTAACCTTGAGCCACTAATCTTGCTTTGTTCCTTACAACTATCCCATCTTGATCTTGCTCGTTCTGAAAGACCCATTTTGTTCCAATCACATTATGATCCTTAGGCCTCTCAACTAACTCCCATACTTGATTTCTTGTGAAGTTGTTTAGCTCTTCATGCATTGCATTCACCCAATCAACATCCAACAAACCTTCATCTATCTTCTTAGGTTCAATGGACGACATAAATGAGAAATGTTCACAAAATGATGCCAATCTTAATCTTGTTTGTACACCTCTTGAGATATTACCAATGATAGAATCTAATGGATGATCTCTTACAATATTGGTTGGTTGAAGCACTTCAACTTGATTGCTTGCGCTTGATTGCTCATTTGGTTGAGATGATGAACTAGCCACTTGTTGTTGATCTTACACTTTGTCATCACTTATGCTAGCTTAATTTTGATCACGAGAACCACTAGCTTGTACATTTGAGTTAGAGATCACTTGATTCTTGTCATCTTCAACATCAATCATCTCTCTAGGCCTTATATCACTAATGTCCATGTTCTTCATTGCATTGACTAATTGAGTGCCTCTCACATCATCTAGATTCTCATCTTCCTCTTGAGAACCATTGGTTTCATCAAATTCCACATCATGAACCTCCTCAAGAGTACCACTAGCTAAATTCTAAACTCTATAAGCCTTGCTAGTAGTTGAGTAACTAAGCAAGAAACCTTCATTATATTTCTTCTCAAACTTTCTCAATCTAGTGCATTTCTTCAAGATATAGCATTTGCAATAAAAACCCGGTATGCAATATTGGGTTTTCTTCCATTCAAGAGCTCATAAGGTGTCTTCTTCATCATGGGGTGACAATAGAGTCGGTTGCTATAGTAGCATGCCGTGTTAATTACTTCGACCCAAAATGAATTACTCACATTGTACTCACTCAACATTGATCTTGCCATGTCAATCAAAGTTCTATTTTCCCTCTCAACTAGGTCATTTGATTATAGAGTATACTTGGCCGAGAATTGATGTCTAATCCTAAACTCATCAACTCTTGTGTTGTTGAATTCACTTCCATTGTCACTTCTCTTTCTTGATACTTGTTTCAAACTCATTGTGAATTCTCTTGATAAATTTCTTGAAGGTTGCAAACACATCACTCTTATCAACCAAAAAGAACACCCAAGTGTATCTAGTGAAATCATCCACAATCATAAATCCATAATTATTTTCACCAATGCCAATGTAAGTGGTTGGTCCAAACAAATCCATGTGCAACAACTCAAATGCCTAAGATATACTCATCATGCTCTTCTTAGGATGTGTGTTATCAACTTGCTTTTCCGGCTTGACATGCACTACATAGCTTATCCTTCTCAAATGTGACATCTTTCAAGCCTCTAACTAGATCATGCTTAATCAACTTGTTCAATTGTTTCATTCTAACATGACCAAGCCTTCTATGCCATAACCAACCCATACTAGACTTAGTGAGCAAACATGTTGACAATTAAGCTTCTCTAGCATTGAAATCAACCAAGTATAGATTCTCATATCTAAATCCTTTGAATATCAAGTTAGAGCCATCTACACTTATGATCTCTACATCATCCACACCAAATATGCACTTGAAACCAAGATCACACAATTGAGTTACTGACAAAAGGTTAAAGTTCAAGCTCTCTACTAGTAGCACATTATAAATGTTCAAGTCATTGGATATTGCAATTTTACCAAGCCCTTTGACCTTGCCTTTGTCATTGTCACCAAATGTGATACTATCAATCCCATTGCTCTCATTTGTGTTGATTGAATTGAACATTATTGAATCACCGGTCATGTGTTGTGTACACCCACTATCAAGCACCCAATGGCTTCCTCTAGCTTTATAATTGATCTACAAAAGGAGATCAATTCTTTTTAGGTACCCAAACTTGCTTGGGTCCTTGAAGGTTAGTCACTAAGGTCTTTGGCACCCAAATGGCTTTCTTCTTTGAGCCCACAATCGGTGTACCAATAAATTTAGCCTTTACACCATTGGCACCCTTAACAAGCATGTAACAAGAATCAAATCTAATTGAGGATATATTAGGTTGCTTGTTCTTGTTAGTCTTGCAATATTACTCTATATACCCCACTTGCTTGCATCTATTGCAAAATCGACCATTGCCCTCACAAAGCTAGCTTTGGGAATGACAAGGGCCGGCTTGCCTTTCTTGGGGTATAGTCTAATCCCTCTTTGTTGAGAGAAAACCTTTGGCTACCCAAGCATTTTAGCAAGTGAGCATCTCCACCATAGGCATTGCTAAGGCACGAGTGCGCCCATTCACCTCCTTCTTAAGGGTCTCATTTTCCACCATTAGTGAGGCATCACAAGTGAAACCATCACTCAAAGGTGAAGTAGAAGTGAAAGTGCTACAAGAAGGGTTAGTGGGAGCAACAACAATGGGCTTATAAAATGATTCATCAAAAATATCACATGTTAGTCCCACATCACATGATACAATCACTTGCTCCTTCTTGGCTTCCTCCTTCTTGACTTGCTCGAAGAGAGAGGAGTGAGCCTTTTCAAGCTTAGAGTGAACTTTGCCAAGCATCTCATGGTCTTCTCTTAGACTCTCATGAGAAGCATTGAGCTCATCAAAGGATTGCTCAAGAGATTTGATCTTCTTATGCAATTCTTTGCACTCCTTTCTCTTTATCTCAAAGCAAGTGTGTACTTGCTCACATATGTCCAAGAGTGCCTCCTTGGTGTACTCTTCATCATCATCACTCCTACAATCATCACTTTCACAATCATCATCACTCACATCATATTTTACCTTGGTGGGTTTTGCCATGAGGCATGTCAATGGAGTGTCGAAGATGGAGGGCTTGTTGTTGATGGTGATGCTTGCTAGTGCCTTCTTGATGGATTTTTTGTCATCATCACTAGAGCCATCATCATCATCGGAGGTGCTATCACTATCCCAAGTGACTACATACCCACTCCCTTCTTCTTCTTTGTGAAAGTCATTTTCTTTCTTCTCCTTCTTTTCTTTCTTCTCCTTCTTATGCTTCTTCTTCTCATCCTCATCATTGTCACTATTGTAGGGACACTCTGCCACAACATGATCTAGGCTCTTGCACTTGTAGCATCTTCTCACATACTCCTTGTTGCGATCTCTTCTCTTTCTTACACCATAGCCCTTCTTCTTCATGAACTTGCCCAGCTTGCACACAAGGAGAGCTATAGCTTCATCATCGATATTACTAGCATCTTCATCATCACTTGATTCTTTCTTGGACTTGCCCTTGTTCTTGGATGATGAGCTATCCTTGAATGCTACGCTCTTCTTCTTCTTGTCTTCATCTTCCTTCTTCTCATCCTTGTCAACCCTCTCCCTTTTCACACGGTATGTCTCTTGTGTCATGACATCACATAGTACTTAGTTAGGGGTAAGCTCCTTCAATCCTCCTCTTATGATGAGCACATCAAGAATCGATGAGAGACGTCATCATCATTGATCTTCTCATCCAAAGCCTTCAAATCATTGACAATCACTTGCAATTGATGGAACATCTCCGAAATGCTCTCATCATCATTCATCTTGAAGCATGTCAACTTGTCCTTGAGAACGTACAACTTGGCACTCTTCACCGCCGGTGTGCCCTCATATGTCTTCTCCAATCTCTTCCACACCTCACTAGCTTTCTCACAATCTTTGATTTACTCAAACACCTTGGAATCAATGGCATTGTATATGGTGTTGAGAGCCATTGTGTTGCATTGCTTATTGGCCTTGTCTTGGTTGGTGAGATTGGTGGGTTCAAGAATCACATAATCACTTTAGGTTACATCCCACACTTGATCATTGATTGGACCAAGATACATCTTCATCTTTCTCTTCTAATAATTATAGCATGTGCCATCAAAGAATGGTGGTTCACCCTCCACATGGTTGAACACAACTTGAGCCATAATTTAACACCATGGTTGTTAAGTCTTCAATCGAACGGTCACCACGACTCTGATACCACTTAAAAATGTCCTAATATGGCTAGAGGGGGTGAATAGCCTATTTAAAAATCTACAAAGCACTAGAGCAATTAATTAGTATAACAAACAGTGTAATACAATTTTGATCTAGCTCTACAGGGGTTGCAAGCCACCTATCCCAACAAGTCTAGTTGCTATGATCACTAGGCACACAAGGGGCTAAGTCACTACTCACTAAGATCTATCAACAAGGCTACACTAAAGAGCTTCACTAGATGAAACTAAGCTACAAAACAAGCTCTCAAAACTAGCTACATTAAAGAGCTTGCTACAACTAGTTTATAAGAAAGTAATGGAGTGAGTAGGGTGATTATACCGCCATGTCGATGAATGAACCAATTGCCATATAATGATAACCAATCACCGAGAGAAATCCAATCACACAAGAGACACAAGATTTTTCTTCCGAGGTTCACGTGCTTGCCATCACGCTAGTCCTCGTTGTATCGACCAACACTTGATGGTTCGGCGGCTAAGAAGTGTTGCACGAACCTCGCCCACGAAATGGAAGTTGCAAGAACTTACCCATAAGTGAGGTAACTCAATGACACGAGCAATTTACTAGAGCTACATTGCGACTCTTCGCCGGGGAAGGTGCAAGACCCCTCACAATCACCGGAGCTGGCCACGAACAATCACCAACACGTGCTAAAGCTCCTCCGCTGCTCCAAGTTGTTTAGGAGGCGACAACCACCAAGAGAAACAAGAAATCCGCAACCACAATGATCCCCAAGTGCCACTAAATACAATCACCCAAGCAAATGCACTTGGAATCACTCCTAATCTCACTATGATAATGAATCAATGATGAAGATGAGTGGAAGGTGTTTGCCTAGGTTCACAAGGTTATCAAGTATGTCAAAGTGTCAAGAGAGTGAGCCTAGGGCTGGCCAACTCACTTAAATAGGGAGCCAACCCCGAAAGAGCCGTTGTCCCCCTCACTGTCTGCTGCTCAAGCCAGCCGGACACGCCGATCAAGCATGATCGGACGCATGCCCTCAGCGTCAGATCAACCACCGCCATCCATGTGTCACCTCCTTCATACCTCAGCCACCAGATCCCAATGGTCAATTCTCAATCGCTCGCGCATTAAGTCACGATCGGACGCGACGCTAGGAATGACCTGACCCTAGCCACCCTGCGTCCGATCAACAACAGAAAGGTTCCAGAGCCAGAAATCACCAACCGGACACGCCAGATCACCATCGACCTGACGCGCCCCAGCGTTCGATCGTCACTCTGCTCTACTGCGCGCTCCCGAGGTGCTGACGCCAGCGTACGTCACCAATGACCTGACGTGGCCCCTGCGCGTCCGATCGCGTCAAATCGCCTCCTCTAAAAATGTGACTAGACGCGATGCTAGAGTCAGGTGCAGCGTCCGGTCCTTCCTCGGCCCTCTCGGCCAACAGCGTGCCACCGCTAAAATTGACCGGACGCGCAGGTCACTCCGACTGCAACGTTCGGTCATGGACTTTCTCCTCCTTTTCTTTTTTAAGTCCACAACTACTTTGTCCTTGTTTCCAACTTGCTAACCACAAAGTGTAGAACTTGTGTGCACGTGTGTTAGCATTTTTTAAAGTATTTTATAAGGGTCAAAGTTAGCACACTAGGTTCCTAAATGCATATGCAAGAATCATGTCACCTAGTGGCACTCGATAACCGCTTAGCCAAAGATTTCTCCTCTTTATAGTACGGCTATCGATCCTAAATCACTCACACCATCTATGGTGTCTTGAGTGCAAACCAAAAAGGTTCCTATCATTATACCTTTGCCTTGAGTCTATTTTTGTTTCTCTTTCTACTTTTTCAAAAGTGAAGCATTTGATCATCTCTTTTGTGGCCATCACCTTCACCATGACCATCATCTAGCTTCACCACTTGGGTTAGATCACCTTATCTAATTCACACACTTAGATCAAAGGTTAATCCTAAGTTTCATCAATTATCCAAAATTCACCTGGCTACCTGTCCGCCAGCCAGGCTAAGGAGCACTCCCATCCTTTCTTGCAAGCGGGGTGCTAATACCTGCAGATCTGGTGGATCTAGTGTCTTCATGGCCGGATCTGTCGCTCCTCACGTGGAAGGTACACACACGCCCGGTGTCGGGGCCGAGTCGTCGCCGCTTAGCCACAGACGGCCAGCAGCAGCGACCGACCACAGACGCAGAGACGCCTTGCGCCCGGGCCAGACCGAGGTCATTGCGCCACCACTATCACCGAGCTACCAAGGTTCCCGTGTTCCCTAGAAGGTAGCTGCTCACGCTGGATCGGGCTAGGGCGAGAGGAGGAGGGGCGAGACGGGTGTGACAACGACACGAACCGGGGGGGGTGTGGAGGAGGACCGAGCGGGTAAGGACACAGACAAGAGGTAAGACCGTAAGAGGTAGATATCTCGGCCACGGATAACGATTGTAGGATCGCTGGGAGCTGACTGTACACGATACAAGGTACATACAAAAGCGGACATTTAAGGGCTATCCGTTTGCTCGCAGCCCACAAGCTAGGAGCCCAATTGACGCAGCCTCTCGTGTTTGATATTCTAAATGGGTAGGTGGGCCAGCCTCACACGGGCGTTAAAGCAGCCACGGGCCAGGCTCCAGGGTAATGGATTCTAGATTCGTTTTCTCTCATCCCGGTCTGCGTGCTGCAACTTCGAGCCACGAGGGGCAGAAGCGGTAAGAGTGGAATCACTGGACCCCTACCTCCACACATTCAAACAAACATGGGCCTTCATGAAGCAGGCCGAGCCAGGCACGGGCAAATAAATAAGCCTGCCCGCACCACATCAACTTGGCCCAAGCGAATCTGCATCTTGTAAGCCTGGCCAGATATCTAACATAATCAAAACAAACGGACCTGTGAATAAACGCGAATGGTATGTTGAGCTAGATTACGTGCAGAAATGTTAGACGTTACAGTTACTCCACAAATGCAGGATAGTCAAACGCTACATGTACCCGACGTTACATCAATAACACAGACCGCACAGCTAGTTCCGAAGCCGGAGTCACAGCATTCAAAAGACACAACATCAGTGTTCAGTTGCTCAAAAGACACTACATAAATGTTTGCCGCCCAGAACACATCCTGGCTTCAATGAGACATCCAGTCATCGCTATAGAACCATGGACGCTCTAGCATCTGATCACCTGCACAACACAAACAATGCACAGCAAAGGGCAAAATACACGACCTTGTTCTGCCAGGGCTCAATAACGAGGTCAGTTACGTTCAGCTTGCGAAACTATGAACCATCTGTGAAACAGATAAGTTACATACAGGGTGAACGAACCTAGATTATCAGTCACGCTATCAAAGATAGGGAAATACCAAACTTCAGAGGCACTGAAATACAGACGAGGTCAAAACTGAAACGACTACAGCACACAGGTTAGCCTTACCAAGACGCAAGTGCGACGAGAACTCTAGAGAAATCATGAACGTAACATGGAATAGAATTAGGATGTACCTGCCTACCGAAGCCGATCGAGATGGATCTGCATACCTTGTTCCTAGCCTCACAGCCCCGTACGCTTCCTGGCAAGGCAAGTACGCGAGTTGTTAACCTGGCGTACATGTTCACATGTTGGTGTGGAAGGTGAATCGATAGCTGTCTAAAAGCCTCCAATGCATGGTCCATAGCTGTGCAGTGGTCCTGTACGGATGCAAGCAGGCCACCAACTAAGCTACCTAGCTCCTTCATATCTTCACGAGACAGCTTCAGCGTAAGCGAGTCGTGCAAATGCTTTACACTTTCATGAGCCTGGTGCACCACTCTGACCGCCTCGTCTGCACAGGCATGCAGCTGACCTATGTGCTCATTGTAGCAATTTGTTTCGAACACACCAACCTAGCAAGAGCAGGGTAGTTTCTGTCAACTATGCTATAGTCCAACACATGGGTCGCATGCCTTATGAACCGATAGATGGCCTCGAACAGCACCATTGGCTTGGTAGCAACGTACTTGCGGCGAAAAGTGGTCCCTTCAATACACGTGCAGAAGTTTCCATCAGCTCTTGGTGTGGTCTTGACAGACACTTCCGTCTTATGGAACCTTAGACCAATCACATTCAATATGTAGGGAAAAGCAACTAACCACATGGAATACATAATACATTTGTTGTCTGTGGAAAGAGTGAAGAGCAGCGAACTACTGTAAGGTATATACTTAGAAAAAGCACCGTTGTCCTTGAACCTGCTGAGGCTAATGGGTGGACTGATCCTACGGTATACAGCGCACATTCTGTCGTGAATGTCCTGACTGCATTCGACGCCCCAAACTGCACCCGATCACCAGAAGCGGCAACGCGTAACAAGCCTTCGTCGCTTGATGCGCCTCTGAAAGCCTGGGTGTAATCGTAGACTTTCCGAATGGCTGGATCTAGCCTCACACAAAGATGGTGAGCAATTTCATAGATATCCTGGCACGATACCCTACACTGTGCAAGGGCGCCATACTTCTGACGGTAGAAGTACCGAAGCTCCAGTATCATCATGTAGCTGTAGTCAAGTATCACCGTGCTATCTGCATTGGCGCGGAGAACTCCTTGGTATAAGCATATGAACTCCTTGGTATAAGCATATAAACCGTGATGTCTCGGAGGAATCTAGGTGAAAGGTGCAAATTAAATGTGATCCACCGAAGAAACATCTGAATAAGAGTATCCAAAGAACTGGCCCGTCACCACAAGGCAGACGGCGCCATCCGCCGTGAGGAGAGGGTACCCCACCTTCGCCTCTGGCAACCCCGCCTCCTTGAAGCCGTCGAACCTCCAGAGCTCTCTGACAGGAAACCTTGCCTCGTTCTTCCACTGCCCCCCAGGCAGTTCCAGAGTCCACATCGTCACCGAGTCATCAGTACGGTGCTTGCCGCGACGAATGCAGACGAACCAGATGGAATCCCCGACGCAGGCTATGGTCCGGGTCACCTTCTTCATCGGCAGAGGGCAGTCCGACATCTCCTTCAAGTTAAGCTGGCACTCGCCAGGCAAGTCGATGCAGCCGAAATCCACGGCAGAGTCGTCACTGGCGGTGTGCAGGTCGCAGTAGATGAGGGCTTGCGAGAGATCGGCCCAGAAGCCCTTGCCTTGAAAAGAGAAGGTCGCGTCCATCCTAAATCTTTCGAAGACGCTAACCGGCACGTTCCACCTCACCTGGTGTTACATCGGCAGTTTCACGCGGACGAGAAGTTTAATCGATGCAAACGTAACAGATTTTGTTATATAGAAAGCTACAGAAATGGAACGGAAGCAACATATATAGCTACATACCTGGTCTGAAACACCCGGCTATTTTTCCGGAAAGTATCCCCAACACACAGTTCCTTGATGCGTCCGGCTAGCCCACAAGCGCCCTGTTCATTTGGACCGGTTTGGCTTATAAGCCATGGCTGAAAGTATCGTTGACTGATTTGGTATGAGAGAAAAATACTATTCGTTGGCTGATAAGCCATGGCTTATAAGCCAAATACGACCAGGCGAAAAGACCGAAGATTGTCCATGTAGGGCTTTAACGGCCCTGGTGTAACCGCTGTGTTCATACACATAACGTCAGTCAGGGAAAACGAAACCAATCTTTTCGCTACAGATACTTATATGGCAGAGGCGTCCCAGTCTTACTCTCAGCACCATAAGTGGCGATCCACGGTAGATCAGCCGTCTCGTACTCACGACACCACGGTAACAGTTCTAGCACGAAATTTTCTCCATCCAGCTCTCGGCACGCAAGAAGCTGCAGCTGGAACGCAGCTGAAGCCGTCTCGATGATAAAGTTGGGAGACTCGTAGGCCACGCTGAACCCGGACTGGAACTGCCCCAGCTGCTCTCTACCAATCCTTAGTGTGCTAGCCCGACAAGGAGCACCTGCCTTCACTCTAGCAACAACCAAGAATCTTGGACGTGCCCCTGACATTCGAATAGACATAAGTTAGACGGGCCTTCCTAGAGAAGCTGACAACGGCTAGTCATACATGGTGTATCTATCTCACCTTGTACAGAAGACATTGCCAGTGATAAGGTCTACGCAGCTCGGCTGGACTTGTTGCCTAGAACAGAACAAGCGAGCCCACATAAGTAAACAAACACAAGAACGGCGCCTATACAACAGCAGATGGCTAAATTATTAGAAAGCTTCAATTATGATAGAAGAAACGGTAAACAAACGGGGATCAGATCGTTGGCCACGGCAACATCTCAACAGCAGACGCAAATTATGATAGAATGCATCAGACACACAGACACGCATAAAAACACATACTAGAAGAATGTTTCCACTCCAAAGGCCTTGCTCTTATGGATCCAAGTAGCCCCCGATCTTGCTGAACCTGAAAAGAACAGCAACACAGAAGACAATCACAGCTACCAATGGCCACCAGTGGTGCACGAAAAATGTACTCCCTCCATCCCAAATTGTAAGTCATTCCAAGAATCTTGGAGAGTCAAAGTTTTTCAAGTTTGACCAAATTTATATAACAAAATAATAATATTTATCATACCAAGTAAGTATCATTAGATTCTTCATTAGTTATATTTTCATATTATACCTATTTGATGTCATCAATCTTTGTGTTTCTCTCTATAATTTTAGTCAAACTTTAAAAAGTTTGACTCTCCAAGATTCTTGGAATGACTTACAATTTGGAATGTAGGGAGTAGATAGTAACACAAAGTGTAGCTGCATTAAAATTGCCGCATAAACAAAGAGAAAGATACACAGCAAAGAACACATCTCAGAAAACCAAACACGAATTCGGCAATGGTGGAAAACCAGAAAACTACAGAGCGAGAGGAGATAACCAAAGTGCAACGTTCTCTCACCGGTTGCCTGTAAAATTCCTGCGACACGCCGGTTTAGGATAGTGACACACAAGGGCCCCCGTCACGGCCGCCGTGACATAACCCTAACATGGGCGCTCGCCCCTATGGATGGCAAAGCCGCCGACCACACGAGACCCCTGACCAAGGACTCACAAATCTCAGACATGGTCCCACTAAGAAAGCACGAGCAACGGCCAGCCCTCCGCCGCGGCCGACGTGTGCTAACCCGCCACACGCCGCCACCGTGCCACCCAAGTCAACCCACAGCGGTCCCTCTCCAACACCCCGCCGTAGTCGGGGCAGAGAGACACATGACAGAACAACCATCCATCAACATCGCCCTCGTAAAATTCCCGAGATGAAAAAAGTTGAAAAACTGTAATGGCATCAATGGAAATAACCCATACCAAAACCCTCGGCTATCCCGGTCCCGCCCAGCACCAAACCTCCCCCGAGCACCGCGGATTCCATGGCGACAAGATTCCAAGCCAAAAATAACCAAACATCCCCCCAACACAAAAAATGCCATGATGGCAAGAATCGAAGACAAAAAGAATACAAAAAACGGGACCACGGCTACACAACAACGGCAACCTTGACCACCCCGTCCTCGCTCAGCACCTAACCTCCGACGAAGACAGCAGGTACGACGGTGATAAGATTCGAAGCCAGGAAGAACACCAAAAAATCCAATGCGCAAAGAACACGAAAAAGGAGAAATCCGGAACTGCATACGCACCTGTCAGGCAAACGAACCGTCTGGAGCCGTAGAACTAGCAACAAGATGCTTACCCGTGTTCTGTCTTCCCAAGTGTCTAGGCCGCTGGCATGCGGGCCCAAACACAGACGCACCCGTCGTCGGTCGACAGAGCAGGCGACGTTCCGCGAAGCACCTGGCGGCCACCCACGACATTCGGCGCCCAACTGTACCCCTGGCCACACCGCCGTCACTGCTAGGTGGGACACATGGCACGCGGCCCCATAAGGCAGCGTACCACAAGTAGAGCAGCGGCGCAGCACCCGTCCGGAGACGTCGGAGCCGCACCCACCCCACCCACATTCGGCGCCCAAAAGGCCCTCTGTCGCACCCCGTCACCTCTAGCTAGGGCACGCGAACGGGCGGGCCCACCCACCCAGCGAGCGGCAATCGCCGGCGCGGGGCCGCAGACGAGGGAGGGAGCAGATGCCCTGCAGACTGCACCCCACCCTGCGCCCAAGAGGTCCCACACGCCGCCATGTCACCACACAATGAGGCCACGCCCCCCCCCAACCATAAGCGCCATGTCATGGCGTGCGTCAGGAAGGCGCGGCGCAAGGCATCTGACAAGGGAGGTAGCAAACGTGCTGCCGCAGATGCGACTTATTGCCGCCACGAGAACTGACATCCGGCCTCCAGGAGGACCCCCCTGTAGCACCCCGTCCCCGCCAGTCAGGGCACGCCGTAGAGCAGGGAAGGAGCAGGCGCGCCTCTGCACCGGGTCTCCCCAAAGCAAGGGAGGCCGCCAAACCCATATCAACGGTAGGCCCCGGCGCCGGCGAGGAGACACACACTGCAAAAAAAATCTTCCTGCAAAAAAAACTTTTCCTGTTATTGGATAGACGGATCCAGCCATGAGAGTACCAGATCCGGACGCGGCGTCGCCGGAGCTGATGTCAACGCACTTGAAAAAAAACAACTTTTCCAGCGAGGGGACGAACGGATCCTGCCGCGGGGGCAACGGACCCGGCCTAGGTGTCGCCGGAGCGGACACTCTCATGGCCCATTGCAAGAAGCCCACGGCGTGTCGAGAGAGGGGAGAGAAGAGAGGAGAAGGAAAGAGGAGAGAGAAGAGAGACAGGAGAGAGGAGAGAGGAACACCTTTCTGCTATTGGACGAACAAATCCAGCCATGAGAGTACCGGGTCCGGACGCGGCGTCGCCGGAGCTGATGCCAACGCACTGAAAAAGAAAAAACTCTTCCAGCGAGGGGACGAACAGATCCAGCCGCGGCGGCACCGGATTCGGACGCTGCGTCGCCAGAGCTGACGCTACCGTGGCTCACGACAAGCAGCCCACGAAGTGGCGAGAGAGGAGAAAGAAGAGAGGAAAGTAGATAGAGAAGAGAGAAGAGAGGCGAGAGGAGAGAAGAGAGAGTAGAGAGGAGCGATGCAAAGAGAGCAACTGATCTAGATCCATGGTGGCGCAGGGCGTGGAGCTCCCGCGCTCCCGAGCCGTGATACGTGCCGACGCCACACCAGAGACCGCCACGCCGGGGCTGCGCGCGGCCCGGCCGGGAGGCCACCACGCCGCCGCCGCAGCCCCGCTCTTTGCGCTGGGGTCACAAATGGGCTGGCCGAGAGGCCACCGCGCCGCCATCTTCACCTAGCCGCCAGGGCTCCCGCGCCCCTGAGACAGGACCGAGCGGATAAGAAAGGGTCTGAGAGGACAAGGGGATGGACAAGAGGCAGATATTCTGCTCCCGAATGACCATACAACGCGGCTCCATCTGAAGGCGCAAAATTTTTTTCACCGACATGGCCACCGCGAGGGCGCGTCTAGGCCACGGCGTTTAAAGACTTTAAATGGTCCGTCGTATACTCTGATACTCCTATTGTTTAATGAATTTTCTATTTCGTATATTCACCGCAGAGAAGTACTCCTTCCGTTCAAAATTATAAGTGGTTTTGATCTTTGTGGTACATTCATTTTGTTATGCATCTAGATAAATAATATATCTAAATGTATAGTAAATTGGGTGAATAAAAAAGTTAAAACGACTTATAATTTGGAACGGAGGGAGAGATGATGCTACTTAGTACACGGTACTATTCTAGCTTTGTTAAGTTATTAACCTAATTTTGGCCAAGTTTACAAAAAAAAATAACATCTACCATATTACCAAAACAAATGCACTATACGTATTTCATGATTTCTCAATCTAGTTAATGTAGCAAATATTTGTAGAAACTTGCATTCTGTCCGCGCATCTGTCCGACGATCTGCTTGCAGCTTCGTTTGAGGTTGCAATTTTTAAAAATCAGACCTATTAACCCCCCTCTTTAGGTCCTTGCTAGATTCTTCACCAATATATGTATTGGTTGAGAAGAGTTATTATAAAATATAGCCAACAGAGTTACAATCAAAATCACCGGCGAAACTAATTGTCATTCCATTTGTAAAGCCCTTAATTTGAGATCTGATAACAGATCCCACCTAACCCTCCAAGCAGAGGAAACACTAGCGCTCGCGAATGAGCTTTGGGGCTGAGTTTGTTTACAAAGAGATCAAAATAGACTTGTTGATTTTCTAGCAAGGCATGGTATGCCTATGGCATATTTTATAACTTTGCTGTAAATTTAGTGCAACTGATGTTGCTTTCTAATTAATGAAGATCAGTCCTCTGAAAAAAAAAATATAGACCGTTAAATAAGGTATTCAAGGGCCTGCAGCCTCTCGGACTAACTTTTTTTTGCCGGTGCCTTTTTTCTCTATTTTTTGGTTGAAACTCAAGCTGCTGCCGTCGGGGTAAAATTTTAGCACGCAGCTAAATAGACAGATACTAGTAAATTTGAATAAATCTCTATTTTTTCAAGGCACAAGCAATACAAAACAAAATAAAAATAGCTATACACTCGATAGACTTACTGTTCAACCATATAACAGAGATTATAGATTCACGCTTGCTGTTTAACCGAGTTGTATATCAAGTGTTGTTTTATGGTCCAGCGTGAATCAAATAATCTTATTTTAGGCTCTATTTATTTTAGTTTATAGATCGTGGAATATGCACCGCAAATTGGCCCTATTCGTTTCTCTTATAATTCGTACTTTTCAGCTTATTTTTTCAGCTGGAACAGTGTTTTCCTCTCACAACAAATCAGCCGGAACAGTGTTTTGGTTTGTTTTTTCAGCGAAGCGAACGGGGCTATTATCACATAATGCAAGCTTTGTAACAATCTAACCCGTGATTGTTACAGTGTTTATTTCAGTTTGTGGATAGTAACCTTCTGCAAACTAGAGTCCACGATCATCAACAGGAAGCTTAAACAACAGATCATTAATTAACTAGTAGTCCGTGGACAAGAATTGTGTAAAGCAGGGTTCAAACTGTAACACCTTGGTGTTAAGCATGCATTAGCATTTGGCATATCATGAGCATAATCATTAATTTGCATGCATCCGTATGACATGAAATATAGAATGGAAGCATACTTTTGAATCATGTATGTTGCATAGTTTTGTTTTGATAGATTGGATGCTATGTTTGTTTTGCCATGTGTGTACCTTGGTTGATCACTTAGACCAATTAGAAATAGTTAAGATGCAATTTGGAGCAAGTTGTTTATTCAAAGTTTTCTCAAATTTTGCTTTTAAAAATAACCTTCTGAAATCGGGTTTTTGATTTAAATTAACTTTCAATCTATAGTTCAAAATCTAATTGGATTTTGGCCTTACTCTTTTTGGCAAAGTTGTAGAGTACTTTTTTCTGAACAACTTTCATTTTTACACCAACTTGTGAAAATGCTTTTAAAATGGCTCAAAATGGAATTTTAGTTCTGTTTATTAAGAAATAAAAAGAAAAATCCTTTTATTTTCCTTAGCGGGCCGCCGCTTCCTTTTCGCCCAACAAAGACAGTGCCGCCCGGCCTCCTCCTCCGTCTCCGCTGTCCGCTCCATGCACACGCTTACACGCCACGCCTTGACCAGTGCAGAGCTCGGCGGCCGCGTGTCCAGTCTGTGTCGTCGTCGCTCACCACGCGTGACACCGGTGGCCCCAAGCCCCTCTGTGTCAAGGCTTACACCCGCCCAGCGCCGCTGCCTCCCTCTCTCCTCCATCTCATTTGCTTCTCGCTTTCGAAGAAGAAGCAGCAGCGCGCGCTTCGCCTCCAAAGACCGCCCGCACCAGCGCCTCGCCGGAGTTGGCCGTTCCGGCCGCTCCAGCTCGCCGTCGACCGCCCCATCTCGCCCTGTGCTCCTCCTTCACCTCGTGCATCCCGTGCTAGAACCTTATCACCGTGGTAAGCTATGAGTCGCCGGTAATCGCTCACCGGAGCTTGGTCGAGTTCACCGGAGATGCGTCGCTCCGTGGACCTCGCCCCTCCGTCCTCCTTCTCGCCTTCTTTTTTTTTGCACACGAGCACACCGCATGCGAACACGGGTAGCTCGCCACCACCCTCCGCCACCTCTCGGTGTGAGCCGCACGCCGACCGACGTTGAGCCACGCCACCGTGCCGCCATGGACGCCGGTGAGCTTGCTCCCGAGCTCCACTGGCCGCGGTAGGGGTACCGTTAGGTCCGCCTTGTCTCGGGGAAGCCTCCGGTGGTGACCTCACTGCCGGCAAGTTCACCGGCGGCTAGAACTGCCATGCATGACGCCTCCTCCTCCTTAGTGTAGTGACCGGGTGGGGCAGGGGGGCCCACTGTCACCATTGGGTGCAAGCACTGGTAGAGATCCGGGTGGATCTAGCATTTTTGAACCGGGATTTTCAGAAAAGAATGAAAGAAATGATTTACAGATTTTGTTTAAAGGCTTTGTAAATTTATAACTTGCTCAAAATGGCTTCAAATTTGTTGAAATAAGTTTTGCTAGGTTTCTTGTGACTAGATCTATCTGCTAAAAATATTGCATGTCAAATTTGTGATACTTTTCTGTGTAGCTTTATTTAAATTGAATAAATGCCGATTTCTTAGAAAATGTCTAGTAAATAGAATATACATCAAAAAAAATATGGTTCTAGTTTTGTTAATCTCCTTTAGTGATGTACTTTGTAGGAAAAATATATGTCATGCATGTTTTGTATAGAAATATTGATGTGTAGTTCAAGTGACTTTAATTGATGATTTTTGTTATTTTGATATAGAGCAAAAATTGTATAAAACATGTGTATGATAATTTTTGTGCACTGATTGTTTACTGTGTAGAACATAGGAAAAATACTAAATCTGTTGTTTGACACTTTTCATAGTACAAAGTATTTTCATGCTTAATTATCAACTATAGCTTGTCATTTTTGTGTAGGCTATTTTACTTATCCAAATGCCATGAAAATTTTATGGCAGTCTACTTAGAGTAGTACTATGCTACTGTAATTTTCTCAGATTTTTATGAGCACTAGAAATATATGTTGCTGTGTAGCCCTAGTTTAAAATGAAATAAAATAATCTTCTTTAATGCATGTTTAGTTAATAATGTTTGCTTTGGTGTATCTTTAAAGTATCTTAACTTGCTGTGGTGATTTGACATGTTAGTACATGGTTGTCGTAGTAGATAGTAGTACATGTTCTTGATTGATGTTGACTACCTCGTAGACGAGCTTTGCTACTACTATGTTCAATAAAGTTAAACATGGTCATCTACATTTCATGCATCATGATCATTACATGTCATCTCTCCGATGCACCTATGCATTAGCACTTATACATCTGCATCATACAGGATCGCAGGAGGAGTTGCTAGTAGTAGTTCAGGAAGAGCAGACCGGGACAGATCCACAAGAAGTCCAGGCATAAGAGGTGCCAGAGGAAGAGGAGCAAGGAGAGGACTTGCGGTAGTGCGTGGAACATCAACCTAGTTCGTTCGAACGATGCAAGCCCCGGAGCATTCTAAGTCTCCTACTTTATAAAAGCAATTCTTTCTATATATATGAGTTTATATATTATTGCATTAAGTTGTAGGAGTTGATTAAAACCGTTGATGCATTTATTACTATCCTTGCCTACCTTATTACCTTTTACCCTGTTAGGTCAGGATCGAATAACTGCTTAGTCTTGCTTAGACCGGTAGCGATCGGTGATACCCGGTTACCTACATTATAGGTGGTTACTAGAAAAGATTGGCTATGGAAAGAATGATATTCTGGAATTAACCATATGTGATGGAGAATTGGAGACCGGACGGAATAGTTGGAGGCAACCAGACAGGGTTCTGGGGTGCTGTTAGTTTCCGTCTGTGTTGATTAAGGACCGATCGTTGCTCGTCCCTCTTGTCATGTTGAACGCATGCCTCACATTTAGCTGGCCGAATAAAGTACCTTTCGACCGCAAAGCTAGTGGCACTATTCGGGCCGGGATCTACACGAGTGCGCATATTGGTGCTGATGGGGGTATGACAGGGGCGCGAAGAGTGAGCCCAAGGGCAGGTGTGACCTGATTCCTGGCAGTCGGGCGGTCTCTGGGTACTGCGGCTCCAGATTATCCCGCGGCTACCTGAAAAGTGGCATTTGTGATCTAAGCTACCCTGGCAGGGGAAGCATGGTTTGTGTGAGGAATAAATCACCAGCTGGTTAGAAATTATTCGAATCGCCATCGCTCCTGGATAGTGAGCACTTGACTCGAGCTACGGCATCGTAGTAATTACTATGGAACAATGATGGTTATCTGGATGATGTGAGTTATGCTAAGCTAAATTGGTAACTGGATGTTATTGGTTAATCATGTGATTGCTATAGTACAGGTGCTTACCTAGATGGGTAGGTTATAATAAAGATGATGCAAAGTACTTAAAAGGGTTTATTCTTGATAACTTGTGCTTTCGCAAAAGAGTCAGCTAGCCCACTAAAGAAAGCCTTGCATGATCCTTGGTGTCGTTTTATTTTGGTTTAAGGCGGGTAAGTCTAGCTGAGTACCTTCTCGTACTCAGGGCGTTGTTCCCATTGTTGTTGCAGATGGTCAAATGTACTACGGCTATTGCATTAACTGCCTGTATCCGGCGATTGGTGACAACTAGGACCACGGGCAAATGGTCACTCCGTATTTCTCATCTGATGCTTTTGTTGGAGATGACTACCTACTGGCACTGTATCTGAATCAAAAGTGTGTGTGTGGCTTTAAAACTATTTGCTTCCGCTATTTCAGTTCAAACTTGGTATGTAATAACTTTATGTTCCAAACTCTGATGTATCAACTGCCGTTGCGAACTTTATGTAACGTGTGACGGTACTTGCTAAACTTGTACGATCTTGGTTTGTATGTCGATTGGTTTGAAATCCTTCATGGTTTCACGGACTACCGGGTTATATGGGTTTAAGTTTGCTAAATTATCTGCTTCGGCGGAAGATTTTCTTACTTAATCTCGTATAATTGGTTAGTTCTGTTACACAAACCAACCAAATGGCCTAACCCAGACTAAAGTTTGCTTCTCCCTTCTTTGAGTTCTTTTGTTCTTCTGCCTATCCGCAATGGCCCGTCTGTAAAATATCTTTTGTCAATCCAAGGGCTCGTCTGGATTGGTTTGAGATTACACGAACAGACTTGCTAGCTCCCGGATGTCCGATCTGGGGCGCCAGCGTCAGACGGTACTCGCTCAGCGAGCAAGCGAGCACCCCAGTGCGTCGGGCTTGCGAGCGAGCCCCCCAGCAGCGGGCCTGTGTCACCCCGGACGTCGCCCGCAACGTCGCCGCTTCTCACGCACATTCCATGTGGAATACTGATATACTTTTGAAACATCCATATGCAACAGTTGCAACATACAAAAGAAGACAGATGAAACACTTAAAACATATGTCTGAAACCACTACAAAAAACCTTGTAATCCATGACGAATTGTCCATGACGGATTTAGAAAATGTCACTACTAGTGTGCAACATTCACTAGCAATATATAAACTCGTAATGGATATCCTGCCCACGGCCCAATAGGCACTACCATATATAAATGGCCCTTAAACCTAAATTTATATGAAACACTTGCAATAGACATATAAAACACCTGAAACACTTAAAATATACGCTTACAACATGTATGTATTTGCAATATCAAGATGAAAACACTTGCAACATACGTCTAATACCGATGAAACATTAGAAACATACACTTGAAACATACGTGCATAGCCATTGCAACATGTGCAATATCTCGATCTACTTTTACAACATCCTGATCTACTCTTGCAATACCGATACGAAACACTTGCAACCTGTGAAACATCTGAAACATATATTTGCAACATGCGCTTTCAGCGCAACATCTCCTTGCTCCTTGGGAATGGAGGCTCGTCGGTGTGTGGCGTTCACCGGTGTAGAGCTCGCCGATGGCACAGAGCTTGCCGCTCCGATGGAGAAGGCCGCGACGGATCTGGCGAGCTATCACCGCTCTAGTGGAGAAGGCCGCGACGGACAAGAGGCGCAGCAGAGATGGAGGAAGGCGGGCAGCCGTGGTAGGCTGCGATGAGATGGAGGAAGGCGGGCGGCCATGCTTGGGCGCGGTGGAGATGCTGGTCACGGCGTTGCAGAACAGAAGCGTCGAGTGTTGGAAACCTTCTGGAGAACGGAAGCGTCCGAGTGTTGGAGGGGATACGGCTGTTTGGCCGTTGGGCTGGTGTCACAGCCAGCGATGGGGAGCGTCCGGACGGTCCGCCCCCCTTGGCACAACATTTCCGTTATAGGAATCTACAGATTATAGGCATGGATTATAGAATTTGGACTACGAATGATACAAAATCTAGGTTGTTTGAATTTCTAGATTCTAGCATAAGATTATGGGTCTATCTCCTCAGCACGTGACTGATGGAGATCACCTTCTCCATAGTGACTCCTCGTCTCTCTGCAGTGCCTCTCCCCGCCTTCTTCTCGTCATGACACCCTACCTTCCCACCCGCCTCTCTCCCCCGCCGCCCACTTCCACGATCGCCTCGCCGGCCACCCACGCCCACCACCGTCCGCCCCTACCTACTCGACCCCACCCTCCCCTAAAGATAAGGAAGGTTGCCGGCGACGAAACTCGTCCTCGCCCCGCCCCCACCGCCGGTGGCGGGTGGCTCGCCACCTGCCGCGCGTCACCCGCAACCCGGCCCCGCTAGGTGACTGCGTTTGAGTAATTCTGTAAGACTAAGATTATGACTTGTTAAAGGATGTATTATCTGTAATGCCCTTGATCTTGCCATCAATCTGTAAATCAATTCCTAGTAACGCATAATTTACATAAATGATGTAGTTTTTAAATACTCCATCCATCCCAAATTATAAGTAATTTCAACTTAATTAGAGAATCAAAACTTGGATCCCAAGCTTGATCAAATTTATATAATAAAATAATAATATTTATGATATCAATTAAGTATCATTACATCATCTTTAATTATATTATCATAGTACATCTTTTCTATCTCCACTAAGCTTTCTATTAAAGCTTGATTTACCTAAGTCAAAAAATATTTATAATTTTTTTATAAAATCTTGGCCAAACTTAGACTGTCTCCAACGATGCAACCCAAACACAAAATAGGTCGTCTACAGTGTTTTTGGGTACCAGAAAGACGCTCCAACGGATGACCCAGACACAGCGCGCATTTTGCGTTCAAGCCGATCCGATACGCAAATAAACGTCTCGAGAGGAGACGACGCATAAATGATCGGCGCCAGCAGAGGTGGGCTCACGAGGCGCTGCTCATGACGGGCGCAACCGCAAGCGCTTCAGCGTAGCCGGTCGAGATATAGTCGCCGCCGCCGCCTAGATCCGCCCACCACGGGCGGATCAGCCACCACGAGCGCAGATCCGGCCACCAACAAGTGGATCCGCCACCACAGATCCACGGATCCGGTTGTGGAGAAGGAGCGCGCTGGAGGGCCGCCCACCGCCGCCTTTGTGGAGTGGAGGAGGGCCAGCGAGAGAGAGAGGAGAGGAGGCGGCGCCACGCATGCATGCCGTGCTCCGAGTGCCGTGGTGGAGAAAGAGCGCCGCCCGGTTGTGCTCCCCATCCCGGCCGCGCCGTGCTCCTCGCGCCGTGGTGGAGAAAGAGCGCCACCCGTGCTCGCGATCCCGGCGCGTCGTGCTCAGGCGCCGTCTTTGGAGAAGGAGTGCCGCCAGCCAGTGAAAGGAGCGCCGCCCGTGCCAGGTTCCGACACAAGGCTACCGGGAGGGGAGGGAGAGGGCGTGGCAGTGGGGCGCCACCGGGATGGGGAGGGCAAGGGAGGGACGGGCGCCCACTGGATGGAGGGAGGGAGAGGGCGGCGTGGTCAGGGGCTGGGAGGGGAGGCGGCGTCGGGCTGGGGACTTGGAGATGGGTGGGCGGCGGAGAGACCGAGGAAGAAGAAGGCTGATTTGTGTTGCCTGTTGGAGAACGTAAGTTTTAGGTAGGCATCATTTCTACTGTGCATCACCTAAATCATAGAAATGGGTGTCGTATTTAGGTCTCATCGTTGGAGACAGTGTTATATGCTTCGACTCTTAAAAAAATTATAATTTGGAATAAAGGGTGAGTAATCGCGGCTTAACCTATATCTGGCTTGTTCGACTTGTTTTTAGTACTAACAGTATTTTTTCTCTCGCAGCCACAGCAGTATTTTTCGGTCGATTACAGCCGAGATTCAGCGAGCCGAACGGGCTTCTCTCTGCAATCTCGGGACTCATCCTGCTCTCGCCGAGCACAGCTGGTGGTTACAGCAGGCAGCAGCGCACGGGCGCAGTGGTCAGGCGCACAAGGGAGAGCGGCAGTAGCGGCGCCTGTGCAGGGGTGCAAGGGAGACGGTGGCGGCAGCGGCTCGTGTCGACGGCCGGAGGCAGCGGCGCGGGGCGTCGGTGCACGCGGGCGGGGCGGAGGAGGCACTGGAGCAGCTCGCGGCGGCGGGGTTGAGCCAGCGTTGCGGCACGCGCGGGTCGGTGGCGTCGGGACGCTGCCGAGAAGAAACGGTAGGAGTAGAGAAGCCTGTTTATCCGGTAGGAGAGGGATTCGGAGATTTCAAGAATCTGCTTCTTATTTTTTTTTCTTATCTCGCTCTTTATCCCTCCCTTTTGGAAGCGCCGTGATTTTTTTATCTCGATTTTCAGAATCCACAGGGATACAAACGGGGCCCAAATCTTCCCGACTTCTAGTACAGTCTTCCTCAGACGAGGCCGCAAGACAGGAGGAGATAACGCCGGAGGCAGCCAGCCAGGGCGCGATCAACCGCAGGTACACGCGCTTCTTCCGATTGCTCGAGCCTTAGAATTCCTGCCTGACCGTTCTGGCCTGCTAAGTTTCTTGGTTAGAACCTTTTCTGCAATATAAGCCAATAAGCAAGAACCTTTTTCTGCAGTAAGCCAATAAGCAATGCAGTAGTGGGCGCAGCTCCGGAGGAGGCGAATGGTGGCGCCACCGAATGCTAGCATGGGACTGCTCAGTTTGGGTGGCTGCGGGGCTCTCCTCCCCACTCCGCAGCCTAATTCGTGCCATGGCCGCGGGTTCTTGGTTCCTGAGAGGAGCGTCTCCATGTTGCCACTGCGCTGGGGTTTGGCGAGGAAGAGAGGCCGGGTTCTTGATTCTAGAAGTGACGGTGCTGTGGCTGGTGGTGAGGTCGGCGCTGGGTCGTCGGAGCTTCGGCACATCGAGAAGGAGCTGACGTTCAGCCCGACTTTCACTGACTATGTGAAAATCATGGAGTCGGTGAAGTTGGACAGGAGCAAGAATTTACATGGCACCGATTCGGATGGCCGGAGCTCGAGGAGAAGGTTCGCGGGTGATGACCGACGAACGAATAGGAGGTCTGGTGATGCAAGGAATAAACCATTTGAAAGGAATCAGGGGCCTCGGAGGGACTTGGCGAAGGATGAGAATCAGAAGGATGTTATGGGATTTGTGGATAAAAGAGCAATGGGACATGTAAAAAATAGCCGTCGCGGGCAAGGAGAGGTTGAAGGCTATGTACAGAGAAGAATTATTCGTGGTGACACGAGAGGAAATGGAGGCAATGAGCAGTTCTCATCACCTGTGAAGGCTAAAGATACTAGGGGTAGTATGTCTGTTCATCAGTTGGTGAGGAACAGACAGGCTCAGTCAGTTTCAGGGAACGATTTACAAGGGCGAGCAATGTATACTCCATCTGGGACTTCTGCCCTTCCGAATAACAGCATTTCATCAAAGAATGCCAAGGTTCAAATGGGAAAACATGACTATACTAGGACAAGTAGTAGTATAGACTTCAAATATCCTGAGAGACATTTTCCAATACTGAGGTCAACGCCGACAGTAACGTTCAAAGAAACCGGCAAAGAGTGGAGAGCTTAGGGAGAAACTTTGTAGTGCGCAGGCTTGGAGAGATTGACATAGACTGTAAGAAGTCTACTGTAAGCAAAATTTATAGGAGTACACAGGCAACGCCTGAGCATGATAGCCATTCAAGTGATAATTTGAAGAGTGATGAACCTAGAACGGTTCAATTGCATAGAGGAGCAAATGTTAAAATGGGGAAATTTGTTAGGTGGGATGCAGAAGCTACAGATTTTGATGATAGAGCTGCTTTCAAAACTTTTGAGGTATTTACTGATGTCAGGAATAGGCCACGGATCCTTCGAATGGAAATGGAAGAGAGAATCCAGAAGTTAGCTAGTCGGTAAGTCTTCTATATACTTGATTATTATGTTGAAATGCTCGAGTTATCCTGGTTTAAGTCTGACATAGTACTCTTCTCTATTTTTGAAAAGTTGGGCCTTCATGGTGCTTCAATGTAATCTTAGCATGAGCATCACTTTTCTTTGCAATTGCCCAACTTTCATCCAATTTACCTACAAACTGCTCCTTGTATCTACCATCATCATTCACACTAAAGATATGATCATGCTGCTTGACTTGGAATTTTTTTCCCATTGAAATGACACCAATGAACTTACTGAGGTTCCATCAATCCTTATGGTTATGTATTTTTCGAAGGCTCAATGCTACAGATGTAAACACTCCAGAGTGGAAATTCTCTAAAATGATTCATGATGCAAAAATCAAATTCTCTGATCACTCTATCCTGAGGATCGTTCAAATGTTGGGGCGATATGGAAATTGGAAACGTGTTTTGCAAGTTGTTGAATGGCTTCAGTCACGTGAAAGGTTCAAATCCTACAAGAGCAGGTTAAGTAATTGTCTACTCATATATCGCTACACTCTTCTTAGATGTCACGCATTCTAGCTTAAAAATGCATGCTATGTTCATAATGTTATCTATCTGATGCAGGTATATTTACACAACAGTTCTCGATGTTTTAGGGAAGGCAAAGAGACCGCTCGAGGCATTGAATGTATTTTACAGCATGCAGGTACAACTAGTTCTCATCTTTGTCTTATGGTTATGTAAACCTAATCTGACCTTATTCATATGTCATTTGCAGAACCAATTGTCATCTTATCCTGACATGGCAGCTTATCATTGTATTGCTGTTACTCTTGGGCAAGCTGGTCTTGTGAAAGAACTATTTGATGTGATTGATTGCATGCGTTCTCCTCCTAGGAAGAAGTTCAAATTGAGCCCTCTTCAGAATTGGGATCCTCGCTTGGAACCAGACCTCATTGTATACAATGCGGTGAGTAATATCTGTAGCAAATTTCATGTGGAACTGCCGAACTGGATTGTATAGACCAGGAAACAAGAATCTTCAAATATTTTGGTCACTTGGTCTTCAGTAGCACATAACTACTTTTACCTCTTTGCAGGTTTTGAATGCTTGTGTGCAACAAAAGCAATGGGAAGGGGCATTTTGGGTACTGCAACAGTTGAAAGAGAAGAACATTCGTCCAACAAATTCAACATATGGTCTTGTTATGGAGGTACGTTAATCTTGATGTTGCATGTGAGTATGTGACACAGTTCTCGTGCACTCCATCTCAGACCCAGCTATGGTGGTCCTGATTGATGCTTCTGCAAACCTTTCATTATTGTCTGACGATAATTGAGCAGCTCATTCCGATTGAAATGCATTGATTCATGTTATTTGTTCTCCACTTATCTCGTCTGTTTTTCACAGTAGCATTATACTTTCAATATTTTTTTGCATTGCTTTTTATGTGGCATAATCCCATCTCAGTCTATTCTAACTCTCTGATACTGCAGGTGATGCTTGTCTGTGGAAAGTACAATTTGGTTTATGAGTTCTTCAATAAGGTGGAGAAATCATCAATACATGGTGCTCTGAACTATAAAGGTACTTCCTACAACTTTAACTTGATTATGTTAAGTATAATTGACATATCTGACCCGCTACTGTCTGTAGTTCTTGTAAATGCACTTTGGAGAGAAGGAAAGATTGATGAAGCAGTAATGGCTGTGAAGGATATGGAAAGTCGTGGAATTGTTGGTTCTGCTAGTCTGTATTATGACCTAGCTCGATGCCTTTGCAGTGGAGGACGGTGCAAAGAAGCACTTCTCCAGGTTTGTACTTAACAAAATGTAGTTAATATGTGCAACATATATAGCTTATGTTGACACGGAAATTGAATCTTGCTATGGCCATTCTGTATTGGGCATACTGAAGGATAACTACTTAAACTGCAAGGTTTAGGATCAATGATCTATATTGTGTTGGCCTGAATATATTTTTCATAATTTTATAATACACTATTTTCTGCAATCGATAGATTTAAACGCTTATCTTTAATCTTGGTTGTCGAGCGAATAGAAGATATAGTGTTTCAAGGCATCTGTGCCTACACAAAGGAAGACTGTTGATAGATGATGCATAAGCAAGATTGCAGAAACCATACTTGTACTGTAGAGGTGTTCTGAGCTATTACTTTAGATATGTGTAAGATAAGGCTGGAATTAGGCTCTGAACCTATTCTGAACCTACAGTTTTCATTGCAGAGCTTTTGATTTGAGAAAACTTGCAAATCCAGAGCCATCTGTCTGTTGTTGTTTCATGCCTTCAGATTGCTTGTTTCGCCTCACTAACTTCTGTCCGATGACAACTACATTGCAGGTTGAGAAGATATGCAAGGTTGCCAACAAACCGCTGGTTGTTACCTACACAGGACTCATTCAGACTTGCATAGACAATGGTGGCATGGAAAATGCTAAATACATATTAAACCACATGTGCAACTACTGTTCACCTAATAATGTGACTTGCAACATCATGCTGAAGTCATACATTAAACATGGAATGCTTGAAGACGCGAAAGATCTGCTCCATGATATTCTGAATTGCAGGATAAGGAGTAAAGCGGATTCTAGTCAAGTGGCAACTGCTGACAAGTTTACCTTCAATACTTTCATGGAGGCCAGCGCTGCAGCAAAAAGGTGGAATGACTTTGAGTATGCGTTTCGCCAGATGTTATTGAACGGGTACCATTTCGATGAGCGAAGACACCTCCGTATGGTACTTGACGCTTATAGGCATGGAAAGGTACTTACATTAGCAACTATCACTGGTAGGAGCAGAAACATTGTGTTCATGTCCAGCTACTTGGTGGAACAATTCATGTGTCTCACCCCTAGTTCTTCATCACTATTCAGGAACAGCTGTTGGATGATCTGTGGCACTACCTGTGTCATCACAGCCGTGTCCCGCCCACCCCTGTCATAATGGAAAGATTCTGCCTAAAACTGATGCAGGGAGACACATTGGCGGCGATCTCCTGCGTCAGCAGCTTCGAGGAGGGCAAGATATGCAACATCTCCTCCATGTCGTGGCTCAATCTGCTGAGTCGCAACGCGGATAGGCTGAAAGAGGAGCATGTTACCAAGTTAGCTCATGAACTCAACAGCCTCGTTAGCTCAAGGAGTTCCTCTGATAGCATTACTCTGTACCAAAAAATTCTTAGTAGCTGTACAGCCTTCCTTTCTGGAGCCACCGTTGTAGAAAAGGCAGCCTTCTGACCAACAGATGGCGTTACAGAAATCATAATTACCACGACTGATAGAGTATATTGTAGAAAAGGCGCCTTCTGACCAACAGATAGCATAAGCCTTCTGACTTGTTATTGGCAGATGCTATGGTCCTGTGTCATCCTGCCATCATCACCAGGTGTGCTTTTGGGATACATTGATTTCGTACGGCACGCGCAACCCAGCAGATTGTTTAGTTAATCTTCTCTCAACTGACATTCATAGGACGATTGTGTTGTTTAGTCAATCTTTTGTCAACTGACGTTCATAGGACGATTGCGACAAGCAGCTGCTATCACTGGAGCACAACGGTGATGGTGGAAAATTGGAAATGTCAGGGTCAGTTTGGTTGATGCTATTATATAATGGATGTGGTCGGTTGTAGTTGCCTGACATTGGCACATTGGAGAGGGTCGGTCTGGTTGATGCTGTCATATAATGATTAATGAATGTAGTCGGTTGTAGTTTTCTGGCAGTAGTACATTGGATTTACGGTGAAACCACCTGCTGGTCTGTTCACGTATATTACTACATCAGCTGACATGTCCAAATCCGTCCATATCTCAATATCTTCCATCTGGACGAAATTCCATGAACCATTGGCCTGGCCAACAAAATCATAAGGGAAGAAAAATAGTGAGGCTGACATGTGGCCGGGGGTAGCATGTATGCAGCAGTTCAAAGAAAAAATGGGCTACTGAAACAATAACTAGGGATGAAAGCAAAATCAGAAGATATCGGTTACCGAGGTTCATTTTTCAGGTTTTATCATGTTTTGACTAAAACAAAAATGGTAGTGATAAACGTAAACACCGTATCTGCAAAGGTAGAAAAATATAAAATGATAACAGTAGGTGACAGTAACCCTAGCTTTGCTTCCTATGAAGTCGTATGTAGGACAAAAGAAAGGATTAACAATGCTAAGAGGAAGGTCTATTGATATGAAAACTTAGTGCACATCTAGATAGATCTTTGTTTTTACGTGGTAGGCGAGCACAAATTTGAATCTTTGGTTTAATCGCCGTCGAGCCTTTGACACTATTTAGAGTAGTCAGGATGGAACCTGATAGACCCCATGTACTTTGACGGCATGAGCACAAACTCCTCCTATAGGCGTATGTGTATGTGGTGCTACATATAAGCCGTTAATCTAGGTGTTTTGAGAGTCACTAGAGACATGATGAAACACCTAAAGAATGCAAAAAAACCACCACTAGTGACAAGGAGATCCACCTCACCTCAATACTAGAGCTAGAAATTGCATTTTTAATGCATTAACATTGATGTGTTTAATCAAGTCTACAAGTTTACTAAAGCTAATGAGATTTGGCTAAAATTGGAAGAGCTTTATGATGGTTCTAGCAACGTTACGTCAACAAAAATACTTGGTCAAATCTTTTTCTATGTTACTTAATGAGCTTGTGAAAGACATGTACTCATGTCTTAATCTTATTATAAATGAGCTCAATGCAATAGGGGTTTAACCAAGGTGAGCAATGCGAATGTGGTGAGTCTACCCCTATAACGACTATGCTTCCATCGTCACCGTCCTTCGCAACATAAAATACTTGAGTACAATAACCCTCTCCTTTGCCACGTAGCACTCGCTCATCTCCAAGGTCCGCTTGCTCAGAGTGGGAGGCGTACCTTAGTGTCGCCAACAACGTCCTCACCAATTGCGTCATCAAACTCGGTCGAGGTCCGCTTCCGATGCCGGCTTAATCACCACGCTAAGGGACCACCGCCTTTCTATCCAAGCGCGGCCTCCGCCCCCTCTTGCACTTGAGCACATCTAGGCATGGTGAAATTATTTTTTTCTAACGTGATCTTTAACTTGAGACTGATCCTCTAGCATTTTCTGCTAAAGGTGCCTCTAACATAAGAGTCTGCAATGTATAAGATTGACTCTAAATTTTTAAATACCTATCTTTTTTGCACGCTACAGATGCCCTAAGAGCTCAAAGTGAATTCTTGATGCAACCTTATATTGATACGGTAGTATCCATGCCATTATCATTTGTTGAAACTTAAATATTGTTGTACATATATTTGATGAGGATTTGAGTATATACTGCTTATTCTCAAAAGAAAAGAGTACTGTAGGCAAATAAAGTAGGGAACAGATGCAAAAAAAAAATTTAAAAAGGGATTTGCTATATTTCAGGTGCCTGAAATATAGCTTCATTTCTGGCGACATCTCCTAGCCTTTAGATCTGCATCCAACGGTCGATTCTCATTGCGATTGTTTCAGACGAGAGCCCACTCATAACGGGTCCGCGAAAATAAACCCGTTAGGCACATCAGGTGTTACCGGGCCCGCCAAAGCTTAACGAGTGGATAAACCGATACCCGCTAACTGAAGTTGATGCTCGTTTGGGCCAGAATGTAACTATTGGCCCATTAAACACAAGTACAAGCTGACAAAATAATAACTCTGCCACTGTAGAAAGAAACTCTGCCACAAATCAAAATTATCAGAGTATAATTTCTATTCTACAGCTGCAAAAATCATAAAAATATGGTCTGTATGGCCACAAATCACAACAACTATTCTACAGCCTCCATATATCGACCTAATCCTTTTGTCAGCCAGAGCAGCCAATGAATGTCCACTCTCTTAACCATTTTATTTGTTTAGCTCAAATTAACTATTTCAGATGTCATTAGATTTTGCACAATCTTAGATGCAAATTAAGTGTAATGCATTATATTGATAAAAATTACGACAACACAAAATATTTACTCACACATAATGAGATGTTCTCGTGAAAAAATGCACAATGAATATGATCTTCAAAATTACAAAACAAGAATATGAAAATTGCACGCTTTTAAATAGTGCAAATACTCCATGTTGTTAATGCAATTATACTATATATGTATATAAATATAGAATCCACTCATGAATGTGGAGCTCACGACAAGACAATTAAACAAAGATGTAATGATGTACATAAAAAAATGACAAAACCTGAATACAACCACACATATGAGAGAACAATTTACATATCTCATATTATCGGATGCCAAAGGTTCACACAATGAGAGAATACAATTTCAAAAGCACAAAAGAGGTTGAAAGAACCTTAACATGAGCCTCCAGCTAAAGCCATATTTGGATGACACCCTAGTTCCTCAACCAAGTACTTGCACACCTCCAGATGGCCCTAGCATGCTGCTCAATCACCATTTCCTATGCCAAGGTTCCTTATGATACCTTACGCACAATGACAAACAAGTTACCATATTGAGGAAGCAGATACCCAACACATGACCGCACAGTCACCAAGAAAAACAATCTCACCACCAGTAAAGGGAAAACGTAAGTAACATGGACTCAGAGTGTAAAATAGGATAGCATCGCTCTAACAATTATACAAGCAAGGAGTTGTTAAAATAAAGAAACTAAGGTCTAAGTGTGAACTTGCCATACATCACTAGGTGTCGTCAAAAGCGAAATATGGTCGATAAGTAAATATTTATAGTTTTGCCAGACGTTGAGATCGGATGTGGTCTAGCATTGTCATTGTAGAGTCTGGACCGCCCAGACGCGTCTTTGTCATTGTGGTCATTTCGGCCGGGCCGAGTTTGCGGAAAAGCGGTCCTATTAGGGACCCCGGGTCTATGAACCCGACACTAGGTAACTAAATAGCTTGGACGACATCTACACCACTAATCCAACCTGCTTATCAATGCATGCCCTAAGAATGATCACATCACCAATGAAAAGACCATAGTTTAATCAGTACAAATCAATAAGTAATGAGGATTCCCTAAGTACTAATGAAAAATTAGTAGGGAAAGTGCTAAGCTAAAAAGAATACAAATCTCATCTATACAAGCAGATCCTACTGGCACACTACTGCAACCATTCTTGCATGTGAGTGAGCTGCCATAAGCACATCCAACTATTGGAGATCACACTGGCACACTATTGTAATGAAAATATCATGAGCAAATATCATGCACAGAAACAGAAAAACTTCTACAGAAAATAATAAGGAGGAGCTTAGCTTCTGGAGTCTGTATTGTATTTATGTGCAAGGACAAGGATAAAAATGAGATGTGTGTTGACACAAATCAGAATTAACAAAGTTCATGAAGTGTTAGCACAAATCACAAGAGACAAATTTTTTTCTATGAAAAGACAAGGACAAAAACTTGGCTTCAGCAAGCACAAACCACAATAAAAAAAAGGTGAGTTAGCACAAATCACAAGAAAAGGAGCATGCGGTCAATTTGAGTGGCCAATTAATTTATGTAATTTATACGATGAACATGATGTTACAAGCTTAAATTAAATTATATTCAAACATACAATTGCATATGCTGAGAACCACAATTGCAATGCCCAATAACTGCAATTTACATTATTGGTGATTGCAATTGTGTAACTGAATGTTTTAATTGTGTAACTACAATTACAATTCTATCACAGGGTGGACCAAGCTACACAAGCCTTATGAACCAAGTCATAGTCTCACTACAAGTAACAGAGCACTTGAAAAATTCAGTAGTATGTTCCTCCTGCAGACACCAAACATGTCTGCTAGGACATTTCTTATTTCAGAACAGAGTTTCTTTAGTGTGGGGTTATGAATGCAAGACATTTCTCATTTCAGGGCAAACTAACTGACTGCAGACTAACAAATACTGACCTTATTGTTGAAGTTCCATCTGCCATTTTGTGTAAAAATGTCTTCACCATTCCCAGCTTTAAGTTAAAAAAAGACAGTTATAAGGTTTACGTTTTCAAAATTCCATGACAATTATCACAGGCTGACAGGCATTCAGAAAATGATTGCAATTTTTGTAATGGTGACAGGAGAGATAAACAAGGATTGCAGGCATCTTACTTTGTTATCATTGCCACCTGATGCAAGCTAACGATTGTTATAAGACCACTTGAGTCCACAAACCTAGAAAATATGTGAGATTAGGGACCATACGTTACTAGAAAAGAAAATTGAAGCTTCAGTAGGATAATGTTTATATTTGAGAATGGGACATAACCTGAACTTTTCTTTGATTTGTACCTACAGATAGGTGAGTGCCACATTGTGCCCAACCCATAGAACAAACATTGTCATCCACCCCGAAATCACAAAGCTTGGTGACCTAGACAATGATAAACCTGTTAACAATCCATCTTCAATTCTCAAATGATTTATATACCTTAAGGATGACCAGGTTGCTTACCTTGTCACTGCATGCATTCCACAAAATAAACACAATTGCCCAAATTAAAAACAAATGAAGGCTTCATGAGTTCCTCACTGCTTTATCCGAAAAATCAAAGGAATGCTATAAGTTAATTGCTTACTATCGCTCATCGAACTTAATAAGAACAACTAGATCCCCATGCATGTGAAACACAAATGACAAAAATAAGATGTGTGTTGGCACATCTTTGTTCGTCTCTTACAAAGAACTCGGTTAGTTTACATACTACAAGCAATAACATTGATTATCACTCATCGAGAGAGTGGGTGGGCGGTTGGGGAAGAAGAGAGCCGGACAAAGAATCTAGGTCCAGGCAATGGCAAAAATCACAAAGAACATAAATACAAGGACAAAAATGTGGTCTATATTGGCACAAATATAGACAGAGAGGCTGAGAAAGAGAGTGTGGTGTTCTAACTGCATCAACACACAACTGTCAGCCCGCTATGCCTTTGTTACTGCATGTAGTTACCACAAATCACAATCAACAGAATTCAAGATGTGTTAGCACAAATCACAAGTGACAATTTTTTTCTATAAAAGGACAAGGACAAATAAGACGTGTGTGCTAGCACAAATCACAATCGACAGAATTGCAAGTTTTTTCAATGACTATTAGTTGCATTCTTGTCTGTTCGGAAGCATCAACGTTTGATGGTTATTAGCTCCACCTCTTTAGGTACCCCAGTATTAGGTCCCCGACAGTCCTGTTCCAAGAACACATTCAAACATACACTTTCGCGTTTTTGGTTAATGAACACAAGCAGCCATTTTCAAACAAGCAAACATGCATAGAGTGCAAAGAACTTGCAATAGTTGTCATTCAGTTTTCAGAAAAAAAAAGTTAAGCTACATATATAACACCTAAGTCATGATGACTGCAACATTCAGATGCCTTTAACTATTTGAGCTTTTGGATCAAAGAGAGTTCATCTATTTGAGATACCTTCTTGCATCATGAGAAGCGGACATTCAATTCGGAAAAAAACAAACACCACGTCCACATGCATTCGGTTTTAGAAAAGTAAAAGCTTGCAACACAGGACAATGGCCGACCAAGAGATCTCGCCCGCATTCATATTGAGAGCAAATTATGTTGGGCAAGAAAACAACTATTATCACCTAGGGGCTAGGGTGCCGGATCACTGGGATTTGTTTGTTTAATTAATGAGCTTGCTAATTGGCAACCGATAAGATATATGGGTGTACTCATGTATAATTCCGCACCAAGATGCGGTTGGAAAAGGAAGCTATTATTTGTTTCAATGTCCGAAAGTCATACTTTGAACTTACGCAATCAAAAGCGCCTATGATTGGACTAGATCAAGAGAATTCGTGAATGCTCGCATACAAAGACGAAAGTTACTTGAGAAAAAAAGACTAATGACAAGAACACAAAGCTAAAACTCTAGATAGAAACGCATCGAGAGAATATCAAAGAGTGCATGCATGTATTGAAATGTGCGCTAATTCCTTCAATGTTTTCTAATCCATGAAACAATATTAGCCTGATAGTCAAGCTCTGAGGCTTTGTTCGGCAGTAAGGTACAACAAAAAAGGAACAACTAAAAACAGCAGAGCAGAAGAAAGTAGATCGAGCTTCATTACCTTCTTGGACAGTTTATGTTCTCTAGCAAACAGAGGAGGTCGATCGGATGCGCTTTCTTGGTGTCATTGTCCAAATCGGGACACCGATTGCTCAAAGCGAGACTGCATGTTCGAATACCATGTTCGGATATGGGATGGATGGAAGTGGAACCCTCCGTTTTCATGAACCTAGTAAGATAGAGAATTTGTCATGGACAACGACACTAAAACTGCATTGGATCATTCAATGTCGATTCAATCGGCGACAACATGCCACTTGGGTCGAACAAGGTGGCGGTCTCATGTGCTTTGTCGGCAAATGAACTACTGAATCCAACCCACGTACCAATGAAATCCTAGACAAGCAAAACCTAATTAACAGGAACAACTACTACATGAACCATATCATCCAAAACCAGATCTACAAAGCCACACCACACTGAAAAAACATCTGAGCCAACCCCTAAACTCAAATGAGCAAGCAGCAATGCCTAACTTAGCTACGAATCCACTGCTTACAAGCAATCCAAACCGAAACCACTAACAAAATCAAAGAGGACCAAATCGAATCAGCAGCAACAACAAGGATTTTCAAGCAACAAACCTCAATGGAGCGTCTTCGCTAACGCAGGTAGGTGCCGATCTCAAGGAATGGCGGAGGCGACCGAGACTCGAATCAGCGAAGGGAGGCTCCGACTCGCTCGACCGGGAGGAGCGCCAGAAGTTCGCCACAAGAGTCGTCGCCCCGCCGACGAGCTCGAAAACTTCGAAATGCAAATGCCAGGTCTGTTCGGTGTTAGCGGGTCTGGCTTCCAGTGGATCACGTTCGTTTTCCGATACAAACCCAACAGAGCGCACGGATCTTCAAACTCCATCAACGGATGCAGCGTCGCTAACAGAGATTTCAGGCGACTATAGTATAAGAAAAGTGTTAAAAAAAACTACGGAACAGATGCAGTTGCAAATGCGCGTAAACTTCATGAGAATGGCGGGCACGACGGTTGGCGGCAACACGACGTGCGGCGGGCGAGGAGGATTTCCTTTCCTTTTCTCAACAGAAGAACGACGGACATAAACTGAACAAACATATTATTTCTCGAAAAAGAAAAGGGAAGACAAGGCACAGCCAGGGGATATGGGGGGACAGCTAGGCTGGCCCACAGCTCCAAGGCATCGTCAATCAGCAAGAAAAAAAAATCACTAGAAACTCCCCTCGTTTGCGCGTCCCCACCTGCCCCGCGCGGGCCCCACCTCACGTCTCTTCGAACCCCAGCCAACCAGCCGCGACTCGCGAGGCGCGCGCCCGCCCGCCGTTCCCCGCCTCGGCTCGCCGCCGGCCGCTGGCCACCGTCCCCCGCCACGACGGATCGTAAGCTGGTGAGGAGCTCGGAGCTCCGCGCGACTGAAGGGATCCAGGCATCCAGCCGCCGGCCGCCAGGCCGCGGCGCCGAACCACGGGTAAGGGCCTGCCCATCTCTGCAGCGCCTCCGCGAGTTGCAAGGCCATCGCCGTCGGTCGATCGCATTTCCCATCAGCTCGTCCCGGGAACCTTAGCTCTGTTTTGCCTCTTCGATTTTTGTTTTTATTTTCAAAAATTACTCCAGCTGCAATCGGTTTGGGATTGTTGACCTGGTTTAACTATTCCCTTCCCTTGTTCAGAAATTTCCTTGCCTTTTCCCTTTCAAGCACAGCATTTGGCGTCGCTGAGATGTCCGGCCGCGATTGGCACCACAGGGGGGCGGAACAATGTCAATGCGGTGCGGGCCATATTCTATTGCCATATGTGATGATGGGCGCCACCGCGCCAAAGGGTTTTTAAAATGCGGACCGTCGAATCCGTCGCCGGCGATGACGATGTGAGCGCGCGCGCGTTCTGCAGACTTGCAGAGTGGTTGTCCTGTTCCACCCTTGACAACCTCTCGAATCCTGGCGTGGAAGTGGAATTGTCCTACAGGTGGCGGAGGAAGAATTCCACTCACGTCTGTCGATTTTTATTTTAAAAAAACGCGATCTCAAACACGATTACAGCCAAGAGGATGCGCCGTGAAATCTTCTTCTTTCAAAGTGTGTTTGTGTTTTTTTTTGGCTTCGTCGTGTCGCGCCTGCCGTTCTTGGTTTCTTCTCCAACTACTACCCGTTCCTCCAACAGCGGACGACCGCTGTTTCCCTCTCCCTCCCGTCCTCTCTCTTTCTCTCTCCCTCGTCTCCGTTCCCAAACCCGCCGCCGTGTAAGCACCCCTCGCTCTATCCTACGAATCCTCTTTTCGGTTTCTTGATTCGAATCGCGTGCGGTGTAAGCAAAAATCGTCAGGCAAAACAAAAAGGCGCTAAAGCTGTTTGTTTGCTTTATGGTGATTGCAAGTTTCCTCTGCTCCTCGTCGCCCTTTTTCTGGCACCTCTGAGCTGTTCCTGTCTGTTTTCTCTTTGCATGCAGGCACGAAGCGGACTTGAGTCTGCCGTGCCTGGGTGGAGCTCGCATCGTCGCTGCAGCGGGCGCAATGCCTGCCCCCCGCGCCTGACCATGCATTCCAGGCTGCTTAAGAGGCTCGCGAAGAGGATCATGTGAGGGCGCCCTGCCGTCGTCTCGATCGTCGCGCGCCTGCGGGACGGGAAAAGCATGCGAAGGATGGATGGCTTCATTTCGTCGTCGTTGGCGCTCGTCGTGCTGGCGCTTCATCTTGCCGTGGATGGCTGCTCGGCGGTCAACCTTGAAGGTACGGGCCGGCGTCTCGACACCGGTGTTTGGTTTCGGTGCTTGCATTGTCGTGCTGACTTGGCGCGCATTTCTTGTGGTTGTGGCGTGCGCAGGGTCGGTACTGCTCAAGTTCCAGTCAAGGGTGGAGGAGGATCCGTATGGCGCCATGGTGGGCTGGAGCCCGCGCGACGGCGACCCCTGCAGTTGGAACGGCGTGCGCTGCGTCGATGGCAGAGTTGTGATGTTGTGAGTTGGATGCTCTCTCTCCACTTCTGAATGTGCAGTGTCTCAGCATGGATGATCATGATTGCCAACAAACAACGTTTCATTCCCCTGTTTAACGGGTCTTCCATTTGACTATCTTTCACGGCAGAAGAGTGTAGTGGCATTGGTTTATTGTTCAATGAATCTTTGTGCTGGCGCCCGTACTTTTCGTTCTAAAAGCTTTCTCCCTTTGCAGTTATCGTGGTTTGACTTTACATTGAATACATGAAAAGAAACGTACCAGTTCTTCTGTCGAGTTTATCCTAACACAAGCATAGTCTGCTTCTTAATTCAGACAAGTTATAAAAGAAATCTAGCTGTTCAATGGTTGACAGAGTGGATATGATGATGAGGCTTAGAATGAGTAAATAAGGAGCGTTTTATATTCCACTTGGAGAAATTTCCATGCACCCTGGAGCATCTCTAGTAACTAAAATTTGGTGTAATATGCCCTTGAACATGCTACGCTTTAAATTATTTTCTACCTTTTTAAAAGCATAGAGTAAAAGATTTTTAGCAGATTATGCAGTTACGTTTTTTATCTGTATTTGCCATGAATACATTGTTCAGCCTCCTATATAATGCATCATTCCCAATTAGTTTTCAAATGAAGCCTCTGAGCAAGCTCATTATTTGGTGTATTAGAGTGGTTTCTTGACTCAGCCAACCTGAACAAGCGGCTGCAGCTAGTTTTATATGATTGATTTCTATTCCTGGTGGCATTTTTTTTATGGTGTGGGATCACCATGGGCAAAATGCTGTACTCTGCCTACATTACATTTCAGGGGCCATCGTTGGTGTACACATAGTTCTTCAGGAACCACCATCTCCACTAGTTATCATCGATATTTCAGATGCAAATGCAGAAGTACTTATCAGTGATTCTTGGAATCACATGTTTTCATTTTTACCAGTGAATCTTCTTGTTATTTAAGAAGGGCAGGCCTGGTGCAGTGGTGAGAGCTGTCTCACTGAGTCACCAGGTCGCGGGTTCGAAGCAGCCTCTCCGTAGATTTGCGGGGAAGGCTTGCCTTGGTTTTTCCCTTCCCCAGACCCCACTCATGTGGGAGCCTCCGGCATTGGGTCTGCCCTTTAATCTTCTTGTTATTTAAGAAGATGATTCTTACACAGCTGTTTTTTTAAAAAAAAATCTCGGACGACATTTTGTACAGTGCCATGTGCCAAATAAGATGAGAACGTTACTTTTTTTTACTTCGGCAGTTTTTTTTTTTTATATATGCTTTGGCTATGCTATCTCATTAGCATCTGGAGTATTCTACTTAGTGTGAACTGTTTTTGTTTTTCCAGAAACCTGAAGGATCTCTCCTTAAGAGGCACCCTAGGTCCAGAGCTAGGAACTCTTAGCCATCTGAGGGCTCTGTAAGTATAGTCAATTATTATTTTTCAATTTGTATAGACCTTTAAATTTCCTTTTATAATGCAATGATATGCAGTTCTCTTGCGCGTTTGAGGAAAAACTATAGTGATATATTAATGCTTTCACCAGAATATAAATTGTCATTTGTTGCACAAATTAGATTGGCAATTTGATATGGTAGTATTTGACTAGTTGCTACACCCATGACAATGATTGACACCTAGCTACCACTTGCAGTGTGCTCTCCAATAACTTATTCAGTGGAGCAATACCTAAGGAATTGAGTGCTCTTGCAATGTTGGAGATACTGGATTTAAGCAAGAACAACTTGAGTGGGGAAGTTCCACAAGAGATAGCAGAAATGCAATCACTTAGGCAGTTGTACGCTTCTGACTGATTAATTTCGTGAAAGTTTTCATCAGCAGAAAGTACAATGTCATGATATTTTCGCTTCTGCAGATTGCTTTCCAATAACTGCTTTCAGTGGCCTCTGATCCAACATTCCTATGGGAACTTTGATCAGGAATCTGATTTCAATATTTATGATAATCTCGGGAGGGGTAATACGAATCGAAGAGCTGAGAATGGGTAAGAGAAAAAAAATAGTGCTACAAATTCCCCTTAAGTTATCACCCGTTTTTTCTTCCTTTTTTTTGGAAATTAGAAATTATCTGCAGATCCTGATGGTAGCAGTTTTTTAATCTGGACCGTTCTAGGTTGGAATCTGGTTCTTCCTCACAAGAGAACAAAAAGGACACTAGCAACCTTTCTGGTAACCAACTGACTATACTAAGCTCAAGTCCTTATATTTTCTTCTCCTTAATGATACACAGCTTGTTCGAGAAAAAAAAAACAAGTCGAGTCCTAGATGCATAAGCTAGTCCGTAAATGATATATTTGCTTCTTTTTCCCAGCTCAACTTCCTTCACAATACGCAGCAAGAAATCCAGCAGCACAGCTTAGCCAGCGCAGGTTACTTCAAGATAGCAATCTTGCTGCACCTTCTTCTGCAAATGCTCTTGTTCCAGCTGCTGTTCCTGTTCCTTCCACTGGAACTGGTTCATTTTCAGCATTCAGTCCCAACAATGCACCTGTACCAGCTGTAAATCCCCCAAGTAGTCCACCGACGGTCCCCAGTACTACCGCTGAAGTTCCAGAAAGAAGGTCCATCAAATGGCTTTATCTCATTGTAGTGCCACTGGCCGTACTTCTTATTGGCATCGCATGTATGCTTTTGCTATGTCGCACCAAGTCAGGGACAACAATAGGTCCATGGAAGACAGGGCTAAGTGGTCAGCTCCAAAAGGCATTTGTAACAGGTGAAGTTTTTATTTGCTATCTGATCCATCTCAAGAAGTAATCTTATTTTATGCGAGAAAAAAACATTTCATAGTTGCATCTACTTTTCGCCTTTGGAGATCATTTTAAATAAAAGTATGCACAATTGTTCCACCTCTACGTGCCAGCGGTTTGTATAAATGTGAACTAATGTCTTGCATTAAGTAATATTAATATGTTATTTAGATTTTTTTTTAATGAAAGGCAGGAGCTAATGTCTTTGTATAAAATGAAAAGAGAGAGTTTATGTACAGGTCGCAGCCCAACTAGTTGAAACAGAAATCAAAACACGCGATACACGGATACACTAAGATCTCCCCCCACTCTTATATTAAGTAATATTAATATGTTATTTAGATTTTTTTTGAAAGGTAGGAGCTCTGCCTCTCAATTAAGATATGAAAAAGAGAGTATTTAGATTGATCTGAGTAACAAATTCATGTCTGTTGAAAGAGTGTCAGAATTATCTACTTAAATTGCCTCTATTTATTTGTGGTAATTTTCCCCCTTGTGTATTTTAGGAGTACCAAAGTTGCAACGCTCTGAGCTGGAAGGTGCGTGTGAGGACTTCAGTAACATTGTGGCAACCTATCCACAGTACACTGTCTACAAGGGAACCTTATCAAGAGGTGTTGAGATTGCTGTTGTATCAACCATGATTACCTCTAGCAAAGATTGGTCAAAACATTCGGAAGGTCGATTCAGGAAAAAGGTGATGCAATATATTTTAATTTGATTAACTCAGTGCATCTAAGGCTCTAAGTTTGTAATTTTGATAGGTGGCCTTTAAACAAACTTGTTTTAACCTCCTTATTTTTCTTCCTGACAACATAGATAGACTCACTCTCGCGAATCAACCATAAGAACTATATCAACCTGCTTGGGTACTGTGAGGAGGAAGAACCTTTCATGAGGATGATGGTGATGGAATATGCTCCCAATGGAACGCTATATGAACACCTCCATGGTATCAGCCGTTGATCTATTCCACATTTTTTTTATGTCTACCCTCTGATCTTTGTGGTCGAATTGAAATGTTTTGCTTTGTCTGTTGCAGTCGAGGGATTTGATCCTATTGATTGGAATGGTAGAATGAGGGTAATTATGGGAGTAGCATACTGCACCCTACACATGCATGAGCTTAGCCCTCCTATAACACACCCAGAGTTAAAGTCAAGTGCTATATTGCTATCTGAGGATGGAGCTGCAAAGGTACATATGTGCTTATGGGTGCAGCTTTTCTTTCTTTGAATATCTGGAGACTGGAGACTTCTACAGGGCATTTCCTAAGTCACTGCCCGCCCAGATTTGATAATAAGTAGGAAACAAACATAGTACAAGACTGAAACTTCATCATTGAAATCATTATCAGTTCTTCATGCAATTATACCCTTTGATTTAGAGTTATATTATCAATATTTGGTTAAAAGGATGAATTTGATGCACACTTATCTACTGCATAAATTAGACGAACAATTTGACTTTAGATAAGCACTTCGCATAATGCTTTTCTCCTTACACTAGTTCCTTAATTTTTTCCACAGATAGTAGACATGAGCGTTTGGCATGAAGTATATTCCAGAGGAAACATGCCCAAGGATGACGACTTAGTTGATCACCATGAACGAGTAGCTGCGGATCCAGCTGGGAATGTCTACAGTTTTGGTCTACTCATGCTGGAGATCATCTCAGGAAAGCCTCCGTATTCCGAAGAAAAGGGTTCCCTTTCGAACTTGGTAATGACGACAAAGACACTATGGATAGTTACTAGTTACTGAAACTTCGAAAATACCACATTTAAAGTAACATCAAATGTCGTTATTTCTGTCAGGCTTTGGAGTGCATTAGGGATAACCGGAGCATGTCTTGTTTGCTTGATCCTAACTTGAAGGATCACAAAGAGAAGGACCTAGAAATCATATGTGATTTGGTCCAGGACTGCATCCAAAGCGATCCGAAGAAGAGACCAACCATGAGGGAGGTCACCACTAGATTGCGAGAAGCACTGTCAATTTCGCCTGAGGCTGCGACGCCACGGTTATCTCCACTCTGGTGGGCGGAGCTTGAGATCCTTTCAGTTGAAGCAAGCTAGCGAAAATGTTCTTTGTTTGCAGCAACACCGAGGTACTTGTGCATACTGTAATGCAACCCTGTACATCCCTGTTGTATGTTTCCATCTTGTGTTGTAACTTTGGTGTCTGCGTGTTACATTTTTTTCTCTCCAGTGAATTCAATTGCCTGGTTTATTTTTCTCATTTCTTCCTCGCTTTCCCTCTGTATACTAAACATATATGGTGTGAAAGTAGAATGCTTCATGCCATCCTAGGACTGATTGTAATCAGGAAATGTGTAATGTTCCATGGTTTTGCAGAAATACATATTCTTTGATTGTTGATGTGAAACAAATGACAATTAGTGTGGACTAAGAGTTAATATTCACTCTTTTTTTTTTGCCTACACGAGCAATCTCCAGCACCATTTTGTTCTTCCGATTCTTGTTTATTTTTTCAGGTGTTTTGGAGGTCAAGTTATATTATTCCAACAAAGGATCAAAGACTTGCTTGGTTTATTATGTTTTTTCTTTCAAAGGGATGGGAAAAGCTTTGCCACTTTTTTTTTTAGAACAACAAGAAATATAAAACAAGAATTGTCCTAGTTGTTTAAGTGGAAAGCGGACCAAAAACACATAACACAATTCCCAACTAACAACTAGACTAAACAACTCACCACGGTTTTTAGCTAGGACAAAACAGGAAGCCCCGTTCACAGCTACAAACACAATCAAGATAACAACTCATCAACAACCGCTACAAGATAACTTCACCGCGAAGGCATGCCATGTGCCAAGAACAACTAGAGGGGATTCACCCCAAACCACGAACTTGCATTGCCATAGAGGAAAAACCACTAGGATATTTAACTATTCGTCACTCTTATGAATGTCAAGTCTCTGATCGGGAACCTACATCTTTGCCATCGTAGAGAGGAGATGCACATTATTATCCTCAGTCATCCAAAGTGGAGGGTTGCCTGTCCCGGGCACAGAGCGATGCAAAAAGACCCTTTTGCCCTCGCCCTTCCCAACAAAACAGTTGTCTTCCTTCTCTTCCATTCTCTCCAACCACTTGTCGCGTAGGATGGAACCCTTGTCCTCACGGAACAAAGCATCTTGGTAGCCGGTGTTTGAAGAAAGGAACGCAGTAGGGGTAGAGACTAGGCTCCCCCTCATTCAGTGCGATAAATGCGGGAGGGAGAGGGTGATTGATCTCATGGCGAAGACAAATGAAAACTATGGTCATGTTTTCTTCAAATGCCCAAGAAATGAACCTAGGATAAGTATTTTGGCTGAGTAAACTTTTCTGGTTTGAGTTTGATTTGGTGGCAATGTTGATTCGTTTCACTTGTTTAGATACTCGCTAGATGCGTTTTTTTATGAGTGGCAAAGATCTTATTCCAAGAAATTAGTGATTCAGGAATCATTGTCATTAATCTAGTGCCCAGATTTAACCATGTTGGGTGTACACAAGACGAAGAAGCTAATTCCATGCTGGGGAGGAGAAGGGTACTTGGGCAGAAAACGCAAGATGGAGTCCAAGATGGATGTCTTGATTGCAGCTGTTTGGATATTGAGTTTATTGCTTGTTGATGTTGTTAGAACCATGTATTTTTTTCAAGTAAGATGTAGTTGATGAAATGTTAACCATGTATTTGAAGAAACCATATGTGTGCTCTAAAACCTATGAAATGTAATGTTTTCAGGATCACAAAATCCATACAATACCAAGGTTTCACAAATTCCATACAATACCAAGCATTGTAGTTCATGTATTCCATACAATATCATACAAAATACCAATTCTAAAGGCCTTTCATGAGTCACAAGTTCAGGCCTCACATTTCAACCTTAGGCCTCTCATTACATTCAGTCCTCACACTTAGGCTTCACAAAATACATAGGGCTCTCATCAGTTAACTGGTTTTGCCAGAGAGGCGTTAATTATGGAAGCTTTGGAGCCTCTCCTCAATACTGTCGACTCCCACATCTTGTATTATTCATCTTTATATTTATTGTATGCTCGTCATGGTCAAGGGTTTTCCACCATGCTACTTGCTGTATATGCTATGTTACTTTTTATGGATGATTTAGCACGAGAGACATAATGAGGGCTGATGGTGTAGGGGTGAGTGTACGCATGCATAAGGAGGAAGTTGGTGTGAGCAGGAGCGGAACCAGTGCCAGTGCTTCTAGAGCTGCAACACCAGCCTTTTTTTTTTTTTGATGAATCAGGAGGAGCCAGAGGCTCCTACGTGCTGCAAATAGAATAAATAAAAAGAGTACGAGTTACAAAAACAAGAGAGAGTGACAGAAAGCCAAAGGAAGCTAAAAGGACCTAAGGGGTTCAGGGAACCGAAAAGGAAAGAAAGAAAATCCAAAGGATTACAGGAAGGAGTTTATCCATGATTCTAAAAGAGGAGCTATTCTGGCCTTTGCTCTATGCAGCAGTAAAAGAGCTTCCGATGTCACATATCTTTTGCAACCATCCACAGTGGGGTTCTTGCTTCTGAATATGACATCATTTCTTACCATCCAAATTCCCCAGCTGCAACACCAGCCTTAGCTCTAGAACCTCATATATGACCCAAAAGAGAGCGTTAGTCGTAAAAAAATAAAATTCAATCCATTTTCCATTAATTCACCACACCTTATTTAGTCCAGCGTTTTCATTGTAGCTTTTCTGGCTCCGCCACTAGATACGAGTGTGCATGTGCAAAGGAGTGATTGTGCGTGCAGCATGCGCGTGTACATAAAGCATATACATTGTGTTCGAAATTAAAAAAAATAAGGGAAAAGAATTGCAATCTGCTCCATAAAACCTTAAATTTTAACGTGATTGTGGAAACATTTTGTCTCTTTTTCACCGGAAATGCTACCGACCACCTCCGCTTCCCCCGCCGCGGGGCGAGGCCTCTACGACGCTAGATTGCGCCCACTGAGTCACGCCCGCCACGCCACCCTTCCCTCATCGGAGGCGGGCACCACGTGCCTCCTCCCTACCTGGAGACCATGAGGCGTCGACTACCAGCCCAATCCACGCGCCTTCTGAAGGCCCCCAGCCCGATTCCATCGAGGCGGTTTCATTCTTTCACCGTTGGTGGCAAAATAAAAAAAAACATGTCATGCAAGTGTATGTTTGAAGTGTTTTCGATGTTCAAGAGCTATGTTGCAAGTGTTTCAGTATGGATGTTGTAAAAGTAGATTGAGATGTTGCATATGTTGCAAAAGTGTTCCAGAGGCATGTTGCTTTTCATAGGCATGTTTGCAAGTGTTTGTTCAAAATGTTTCATCCACGATATATAACCACCTCCACAAGAAGGGGTCCCTAAGCCCCAAAAATGTTGCTTAAACATTGCAAAAATCAAAGCCAAAAGACTACCGCCTCTCGACTCTAGATTGCTGCCTTGAGTCACGAAGGCCAAAGCACTTGCCCATGCCCTCCTTGAGACCCTCATCGGCCTCGGATGGGATGCCAATTCTCCGATTCGCTCGGGCAGGGCTCGACAAACATCCTCCTCCGTCACCTCCTCCCGTCACGCCTTAATCGCCTTCTCCATAAGCGTTAGCACTGGAGACCATGAGGGCGTCGAGGTCATGCAGTCATCAGCCTACTTGGAAGGTCAAGTCCATGTCCTCAGAGTCTCGAAACTCGCAGAGCCCAAGCGCCGTTTTCGCTCGCCTCGTCCCGAGACCCCGATCTGCCCATCGAGGCGATTATCGAGTTCCTCAATACACCTGATATGGTGGCCGCCTCCCACTAGAGTGTCGCGCTACCGTGCTTTGACGGACACACGCCTTCACTTTTCCACTTAAACCTAACGACGCTGACCACCCCGCACGATCGTCTGGTCACCTCCGGCCCAGCTTGCCACAAACACTGCCGCGGCCTTATGTTGCAAGTGTATGTTTGAAGTGTTTTCAGATGTTCAAGAGCTATGTTGCAAGTGTTTCGTATGAATGTTGCAAAAGTAGATTGAGATGTTGCATTCCGACACCTTTGTGTTGTTGCAAAGTGTTCTTCCTTCCTCGAGGCATGTTGCAAGTTTTATAAAAGAAGCGAGGCATGTTTCACGCACGCTCCACGCGCTTTGCTGAGTGTTTGTTCAAAATGTTTCATCCCTCTTTAGACGTATATATGCACTTGATGCAAAGAATACAAGATCGATCTCCTAGACTAGACGTGGGGCACCGATTACCAAACAGTTTTTGTATCACCATGTTGCATATGTTTCACATGTTGCATATGTTTCACACATATGTTGCAAGAGTATGTTCAAAATGTTTCATCTGCTTTAGTGTTATGTTGCAAGAAGTGTTTTCATGTTGCAAGTTGTAAGTGTTTTATCTGGATGTTGCATATGTTTCACACATATGTTGCAAGTGTATGTTCCAAATGTTTCATCTACTTTAGACGTATGTTGCATTCAAATGTTTCTTGTTGCAAGTGTTTCGTGTTTCAAGGGTATATTCAGAGAGTCATTGGGGCATGGCCCGGGCGCAGTGGGAAGGGCGCGATGAGTCGAGGGCTGACGGATGGGGCACGCGGTGCACATGGGGTCCTGCAAACGGGGTGTGCTCGTCCTCATCCCGGCTCCTTGGTCCTGCTCTTCAGGAGAAAGGGAGGGGGTTAGGGGGAAGGAACGGCAGGCGCGGGGCGGGGCGAGGCGGACGGGTGAAAGCTCTAGTTTGGTTTTGGTGAATTGATGAACCCCTAAGTGCTAACCTATTGCTCTAGTGATCATGAGAATAGGGAAGCACATTCCAAGTGGTGGAGCAAATAGTGAAGTCCATGATGATGGTGGTGATAGCCACGGTGATGATCAAGTGCTCAGGCTTGGAAAAGAAGAAAGAGAAAAACAAAATGGACTCAAGGCAAAGGTGATATCCATAGGGCCATTTTGTTTTGGTGATCAGGACACCTAGTGGGTGTGATCACATTTAGGATAGATAGTCATACTATTAAGAGGGATGAAACTCGTATCAAAATGCGGTTATCAAAGTGCCACTAGATGTTCTAACTCATTGCATAAGCATTTAGATTCTAGTGAGTGCTAACACCCTTGAAAATGTTTGTGAAAATATGCTAACATACGTGCACAAGGTGATACACTTGGTGATTAGCACATTTGAGCAAAGGTGAAGTGTTCGCGCTTGAAGAAGAGGTGAAACAGGGGCGTCGGACCCTGCTTCACAGAAGCGTCGGACCGGCCTCTGGCCTGGGTCCGACGGCTAACCCTGCTGGGGGTGCTGATGTGGTGGCTTGAGAGAGCTCCTGGGGGAGCATCGGACTGCCTTGGGTCCGATGGCCGAGCCTCGGACTCGGTTCGATGGCTCTAGAACCTCTCGGTGTAGATTTGACTGGTGTCGGACCCTCAGCGTCGGACCGGGGTTCGATGAGGTGTCGAACAGGTCGAGCGCACTATTCCTCAGCACGGGGTTTGGCGAGGCGCTCGCTGGCACGATGCGTGGCAGTGTCAGTCTGATGGCTGTGTCCAACGTAGGGCATCAGACTCGAGTCCGACGGTTTTTACCGTCTCTGGACCTTTCTGGACCGCGTTGGACCCTCCCTGTGTGGAGTCCGACGGTGCATCCGAGGCGTGGGTCTGATGGCTCTTTCAACGCGTGGCAGTGGACCGTTAGCGGCAACGGTCACTTTGATTTGAATGAGGTGACGTGGCAACACGTGGTTGGCCGCGGTAGGCGTCAGACCCAGGCGTTGGATGGTCCGACGCCCCGTGTCTGCGGGTCTGACGATCACTTAAGTGGCCTAACGGTCACTAGCTCTTGGGGGTGTCTATTTAAGTGAAAGGGCTGGCCTTGGGCGCCCTCTCTTTGCCCTTTAACATATTTCTCGTGCCTTAGAGCTGAGCCACTCCTCTCCATCCACTCATACTTGATTGATTCATCATTTGGTGAGATTGGAGAGCATCAAAGTGCATTGCTTGAGTGATTACATCTAGAGACACTTGATGATTGTGTTTTGCTGCGGGATTCGCTTGTTTCTCTTGGTGGTTGCCGTCACCTAGACGGCTTGGTGCAGCGAGGATCATCGAGCGGAGGAAAGTGCTTGTCTCCGGCTCCGATCGTGGTGATTGTGAGGGGTTCTTAACCTTTTCTCGGTGGAGAGCCAAAAAATACTCTAGTGGATTGCTCGTGGCTTGTGTGATCCTCATCTTGTGTTGGTTGTGCGGCACCCAATTGCGGGTTAGTCACGTGATGCCTATAAGCGCGTGAACCTCCAAGTGAGTGAATCGCCACAACGGGGACTAGCTTGCCGGCAAGCAAGTGAACCTCGGTGAAAAAATCATTGTGCCATCTTGTCCCGAGGATTTCTTGGTATTCATTGTGATTGATTGACTTCATCTTGTGATTGGCTCATTCTTCGACACGGCGGTATAACTCACTATCCTTCTCGTGTATTTACATTTCTCGGTGTAGCTAAGCTCTTTAGTGTAATTAGTTTTGAGAGCTAGCTTGTGTCTTATCTAGTGGTTAGTAAGACTCTTTAGTTAATCTTTGAGAGTTCGCTAACTTAGTGTAGTGACATAGTCTTTGTGCCTAGAGACTATAGAAACTAGAATTGTGGTAGATGACTTGTATTTTAGTAGGTTAGCGCAACATTCGTTTCGCCTCATAAGTGTCTAACCGCTTTGCTTAGTGTTGTTGTAGAAAATTTTATAGACTATTCATCCCCTCTAGCCATTAGGACCTTTCAACGGAGGCGGGGTACGCGTGCGGGGCGGGACGAGGCAGACGGGAAAGGACTACGGTGATATGATGAGAGTGCGGTGCGTTTCTGATGGGATATTCGGTATCGTCCGACAAAATCCTATCCCATCAGACGTCTTAACGCCAACAATTCCCTTTCTTAAAAAAAAACTCATACGCGGCTCAAGGCCTTGGAAACATTTTGTCTCTGCTGCTTATAGTTGCATATGTATATACCGACGAAACAGCAGACATCTACTGATGTACATGCAAACGTGAACCGGGACCGGGACAGCGATCTTGCTGGTTTTGCTGAAAGTGAAGGATGGAAGAAACATAGAGCAGACTGCTTAAATTTGGCCGCAACAAGGGCGCGTTCCCAGCTTGGCTTTGGTTTTCCAACTTTGGCTTGCTCCCCAGCATGACCACGCCCCTCTCTCCTCGACGCTGGCAGCCAATCGTGCGCGCGCCTGTGCCGGCCGGGGGAGGGGCTGGGCTGGCCATGGACGCGCGCACAAGGCACGCAGCAACACAAAAGTTCCAAGGCCTCCCCTTCCTGTAGCAGTCGCGAGGCGGAGCGGAAGGCAGGCCGGTGTCCTGCCCTGCCTGCCTTGCGTGCGCGCCCTCAGCCCCTCACGACCCATCCCGTCGTCCGTCGAGCGCCGGCGGGCAGCCATGCACGCGCCCAGCTAGCTCATCACACATCAGCGTCGTCTCGATCTTGACCTGCTGCTCGCCTCGATCGCCTGCTCCCGGCCCGCGTCCACATCGTCAGCGCGCTCCCGTGAGCGGGCGCGCGCGTGCACGGATTCTCTTCGCATGACCCTGTGATGGTCGGTGGGTTCCTGCGGCGTGGCCGCAGCCTCGACAGGTTCCTGTCTTGGAGGCGGCGGGCCGTCTCGCCCTGCCCCTCGTTCTCGTCGTCGTCTCCGCGTGGCAGCAGCGTCAGTAGCGGGATGTCGGAGGACGACGACGATGCGGCCACCACCACGGCGCTGCTGCCGCCACCGCCGCTGCAGAAACGGGTGTTGTCCAGGAGCCACGGCTCGCGGTCCGCCACTCCCGCCCGGTCCCAGGAGCTGCCGCCGGTGCCATCGAAAACCGTCCGCGATAGTGGACCGCCTTCAGGTGACGTGACGTGATGTGATCACCGTTACTGCATGCTAACCATCTTCAATTCTCTTGCGATAACATCTGTGTTGTGTTGGGATTGGCTGCGCTGCGCTGCAGAGTTGGATTTGATGAAGGAGAAATTCGCCAAGCTGCTGCTTGGGGAGGATATGTCCGGCACGGGCAAAGGGGTGTCCTCCGCTCTCGCTCTCTCCAATGCCATCACAAATCTTGCAGCCTCCATATTCGGCGAACAGCGCCGCCTGGAACCCATGTCTGCGGAGCGGAGAGCGCGATGGAACAGGGAGATCGACTGGCTCCTCTCTGTCGCCGACCACATCGTCGAATTCGCCCCCTCGCAACAAGTATCCGAGGATGGAACAAACATCGAGGTCAGCAACGAAATTGTGACGCCGCTAATTTCGGCCAATTTCACCCTGCGATTGCACTTGTGACATGTACGCTGCATCTCTTCCTTATTGGATCTGCAATCAGGTGATGGGCACTCAGCAGCGCGGGGATCTACTTGTCAACATCGCCGCCTTGCGAAAACTCGACGCCATGCTCCTCGTTAGCATGATCTTTCTTTCGAGTTCATCCAATCAAATATACATATGCAACGGCGTTATTTTTTTTTCTCTGAATTCAACTTTGTTTCTTTCTTCCCTTCCATGGAACAGGAGTATCTTGACAGTTTCGGTGAGGCCCAGGAGTTCTGGTACGTGGCGAAAGACGCAGAAGGGGGCGAGGACGACGACGGCACGTGCACGTGCGACAAATGGTGGATCCCGACGGTGAGGGTCCCCGCCGAGGGCCTGTCGGAGGCGTCCAGGAAGTGGCTTCAGCACCAGAAGGACCTCGTAGGGCAAGTGCTCAAGGCGGCCATGGCCATCAACGCCGATGTCCTCGGAGAGATGGAGATCCCCGAGGAGTTCATCGAGTCCCTGCCAAAGGTCCTTTTCCTTTCAACAAGAACGAGGCTGCTAAAAATTCACTAGATAATAAAAAAAAACTAGTAGTCTCTTTCTTGAAAATTATGCTACTACTCATGCGTGTTGCAGAATGGAAGGTCCATTCTTGGAGACTCGATATACAAAATCATAACCGACGACATTTTCGACCCCAACGAGCTCCTGCAGTCCGTAGACCTGTCGACAGAGCACAAGATCGTGGATCTCAAGGACCGGATCGAGGCCTCCGTCGTCATCTGGCACAGGAAGATCTGTCACAAGCTCTCGTGGGCCCATGCTGGCGTCGGCTTGGAGAAGCGGGAGGAGTTCGAAGAGCGGGCGCAGACTGCCCTGCTCATCCTCATGCACAGGTTCCCCGGCATCCCTCAATCGTCGCTCGAGATTAGCAAGATCCAGTACAACACGGTACCGAAATAAAGAGCCTCAGTTTCCCAGCTCCGATCCTTTCCAGATTTCTGTCCATGGAGTCATGAACTGAATCGATGTGCTGCTTTTTTTTTTTCGTTTCAGGATGTTGGGTATGCCCTCTTGGAGAGCTACTCCAGGACACTCGAGAGCCTAGCTTTTGCAGTTCTGTCTCGGATCGAAGACGTTCTCCACGCCGACGCCGTGGCCTGCGATCCCAACAAGCGGACCAAGTCTAGGAGACGGCCTAGTCTAGAGTCTCCTGTTCCTGACGACGCCACCGCTGAAGCGCATCACGGCAGCTGCGTGCATTGGCAAGATCAAGACGTTGAGGACGGCGAGAAGCATCCGCCGGATGGTAACGGTAGGAAGCTGAAGAAGATTCACAGGGTGGTGACGAAGAAGTTCCTTCACACACAACAGATCGACATTGTTGCCAGTGGGTTGAAGAGCTTCACACACAGATAGCAGCGGTGCTGTACGTGAGTGAGGTTTGAGATGGCCGACCAGTTTTGCGTGCATGGACGTTGCCCGTACTATTCGGAAACAAACACGTAAATAGTTCAAGTTTTTTATATACAAAAATAGGACCACGGGATGTGGGGCTTGGCCGAGGGATGACAGCATGCGTTCCTGTCCAAATTTACTCTGAACACCTACTACAGAAATTGTTGCACGGCGAGCATATAACCCGTCAGCTCCGTCGCTGCCATTGCCACGCAACCTCACGCCGCCACTGGATGGCCGCTCGTGTTTGACTTTAGAGAGGGGTGCACAAAGCAGCATTGCATAATGGTCGTTGCCACGCATCCTCACGCCATTGCCATGGCCGCTCGTGTTTGACATTTGAGAGTGCGCAAAGCTGCACTGCATAATGACAGCAAATGGCACTAAAATACTTGTCGTTCTCTCAGGATCAACTTTGTGTCACGACGAATCAAAAGTTACTCGAATCTGGCGAATATAACCGTACAAATACCAAATTGTGCAGGACTCAACGACGACGGTTTCATATACTACGTGGAACTGATCTTGCCCGACGACAAGTTATTCAAGATGAGTTCAAACTATGACGTCCACAACATTGGCATTGGCGAGCTTTTAGAACAGATCAAACTCCTAGAGGGCTTTCAGGATCTCCTCAGCACCAGAGATTGTGAACTGTCCACCTTCCTCGATGTTTGCGACAGTGACCTTGAGGTCATCAGCCAGAAGAGCAAACCTTTTTGAGCGTACGCCCAGTCCTTTCTCTGTAAGATCAAGCTCAAGATCAAGTGCCTTGGTGTATGATCCAGATCCGTCAGCAAGGAACTTCACATGTTTGTTCTCAGGGTAAGTCTTTGCCCATGCCTTCATGACAAATGGGTCGTTAACTGCATATCACAAAGCAGCAAATCATGTCAGTCTGGCCTAGCTACTTTTGATCAAAGTCATAAGCACAACATGGCAAATTGATGGAATTCAGTCGGTGTAATAGGAAGGGGGTACAACAGATTTACAGTTACTAAATATGATCAATGCTACATGCTAGCCTCCTGGCAGCAATTATTCACAGATGCACCATAATATGAAACATAGCAGATCATCACTTAGCATTTTGCTTTTTATTTAAGTTTCAAACATTCAGTGACGGAAAAAATTTGCATGACAACACTGATAACATTACAGCAGAGGTACCATACAGCTAGGCAAAGAACATTAAGAACACAGTATCTGAAAGAACAATATAAGTTTGAGCGCACTGCTTCATATTCAGCTCAGGATGTTTGCAATGAAAAAATTATCAAAACAACTGTCTTTGCAAATACAGATAGGCAAATATATGTTGGAAACATACCGCTGATAAGCAGGATCTCGTCTACACCCTTGGCTTTGAGCTGCTCAGCCTGTGTAATGAAGCCTGGCACATGCTGGTTGCTATGAACATAGAAGAAATGCACAGAACAGAGAGCCTGAGTACTTCAGCTTTTCACAAAATAATATAAGGATTTCAGAGATACAAGAGCAATAGAACTCTTGGCTTCAGTTAGTGGAATTACCTTCAATGCAAATCTTTTTATAATTTAACCAATTTGCAATTTTCCATTGAACTTCTCAAATTAAAGCAGCTAACCAATTTTACAATACTAATAAGCACTAACACAGACTAGCCGTGATTCGTAAATAATCAAACAAAAGATAATACCTTTTGTTCGCACTAAACTGAAATCATGAGTTATAGTTAGACTAGATAAAATTCAGTAGTTACAAGAGGGAAGCTACCATGCATGAAAAATTCATGGGTTGTAGTTAGACTAGATAAAATTCAGTAGTTACAAGAGGAATGCTACCATGCATGAAAAATATACTGGCATGTAGTGATGTTATTCAATTTCCTTCTGTAAAGGGACAATTAATCAAGGAGGACCTGCCTACAGCCCTACACCATCACAATCCATTCACTGTGGGAGGGGGCCATAGTTGCACCGCAGTTGCTGATCCTTCTTAAGGACCAGTATACATGCAGAAGGTTCTCACGACACATTATCTTCCCAAAAGTTGTGGGATGGGTGCTGCTTGAAGGCCCAGATCTCAACAAGGTAGTCCTTATTCAAGCTGCATGCACCGTTGGGTGAACTCAATAGACCCCCTCCCTCCCCTGGAAGACCGTGGTGACCTTGCTGACCCAACGTTGACAGGCTCCGCTCCTTACTGCCATCAATGCACCTGACGCTGACTAGGAGGAGGAACCGGTTCTGCTACACTTCAAGGCCAGACTATTTCACGATCCTCTCAGCGCGCAAGCATGGTTGCTCTTCTCTGCCGGATACCGCCTGCAGCAGATGTGCTGTCGATCTGGCATGGCTAAGACCGGGGGTTTGTCCCTAAAACTTCTAGTAAAAAAAAACTGCTGTCGATCTGTTGCTCAAAACTAAATCGCTAGTTTTGAATCCGAATTGGAACTAGTTCCAAAAGAACCCAGATAATCCCCCTCCGCCCCGACGAGACCTAGAAAGACCTCTCTCCCCAAAAACACAAACACAGGGCCAAAAAGCTCGGAGATCTCCGAGAAAGTGGGAGGAAGAGACGGGCACGGGAAAAGGGCGTAGGGACCTGCAGGTCGGCGTGAAGGCGCCGGGGACGCCGAAGACGATGACCTTCTTGCCGGCGGCGAGCGCGTGGACGGAGACCTGCTGCAGCTGGTCGTTCTCGTCGAACCACCCGAGCTGGCCGTCGGGGAGGGAGTCGCCGACAGCGATCGGAGCCATGGCCGTGCAGAAGGGGTAGGGTGCGGGGCAGCGCGGCGAGGAGGAAGCGCAGGCGAGTGAATGGGGACTTGATTGCGGGTAGTGGTGGGTGGCCGATGGCCTCGCCTGGAGGTTGGATGGAGTATTTGTTGGAGGCGCCTGGTGGGTGGGGGCGCTGCGTAGCAGACCCCCGTGTGAACGCAATGATTTTGGCGGATATGCCGGTATGCCGCGAAGCGAGCAGGTCGGGGGCCGGCCGCCCGGGGAAATTGGGCTCATTTTTCTATGGAGCACTAGACGGTGGTTCGTGATAGCCGCCGGCTGAGGCGTTTGGTTCTTTAGTTTTTTCTAAAATTCATATTACATCGAATATTTAGATATTAATAAAGAGTATTAAATATAGATTAATTATAAAACCAATTATATAGATGGAGGTTAATTTGCCTCTCTCCCAGAAAACATTTTTAAGTCTAATTAATCATCATTAGCACATGGGAGGAAGAGACGGGCACCACGTTGTCAAATCATAGGTCTAATTAGGCGCTTAAAACGATTCGACGATGAAATTAGCCGGCGGCGAGTTGTGTAATTGGTTTCTCGTCGTAATTAGCTGGCCGTATTTAATACTCGCCGTGCATCGGAGTTTAAACATTCAGATGGGATATGAATTTTAGGGCAGCGCGGCGAGGAGAGAAACGCAAATGAGTGAATGGGGACTTAGGTTGTGTTTGTGGTGGGCTCTTTATGGCCCCGCCTCCTTCTCAAAATTCCTGTAGCAATGGTGGGTGGGGGCACTATAGCGTGGAGCCGATTTTGGCGGAAAAATGGTATGCCGAGAAGAGGAGAAGCGGGGGAGCCACGATTTGGAGCTTCTCCGGCTCCTCTACTAGGAGCACATCTACGGTGGTTCATGAGCGGAGCCCCTAAACTTCCGAATAGAAATACTCCATGTCTTAGTTTGCATCGCCGTTGGCTCACATACACACAACACGCAGAATCCACGACTACTTCTTTGCTGACCTCCAATAGCACCGGTCCCACTACCTCTCCTTCTCCATATTTGACAGGCTTAGAAGGGATTTGGGGGAGACAGGTTGGCCATACAGTGGGGATAGCGGGAGGCGGTCCCACTACTAGGGTTCCTCCGTCTCCAACGTTAGAAGGCCAGGCGACTATCTGAATGGGGATAGCGGCGTTCATGGCCATGGCGCTGGCCGGAGGGGGGAGGGGAAGGAGGAGGTCGCCGCGGGCGGTAGGGTCTTGACGGGGCTCCGCGCCTGTGGAGCTACGGCGAGACCTACCGCGCCACGGCGGGTTGGTGGGCGATGGCGGCGTGTTGGGCTCCAGGAAGAAGAAGAGGTGGGGTTTAGGATGAGAGCTGGAAGCTGTTAGATGATCAGATTAATGGTAAACATTTTGAGTATTTTAGGCCTCAAAACACAAGAGTTCTTTCTAGACAAAAAAATGTCTCACTACGTTGGTGTCGAAAACAGCCAGACGAGACCTCTCAATGAGACCATGAGCGCACGCACACGCCCATGCCTCCGTGGTCAACGCATTCAAGGCATGCAGGTACTGTGCAAAGCGGCCTGCTGGGAACGGCCGTCACGGTCGCCGATCACGGCGGGCCGACCTACTTTTCTTGCTCAAGTTGAAATACCCCATGTGTACTGTGCTTGTACTCCATTCTCTTGAATGGTGGAGTTTGAGATTGATACACTCCCCTGCATGCTATTCCTTGAATCCTCGTGTCATATCTAGATCCCGGCTATCATGGGTGTTACTGTATGGTGTTGGACGAAGAAAGGATTCATGACAGCTATTCTAAGAGCATTTCTCGATGAAGTGGCAACGGTGCTATCAATACACCTTTTTGAATTACTGAGATGTTTTTTCCCGATCACCAATAACATATGGACCTTACTTAATGGGGAAACTTATGTTTTCTCCCAATACAATTAGGAGATAAAAAATTCTCTCCTACTGTGAATGTTCATTAACAGATACATCAGAGAAAACAAAATGATAATATGTTGGGGGAGTTATGGTTGTTTATGGTAAAATCTTTTGCTTCAATACTCACAACAACGATAGATTTTTTTAGAAAAAAAAAAGATCTACTAGAGTTGCTATATATCACCTAGAGAACAGAAAGCGTCTCTCCTACTGCTAGTACATCGGGGGAAACAAAGTGATAATGCGAAAAAGGACCAGAAAAATAAAATCGTCGGCAGCAGTATTCGAACCTGCGCAGGCTGGCTGTGTTTGATGCGGCTCCACAGTGCTCCGGCTCTGCTCCGGCTCTGTAACTGTGGCACTACTGTAGCGGAGCCCGGAGGAGCCACCCAACTGCAGCTTCTCTGGCTTGTTTCTGAGGTCTGCCGGAGCCGGAGCTCTTTCTCCTGATATACAGTGCACAACAATGATCTAAAGATATGATTCTAGAAAAGCCAGAGAAAAACAAGTCAGCCAGCCCATATTTGGCACAAAACGTCGGCTTTTGAAAACTAGCGCACGATCGGCCCCATCATCCCACACAAAGTTGTAGCGAGCCGCGGTCAATTTTCAAAAAACCCTTCTACTTTTCGAAATCAACCCACATCCGTCAATTGTCCTCAATATTTTGCAAGAAACTCCTCATATTTTTTCAAATCAACCCGCAGTCCGGCGGATGGATTCCGGGGTTTTTGCAAAAAATTGACTTACCTTTTCGAAAATTAGAACATGTTGCTCCAGAAACCCTCTCACCATTTTTTTCATAAGCGAAAATCTCCTCGGATTTTTCTCAAATCAACATTGATCTGGGAACTTTGATTATATGGCTTTTTTTTCAAAAAAAAACTTTGACTTGAAAAACGCGCAAGATTTCAACTCGAAAAGACTAGTACTAAAAGACTCGAGCGCGAGCCAAGCTTGCACGAGCGTTGAATGCGATGCATCAGCCCATGCAGGATTTACGAGTCAGCGTGGGATCCTTAACCACTTTTGACATATCGACTAGTTGTAGAGGTTGAGATGAAGGATGATCACTTTATCTCGGTACATGAAAATATATATTTTTGTCTCTGATTAGGAAGGACGGATCATATCATTGTAAAACATACCGATTCTATCCTACAAGAAAACAAGAAGGAGGAATCCTAATCCTAGAACCATTTGTATATGAGCTCTTACCAAACTCTGTCTCCTTAATGACTCAGACATATCGAATAGTTGTGCTGAGACGAAGGATGATAATCACTAATATTTATAGGATAAAGAATAGTCTCCCTATCCCTTGTGTCTCGATGTGTACTACTTTGATCTACTATTTTGATCATGAGAAACAAAGAGATAAATCTTAATCCTACATGTTTTATATGTGTTATCTTACCGAAACTCTTTGACCTTCGATAGGACCGTATATATTTGATGCCGCGCTTTTACCGTCAACATCCCGCCGCGACTACTTCGATAAAGTCAACATCCCGACGTTTGTTATGTGTTCTAAACATATCTACTATTTTGATCATGAGATGGAGAGGGAAGGTCATGCCCATGCAATCGACATCGATAACACGTTATTCTACGACAATGCCAAAACATCATCTACTAACTACTAACCATTGCCACGGTATGAATTGAGCCAACGTGTCAACCATTGGAGCCGATCTAGTTTTCACCTAGAATCTGTACATGCAGTACATGTTTTTTTACAAGTAGTGCAAGCACACGAACTTGCATTGTAGTGCACGGCAGCTAATACCGTACACGCAAACAATCAGTTTTCTTCATCAACGACCAGCATGTCGCCACCTGCCTAGAAGTGCCCCGGCCTCGTCAACTCGCAGTTGACCTCCTATGGCAGAGAACCATATCTGGGCAAACAATACATAATTAAAACTGAACTACTAGCTAGAAGCTAATAGATCAAAATACTTGTTGATGTATATGGTACATATTTTTTATTTATCCATATATATTTATTGGTTACGCTGGCAGAAGGATGCAATACAGGTAGTACATTACGACTGTCAGCCACCAGCCACCGCCTAGTAGCAGGCAGCGCCAATCTGAATTATTGGCCTCTTGTAGTCTGGAAGACACGAAATATGGAACAACCATGTGAATGAAAAAAAATTGAATTACACATTACACATAGATGGGTTAACAATGAAGATTAATCTGGTCATTACATACATGTGCATTGATAAGCAAGCAAGCAAGCAATTTGAATACGAGTTCTGTGTGTGCCGATTGCCAAACAAATCCAGGAAATATTTTAATCTGAACAACACATTACATCTTACATCCTACACTATAGATAAGCAAAAAACAAGCAATGCACTGTTTTGAATATGGGTAGTGGGTGCCCCCCGCGCTGGATCCGCCCTCTTGAAGCACGGTAGATGGCCAGATGCTATCATCCTCGCAAGGAAGTTCCTGCATGTAGCTTGCCAGTTGCCACCGTGGACGCTGCCCCTGCATGATGGCCAACACGCTAATAGTGCACAGTGGTGCCTAGTCCGTTTTCCCGCCGTAGTTCCAGCATGAGCTCATTGGACGTCGCTCCGCCCGCATGCGGCTGTCGTCAGATTTTGGTTCTCGGCGCTACGGTCGGGGGCGGCTGGCTGCATGCTGGCTGTCGTCAGATTTTGGTTATCGGCGCTACGGTTTTCATCACGTAAATAAATCATTGAGCAGGCAACACCCATATTGAGCGGCACGACCCATATGCATGGGTTTTCGCACCATCGCCATGCTAGGCTTGCAGCCATGGCACGGACATTGAAGGTTGACCATCCCGAAGGCTACCGATCTATGTGCTGCAATCCTGTACATGAAGGGGATTAGGCTGAAATAATACTGAATTTTGGATTGTTTGCATATGGTGCCGTGGAAAACTCATATTTTTTCCTAGCAGAAAATTATGTGTAGGCAATTTAATAGTAAAAGCCTTCTATTTATTTTGCAGTATTTGATTTATGTTCATGTATCTATATCATGTGTTGATATTTTTATGCACTTTTGAATGCATTTATTTATCACGTATTATGAATTATATACCATATAATTGCAAGAGTAAAATTTTGAATGATTACACTAGAAACATGTTATAAGGTATATGAGCTCTCTGAATCCTGTAGACCTACAACTTATTACCATTGAGAAGCTCATATTTGTTTTCCCTAGTATAATAAATTTTTGGGATGAATGAATGCTTGGTATTAATTCTGAAAATTAGCATGTATCATAATTGGATCCTAAAAATGCTAGATGCTTCTAAGAATGTTTTGAATAACCGTCCACTACTTTTTTGCACCTTCCTACTTGTTTACATGTAGTAAACTTATATGCACATGGACCAATTTATGTTAATAAGCATGCCTTAAAGGAAGTAGAAATATCATGGAATTATTCTGAATAGTATAATTATTTGTTATGGTCATTATTAAATCCATGTAGAATATTCTTCTACCATTGAAGTTTAGTGAATTCAGGATATATATATATTTTTTTGATTACTCTCTAGAATGAGTATATGGCCGAGAGAAATAACAAATGCATTGTGGGACTCACTGCATGAAAAAATCCCAAATTATGATTATAGAATATCATATTGCATGGAAAGCCGATTTTTCAAGCTTCTATGCCTATAGATTGAGGTATAATGCTGCTCTATAAACAATAGCTTGAAGCTTTGTATTGAATGTCTAGATCGAAGACAAGATGGTAAATAAGATTTTATCAATATATATGCTCGAAGAAATGTCTCTTGTGTATAGAATATCAAAGAGCAATGTAATACATGAAGTATTTGAATTTACCATAAAAAATTACTCAAGTCAAAATTGAGTTGGAAGTTTTAGACAGCTTTATAAACTAGGATATTGTCAATTGCAATAACTTTGAATATGTGGCCTGCATATGTTACACTCCTTGGAGGCTTGTGACTATATATTCACAACTATTGAGAATAAAGTATGAAGCTACCGTCTACCATGTATAGAAGTTAAGACATACGAGAATGGATATTATTTAGAAAATTTAAAGATTTTTTTGAAGAAACTTAAGTATGTGCTTACAGACTTGTTTTGTCTTTGAAATTACAATCCTGAAGCATTGGTACTGGTGGTGGTGGTGCTTTAAGTTTTAATTCCCATTGAATTAAGTGGATTATGTAAACTTGTAGAAGAGTTAATGTTTACTTTATTAGCTTGAAGCCTAATATGAAGCATTAAATATTCTTAGTTGCAATTCTTATATTTAGTAATGTGTGTTAATCTTGCATAAAATAAATTATAGATTTATATATTTCACATATAAATAATTGTCTATTTTGCCTATCTATCATTTTTTTGCAATGACTTATCCACAAAGAAGCATCAATTAACTATGAAGGTTATAGTTCTTTGTGCACTACTACCATATAGGTAGAAATAAAACTGAATTTTCTAGAAGCACATGAACAATTGGACTATACTGACATATTAACTAATCTTAGAAGGATTAATTTAGCCGAGAAATTGTATAATATTAAAACTAAGTATTTAATACTTTAGCCCGAAAACTAGAAGTTTATGTCCTACCCTGAATATATTGTTGTACACCGAATAGTATGCTTGATATGTGATTTTTATGCCAGAACCAATGAATACTAGAAGTATGATTAGATTCTATACAACATTACAAATGATTATTCATAGATGATGCATGAAGCATATTAATACTTGAAGTAATTATGACATGAGAGGGAGAATTTTTTGGGTAAAGGCATAAGAAATGGGTAATATATATTTAATAGGCACAGCCTTTCTAAATCTATCTTTAAGTGCATGTACAGGACTTGAAGTCCTAGTCGCGTCCCTTCCGGCCGAGTTAACTTTCTCTGCATTGCACTAATTGCAAGCAAGCTTGTAGCTTTGTATTTTATTGTTATCTATTACGTCGGATTGAATACCAACATTCCACATTACACTTGAATGTGTATCACTATGTTGTGCTATCATCGAGCTGCAACTATCTCTACTGCTGCATGAATATTAGCATAGAAGCTATATTTGTAGCTAGTAGCTACCTTGCACTTCCCCCATAATTAGATTGGCTAGCTAGTACGCTATGTCTATCGTTCCTGTTGAACTAAGAAATATCTTACTTTCAATGGATCGCATGATATGCAATAGATTGGTCTAGGCCCAAGTAGCCTAAGATCGGGAGAGTTGCTTAAATTGAAATTGGCTAAATGGAGAAGTGACCCAATTGAATGGGATGGATTATAAAGGAAATTGAGTTAATAGATAAAACACTTAATGATGATTTGGGATTTATGAAGAAAAGGCATTTGGTTAGAAAATTATAGAAGAAATTTCATGTAATTTTGAATGTTGCGTATTTATACATTTGAAGTATATGATCCATTTTTTAATTATGTATGAGTAATTGGATCAATTTTTTTGACCAAACAATGAAGAAGCTAGACAATAAAATAGTTGCGATATGTGCAAATCAGTGGGAGAACATCTCTAAGTTTATAGGAATGCTAAACATTCTTAAGTGCACTTTATATATTCTAGCTCGTTGTATTTAATGAATACTAACCCCCGTGTTTAAATATGTGCGTGAATATTTCTCATAAAATTTCATCATAGCATATATGAATGGGCCTCTGCTTGTAGTTGGAGATGCATGAACTTGATTATTTTAAGCCCATGATAAGAGATATCTTTTGAAGTATGCTATTAAAGATATAATATTAGCATTAGGGAGAGAGAAAGCCTATTTTGAATACCAAATATTACTTTCACAAAAGGAAAATAATCTAAAGAAAATATTTCTCAAAGCTAGAAGCAGGAACAATATCACACACTAAATCAAACAATAGTTTGACTAATGCTCTTGTGAAGCTTGAAGCGGAGCATATGCCAGATATTTTTAAAAAATAAGAGGAATAACTTAAAGTTATAAACCAAAAATTATATTTACTAGTAGTAAACTAAATATTATATACTATCAAGCTAAAATCTACGGGACACCTGTGGATTCTAGTTTAATGTATAGGCCCTGGGACACAACTTTGGTGGAAAAACACTGTTTTGTTGTAGAAGTTGTCAAATGAAAGCCGAACAAGAAAAAGCAAACTTTAAGACAAGCGAACGGAGCCATAGTTGTCAAATGAAATAAGAACAAACTCCACCATTCTCACGAAGAGAACACCTCATGAAGATGATCATCATGAAGATGAAATCCAACACACTAGGCGCGCACATTATTAGTCTTGGATATGCAGAACAACAAAACATCTCTTGTTTGGGAAATGACAAAAAGATAGAATAATCTTACATTATGAGAATATTGAGAGAAAATAATAGTTGTCGACAACGCTACCTCTATAATTATAAATGTTTTCTCTTATGAGAACCCGGATCCGATAACAAAGTCCATGGTAAAGTCGCTTGTAGCAATATATCGGGTCAATGAAGAAAGCAATTGAGGTTGAATCTTCAACTAGGAAGAAATAAATGTTCTGCTATATCTTTGGCAAATGAAATGAATGAATATGAAATATGCAGTTAGTAAGTGGATTATAAAAATCCATATAGTTCCTGAAGAATAGAAATCGCAACATATGGAAATTAAATCTCATACTAAATATTAAGAAGTCTGAGGTAGAATATATTCCTGAATGAATATTGAAGTCTCAAGAAGAGCATATCCTAGAAGGAAAAGAGTCATTGAACGACTTTGTAGTGAATAACATGATTTCATTATGTATATCACATAATAATCTCTCATGTAGTAGAGAATATATATCTCATTGAAGTGAATTGTTATTCACAGAAAATGAGAACATCCTTGAAGAAGTTAATCCATGAAGGATTTATCAGTCGATTTTTAAATAAACACCATTAATCCCAAAGTGAATATAGACCCGAGAAAAAGAAAATGAGAAACACTAGACACCATGAAGATGTCATACAAACACTTAGAAAGTGTATATTTTATAAAGCTAGCAACGAAGTGTTGATATCCTCAAAATACCATAGATGGTACAAGAATAATGGTGACTTTAGTAATTGAATTATCTTCTAAATGCCAAATGCAAGACTGGATTTATTATTTAGTGGTACAATCAAAGTCTTGAACATTTGTAGAACATATAATTTGAAAATCCACTAAGAAAGAATTATAAGTACTCAAACTTTAGTATAAGTTTAATACACTGTCTAGAAGATATAAAATATTATAAATTATTTAACCTCATAATTCTCCGAAAGGATTTATTATTCAAAGAATAAATTTTATTTATTTTGCACAACTAATAAGTAGTCATTTATGCATGAAGCATATTATTCTTGTTTACTCTATTATAGTTCATAGAAGAATTATGAGCCAACTTTTTAAAAGATATAGTCTTGTGGTACTGCATATCATTAATTAAGCACACATTTGTGAGAAGTATGATTTGAATAATGAAGTTCAAAGTATGGCTTTACGAGGGGAGCATATATGATTGAATCTATCTTAAAGGTAAACCACTAAAATTACAAATACCAAGAAAATCATATTTGCTAAAACGTTAAAGTTTATGTATTTATCATGAAAATAAATATCTATTCGAATAATAGAGTATCTTGAAAAATACATGACCAAGAAGGTTAAATATTGTACTCTTTTTTTCCTATATGTGAGTTTTTACTTGAAGGTTTCTTACATAATGTTTTTAATGAGACAACATGTGCAACAATTAACGAATGTGATGTACTCTTTTTTTCAAGAATTGTTTTTCCATTAGGTTTTTGAATGGAGTTTTTAACGAGGCATGTGCATATCGTGGTAATCGCCTAAGGAAAGTGTTGTAAAACATACGAACTCTATCCTAGAAGGAAATGAGAAGGAAGAATCCTAATCTTACTCCGTTTGTATGTGGACTCTTAACAAACTTTTAGGCCTTGGCAGAACTATATATATGTGGGAGCTATATGTTGTAATCACCAATATTCAGAGGAATAAAAAATAGTCTCCTATCTCTTGTGTCTATGTGTTCTACTTTAATATACTATTTTGATTATGAGAGACGAAGAGGGAAGGTCCTAACCGCAGGCAACATGTTTTATAACACATATATATCCATTAAATTGATATTTCTACTAAAAAATGATGGATTAAACTACTCCCTTAGTTATGAGTGGCTTATGGATTCTCGCCTCAACATTTCAACCATCAAGCAAATCGCTGTCCAACGCAGACACAAGATGCGACTTATGTCTACATACGTAATTAAATCAATTTATCTAAAAAAAGTTAAAACATCTTATATATAATTTGTTTGCACCCGAATTATCAACTGGTTCGCATTAGCTGCTTCAGACGATCCATCGAAGATGATAAATTATTAAACCACTAATTACACGGACGATTCCAGCATCCAGGAGTCACCTATGTATTTGCTTTATTCTCCTTTGTTCACTCCTTAACGTACACCAGCTTCGTAGAAACCACACATGCATTCCATCTAGACGGACAAACAGAAAAATAATTATGTATAGATGAAACCACACCAGCTTCAGAAAGTTCATATAGGAAACTACTAGAGAGGGAGATAATTAAAATGAAGTTGCTACTTATTTTATTAACTTGCTAAAACTATTTGTTTAACAAGTAAATTATACGAAGTTTCTGGAAAGACTCTAATTTTATCGAACACATTCACACTTCAGGAAACAATAAACCCCATATTCATCAAATCAACTACAAACTGATGGGCATCGTGTGTTGTTTCAGCCAACAATACGTGCTAAACGCCACAAAACATGAAAACGTTTTCATCTTGTTCATAACCTTGGCACTCCAAATATTATCCCAATATATATCAAACGAATCTGCCACTTCTTCCGAATTTGATGAGTTTGCACATTACGATTAAGTTTTGAGACTTGCTGACGTCTGGTCGGCTAGCATTTGGCGCCAACCAACAATATCGTGCTTCAGAGCCACAAAGGCCCGTTGCACGACCACCACCCCTGACCCTGTCTTTTATTTGACTTGTTCGGCTTGTTTTTTCCACCGCGGCGTGATGCGGTGACCCACGGTCTCTCTACAACAATTCAGCAACAACATGTGCTTCCCCAAGATCTACTTTTAAAACATCTAAATCAAACACTTGCAACATACGAAAAGCCAAAACAACAAAACTTGCTTGCGTTTTCATCTTGTTCCATACAACATGTGCAAATATTATCCCAATATATAAACATGCGAAACACTTGCACTTATTCCGAATTCGATGAGTTTGCACAAAAACACGAAAAAGTTTGAAACCATACATACGCAACATCTAGATAAAATAATTGTAACATATGTGTGAAACATATGCAACATCTAGATAAACACATTTGCAGCATATGTTTGAAAACAAATGAAACATTTGGCATAGGCGCTTGCAACATACGCATGTACAAACACATGCATGTTTTGGACCAACCACTAGTGAATTTGTTCTCACTGCTCCGATTCCGGATGGTGATGCAAAGAGACACATGCATAATGGTTCGGCAATCGAGGCCCCAGCCCGGTCCACCGATCTTGTATTCCTTGCACCGAGGTGCTCGTAGATGCGGCTAAAGGAGAGAGGGAGCTGGTCCTGTGTCTCGGCGAGGGTGACCTGGGCCGCTTGAGACGTTGCTCTCGCGGGGATATGTGTGTATGTGTGTGTGTTACAAGGTTTTTTCCCCCCCCCTAAGATCTACTTTTTATACATGAAGGGAATCAAACACTTGCAACATACGTCGTGCCAATAGGGGTGGCACGTCCGAACCTGGATGAAACACTTAAAAAATGGTCGTCGTGGTCCACTTGGATGCGGGCGGCGTAGCCCCATAGCAACATCGTGCAACACCTCGGATCTACTTTTGAAACATGCAGTGCAACGAGGACTTGCAATATATAAAAGAAGACGCGTGATGAAACAACTTGCAAAAAACATCTGCAAAAACACTTGGGTGACCATAGCAAAACACATCGTGAACAACATCCACGATAAATCCCGTAATTGCAACATATGTGAAACATAATCCCAACATCTAGATAAACACATTTTAATGAGACATGACGATTGTCGGGAGGGTCGGTGTTTGAAAACAAATGAAACATTTGGCACAAGTGCTTACAACTAGCTTTATTTGATGTTTGCAAACCATTACAACAAAAACCATTACAACAAATTCAACATCCCGATCTACTTTTGCAATATACGTATGAAACACTTGTAACGTACATCTAAAACATCTGAAACATTTGAAATGTACGCTTGCAACATGCGCTTTCAGCGTGACATCTTTTGCTATTTGAGAGAAATGGAGGTTCATCGGTGTGTGAAGTTCATCGGTCGAGAGCTCGCCGCTAGCGCGGAGCGACCGGCCAAGGGTGCGCGATAGCTATCGAGCGCAGCAGCCGGAGCGAAGCTGCTGTTTCTTCGAGCCCGTGATGGAGCTTTGCATTGTCGGCGGACCGGCCAAGGGACACCGCACCCTTGGAGCGGACTAGGCAGGGTGCAGCTGCGGACTGCCCAAGCGGCGCGATGGGGCGGCAACAGGAGCGGAGCTGCCCTCCGTTTCTTCGAGCCCGACGATGGAGCTTTGCATCGTCGGCGGACCGGCCAGGGGACATTGCAGTCTTGGCGCGGACCGGGCAGGGGGCAGCTACGGACAGGCCAGTTGAGCATGATGGGGCGGTGGCTGGCCACGGGGCACCATGGATTACGGACTCTGGGGGCCCTGGCGAGGCCGGCGGCCAGCAGAGGAACCCCACGGTTGCGGCATTGCGGAGCGCGGTCACGGTGCAGCACAATTTTGCGATGCTGCGGTGGAGAGCCTTCTGGAGAATGGAGAAGGAGGATAAGGTTTGAGGCGAGTGGAGAAGGGGATACACCGGTTGGGCTGATGGCGCGGCCTGTGAACGCAACGTCCGGACGATCGGACATCTGATCGGAGCATTACCGTTAAGTTTTGAGTCAATCAGCCTGTTCGCTGGTTGGTTTCTGGGCTGATAAGCCCGGCTCATGCTGGTTTGTTGTGAGAGAAAAATATTGTTGGCTGACTGATAAACCCTGGCTGAAAACAACAAGCGAACGGGCTGAATGTATCAAACTCCAGGCTTTGATGAACTTTTCATCTCCGTCCAATGGATTTTTATCATGCATTGGCCGTTCTGTAATTTTTTGCAACTAAGATGCCGATCTTTGAAGAAACATTGAAGTTGGCGAGGTTGATGCAATGATGCTGCGAGGCCTTAATCTAACCTGACGGACCCTCAGTGAAGTGAAATTTTATGACGTACTTGCTTTCACTTTCATTTGCCTAAGTGCATATTGTGTTTCGCGTTAATCGGAATTCATAGTCAACCAACATGACAAATGTCAAAAGATAGATTGGTATAAGCTAGCTACAATTCTTGAACATTATTAGGAGTATTGCGTATTGACATTCTACTAGCAGTACTTCATATGCTAGCCCGCGAAATAAATCGTGTTCAAAGAACAAAAAAAATAAAGGAAAGAAAACCAACTACAGTATAGTATATCTGATCGGGTCCTGCCTACTCTCCACATTCACGAATTCCGATGGATGGATGGATTCAACTGCCGGGCGTGGGAGCCAGGAGCCTGGGACTGGGACTGGGACTGGGACTGGTGGCACATGCGCAGGGGCACGGCAGTAACAGCACCGGGGTTCCTCTTGCTTTTTGACGACGAGTAGGTGCAGGAGGCTACCGTCGCACACGTCCGCGCCGAAGAGGTGGAACCGGCGCTGCACGAAGGCCCAGATCTCGACGTTGTCCCTCTCCTTGAACCCGCACTGCCGGATGAAGTGGAGGTACCCTTCCCCCTTGACGATCGTGCCGAGGCTGCTCTCCCACCGCGACATCTGCACCTCCTTGGCGCCGGCGTCGAGGCCCACCAGCTTCACGCGCAGCCCACCGTGCACCTTCCCCTTCTTCTTGGGTTTCTTCATCTTCTTCCCCTCAGCGGCGCCATTCTGCTGCGGCTCTGACGGTCCAGGCTGCTGCTGCTGCTGCTCCTGCTCCTGCCTCTGCCTCGGCCGCTTCTTCCTCGGCACCGGGGATGGGTCCTCGAGGAGGTTGGCGGCGTCGAGCTCCTGGGGGCTCAGGATCGGGCGAAGGCGGCGGTCCACACCTTCGCGCGGGATGCGGAACCGGTTCTGGTGCGCGTCCAGGTCGGTGCTCGTCACGCACTTGTCGCCGATGAAGTGCACGGGCAGGTCGGCGCGGAGCCCCAGCGCCACGAGGAAATGCCTGCGCAGGCACGGCGGCTCTTCTCTGCCAGCACCCGCAGCGGGCGGCGGCGGCCGTAGCTGCAGGGGCGGGGCGCTACTGATGGGTGCGACGTCAAGGACGGTCATCCCCGCGTACGGAACCATCGCACCTGACGCCGCCGCCGACGATGACGATGACGATGACGACTTGGCGGCGGCGGCCTCGTCCGGCCGCGCCCGCTTGTTGGCGCGCTGCTGGGACTGGCACGCGGCGACGGCGGCAGGGTCGTAGAGGACCATCTCGAGAGGGCGCTTGGAGTCGGCGAAACACATCTTCCGGTGCTTTTTTTCGCGGCGGAACGGAACCGAATGTGGAATGTGGAGAATTGGAGATACGGCGTCGCTGCACCGCCGCCGCGATATATACTGGCCATCCTCACGGACACGGATCGGAGGCGGAGTCCGACTCGGCATGGGAGTTACGGCGCCGGCCGGTTCGAAACCGATCTCCGTCCGGGACTGTGTATATTATACTACTGGCCATACTCAGCATACCCTGTGGCCCCCCTATTGTCACCGATGCATGAGCCTGCGTCCACGCACTCGATTCCAGCGTGGGAGTCCACCGACGCCTGCGCCTGCATCCGTGCATTCGATCCCACCACTGTCCTATTCGTTTAACTCCCCAGGGCGGAAAGTATTGTTTACGATTTATCGTGAGAGAAAAATACTATTTATTGATAAAAATAATATGACTTATAAGTCAAGTGAACAGCCTCTAACCCTAGGTCCCACGCGTCATGTCTCTTCAGTGTTGGAGACCGCATCCCCCCTTTAAATCGTTCGGGCCCACACGCCACCCACCTTGTCCCTACGTTGGGTTCCGTAAAAATAGCAGCCACTTGGCCCACAACAGACCTATGCATATCGTTGATAGTAGTTACAGATTACATCTTATTATTAGACAATATTTACTATTCCAGTTTGGGTGTAATTTTTATATTCAACTGGTGTAAAAACTGCTAATTCGTAATTGATAATGGTTAGAATTACTCGAACAGTTATCTGTTTTTTTTAGTTTTTTGAATTTTTGTATGTTTATTTGGTTTCCTTTGAAATCTTCCAATTTAGCATCCATAGAAATAATTTGCCTAATTTTTTGTTTTGTTTGTTTATTATATTTTGTATTATTTTGAAAAGTTTTATTTGGTTCTTTTGATCTTGATCTAGTGATCATGACAATCGAGTGTTGTTGGGACCAGAAACACTGGGGGTTTTTTTCCAATCGAGTGTTTTTTTGAGCAACCAACACTCAGGTGTTGGATGCCCCTAAAACACTTAGGTGTTGAGTAGACAGACCTCTTTTTATTCTCCACAACTAAAAATTATTGTGTGATAGTTTAAAAAAAATATCGAGTGATATCGTCTACCCGGTGGTCTTCGATTCACCCCGCCTATAGTTCCTCCTGATAGCATAAGGTTGCCTGCTTTGACTTCTCGTATGTGGCCCTGTCCGCCTTAGCTTATTTGGGCGTCTTCTTCAGCGCGCACGAGCCAGGCGCCCTGAGGAGGCTTCGATGTCCTCCGGCTTGGACCCGTACCCGCTCGTGAGCAGTTTCAGGAAGCGACCTTTGTGGGTGGCGATGAAGGCAAACCTGGTAGTGAGGTGGCCACTGATGGCTCCAAAAACCCAACTGCCAGTCGAGCCCGCGGCAAGCGCGCCGAACAACATGGTGAGGTGGTTGCCCATGGTAGGTGGTAGCGTAGCACAAGAGGACGGTGGGGAGTGGGGAGGTTTAGGGGTGAGGGGATAGCTTGTCATGGTCCCATAGACAAGGAATGGTTTAACCTGAGTATATTTTAGACTGAGTTTATGCAACATACTATGAATTATAATCCAAGCTATCACGTCTGTTATCCAGGAAAATGCTTCGTATGTGCTTTGTGATGTGTTAATGCTTGCTTCATGGCATGTGAACAATTTGTTTTTTGCACTCTACGTAATATTTTTATTGGCCCTTATGAATCTTGTCACAATGTACCTATGGTCCTCAGTCCACTTGAGAACAAGCATAGCTTCACACCTACACTTAGGCCTTGTTTGGAACTTTGGATGTAGTCGGATTCATATCAATCCACATGTATTGGAGTGAATTGGAGTAGAACTTGAACTAAATTACACCCTAATCCACCTCGACACATGTGGATTGAGATGAATCCAATGACATCAAACAAGGTCTTAGTGATTCTTTTCTCATACCTCTTCTGCTTGCTACTGGATTGATTTTTCTCTTACCACGAAACCTTCTTTTGCACAAAAGAAGCGCTTGCACAAGACCGCACCATCAACATCTTCGTGCTGCCCAACACAGACTAAAAAAACACATGATGAGCATAGCATTTATAGAACTCCTTCACTTACTCAACATCTACAAAAGTCGACATCGTCCCAATGTTCGGTTTCAAGGTGTCATCACAAACACAATTTGGAGTATAAGATGGACCCCGCAAAATACACGATAGATGTAAAATAACACATCTATTATGAAAAGGTATCTAATAAGTAATAGTTGTATGATACCTACACATAACGGGATGCTAATGGACTTTTGTGGTGTGGTGCATTCATGAGCTAGAATAATGGCGCAACTGACTCCACATCAGAGTGTACATCATTAAAATCCAATCGACTAACCATGCTAACTTCACCCTCAAAGATCATAGTAGCTACAAGACGACAAAATCAAAGGGGGGAAATTACAAAATAAATAAAGTGGACACAAAAGAAACAAATGGTTGATTATGCTGACAGAACTAAGAATATTGCATTGTGGTAACTCTTTTTGCTGAAATAAAAGTAACAGATAACTCAAAAGTCGTAAACCAATCCAATCAAGGAATATATATATCATGCATGCCAAATTGTGGTAAAAAATTGGTGCCACAAATAGAGGACATCAACTTAAATGGACATAAAAAGATTCTATTGTCTAGACAACAGCTAACCCCATTTATTTTCTATAAGCTACAATATATGGGCCCCTAAATGATCTCAAATAAAAAGTCCATTTATTACAAAGTTTTAGATATCGTTGAGCTCTACAATTTTGATATAAATTTTGTCTTTCATCCTGTCGGGGTTATGATACCCCAGGTATCTCAAGGCACCGATAAGTCAGCCGCTCGGGCGGCCTACGATACCAAAAGCTAAATTTAAGCCCAAAAGACCGAGGCCCAGCTAAGCTAAGCGGACCGAGCCAATCATTGAGGCCGGGGTTGGTCATGACCCCTCCATTCTGCCTTAGCCGCGCGCTATGCAGCGGCTCACAACCTCTCGTCATCCCGACCCCCGGGAGGAACGGGGAGAGATCAAGTCCCACCGAACACACCTGCTCTGACAGAAGTAGGCACGCCGCATTGACCCCTCAAGGACCGAGGGGACAGCGGTCACCTCGGTCCGGTCAGACGCCACCCCTACGCCACGCAACAGAGACAAGACAACACCGCCAAGTGGTGACGGTAGGTACAGAGGGCCATCGTCCAAACATGACTCGACAAGATGTGTGTACGATCCCACCCACTACGGAATGGGATCCACGATGATGGCCTTGACTTAGAGGCCATTCAAACCGAACGGGCCACAACCCCAGAGTTTGGGATCGTGGCGACCAATTCCACAAGCAGCAGAACGGCCGGTGACCCAGGGGCGGCTACCTACTCTCGTATGACGCCCCTAGACGATTAGGAGGCGATGACGAAGACCACAACAAGACCACGTCGCATAGGACGGCTGGCGAAACACCGCCGTGCCCACAATGCCGCTATGATAGGCACTGTGGCACCACATCATGCCATGTCGCGACGTGAGCATAAGACCATGACGTGAGCAAAAAATAAACTAATTTTTATTGAACAAAAATGCTATAGAACATATATGTGACGGGTAAATAAAGTTTGAAGTACAAACTTTGTAGATGATAGTGAAATACTTTGTTTAAAAATGATATTACTAGCTAGTATTTCTACTAGCCTAGAAATTGCAAATTGAAATCAAGTTTAGCTCAAAAACTTAGAAAATTTCCAAGTTTGTCAATAGCTAGACATTGCTATGTTTAGCAAATTATTTCGAGAGATTGGGTTAAGGGGTGGTGTAGTGTTATAGCTCGATGTGGTAGTCTCATATGCCATCTTAAGCATGGTGAAGATGGTTTGGCTCTTGAAGCAATCGTTTAGTTGTTTTGGGCGCTTTAAAATTCATGCACAACTCGGTCTCGGGTTGGTTGGCCGAGTGGGCACGGTCAACCACGCTGGGGTGCTCGGCGTCGCCGCATTGGTTGCGCATGTATGCACGCGCTGCCGCGCGCGGCCGACCGTGGCTACCTCTGGCCTGGCTGTGGCCCGTCTACCTCTGGCCCCGCCGCGCAGAGCTGCTGCCGCCCGCTTCGCCCCATGATGAAGTCACTGCCAGCATTATCACCTTGCCATCGCATCCGTGAAGTGCTACCTCACCGCACTGCCGACCCGCCTCGTGCCGCGACACTGCCGCTGCTGTCGCATCATCATCGCGTTCGCGCCTGTCTGCTGTACCCTCTACACCGCTGCCGGCCTAGTTCAAGGCCACCACTACCGCGAGCACGTGGCCGAGCTCACCGTCGCCTTGTCATTTAAGACACTACGGCTCGAAAATGCGCACGCCTGTCTGCTAGTGCCTACGCGTGGGCCTCCATGATCTCACCGACCGCCTCCTGCCAAGGCGAGGATGAGCCGAGCCACTTGCCGCGCCCCATCTCTCTCTTTCTCTCTTTCTCCTCTCGGTCGTCGCCATGAGCTGCGCCATCTAATTTACCCAGCGAACGATCACCTCCAATCAATTCATCGTATCCATGGCTTCACCATCATGTCCTCTCGCTGCTCGACCCTACCCAGCCTTGAACCGTGCATGGTCAAGCTCCAATTTTGGAGTTTCCCCACCGCCGTGCTGATAAGGCCGCGTCCGGCCGTGGATGTGGGCAGCCTCAACCATCCCTCCCGCGCCAATTCACCTGCACAACTAGCTTCACCTTCCCTCCCTCTCCACCTTGCGCGCCTTAGCTGAACCGCTACCACCTCCCCGTTGTCACTAACACGACCGTGCCACCGCGGTGCACCACCGCACGGCTTGGCCGCACGTGACCAGCCCTTCTTCACCATCCTCCACCCCAACCGTCACCTCAGCTAGGTCCACGGTAGTCTACTGATGCTCTCTCGCTAGCCAGTTAGGTTCTTAGGTGCTCTAGATCACCGAGGCAGCTGCGCCGCCGTCATGGATGGTCGCGCATCGCTCAGCTCGCTCCAGCGACGTCCCGCCACCCCTCGCCGCTGCTTAGCGTAGCCGCTCGGGTCAGAGATGGTGATCGACCCATTAGGTGGGCCCACACAGGTCCCAGGTGGTCGGCATAGGCGCTCAGTGTCACCGCTCGCTGCACCGCCGTGCACTCGAGTTGCCGAGGGTGCGCGCGGGTGAATTAGGAAAAAGTCAGGGGGTTAAGTGAGAAGGTTTGAGAGAGGAGAAAATAGTGTTAGTATTCAGTTGTAATTCGGGAGAAGTGCGAGGTCTATTTTACAAAAACATCAGGGCACGCGAGATTTCCCCACAGCGGGTCATCTCCGCGTGGGCTGGTGTCGCGTGGGCCGCATGGGAGAATTCATTTTTCTTTTTCATAAGGAATTAGAAATATTTTTCTAATTTAATTTTTGAGCTGATCTTTGGTAAATCATATAAAATAATGTAGGTGTTCAAAAATTATGAAACAAATTTTGTTAGGTTCCTAAAATTGTGCTCTATCTGTTAGTATATTTAGTTCATATATATACATATTGATACTAGTAGCTATTAAATTATTTGAGAGTGCTTAATATTATTAGGATAAATATTGTAGGATTTTTTGTGGTAAATTGGTGATAGCTTTAGTCCTAAAATTTTTATTGTAGCTTCATTGTATTATTATGTGTTCACTGTAATTTTTGTAGCTTTAGAATAGACTAAACATTAGGGTAGTTAAATGCTCTTTGTTTCAATATACATTAAATCATTAGTAGAAATAAAGATATATTCTTCATTTGTAAAGCTAGGTGTTTGTTAGTTGAACCCAACACTTTGCTTGGTAAAAATGATAGTTAGCTTAGTACCTTAGTCATTAGAGCTAGCTTAGTAGCTTAGTAGCTTAGTATGCGTATTCTTATTTTAAGAGTTGCTGTTGCATAAATGCTAAGTGTTGCATCATCATCGTATGCATATAGAGAACGAGTTGACGGAGATCGTGACCACCGGCGATCACGAGTTTGAGGAGATCGTCGAGGAGTATGAGGAGGAGATTCTCATGCAGGAGGAGGTTCTAGAGCCGCCACTGACTGACTCAGCTGACACCACGCCTGCCCAAGGCAAGCCTCGGTGCGTAACCCTTATTTTTTATAATCACTGAATATATATATGTGATGTGCATTTACGTTACAGGATTCTTTTGGAAACTACATGCATAGATACACCTGTCCTAAGTGTCTTACTAGTGCAGGTTCGAGTAGATGCTATGCTTAGATCATCGGTAGCGTGACTAACCTAGCCGTTGCTCACAATAGGGGATTATTATTACTCTCATAATAAATGATGAAAGGAAAAATGGAGACAATGCAGGGATATGGTATGGGTATTGGTGGGTGTAACAGGTTGTGTCCCACGGTCAACGGGGCTAGCTTGGTTACACCGTTTTCCTCAGTCCGTGTCGATTAAGGACCGTCCGTTGTTGTGGATGGTAGTTAGGTCACAGACTTATTATCGTGAGCACATACTTGCTTATGGGAGCGGGAAGGCTCGTTATACTCTTGTCGTGGGTTCCGGCACTTTCTAGATCGATTGATTGGAGGCGAGGATAGGTGGAGGTCTAAGCACCATACTGAGAGATCGGGTCTCAAGTGTGGTAGCTTGGAGTCTAAGTTTGGATGGGGACCTGGACCCCGTGACAGGAGTGGAATGGGTTGGTCTTGTTTTTACCTAGGGTACAAACAGGGCGTGTGTTTTGTTGTACCCAGCTGGTATACATTGGTTCACAAATCACCATTTCCATGAGACAGTATGACTTGGCTATGGTCTAGCACCGTAGTAAGAACTGGAAGATGAAAGATGGTGACATGGTTCTGATCGCTTAACCCTTGCTTGAAAGTAGAACTTGTGGTTACCTAGAATGGTTAGCTAATGAAGTAATCATGACTGCTAATAAAACTTGACTATAAGGATGAACTATTACTAATGCTTTTCGCAAGCAAAAAGCAAAACAACAAAACCATATTGCCTATCATACTCCTTGGAGTTAGGATACTATTCCCACTAGTTGGGTAAGTCTTGCGAGTACATTGTGTACTCAGGGTTTATTTTACCCCTGTTGTAGGTGTAGCTTGAGGAGTAACTCTTGTGTGGAGGATTCTTCTGGTGTGCACAGATGGATCCTTGTATCGTTTCCGTTAGATGTTTATTTCTATTCCGCTATTTAATTATTGCACTCTGAACTTTGGTATTGTAATAAATGATTTCTAAGAACTCTTGTTGTATGAAATGGACTAAGTATTGTAAGCTCGTACTCATTATTGGATCCTAACGGTAAAACATGGATTGTTTCGAGTTCTTGCTTGGGGTGTACTCGATGGAACTATTCGATGTAGCTCACTTTTGAGGTGCTTAGTGTCTAGTGGAAGACAAGCACCTTCGAAATTGTGTTATTTCAGGCAGTTCTGCCACAATCTACGGCTAAAAGACTCATAAGAGACACCCACACAAGGAAGGTGTTATGACTCACACAGACCACGCCCGGTTGTACACGACATGGGATGCTAGAAGCCCATGCAGCAATCCTCGGCTAACATGGGTGTCTAGGGCCGTGCTACCACCCGAAAAAGCGGTCGTGACCTGGTAACTACTACTAATCCTCAAAATAAGCTAGAGGGAAGGTCACGGAAAAAGTGCTCAAAGCCGACTACCCGCGACTCGAAGAGATGAGTTGGTGACTCGCTCTAGATCACAGCCCTAAACCAGCGAGCCCGACCCCAACCGCCAAGCTCGAGGGCTCGAAATAACCTCAGAGCAAGCACTCACGGAAAAGAGGCTTCTCTTTTTCAATCTCAGAAACAAGTGCGGCTAAGCCGCATATACAAACATCAAATCTAGAACCACCACACGGTGGCATTCCCAGTACGCCTCAGAGGTCTCCGCTATTGCCATGGAAGGATAAGGTGGAAAAGAACACCACAACAGCCTTCCCAAAGCAACACGACTCCCGAGGCACAAGAGCAGAAGGAGAAGTGTGTAGGTCACGCTAGCTCAAGGACGCCTGAACGGGCACCCATGGGCGTTCACAAGCACCATCAGAGCACAGACAAGGGACCTTGGGGTCAAGGAAAACCCATCTCGCCCAAGATGGGGTTGCCTGATCCCCATAGAGCGCGCGCACCACGGGCACGTCCTCCCTGCTCGCAAATCACCTTCTAGCACCAGTCGTTAAGAGAGGCAGCGCCGGCCTCTGGCTATCGCAAGCGACCCCCTAGAGGGATGCATGCTTGGAACCTCGTGGTTCTCTTGAAACTCCTCACTCTTCTTCTCTCTCTAGCATAGCCTTTTGAAATGGCTAGGAACAAGTTCGTAAAAGTGACTACGAGTGGTTCAAACGGAAGGAAGGCCCAAATTCATAGGCCCAAGGTCTGATTGAGCAACCTGAAGTCCCCGCGCCGCGTGGTGCACCTCGGGAGGCCACAGCCAAAGTCAGATACCCGTGTGAGGTTGGGAAAATTGAGACCTTCCCAAAGGCAGGGCCGATACAGCGTTGATTATGAACCCCGATACGCAGCACACTAGCACGGCAGGGCTCAGCAGTCACAAACCACATTGTCAGGGCGCCCTAACAAAGCAGGACAAAATAACCACCTACCGCATTGAACGCACTAGCCTACAAGGGGTCGAGCGATGAAGTTCGAACAAGCCATGATTATGAACCCACACTCAGCACACGCATATCAGCGCTTTCGAGATTACTTCATGATCACAAAAATGCTCGGGGCTACTATTGGGGTTATGATACCCTGGTATCTCAAGGCACTGATAAGTTAGCCGCTCGGGTGGCCCATGATACCAAAAGCTAAGTTTGATCCCAAACGATTGAGGCCCAGCTAAGCTAAGCGGACCGAGACAATCACTGAGGCCGAGGTCGGTCATGACCCCTCCATTCTGCCTTAGCCACACAGTATGCAATGGCTCAAGACCTCTCGCCATCTTGATCCCTAGGAGGAACGGGGAGAGATCAAGTCCTACCGAACATGCCTGCTCTAATAGATGCAGGCATGCTGCACTGACCCCAAAAGGACCGAGGGGACAATGGTCACCTTGGTCTGGTCAGACACCACCCCTGCGCCATGCAGCAGAGATAAACAACACTGCCAAGTGGTGACGAGCAGGTATGGAGGGCCACCATCCAAACATGACCCAACAAGACGTGTGTACGATCCCACCAACTATGGGATGAGATCCATGACAATGGCCTTGACTTAGAGGCCATTAAAACTGATGCGGGCCATGACCCCAGAGCTCGAGATCATGGCCACCAATTTCTCAAGAAAGAATGGCCGGTGACCTAGGGGTGGCTACCTACTCTCGTACGATGCCCCCAGATGATCAGGAGGCGATGACAAAGTCCACAACATGACCATGTCACGCAGGACGGCTGGCAAAACACCATCATGCCCAGAGTGCCGCCATGACAGGCACTGTGGCACCACATCACGCCATACCACGACCTGAGCACAAGACCATGATGACAACCTGTTGGTATTTATTAACTTGTCACTTGTTTTAGTAGCCACCTAATGTTTGTCTACATCTCTTAACATTACTTTACCAGGTTGTCATCCCTAGTGATGATGCCAGAGATGCTTGTTGTTACTACTTAGCATTACTACTAGAATAATACTAAGTAGCTCTTTATTATTTTATGTGACTAGGAAGAATATATATATATATATATGAAAGGGATCTGCAAGCACACAGATAATATACCATTGTGGCACTTCACTTGAGAGTATTCTAGGTATCATTATTTATATTTTTACCACAGGGAAAGGTCTGGTAAGGACATGTATTGATAACTTATGCTATTGATAGAGAAGTAAACCATAACCAATATTCTACTCATAATAGGGGTAAGTCAAAGAGGTAAATGAATATATGAATAATGCATAATAACTAATCATTGATCACTCAGAGTACTCCTTTCTATGGCATTAGCATGGTTAAGTTGAATATTAGAGGAATAATTCCTAAGTCATTCTTAATTATATGTCAAAGCATACATTGATTAGTGCAATTACACCTAGTAGTCATGCCTAAGATCAATTTCATATCTATACATAAGGCATATTACTAAGGAAGATTAAGAACAGAGCTTGTCTTCCTTCGTAACTAGATCCTACTTGTATACCTATATTCGGGGAGTGGACTACAAAAGACTCAACGGGAGTGTCACATCCGCGATCTACCACATGGCCCAGAACATAGGGTGTATCCATTGGTAAGCAATGTATAAGCACCACACTTACACAATATCGACCAATCACCCCATGTACCTTGGAGCAAGCTCTATATGAACTTATTCATGAACATGATGATAATCTAACTATACTAAGCATATAATCAAAGTAGACGATGAACATTATAACTAGGAATATGATAAATATGAAGATGAATGTCATAATAATTGTAGCAAACATATAAAAGTAATGAGAGATACAAAAGAGAGGGGGTACAAAGGTTATACCAAACCATGCTCTTAACACGATCGGAAATCCAAGCAAAGCCTGCTTGCCTCCCTCTAGACCTAGCCTAACTAGCTATGCCTAAGAATGTGGTGGAGCTCTAAGGATACTTAGGGTTTTTATCTTCTCAAATGACTTATGCCTTGGGGGGTGGCAGGGGCTGATATATATAGGTTGGAGTGTCAATCCTGAGCCATCGGATCAAACCGACTTGAATAAATGGCGTAGATGCAATCTAGGAGGCTGTGGAGAACCGACATAACAACGGGGGGCTAATAGGTGGGCCCTAGGGGCCGGCCGGCCTGCAGATGGGGCCTAGTGGTGTCTCGCCCTCCGCTTCGATGTGGTATCCTCTTGAGTCTTCTAGAACCTTCTGACGTTGTTTTCGCTGTGGATAATTGCAATTAAGTCTGACATCTAGGTCCACCTTGATGGTTTTCTAGATAAACCCTGTAGAAAATATAGATTCACCAAAATTCATGGAATTGATTAGTTTAAAACCCTAGACCTTCGTTGGTGATTATATTTATGCCCTTATACATGTTATATTGCCGGTTTATAATGGTTGTTAACTACCATCAACAAACCCCCCCAAGCTTAACCTTTGCTTGTCCCTTAGCAAAGCTAAACTTAGTAAATGGATCAAGAGTTGCGTTGATGCTTTCACTCCTCAAAAGTACACATGCGTTCAAACAAGAATTCTCCTTCGAGTAGAATGAACTGATCTGACTTTCAAACTTACCCATATTACCTTCAACCATGGGGGTTTTTATCCTTCACTCAGGTCTTGAGCAATTGAAAAACAGAACGATCAAGTCAAGCATTATGTCTCAAGTTCTTTGCTCAACCATTATTCGGAGTTTTTATAGATTTTTAAAATAAAACTCAGAGCTTCCTTTGTATGACACTCTTAAGTCTCTCAATATATGTGGTATTTTGTAGATCCTCACCAAGGAAATAATGATATTATGCCTTTCTCTTCCTACAACTAAGGTTTATGTGGAGCTCATGGAGTGGAAAAAGCATGAAAGAACATACTTGCAATACATATATTATAAAGTCAAAGCTTGGATCCAAAGAGAGTTGAGTCATACAATCAAATCAAGATGTGCATGTGTGTGGATATATGGTGGATATATATATGGTGGCTAACCTAATTCTATTATGCTCCTTAAAAACATAATTCTCTTTTGGAATTCAGAAAATATTTTACAAGAAAAGATGGGCTATCTTATTCATCTCTCTTTTTTTCTTTTCTTCTCTCTTTTTATATCAGGCGGGCATCTGAGTACCCATTGTTTTCAATATCTCGGACACTTGTCCATTTGTTCTCATTTCTTTTTTTTCATGAATAACTTTTGCATAGCCCAATGCTTCTTTTCTGCAATAAAAACTTTTGAGAGATAGCAACAAGAACTTGGAGCATTTATTTGGTGGATATCCTATCAAGAATATTTTTGTGTTCACTCCCAGTGTAGGAGTGGAATATTTTTGGTGGATCTAGATGGAATGACATGTCGTTGCGCCTACCCCTAGTGTAGGAGTAGTGCATATGTGGGTTGTGTGTACGTGATCTTGATTTTAAGAGTATGACAAACCTCTCGTAAGGGTCAACAAAGCTTGACTAAACTCAATGCAAAACAAGTAACATATATGTAGAAGTTTTCCTATTCTAAATAACATATATGGCTCTGGTATGAACTCAAACTTTGTCATATATGAATTCATCATGTAACATTTTCATGTTTTTTAAAAGATAAATCTCCGGAACTTCAGTGTCACTTGGAACAAGATAAACAACAACTTAGACCTTCTCACATCATATCCATGAATTACCTAGACTTAGACCTTCAAGTTCAGAGTAAATTCTTATATCAAAACAGTCGTATCCAAAACTCGGGAGAATTTTAAGGCTGAAAACTAGGTACTTGAAAGGAATCATGACAGAGCAACTATTCATCATTTCCATTGCAAGAGATTATCCTCAGAGTCCACTTATTTATTCAGCTCCTAAAACAAAATCAATCTAGACACACATACCCTTTTATTTTGTTTTCATTTTTAAGATCACACCTTACTAATATATATAGCTAGCTTAGATTTTTTTAGTTATGCATCTTTATTATTATTATTATTAGCAACTATATAGCAAACAGAATGAAATACTTAGCTAGATACATAGGGGATGCTCCTCCACCAAGTTGGATGTTGTCGTTGCCGAACGTTGAAGTTGAGTGATCCTTCTCAGAGCAGATTTTGCCAGTGAATGTCCTTCTCGTCCAGGAGTGGAACAAGATAAAAATGACCGGGTGGACTTGCTCTTGATCATATAATTCTACAAAATACTAAAAAGAACACCAAAACTCATGGAACGGATTAGGATAAAGGGTTAGTGGTTAGTCGTTCGGAGATTAGTCATTCTTGAGGTTTTAGAAAGATTTTTGAATTGACAGAATTTTAGCAGGATGTCTATTTAATCCCCCTTTTTATACACAAAAAATGAAATATAACTAAATATATGCATGGTATATTTATATATATTTTTTATGCCACCATAATGAATAATCCCTTGGGCTTTTACACACCGAGAAAATTATTCACATGGGGCTTTAGGCTTTAATGATGCAAAGATGCAATTTTTATTTTCTTTTACTAATGCAATGCTAATGCAGAAGAGTAAATATGCTAAAAGTGAAAATAAATCATACAATGCGAAAAAGTAAATATGGATAACTACCGATGTTACCTCTCGACGAGGGTTCGGATTTTTAAGTCCTCTGGACAGGACTCTTCTCCAGTCTTGTTCATTCTCTAGGTGCATCTGTCAGTCTCGAGAGATGGAGACCTTGATGGTTACACCTCTAATGATCATGACTTTGATGATTTCACCTTTTCTTTTCACACCTGCTTGGTCTGTGGACTAGTCTTAGGTGGAGTAGGTTCATCTTCCATGGGTTATTCAAGTTCTTCATCTTCTTCCCATCCATTCTTTGGAGATTGATTCTTCTGGTGCTAGGATGATCGACGTTTCCTCCTAGAGCGGGTCTTCTTGGGCTGCTCATAAGTGGTGTAACTATTGAAATAACAACGTACCTTTTCTCCAAGGAATTGGAAGTGGACTTGTCTAGATCCGATGTAGATGATCATGTTGGTAGTGTTGAGGAACGGTCTTCCCAATATGATGGGTGTATCGTCTTCTTCTTCTTCCATGTCTAGAACCATGAAGTCAGCAGGGGCAAATTGGTCGTGTATTCTTACCATGACATCTTTTGCTATTTCTTCCAGAAATTGGATTGATTGGTCTGCCATATGCAATTGCATATATGTAGGGAACAAAGGTTCATCACCAAATAAATATTCATATGTTACCTTGGACATTATGTTAACACCCAATTCAATGTCACAAAAGGTCTTGTGGAAGATTCTTTCTCCAATGGTACACTCAATCGTGGGTACGCCTGGATCATCCTTCTTAGCAAGGAATGGTGAAGCGAGGAGGTGGTCATACTCTGATCTGAGTGTGTTGATCATGTTGACTGATTCTTCTGGTGACTGCCTGGCCATGATCTTCCTCCTCCTGTTGTTCTTCTTATTGGTCACTATTGTCTCTTCGGGCTGGTACGACATTTGTGGATGTCCAGGAGATTACAAGATGTGGTTCTTGAAAGAAAACTTCTCCTTTTTATCCTTGACTATGAAATAGATCTTGGCACTATCTGCGTAGATGATGGCTTTTGCGGTGTTTAGGAAGGGTCGGCCCTGGATAATGGGTGCCCTTATATCTCCACCTGTTTCCAAAACCACAAAATCTACGGGAATATATGATTGTCCCACTCGAATAATGGCGTCTTCAAGAACTCCCTTGGGGTAGCAGAGTGACTGATCTGCAAGCTGCAAACGCATGTTTATGTACAACAAAGTATCTCCATTAATTTGATCATAAATTATCTTAGGCATGATGTTGACACTTGCTCCGAAGTCACAAACAGCTTCTTGGAAAATGTGAGGTCCAATGGCGATAGGGATGACAGGTCTTCCTGGATCGCTCTTCTTTTCAGGCAAGGTATAGTCTATTCACCTTCTCGTCGATGGTTATATACAGTAGTATGTTGTATTGTGAATATCAACAAGATTTATAGTTTCTAGATCTTCCGGTTGCCCTAGAATCTTACCTTTATCGGTCGGAGGAACAACAGCAGCCAGCTGAGCTATTTGTGATTCTATCATTTTATTAAAGCTATGCTGGTTCTTAATGACAGAGGAGAGGTTATCCATTTTATTAATCATATTTTCTAATATTCTATCATTGAAAGCTAATTTCCTAGATAAACCCTTCATAATTTTAGCTTGTCCATAAATCAATTCTCTCAAGGGTGGTTGATCAAAATTATTGAAATTATTATCTTGAGGGTTACCTTGGTAATTACCTTGGTAGTTTAGCCTCTATTGCTGACTCCATCCTTGATTCTATTGAGGTCGACAGTAGTTGTTGTTGACAAAGTTTACATTCTCATGGGTTTCAGGACAGTTGTTCCCTAAATGCCTAGGGTTTCCACACTCTTCACACATCATGCAGGAATCATGAATGTGCATGACTTCTTGCTTCTCATTGGCTCGATCTTCGAGATTCTTCATCAGTAGGTCCATCTTAGCAGATAGCATGTCTACCTCCTTAAGCTAATGCATACCTCCTCCTATCTTGTGGGTCTGAAGACGTTCTTCATTCCAACCTTGGTTGGAGGCCATCTTCTCCATAAGAGTTGTTGTAGCTAGTATGGTGAGTGATAGGAATGCACCTCCAGCGGCAGCATCCATAGTCTCATGGGTACTATTGGTCAACCTGTGGTAGAAAGTCTGCATGAGTAGCCAATTCTCCATCCCATGATGAGGACATTTCGTAATGTAATCTTGAAAGCGTTCCCATGCCTCAGGGACAGATTCATCATGTTGCTATTGAAAGCTTGAGATTCTCCCACGAGGAACATTGGTCTTGTCTGTGGAAAAGAACTTTGCTAGAAAGTCAGTGGAGCAGTTACCCCATGTAGTATTTCTATCTTTGTTGGCGTAGAACCATTGCTTTGCCTTCCCCAAGAGTTAGAATGGGAAGAGGCGAAGTAGTATGGCATATTGGGTCACTCCTCTAATGGTGAAAGTGCTACAGATATCCAGGAAGTGTTGGAGATGTGCACTCGTATTTTCATGTGCCTTTCCACAAAACTGGTGTCGAGGACCAATACTAGGGTACCTGAAAAGGAGGAGCTAATGACCATCAACATTGATTCATCCGAGCAGTCAAGAGCATGACTATGGCTCGAACCGGCCCCCTAGGCGTGCAAGCTCTGCCTCGCCCGACCTCTGGGGGTGAACTCCGCCTCACCCGACCTCTGGGGGAGGGCTCCGCCTCACCCAACCCTGAGGCCATGGGCTCCGCCTCGCCCAACCCTTGGGTTTGCGCTCCGCCTCGCCTGGCCCCTAGGGGAGGTCACCGCCTGGCCCAACCCCAGGCCGCGGGCTTCGCCTCACTCAGCCCTTTCTTCGTTTTGCCCCTCAGGGTATGCATGAGGTACATGGTTCATAACCATTTCCTCTCCTCCAACAATGTGGCCGAATATGAGGCGTTCATCAATGGCCTCCGCATCGCCATCGAGTTGGGTATCCGATGGCTTGATGTCCGGGGCGACTCCTAGCTGATCATCGACCAAGTCATGAAGGAATCAAGCTGCCACAACTCCAAGATGGCTGCGTATTGCTAAGAAGTCTGCTAGCTAGAGGACAAGTTTGATGGTCTCGAGCTCAATCATGCCCCGAGGCATCTCAACGAGGCGGCCGACACGTTAGCAAAAGTGGCGTCCGGCCGAGAGCTAGTGCCAATAGGCATCTCCACCAATGATCAGTACAAACCCTCGGTCCGCTATGAGGAGCTAGAACAAGCCGGTGATAGGCCGCCTGCCCTAGGCTCAGGGGCTAACCAACCATCGGCTCCATCTGACCCCGAAGTCATGGAGCTTGATGAGGATCCAACAACAGAGCCCGACCCTCTGGCTAACTAGAGGGCGCCTTACCTCAACTACCTCCTCCATGAGGTGCTGTCAATGGAGAAAACAGAGGCTCAGCGGCTCACACGTCGCGCTAAGTATTTTGTCCTTATTGAGGATGAGCTCTATAGGCGAAGCCACACCGAGATCCTGCAACACTGCATCCCATTGAACAAGGGAAGAGGTTGTTGAGTGATATCCATGGTGGGGTATGCGATCACCATGCCATGCCTTGAACCCTAGTCAAAACGCATTCCAACAAGGCTTCTACTGTCTGACCATAGCAGCTGACGTCGAACAAATCATGCACACCTGTGAAAGGTGTCAATACTATGCTCGGTAGACCCACCTACCGGCCCAAGCACTCTAGACGATCCCCATCACGTGGTCGTTTGTGGTCTGGGGACTCGATCTAGTCGAACCTCTCAAGAGGGTGCCCGGGGGCTATACGTACTTGCTTGTCACCGTAGATAAGTTTACAAAGTGGTTAGAGGCTCGACCGATCTCCGCAATCAAGTTCAAGCAAGCCATGCTGTTCTTCCTTGACACATCATCCATCGCTTTGGAGTCCCAAACTCCATTATCATGGACAATGACATGCAGCTCACTAAAAGAAGCTCCTCCCATTCTACGATGAATACCACATCCGCGTCGATTGGGCCGCCGTGGCGCACTCCCGCATGAACGGGTAGGTGGAGCGTGCTAACGGCATGGTCCTACAAGGTCTCAAGCCTAGGATCTTCAACCAGTTGAAACAAGTTTGGCAGACGATGGATCATAGAACTTCCCGTGGTGCTCTGGAGCCTGAGGACAACCCCAGCCGGGCCACCAGCTACACACCATTCTTCATGGTCTACGGTTCCAAGGCTATCCTTACCGACCTCAACTATGGAGCGCCAAGGGTCAGGGCGTATGATGAAATAGGGAGCCAAGGCATCCCTCGAAGATGCCATGGACCAGCTAAATGAAGCGCACGACGTCACCCTCCTCCGCTCGGCCAAATACCAGCAAGTGTTGGGCGTTCAACGTCGGGGACCTGGTGCTTCGCCTCATCTAGAGCAACAAGAACCGCCATAAGCTCTCTCCGCCATGGGAGGGACCATACGTCATCACGGAGGTGCTCCGACCAGGTGCCTACAAGCTCAAGACCATCGATGGTGTAGTCTTCGTCAATGCCTAGAACATCGAGCAGCTATGTTGCTTTTACCCTTAATATACGTACACACTTTCTCTTATTAGTTTTGCTATCAAACTCCCCAATCTTTAGTGACACCCGACCCCAGCAACGGCAGGGGGTCGGGCCTCACTCAGGGGCTGATAAGAGCGTATCTATTTGGTAGACATTCTCTATGCTAGACCCTTTCTCACGTTAAGACCCAGAAGCGAGGTATGCGGAAAATGAACGCTGAGTAAAACTGGTCAGACTGCAAGAAACCTATGCCCTAGCGGCTACGACATCTTTGCTCACCAGCGTGATCAGAGTTTTTTCCACACCCGGGCTTTTTAGCCTTAGCTACAGAAAGACTCGGTACGCGTCTAAGAGTATATCCACTTGGCAAACATTCTTCGTGCCTGACCCTCTCTCACGTTGAGACCTAGAGGCTAGGGTTGCGGAAACAAACACTGAGTAAAACTGGTCGGACTACGAGAAACCTATGCCCTAGTGGCTACGGCGCCTTTGCTCACCAGCGTGATCAAAGTTTGTTCACCCACACCCCGGGCTATACGGCCTTAACGACAAAAGGGGTCAGAACGCACTAACCTTTTTATACGAAAAGGGGAGAAGGGCTAAAAATCTGTTATGCCATAACGAAATTTAAGAGCTTGTCCACTTATTGCAAGTTCACTGCCTGGTGTATCTGCCTAACTAATTTCTTAGGGGGTGATCTCATCCTCTATCTCCATAGGTAAGTCCTATGTTGTGGCAGAACCTCCTAAATTATAGGACCCACATGCACCTGTCACTGTCCAACGACCTCTGACGACTATGCATATGTTCCTAGTAACTTAAGAAGACTGTCGGGTGTCCCCGTGGAACCCCGAATCATCCACAATTTCTGAGCAGGATCCCATTACAGAGTCATTGCAGTATTACAACAGTTTATTCAAATAGATACATCAGAGTAAAATATAGCGGAAGACTTACAATAACATAGTTTACAAACCAGTTGTTTCAACCTTACAAACTAAGTTCGATTATTATTACAAAACGTAGTAGTGGAGTGGCATTATAACATAATACAAACACACAAATAAAACGCCCTGCCCAAGGGCCACGCATTTACTTATCATCATCGCATGGAACAACAGTCATGCAGCACGGTCCAAAATAGACCTGCTCATGAGGCTCACCTGCAACAAGGGTCAACGAACCCTGAGTACAAAAGTACTCAACAAGACTTAACCGAAATAAAAATTGATAGAACTCAGGAATGCAGGCTCAGGGATTCAAGGTATGGCTTTAGCAATAATCAAAGTTCTTTTTGCGTAAAAGCTCTTTAACGAAATTCTTTATGTCAACATTTAAAACTTCATAAGATCATATACAAAGCTGATATGATCCGTAATGAGATCATGAAACTTCATAACCAATACCTTCACAGACCATCCTCAAGTTCTAGTTATTTATTACTACGATGATGAACAGTGAGTTGAGTCTCCATAACCGAGGAGCAACGACGATTCGAACCGATTAAAACCCAGCTGGGGATTCCAGACCACACGACATATGTAGGTCCCCGACCTACATATACCAACCTACCCTCGGATCCTCTAAAACAAGAACGGGTCCGCGCCACCCGAGAATACAGTACTCCACCAATCCAGCCCATTACCACGTGGGTACACGCTATTCCCGCCATCTCTCCACTCCCAGTGCGCGAGTAGCCATTCTCGTAATAGAATTGCCAAGTTAAGGCTTACCGGAGTATGTGGTTAGTACTACAAATTCTCACCGCACACAGTTCAACAACGGACGGACCTTAACCGACACAGACGGAAAGTACCCGCTCACAAGACCTCCATGTCTTGTGGCTCACACACACCGAGTCCGCCTAGTCTAGATTTATTACTTCACATGCTCATATTTATGATAACATAAGTAACCAAAGATCCATTTAAAACTCGCAGGTGACAGGTAATCACCCGACTAAGCATGACTAAGCATAACTAGTCATTTACGAATAAAATAGGTAATCAAGGTAGATATGGAAAAGCAAGGCTGGTAATGCACCAATTAGGTTTCCACTTGACTTCTAATCACTTAATGCAGTACAGGAAATCAAAAGCGAAATTAATTTGTAAAACACAAGGTAGGGTTGTATGCATCCGGGGCTTGCCTTGGTCGACAGAAAAGGTTAGTTCCACAGAGAGATTATGGAGTTAGACTTGACAGCATCACCATTGATGGATGAACCTTCTCCAACACTTGATCAACACGAGCACCATTGAATGATGACACTCATCCGAAGATTAGTCAACGCGAACCTTCTCACTCACGTATGCACTACACGTAAATAAATAATGCATGCTTTAGCATGATGGATTGTATGACATGATGCATGGAGGTGCATTGGTGAAAGCATAAAAGATTAACTAACTTGAATACAACTTTCCTTCACGGTACAGTTACAAGTCAAAACTAACTAAACCTTTCCAGAATACTAACATCAATTGCCAAAGATCATTACCAACTAATGATCCAAGGACATCACTCAATCAAAAATTCAATCGAAACCTAAGTCATTAAGGTTTGCTATTTAACTAACATATGTCTATTTCAGGACTGGAAACAACAGCTTCATGTTTGGATCATAACTAGAGTTATACAAATCCAATAGCCATGCAACAAGACATTCTGGAAAGCTTATGAAATTTTCTATAACTCATCTTTAATCATCTTAGCATGATTCTCAAGTTAACTAAGTCAAATATACCCATTTACAGAAACTGGTCCCCAAATGACAGAGAGCAGCCATTTCTGAAACCCAACTTTAAATAGGCATAACTCACAAACCACAAGGCCAAATACCACCAAATTTTAACAGCAGCTAGATACATGAATTATCTACAACTTTGTTATTAACAAGTTTCTCGAAAAACATCATTATCATGAGGTAATCCAAACAGTCCCAAAAACTGTCCCGAAACGACAATTGCAAGAAAATAATTATTAACTTATGTTGCAAACACATAATTGGGAAAAACCAACTTTACCAACATTTCACACATGACAAAAGAACACCAGAAAGCATGGTGCTCACCTCTAAATAAATTTTCTTAAAGCATTTCTTAATTTATTTAGACATCAAGGTGTATTTATGAACATATACCAAAAATGCACAATAACTTCTACAAAAATTACAGTAGCTCACATATCCTCTCAATAGTCTACTGTACAAATTTCATACCATTTGCATAAGTATAGTTGCCTCTATGAAAAAGATAATTTGCTATTGCAAGAAATCATGTGAGAGCGAGATAAACCAAAAACTCACTCATACTTTATCCAATACGCATGAAATTTTTACCACACATCAACTATCACATGAGTAGCATGCCACAAAAATTTCACTTCATTTAGAGCCCTAGATTTGCAGTTATGGAAAATAACAAATTCAACTAGCATTACAACCTTACTGCACAAATCTATTTTTGTAGCTAAAACTTTAAACTAAAACATGTCATATTATAGATCTACTGCATAGACAATTTCACAAGGATTCCAAAAAGTCCTCATTTGCTATTATACGAATTTCCTATGAATTACTATGAATTTTCAAAGTTCTAGCCGATTTCAAAGCAAACAGGTCCAAACGGCACTATTCACATGAGTCTACGGTTCACAGAAAAGCCCCTCACAAATCTCGAATTTGAAGACGAAGTCCCTGGTCGCGATTTTCAGAACAGAGGACGCCGGAGAAGCTCGATTTCCGGTCGGATGATGCTCGCAGGCGACGAAGGAGAGGTCTTTGGAGCAAGCAAGGACCTGTGCACACCCGTGTGGGCGAATTGTTGCCGGAGATGGCGGTGAAGGGCTGCCCACGTGCCGGTGATCTCAACCAGCATGGACATGGCGGCCGGTCGTCGCCGGCTTCGGTGGTTCGGCAGAAGAGCATGAAAGGTTAAACCGGTAAGCTTCTAAGCATCAACAAGGTACAAGGAACATAGAACCAGTCTTGGAAGGGGAAGAGAGCTACTAGAGCGTGCTGGCCATGATGAAGCGAGGCTCGGCGGGCTGCGGCCGGCACAAAGATGAAAGGAGATGATGGCGTTCGCCGACTCCGTGAACTCAAGCGGACGAGCTGGTCAAGGGGCTTCAAAGGTGATGGAGGAGCTGCTTGCAAGCGCAATTGGACGAGATGGATAGAAGAGGACGAATTGCTTCGCCATTTGCCTGCCGCTCGAGGCTAAGACGGTGGCAGAGGGTGACTTGAAGACGATGTCGGCCGTTGAGCGTGTCAAGGAGAGAAGGACGGCATGGCAACACGGTCTAGGACGCCAGCAGGCTGGCTAATCGGTTGCTTGCGGCATGGCACGAGAAGGTGCCGATGGCCACGGCGACGGTGAGGAACAGAGAGAGAAGAGAAGAGTCTCGGCGGTACTGTAGCTCAAGTCATAATTTTTATTTTTATTTTTTTCAAAAACACCAAATTGGTTCAGCAAATGAATGAACTCATTTAAGCAAAGTTGTTGAACATAAAAAGACCTTCAACTTTGGTTTAAGGATCAAATTAAAATTCAAAACAGTTTGGAAATTATAGATTGAAACTCAAACAAATGTGCACTGTTCATTCATTTAAATTGAGAATTCAAATGAGTTGTTTAGCTATTTTTGAGGAATTAACTAGTAATTAATCCTATCCCAAACTATCCAACCAACTTCACCATTTCAAAATACAAGTTTTGTACCAAATCATAGAATCAAATTTGAAACTCACAATTTAACATATTTAACTAAATTTCACAATCCAACTTTGGTACTATGGTGAAGTATACACTTTGCACTCGAAAATTTACATACACCAAACTTTTAATTGTTGAAGAATTTCCTACTCCATAAAATAACAAAACACTTAAATGGATGTCTTTTGGTAACATGCCAAGAAATGATATCACCACTCCTATGCAACATATACATGGTACAATTTGAATCATGAGATGCTTATATGCCATGATGCTTGATGATTATGCATGATAATGACCATGATTAAAGTTTTATTAAGTGCTAAACATCTGGGATGTTACATATGTCAGCGGGTCACACAAGTCGATCGGATGGCTTGGCCGCTGCCGAGAGATGGGTAAGGAGCGGTAGGATGCCCCATGCGGGTTATTTTAACTCTGTCACGAATGATGGACCCAGATTCCACTCGAACATATCCGGTAAGAGCTTCCCGAACTTGTCGCTCGTGCCATCGAGGTAAGTCCTACGCCAGCGGGTCACCCTTAATTTATGCATGTTTTCTCTCATTAACTTCGCTATCGAGCCCCCGACCCCAGCAATGGCAAGGGGGCAGGCCTCACTTGGGGGCCAACAAGAGTATCTATTTGGTAGACATTCTCTATCCCTGACCCCTTCTCATGTTAAAAACTAGAAGCAAGGTGTGTGGAAATAAACTCTGAGTAAAACTGGTTAGAGTTTTTGCCCCAGCGGCTACGGCACTTTTGCTCACTAGCATGATCAGAGTTTTTGCCCCCACACCCTGAGCTTTAGCCTCCGCCTTCCCAGGAATGGTTTGGAGGGGCCCACCTACAGAATCTCCATCGAGGAGAGGCTAGCAGGTCGCCCAAGCCGATCGGATGGCTCGGGCCACTGCCGAGAGACAGGTAAGGAGCAGGGGGGATGCCCTATGCAGGTTACGCCACCTCCATCACGAATGATGGACCCATACCCCACATGAACATATCTAGTAAGTGCTCCCTGAACCCATCACTCAAGCCATCGAGATAACTTTACCATCCCCCACTTTACTTTTCCAATGCGTGGGCATTCATTCATCCATTCTAATGCACGCATTCATACATTCATTCATACATTCATCCATACATTCATCCCATATATCCAAGCATCGCATATGCAATTATTGCATCCTAATGCTTTGCGTCACGTCACGAAGTAGTAGTCGTCTCATCCGACATGAGCGGCGACCGATCGAGGTTCAAAGGCTGGCCCGTGAAGGGCTCGAGGCCGCGTCGCGTCAAACAGAGCCAGGGGAGAAAATACAGATGAGCCCCAGTGGCCTTTGCCCATCCCACTCAGAAGTGGACAGGGTCATCTCGACCTTCTCGTTCGATCCTAACCTCGAGCCAAGCCCACAGAATCTCCATCAAGGGGAGGCCAGTGGGCCACCTGAGTCGATCTCCAAAACGACTCGGGCATCTGCCGGGAGAAGGGTTAAGGAGCAGTGGAATGCCACATGAGGGCTATGCCGACCCCATCATGAACGACAGACCCATATTCCACTCGGACATGCCCGTTAGCGAGCTCACCGAGCGCGTCACTCAAGCCATCGAGACAAGTGACGTTAGCTCAACCCCTTCGGTTGCGAAAACCATGGATGGGGCGACGATCACAAAGACGAGCCAACCCTCAACCAGACCCCCGCTATGCATAGGGGTCGAGGAAAGTTGGACTCGCAAGGAGACCGAATGCGCGGTCGCAGAACGATGGCTCATATCCTAGGGAGGGGGTACATACAAAAACAAGAGATGCTTCCTCCTACTAGTTTCACTATCCTCTCCTTGATCTTTAGTGACACCCTGACCCCATCGACGGCAAGGGGTCGGGTCTCACTCGAGGGCTGATATGGGTATATATATACCCTTTCTAAAATAGTCACCGTGCCCGACCCCTTCCTCACGTTAAAAAACCTAGTGGCAAGGTTTGCGGAAGCAAATGACTGAGTAAGGCTGGTTGGACTACAAGAAACCTACGCCCTAGCGGCTATGGCACTCTTGCTCACCAGCATAATCAGAGTTGACAAATGGAAGGTTCAAAACGTATTAACCCCTTTTCACACATAAAAAGGGAGAAAAAAACAAATTTGTTCACACCAAAATAAAAAGAACAGACTTGTTCGAACAAAACACAGGGCTAAACCTGTCCGATTATGACAAAAATGATCATCCAACCTATTTAACTAACTAGCCCCTCCAGGGGAGAACTACGTCTTCTATCCTATCCGCCAGGTCCTACGAAAGGGGAGCCACCACCGCTACCGTCTCCTCCAGCTCGTGGACTTCATAGCTAGGCGCGTAGCCGTGGCTTATCATCTCTAGATCGATGTTGTCCCCATAATTAGAACAAGCAATCATGAAGGATTGATTGACCCTAGTGCGAAGGGCATTCCTCTCGAGCTGGCGCACCCGAGCCGTGATCTCGATGGCATGGGCCACGAGCAAGCTGGTCCCCTCCGACTGCACCACCTCAAGGTCATCGCAGACCACTCTGAGGGTAGCACTCGGGATACCAAGCTCGTCGCTCTCTGGCTAAAGATTCCTCCTCACCTCGGCCAGATCCATAGCTAGCCCAGCAGATATGCTCTCAACCTCTAGCTTTTGGGTTGTCACGCTTTCGAGCTCGGCTTGGAGGGAGCCGACCATCTGCTGCACGTCGTCGCGTTCTTGGCAGGCCTGGTCATGCCCTCGGAAAGCCTGGTCATGCTCCTCATGAGCCATGCCATGTTCCGAGTAGAGCCTCTCCGGGGTTTGGAGCAGCTCATCCTGCTCCTTGAATAGCCGAGTGACCGCCGCAGCATCCAGGCTCGCCCTCTTCTCTAGGGCCGTGAGCTTCTCCTTGGCCCCCAGCTTTAGATCCCTTTCCTTCTCAACCTCGGCCAGAAGGTCAAGGATCCACTGGTGGGTCTCGGCGTCCTTCTAGGGCAACTCATCCCGCTCCTTCCTGACCATGGCTTCTTCTTCTTCATCCTTTCATGACCTCACCGACAAGGCCTCGAATGCCTTCTTGGCCTCATCAGCATCCCGACGGGCCTTGGCCACCCATGACTGAGGATCGGCCACCTCCTCAGCGAGGGGAGTCAGCTCGGCCACCCTCTGCTGGGCAGCAACAAGCTGAGCTGTCACCTCCCCATGTAGCCACGTCTCCTCAATGAGGCGGTCCCAGGTTTCCTTCTGTTGATGAAGGAACTAAGACTTCCCCTGGCTGTGGGCTATAAGGGACTGCATAAAGACTATGGTCAGGATACAAAAAGTATATAAAGGAAGATAAAGGCAAGAGGCAGGAACAAACAATACCCGACTGAAGGGAACAACAACGTCACGCAATACGTCAGTGGCGTGCTTCAGGGCCTCGAGCACGGACATAATCCCTATGTCGAGGTTCTCCCGCTCTATGCTCTCTGTGGCGTCATCAAGGGTGAAAAGCACCAATGCCAGATCCCGCGGATCCACCCACTAGAGTAGGGGCTCGCCCTGCGTGGGTGAGCCAGTGCCCACCGATGTCAGGGCTAGGGACGACTCCTCGATAGCTCCAAGCGCCGCCGACCCCTCTCACCATGACGTCCCCGCCAAGACGCCCCCTCCGGCAATGACAAGGGTCAGTGGTGCGGATGCCAACCTCTCGCCCAGCACAACAACTCTCGAGAACCCCTCAGCCGGGTCCCCCTCCGTCTGGCCCGCACCAGTCACCGTCGCTTGGGCCACCGATGGCACGGGTCATGCTGGTGCCTCAGGCGTCGCTACGGTTGCACCCAGCTATGACCCAGCTGTCACGGCCACTGCCACCTCCACCCACGTCGGTAGGATCATGACCGGCTACACTTCACCCGCCACGGTCGACGCCATGAGCGCGATTAGCAGCCCTGTCCATCCCATCGTCGGTAGCGGTATCGTGGTCGACACTGGGTGCTCCATGACCTCCGAAGGCACCCCTTAAACACCCACGTCCGCCCATCCCGCCGAGGGCATGTCCACCACCGTGGGCGGCGCCCGACTGGCTGGCGACATGGATATACTAGCACCGCTCCCACCCAAAATGGGCGTGGCACCAGCCGAAGGCTGCTGCCTCAATTAGAGGGCGATGCTGTTCTTCGGCACCAGCGCCAAAAGATTCTGCTGCCTGTCGACGCTACAAGGGACAAAAAACATAAGTCACGATGAAATTTGACTAAAATAGGAAAAAATAGAGGAACTGGTAACTCACCTCAGTGTCGTTGGGTGGCAAATGCATTTGGGGGGTGAACCACCTGACCTTTGCTCCACCCCATCAGAACAAGGCCATTTTGAACCCACCCCCTGCTCCTGGGTAGAGAGGCTCGCTCCCCTCGGCTCTTGAGGCACGACAGCAGAGCCGCTCGCCTCCACTGGCACCTCGGGGCACAACGGCAGAGCCACCCGTCTCTGTTGGCTCCTAGGGTAGGCTGACGGTATGGCCTGCCTCCGCTGGCTCCCCTAACGTGCCCTCCCCTCCATGGAACGGGAAGGGTCCCAATGCCTGGAAGGTCAAACCGACGCCTGTCAGCGCATCCTCGTTCTCTAGGTCATCCCACTCGATACCATCGACTACCTCATCATCATCTCCATCATCATCATCATCATCGCTATCAGTATTCTCCCCTCGTTCCCGCTCATGTAGCTTTCGCTGCTTCTTCCTCCTCTTGTCCTCCTTCGCCTTCCTCGACCCACACCACCCTTGGCACGATTCACCGTCCTCATGGTCAAATCTCTCGGCAATGGCACTGGGTGATCCATGAGGATGAGGTCCTCGCTGGTCCTGCCCCTCTCAAAGTTAGTATCAAGGGGTCAAGAAATCAATTGAAGAGAAGGCAAGAGAAAGGGAAACTTATGAAGATGACGTAACCTGGCTCCAGCCGCATCGAGGATGCCCCAACAATAGGTAAATGAAGTCAAGGGCGGCACCTATGTCATCTCGCAAAGGCTCCATCACCTCCTTGATGCGTTGCGTGATCTCAGAGTTGGGGAGCATCCCCTCATCGAGCACCGTTCCGTCAAACGATGCCTCGGGCGCCATCGCAAACATTGAGAGCGCGCAAGTCATTAATAGTGCCACCCTCCTTGTGTGGTATGCCCCGATGATGCTCGACCCTTTTAGGCCATTCTCCTTCAGGATGTGGATGGCGGCGATGTGGTCTCAGATCTTCTTCTTGTCCTTCTTTGGAAGCCCCACTTCCTCCACTATTTTGAAGTTGGATGCCGGTGCACCCCATCAGCATGTGCAGCTACTGCCTGCCACTTTTTGCCCTCTTCTTCTAGAGGGTGACGGCAAAGAAGTACCTCCACAAGTAGAAGTGGGGGCCGATCCCTAGGAATCCCTCGCATAGCACGATGAACGCCGCCATGTGCTAGATCCTGTTGGGATTGATATGTTGCACCTCAATCTTATAGTAGTGCAGCAGCCCCCAAAGGAATTTGTGGGCGGGGTTGCAGGCCCACGCTCGGGAAAGTGGGCAAACGACACCACATAGCCATCGAGGGTGATGGCAGATCCTCCTTGCCAGCAACAGCCATTCCTCGGCCGAGGTCCACATATGGAGAAGACCACGATGGACGAGGCCCTCCATGCGCTGGAAGGTGATGTTGGAATGGCACCATGGATCCATCGAAGATAGGGGCGGATGGATGTAGGCTCAACGGCGGTACATGTGCGAAGGCAGGAAACCTAAGCGGTGGCTACAGTGGCGTGGTTGCGGAGTTAAGGATGCAACATATGGAACCTAGGGGGCTAACCTTTCGGTTTTATAGGGGCGATGGGTGCAAGGAAACCAACCGCCCGCCTAGATCTCCCCGCTTGACCACCACGTGTCACCATGGGATGTGCGCACGCAGCCTGTGTCCGCTCCCTTAGAAAACTCACCGGATGTTTCACCTTTCCGAATAGGTCATGACCCATTTAGGCCTAGGAGTTCAAAGGTTGGCCCGGGAGTTCCTACGGCCCATCTAGGCCTAGGAGTTCAAAGGTTGGCCCATTGATGGGTTCGACAACCACTCCGGGCACCCTAAGAGCGAGGGGTGGAACGGGATGGGCCCACTAGCGGCCAGACCCCAGTGCACGAGTGTCGTGGGCATCCTAGCCCATGTTCGAGTCTCAACTGGATACGATCCATGGTTTTTCCTCGAAGAAATGCAGAGAGCCCTCGGGACCAGTCAAACAGGCCCGAGAACTATATGGATTAACCGCTGAGAACATGGAGTTGGTCACCAGCTGACCCGAGCCGATCCCCACGAATGGGATGTTGGGGCCCCACTCGGACTAGCTAGCTAACAGCTTACCAAGCACCATGGCTCGTCCATAGAGGAAAATCATGGCACGGCTCAACCCCTCCGATTGCAAAAACCGTTGATGGGGTAACGATCACAAAGATGAGCCGACCCTCGATCGGACCCCCGCTATGCATGGGGGCTTGAGGAAGGTTGGACTCACAAGGAGACCAAATGCATGGTCGCAGAACAACATATCCCTATAGGGGTCAAAATCAGGGAAAGACCTTTTTGACCCACCAAACCTCACAACTATACCCCAAGGGGTCCGATCATGATGAAAGGGAATCGTTGTCCCCAGGACATGCCATGGGCAACAAAAGAAGGCCAAGGCCATCAGAGTCCTCCCATTTGGGAAAGCCTCCGAAGGAGTATTCTACTCCTCCGTAGGCTCGGGGGCTACTATCGGGGACCAATACTAGGGTACCCAAAGAGGGAGCTAATGACCATCAACATTGATTCATCCAAGTAGTCAAGAGCGTGACTATAGCTTGAACTAACCCCTAGGCATGCAAGCTCTACCTCGCCTGACCTTTGGGGGTGAACTCTACCTTGCCCGACCTCTGGGGGAGGGATTCACCTTGCCCGACCCCAAGGCCATAGGCTCCGCCTCGCCCGACCCAGAGGCCGCAGGCTCCACCTCACCCGGCCCTTGGGTTTGTGCTCCACCTTGCCCGACCCCGAGGCCATGGGCTCCGCCTCATCCGCCCTCTGGGGGCAGGCTCCGCCTCGCGCTGACCCCGATGCCACAGGCTCTGCCTCGTCTGACCTTTGGGGCGAGCTCCGCTTCGCCCGACCTCTGGGGGCAGGCTCCGCCTCGCCCGACCCTGAGGCCGTGGGCTCCGCCTCATCCGATCTTTAGGGGCAGGCTCCGCCTCGCCCAACCCCTCGGGTGCGGGCTCCATCTCGCCCGATGGGGTTCCATACCGCCACCAACCACTCCAGGTCCAGGTGTATGGGCCTAGGTTCAAAACTTTGATACTAGGGAAAAGATTGGCATGCCTCAATGTAACTCGTGGCCATGATGGTCCATACCTGAGGATTCACATCAAGAATAGCGTCGAGCGTACTGGTACTGTTCCTCGTACGAACACTAATAGGCGTGCCAGTTCACCATGATGTTCACCAGGATAGAGTGGAGCGCCATGACCGGCAGACGATGCCTGCACATGGCGCCAATGACGAACAGGGCCACGACATGGAGCTACCCCTATTGACATCTACAGGGTCGGCGGGACCCGCATGAAGGAGAAAAAAGGTCCAGGCGAACCTGAAGGACTTCTGCTCCCTCTCATTCTTCTCTTTTCCTCCACTATAACATGTGCTTTCCCTTGGCCTATAAAAGGGAAAGCAGGGCGCCCATGAAGGCATCTGATGACCGATCAATTCAAGCAAAAAAACCCATCGAACCCCGAACCGATCTGAAAGCTAAGCAGCAACCGAGCTCTCAGCACCCGTTCACTCTTTTCACCAGAGACTTGGGACCTATCCCTCTCTTGCCCATTTGTAACCTCTACTATAAACTTTTGGTGCTAGTAACATGAGCAACAGCAACGAAATGAAAGTAGGGATATTCTACCCGAACCAGTATAAACCTCATGTCCTCTAAGCACAACATCCGAGCCAGACGCACAATATTACAAATTTACTCATCGGTGGTGACTCAAAACACATGTAAGGTCGAGATGGTGGACTAGAGGGGGGGTGAATTGTCCTTTCTAAAATTAATCGCGTCGACTAACCGAAACAAGTGTGGAATTAATACTATCGGTCTAGCCAAGACTACACCCCTCTATCTTTGTTCTTTAGCACCTTGCAAAGATCCTAATTAAGCAACAAACCTATGCCACTAGTATTTTCACCAACAGAGAGCTCCTACACATGCTAGTAAGCAAAAGCACAAAGCCAACTAAGCTCACTAGCAATGCTCAATAACAAGGCAACCAATGCCAAATTAGAGAGCGCAAATACTTAGCTACACAAACTAAGCAAAGTGACTAACAAGGTTATACAAACCAAATTAGTCACACACAGGGAGCTACTTCTATGCTACACAAGCAAGAAGGTTACTAGTGAGCTATACAAGCAAACCAATTACAAGAGCAACTACACAAGCACAATGTATATGAAAGTAATTACAAGCTTGTGTAATGAGGATGCAAACCAACGGGAAGAATAAAGTTGACACGGTGATTTTTCTCCCGAGGTTCACGTGCTTACCAACATGCTAGTCTCCGTTGTGTTGACCACTCACTCGATGGTTTGGCGGCTAATTGGCATCACCCGCCAAGCCCGCATGTCGAGCACCGCAAGAACCTACCCCGAAAGTGAGGGTAGCTCAATGACACGCTTATTAGAGTTGCTCTTCGTGGCTCCCGCGGGGTGAGCACAATGCCCCTCACAAAGCTCTTCTCCGGAGCACCGCACAAGCTTCTTGCGGGCTTCGACAGAGTCCACCACCAAGACATCTAGGAGGTGGCAACCTCTAAGAGTAACAAGCACCACCGGCTTGCAACTCAATTACCTTGTGCCACTTGATACAACCTCATGATGCAATCGCACTAGAATCGCTCTCTCTCACAATCGGATGATCACTATCGAGCATATGTGAGATGGAGGGCTCCCGAGCACTCTCAAGCATGGACACAAAGTCTCCCAAGGTGCTTAGCCCAAGCCATGGCCAAGACCCCCTTCTATTTATAGCCCCACGAGCTAAAATAGCCATTACCCCTTCACTGGGCATTTTTCGGGTTGACCGGACGCGCCGGTCATATCGACCGGACGCAGGACTTCAGCGTTCGATCAATGGATCCTCGCCATGTGTTGCCTCCGTTCAACCTCAGTCACTTGATCTTAATGGTCAAGTGATGACCAGACGCAGCTGCTCAAAGTGATCGGACGTAGGATCCCAGCGTCCGGTCACTTCTAGTAAGCTTCTAGAGGTGAAAATTCCTGACCAAACGTGTCTGGTCTGTCACGATCGAACGCAGCATTAGTGTCCGGTCATTTCTCCTCTTCTCTGTGCTGCCACATCAGCGGGACCGGACACAGCCACCCAGCGTCCGGTCATGAAGTGACCCAGCGTCCGGTCGAAGACCAACGCCTTCACTGCTGCCCCTGATCGGACGTAGGACCCCAGCATCCGGTCACTGTGTGACCAGTGTCCGGTGCACATTGTGAAACCCTGTCTTTTCTGTACAGGGCGCCGGTGGCACCATCGGACTGTTTGCACTCTATGGGCAGACACTCCACCGGGGAAGTTTCAAAGCCTTCTCACCTCCGTTTCATCGCCGAGTTGATCCACATCAACTCCAACTTCATTTCCTTTGTAAATGTGCCAACACCACCATGTGTATGTGTGTTAGTATTTTCACAATCATTTTCCAAAGGATTAGCCACTCAACTTACCACGCCACTCGATCCTAGCGATGATGCAAAGTTAGATCACACGAGTGGCACTAGATGACCGGTATGAAAACAAGTTTGCCCCTCTTGATAGTACGGCCATCTATCCTCAACCCGATCACCAACTTCTCTACACACCTATGACCGATAAAATGAAATACCCTAGGTTATACCTTTGCCTTGCGCATTCCATTCCATCTCCTCCAATGTCGATGCAACACATGCACCAACATGATCAACAATGATATGACCCACTTCATATTATCATGTGATCATATTGGTTCATCGATCCGGACTTCACTTGCTTTTCACCGTTGCCTTCGTCCATTGGCGCCAAGTCTTGCTCAAGCTTCACCGCCACGTGGTCCATCGCTCCAAAGCCTCCAACTTGCCCTTCACGCTTGCAACCAGTCCATCAAGCCAAGTCTTGTCTTGATCTTCTCCACCTTGATCACATGACTCAATGTCATGTCTCATGTGCAATAAGCTCCTTCATCATCACATGTGTGAGCTTTGCAACATCTCCAAGCCATTTCCACCTCCATGGCATATGTTGCTCACACATATGTACCTATAGACTAATCACCTATGTATCTCACATAAACACAATTAGTCCACCTAGGTTGTCACTCAATTACCAATACCATACAAGTACCTTTCAATCTCCCCCTTTTTGGTAATTGATGACAACTCTACAAAGATATGGAAATTAAGCTATTTTAGATTCATGTTGCTTGCCCAAGCAATTTTACCATGTGTAAATGATTTTGGACAAGTAACACAAACCCAAAACAGTAGTATTAGCTCCCCCTACATATGTGCTAGAGTGTTTGGTTTGAAGCTCGCACATATGCATAGATTGGAATTGTGGGAGAGTAATTACTACCAAATGATGCTAAGGTGTATAGAGTAAACCTTTGAAGCGTGATACCAATCGGAGTTGCACCTTTAAGTTCATCCTTAGCACCATGGTTAGCTAGATATCACTTGGAAATAAAAAATTACTAGATACCTCGTGAGATCAACATTAAAAGTAAGGTACTAGCATTACTTGTAAAGCATACCAAGTGTCTAGCTATCATCCTATGCATGCTAGTTAAATCATCATTCAACTTCTATGACTAGCATACACCACACAAGCATGCATATTGGATTTGAAAGCTTATGCAATGCAAGCAAGCACATGAATATGCACATATCAAATGCAATCAATCAAAGTTCATGAGCTTGCTCCCCTACTTGTGTGTATCTCTTGTCCAAGAATTTTGATCCATCTCTTTTCTTCAATGTTGCTCCCTCTTTGTCCATGTCCATGTCCAACCTCTACTTCTTTGTTTCAATCTCTCCCAAAGCTTTCATATCTTATCTCTCCCCCTTGTACAATCTCAATCTCAAAGCTTTCATATCTTTATACAATCTCTCCCCCTTTGTCATCAATTTCCATAACAAGTGTGCTTCTCATTGATGCAAAGTTATGCATTTGGGGTAGATGGTTGAGGCTTGAATCTTACATTTTTTATGGACATCACTTGATTGTTGGAATGACACCACTTGAAGATACCACTTGTAACTTGTACCACTTGTATCTTATGTAGGGCTTCTTGAGATACCACACATAGGATCTTTGATCTTGATATCAATTTATGGTACACCTCCCCCTATGTGATAGCATGGCTCATCCATTTGATACACGTGAGCTCTTGTAGGTGAGGGATACATTCTTCATTTGATGATCACTTAAAGTTGAGGATCACTTGTGGAACCATCGTCTTTCATGATTGATACCATGTGTAGATGTGATACCACTTGAAAGAATCTTCTAGTATGGAACCACTTGTTGGATTTATTAATAAAAATCATTTCTTGAACCTTTGTTATCTTTATGAGTACCACTTATAGGATATCACTTGTGAGTTGATCTAGACATCACTTATGAATTCGTGATGAAATACTTGAGTCTAGATACCACTTGAAACAAACAATCTAGATATCTATTTGCATTGTTGTCTTGTGCTTGTACTCTTGTTACTTATCATGAGCTTCTAAGTTGACTTCAACTAAATTGATTTGCCTAAGCTTCCAAGTCCGGTTTGAACCAATGACAAGCTTCTTCACACCTCTTGCAAGGGTTATCTTACCAATGTTGTACTTGTCACTTATTGGCAATCCAAATTAAATCAAGTACTTAGGTTCACTAGCTCATGAACGAATTCATGTACTAACCACTAGATCAATTAATCATTCAAGCAATAGTGATAGACTTATGAATTTAAAACTTTCATTTGTTATGCATAATCCTATGAAGTATGTACTATATGCACTAATCGCATACTAGTAAGGGATGAAATGATCATGCATGTTATAATGATACCTTTGCTATGTTGGAGTAGAGGATAGTCACATAGATTCCAATTCATTACTCCAATAGCAATGTGAAGTCCAATTATAAGCTTGGTGAAGACCAATAGATACCATTTTGAATTCCATTCTTCACCCATATGAAATGAATACCACTTATGATCAAGTGCACATTCTTGTTGTCGTTAGCTTGCTTTATCTTTTGAACAATGCTTGCATGAGAGAATTATTTGGAAGTATCACTTGAAATATCATGACTAGCTCTCTTTTGGGTGTTGCTTGCTTTTCTTGATCAACCCTTTTGATTTCTTCAACTAAGCATCTCAAATATTCCTCGGATCACCATTTCCATGTTAGCCTTCTAAGTACCACACTTGGTTTACCTACACATAGGCGGCACGCCCCTACACTAAGGAGAAGTGACCTCTCTCCAAGAACCATTCTTGACACTCACTTAAAATATCTTGATTGATTAATCCAAGTGATGGACTTAATCTTGATGAGTAACCTTAATTCCTTCTTTAAGTCCGCTTCTTTCTACTTGTTTAAGTTCTTTTCTTTCTACCAAATGATCTCTAATCATCACTTGAACTTAAATTTCATCTTCATCTTAAGTTTGATCTTGATCTTCCAATTTGAGTACCGAATGTGTGCAAAGTACACTCCACAATCAAATGTTATTGTACTCTTTGCTTGTCATGCTTCTAGATCATCTCAAAACCAAACTTAAGTACCTCAATTATTTATGAACATATTTCTAATTTAAGGACCTTTCAATCAAAGTGATTATAGATCAATCCAACATTTATCACTTTTCTGACAGATTCTGTACCCTTCAAATAAATAAGCATATCTCCCAAAGTACAAATCCAAATACCACTAAATTTGGTGGAGATGTGCTTCACTAAGTTATATAGCAGCTGTAGAAATTTGAGCATTGTTTGACTTCTAGATTGCTACCCGATTTCAATTCATCCACCACTGCTACATGCTAAAAACTGCTGCACTATAGCTGACAAGATCTACTCCAAAACTGAAGCATCTCTTATCCAATTCTCATGAAATTTGTACAGCATATTATACCATAAGTCTAGAGCATGTACACTGATTTTTATGCCAATACAATAAGTTTTGATCACTCAAACATGGCTAAGATCACAGCTCACTCAGATTTTCAATATAGGACAGATTTCAATCACTTGAGCTATACTTCATCAAATATGAATCAAACTTGAAACTAACTCGTTTGAATACTTTCACAAGACATAAATCCATTCAATCCAATTACTAAATGTCATCTTATGAACTTATCCAACACAAATCAATCCAAACTTGACTACTAATCAATTATCCATTCAATCATCTCATAGCTAGCAACATTGCATATTTATCCAATTCAATCAACTCATATGCACCCAAATGAAATAATCAACAAGAGATATACCTTGGCTAGCTCATGATAATCCAACTAGCAAGCTTCAACTCAATTATTTGTAAGTCATCAAATATATCCAATGAATCACCAACAACTTAAATTATAGCACTTATATGTTGATAGCACTTGGACTTCACTCAATTTTCACTTGACATTGGGTTTGGATGTGCACTAAGCTTCATAACTTAATTCAACATATGATGAACAATGTGAGATCAATTGAATCAAGTCTCCAATGCCGATGGTACCTATAAACAATCATCCACTTTTTGATGGTACCCAAATAATTTTGGGTCCTCTCAAGTTAGGTGCAACATACTTAGGCATAGCCTTAGTATGAATAGCGGGATGTTTTGCAATAGCAACTATAGATGTACCATTACTACCCTTCCTAAGTATAGAATCATCATTAATTGAAATAGGCTTAGGGGTGTTACCTAGGGGACATGAATGTGCCATGTGTCCCCTTTCCTGATATGAGTAGCACTTTCTCTTTGATTGAGCCTTCTCTTCCTTGCTCATGTGGTGCTTCTCATTGCTTTGCCTCTCATGGATTGCTTGAGCCTTCTTCTCAAGCTTGGTAGGACACTTAGAGGCAAAGTGTCCCATACTTCCACACTTGAAGCACTTGATATGAGCATAATCTTTCTTCTCATCTTCATTCTTGCTCATCATCTTGGCATCTTGAGTTTGCATTGGATGCCTTGCCTTTCCACCCCTTCTTGTTTTCTTCTTCTTTATCATCAAATCGTCACCATCTTCATGGTTGATCTTGATTTGCTCTTGGGGTGTCTTCTCTTGCTCAACTTGTGGCTTTGGTTGAGGCTCTTCTAGTTGCTTCACCAATTGCTTGGTTGGGCACATTGAGGTAAGGTGACCCCAAATGCGGCACTTGAAGCACTTCACATGCTTGAGCCTCTCTTCTTCTTTTATCTTCTTGAGCTTCTTAATGTTAGGGTAACCATTTGCAAGGTGTTCCGCTTCATGACACCCATAGCACATGGTATGGGAGAGCTTTCTTTGTTGTAGCTTCTTCACCTTTCTTTCTATCTTTATTTCATCCTTTGTCATCTTCTTCTTGAAGCCAAGGCCACACTTGTCACCATAGTTTCTTTGAGTCTTCAACATGTGCTCAAAGGTGACTTTTGAGTTGTAGCACCTCTCTAACTTGTTGCTCAATTTCTTCACTTCATTTTTGAGCTCATTGTTCTCCTTCAAAAGGTTAGTCTCACAAGACATAGAAGTAGGACAAGCATCTATTTGTGAAGAACATGGCATTTCTAATAAATCATCACAAGAGGTGGATATATGCTTCTTGCCTACATCACAAGGGTTAGCAACAATATGTGATTGATCAATTGACCCATGTGATGAGCTCTCACTAGTTTTAGTTTTTCCATTAGAAATCTCCTTAGTGAGAAAAGCATGGTCTTGTACTAAGTTATCATGAGCAACACTAAGTTCCTCATGAGCCAATTTTAGCTCCTCATGTGAACAAGTAGTAACATAAAGTAGATGTTTTTGTTGTTCACATGTGTTCTTTAGAAAAGAGTTTTTATTTTTCAATTTCTCGGTTTTAGCTTTCTCATTTTCTAAAGACATGGCCATGCTAGCAAGTCTACTCACAAGCTCATCATATGAATCAATATGATCAACCACACTATCATTTGATACCTTAGAGTCACCTTGTGACATGAAGCAATGTGGTGATGGGCTTGTGGTGGCATCACAATCATCATCAAAGCATGAGCCATCATCATCACCATCAAGTGTGCATGAAGTAGTATCATCATGTGCATCACTTGAGGCATCATCATCAATCTTGTCAAGTGATCTTGTGGTAGAAAGATCATCATCATCACTTGACCATGAGGTGGAGCAATCTTCCATGATCACCAAATTGTGGTCATGCTCAACACACTCATGTGCCTCCTTGGGCTCATCATCATCATCATTGGAGACACTCCCATATATTAAGTTGAGGTACAACCAAATATCATGGGCGGTCTTCATGTACATAATCTCCCCAAATATGTTATCTTTTCATGGATTGATAGAAAATGTTAGTAGCTTGGCAATCAAGATGTATGCATTTCTTTTGCGCTTTAGTTGCATTCTTTTCATCCAACGCATGAGAAAATCCCACATCTACAATCCACCACATTTGGGGGGAAATGAACTTAAAATTAAATCCCATCCAATTTTTCCACCGTGCAAAGTGTGTGCCATCAAAAGTGTATGGACACTCAACATCTAGCCCATAAGTCGCCATCCTCTCGGGTTGGTGAAGACCACAAATGAGAGACCTAGCTCTGAAACCACTTGTAAGATCGAGATGGCAGACTAGAGGGGGGGTGAATAGTCCTTTCTAAAATTAATCGCGTTGGCTAACCGAAACAAGTGTGGAATTAATACTATCGGTCTAGCCAAGACTATACCCCTCTATCTTTGTTCTTTAGCACCTTGCAAAGATCCTAATTAAGCAACAAAGGTGCCGGGCTAGCTAGAGCTCCCCTAATCAATTCTAGAAGCAAGGTCACACAAATATGCCACTAGTACTTTAACCAACGGGGAGCTCCAACACATGCTAGTAAGCAAAAGCACAAAGCCAACTAAGCTCACTAGCAATGCTCAATAACAAGGCAACCAATGCCAAATTAAATAGCACAAATACTTAGCTACACAAACTAAGTAAAGTAACTAACAAGGTTATACAAACCAAATTAGTCACGCAAGGGAGCTACTTCTATGCTACACAAGCAAGAAGGTAACTAGTGAGCTATACAAGCAAACTAATTACAAGAGCAACTACACAAGCACAATGTATATGAAAGTAATTACAAGCTTGTGTAACAAGGATGCAAACCAATGGGAAGAATAAAGTTGGCACGGTGATTTTTCTCCCGAGATTCACGTGCTTGCCAACACGCTGTCCTCATTGTGTCGACCGTTCACTTGATGGTTCGGCGGCTAATTGGCATCACCCGCCAAGCCCGCACATCGGGCACCGCAAGAACCTACCCCAAAAGTGAGGGTAGCTCAATGACACGCTTTACTAGAGTTGCTCTTCACGGCTCCCACGGGGTGAGCACAATGCCCCTCACAAAGCTCTTCTCCGGAGCACCGCACAAGCTTCTTACGGGCTTCGACGGAGACCACCACCAAGCCATCTAGGAGGTGGCAACCCCCAAGAGTAACAAGCACCACTGGCTTACAACTCGATCACCTAGTGCCACTTGATGCAACCTCACGACGCAATCGCACTAGAATCGCTCTCTCACACAATCGAATGATCACTATCGAGCATATGTGAGATGGAGGGCTCCCAAGCACTCTCAAGCATGGACACAAAGTCCCCCAAGGTGCTCAGCCCAAGCCATGGCCGAGACCCCCTTCTATTTATAGCCCTACGGGCTAAAATAGCTGTTACCCCTTCACTGGGTGTTTTTTTGGTTGACCGGACGCGTCGGTCATATCGACCGGATGTAGGACCTCATCGTCCGGTCAACGGATCCTCACCACGTGTCACCTCCGTTCAACCTTAGTCGCTTGATCTCAATGGTCAAGTGATGACCAGACGTAGATGCTCAAAGTGATCGGACGTAGGACCCCAGCATCCGGTCACTTCCAGTAAGCTTCTAGAGGTGAAAATTCGTGACCGAACGTAGCATCAGCGTCCGGTCATTTCTCCTCTTCTCTATGCTGTCACGTCAGTGCGACCGGATGCAACCACCCAGCGTCCGGTCATGAAGTAACCCAATGTCCGGTCGAAGACCGACGCTTGCACCTTCACTACTGCCACTGACCGGACGTAGGACCCAAGCGTTCGATCACTGCGTGACCAGCGTCCGGTGCACACTGTGAAACCCTATCTTTTCTATACAGGGCGCCGGTGGCACCGTCGGACTGTCTGCACTCTACGGGCAGACACTCCGTCGATGAAGTTTCAAACCCTTCTCACCTCCGTTTCATCGTCGAGTTGATCCACATCAACTCCAACTTCATATCCTTTGTAAATGTGCCAACACCACCATGTGTATGTGTGTTAGTATTTTCACAATCATTTTCCAAAGGATTAGCCACTCAACTTACCACGCCACTCGATCCTAGCAACGATGCAAAGTTACATCACACGAGTGGCACTAGATGACCGATATGCAAACAAGTTTGCCCCTCTTGATAGTACGGCCATCTATCCCAAACCCGGTCACCAACTTCTCTATACACCTATGACCGGTGAAATGAAATACCCTAGGTTATACATTTGCCTTATGCATTCCATTCCATCTCCTCTAATGTCGATGCAACACATGCACCAACATGATCAACAATGATATGATCCACTTCATATCATCACGTGATCATAATGGTTCATCGATCCTGACTTCACTTGCTTTTCACCATTGCCTTCGTCCATCGGCGACAAGTCTTGCTCAAGCTTCACCGCCACGCGGTCCATCGCTCCAAAGCCTCCAACTTGCCATTCACGCTTATAACCAGTCCATAAAGCCAAGTCTTGTCTTGATCTTCTCCACCTTGATCACATGACTCAATGTCATGTCTCATGTGCAATAAGCTCCTTCATCATCACATGTGTGAGCTTTGCAACATCTCCAAGCCATTTCCACCTCCATGGCATATGTTGTTCACACATATGTACTTGTGGACTAATCATATGTGTATCTCACATAAACACAATTAGTCCATCTAGGTTATCACTCAATTACCAAAACCATACAATGACCTTTCAACACCGACAACTGGCTTGCTTGCACCATGTTGATGAGGGCTGGCTTGAGCTTGAATCCATTGTCTCCAACATTGACTGTTGGTCCGGTTCAGATATTGGTTGTAGTTGGAGCAGAGAATTCACAGAGTCTTGTTAGCCATGGCTTCAAATTATGGTGTTAAGCTCCACCTTATCTGGTTGTCTTCCAACTCTAAAGATGAAACTTTCTTGAGTTTAGCCTTAATTCTCTAAAGTAATGCTTCTGGATCGTCAACGTAGTTTGTCGGAAGGTCAAAACCGGTCATCCATTACCCTACATAAGATACAAAAGTAGACAAAACAAGGGTAAGCATGTTTGAGTATAGGTCAATGGTTATCTCAATCACATCAATAAGTATAAGTTTATCAATACTTCCTTTGCCTAGCTACCTTCCTCGGCAACGGCACCAGAAATGCTTGTTGGTATTTATTAACTTGTCACTTATTTTAGTAGCCACCTAATGTATGTCTACTCTCTTAACATTACTTTACCAAGTTGTCATCCCTAGTGATGATGCTAGAGATGCTTGTTGGTACTACTTAGCATTACTACTAGAATAATACTAAGTATCTCTTTATTATTTTATGTGACTAGAAAGAATATACATATATATATATATGAAAGGGATCTGCAAGCGCACAGATAATATACCATTGTAGCACTTCACCCGAGAGTATTACAGGTATCGTTATTTATATTTTTACCACAGGGAAGGTCTGGCAAGGACATGTATTGATAACTTATGCTATTGATGGAGAAGTAAACCATAACCAATATTCTACTCATAACAGGGGTAAGTCAAAGAGGTAAATGAATATATGAATCATGCATAATAACTAATCATTGATCACTCAGAGTATTCCTTTCTATGGCATTAGCATGGTTAAGTAGAATATTAGAGGAATAATTCCTAAGTCATTCTTAATTATAAGTCAAAGCATGCATTGATTAGTGTAATTACACCTAGTAGTCATGGCTAAGATCAACTTCATATCTACACATAAGGGATATTACTAAGGAAGATTAAGAACATAGCTTGTCTTCCTTCGTAACTAGATCATACTTGTATACCTATATTCGGGGAGTGGAGTATAAAGGACTCAACAAAAGTGTCACATCCACGATCTACCACATGGCCTGGAATATAGGGTGTATCCACAGAGCAAACAACATATAAGCACCACTCTTACACAATGTCGACCAATCACCCCGTGTACTTTTGAGCAAGCGTTATACGAACTTATGCATGGACATGATGATAATCTAACTATACTAAGCATATAATCAAAGTAGACAATGAACATTATAACTAGGAATATGATAAATATGAAGATGAATATCATAACAATTGTAGCAAACATATAAAAAGTAATGAGAGATATAAAAGAGAGGGGGTACAAAGGTTATACCACACAATGCTCTTGACACGATCGGGAATCCAAGCAAAGCCTGCTTGCCTCCCTCTAGACCTAGCCTAACTAGCTATGCCCTAGAATATGGTGGAGCTCTGAGGATGATTAAGGTTTCTGTCTTCTCAAATGACTTATGCCTTGGGGTGGTAGGGGCTGATATATATAGGCTAGAGCGTCAATCCTGAGCCCTCGGATCAAACCGACTTGAATAATGGCATAGATGCAATCTAGGAGGCCATGGAGAATCGACATAACAACGGAGGGCTAGCAGGTGGGCCCCAGGGGCTGGCCGGCCTACAGGTGGGGGCGTCTCACCCTCTGCTTCGATGTGGTGTCCTCTCTAGTCTTCTGGAACCTTCTGGTGTTGTTTTCGCTGTGGATAAGCGCGATTAAGTCTGACATCTAAGTCCACCTTGACGGTTTTATAGATAAACCCTGCAGAAAACACAAATTTACCAAAACTCATGGAATTTGTTAGTTTAAATCCCTAGACCGTCGTTGGTGATTATATTTATGCCCTTATACATGTTATATTGGCGGTTTATAATGGTTGTTAACTACCGTCAACACAACCATGCCAAGACGTGCACCACAAGACGGCGTTACTTACAAGCCAAGTTAGCTAGGCCCCCTCCCTCAGGCTCACGATCCCTCGGTCGGGAGAACCTCCTTCTATGTATGCAACCTGGCCCTGAACTCTAAATAAGGGCATCCAGGGCATAAATCCCCTACCATTCTCATTCTCTCCTAGCTCTAGTACCATCTCCTACCTCTTCTACCATTCTTGCACCCCCATTGTAAGAACTTCAGAGTATTCAAGCGAGTAATATGCACTTGATCATCTCTGAAACTGAACGTAGGGCTCCGGCCTGAACCAGTATAAATCCTTGTGTCTTTTGGATGCTACCATTGTCTTCCTAGAGCAGCGCGGCATTCATATAAATTTACTAGTCTGGTTTACAAAACACCGCCACATCCGATTTTACGTAAAAAGTTATGAATTTATTTGTGTTGCAGCTATTTTTAAGGGTGGTTGACTAAGTCAGTTGACCTTGAAACTTGATTTCTAGGGCAAGCATCTAGAAATCACCCATTTTTAGGAATGGTTCTCTTAAGCCGACTAACCATAAAAATAAATATGGAGGTTCATGTGGTGGGCTGGCTCGATCAGCCCTGCCTCCATGGCACCTTCTCAAAAGTGGTAAACCAATCCAACCATGGAATATATATATATATATATATATATATATATATATATATATATATATATGCATGCCAAATTGTGGTAAAAAATTGGTGCCACAAATAGAGGACATCAACTTAAATGGACATAGAAGGATTCTAGTGTCTAGACAACAGCTAACCCCATTTATTTTCTCTAAGCTACAATATATGGGCCCCTAAATGATCTTAAATAAAAAGTTCATTAATTACAAAGTTTTAGATATCGTTGAGCTCTACAATTTTGATATAAATTTCGTCTTTCATCCGATTTTACGTAAAAAGTTATGAATTTATTTATGTTGCAGCTATTTTTAAGAGTGGTTGACTAAGTCAGTTGCCCTTGAAACTCGATTTCTAGGGCAAACGTCTAGAAATCACCCATTTTTAGGAACCGTTCTCTTAAGCCGACTAACCCTAAAAAAAATATGAGGTTCATGTGGTGGGCTAGCTCGATCGGCCCTACCTCCACCTTCAAGTCCAGTGAGGAATGCATGGGCGGTGATTGCTTATTCTTTTGTACGTGTGGTTTAAGATGTTGCACATGCAAATTCCCAAACTAGTCGGCAATGAAGGCCAAGCCGCCGGAAGTGATCTTGTCATCCAGCGGCATCCGGTCGGTGTCGGCGTTGATGCTGATGATGACGCCCATCTGAAACACAACAAATCTGTACGCAAAAGGCCCCTCTGTACACAACAGTCTGTACACAATAAATCTGGCGCGTCAACTATCGGAAGAATCTACTCCAGCAATACCGATCAGCGTATTCGCGTACAGGAAATCAGATGGGTAGCACATGAGACATAGAGGTTTATACTGGTCTAGGTATGTTGTGCCCTACATCCAGTTTGAAGTAGCTCCCTCTGTATTCATATGCTCGGTTATAGGGGTTGCTGATTGTAGATATGCGCTATAATGTAAAGGATTGGATCTCGATCAGGGGTCCCTACCCCTCATTATATAGTCCGGGGTAGGGTTACAAGTTACAACAGATCGATCCGCTAACAGATGTGTTTTCTAGTTTATTATATGGAACGCATGACAAAATGATTCAATCCTATCGCCTAGATACGACGACGCTGGATATCCGAGAGATTATTTGATCTCCAAGCCTACTGATGCATCCGGCATATGTGGGTCCCTTTCTCGTCGTCTTTGGCCCAGTAGTCAGGCATGGGCCGGATATATGGGCGGTGAGGTATCCCTGTCCCATATATACTATACTCACTCTGTCCTAAAATAAGTGTCGTTCTCGCTTTACGAGGTGTCAAACGCTTTTAACTTTGATCAAATATATATATAATATTAATATTTATAGTACATAATTAGTGTCATTAGATAGATCATTGAATCTATTTTTATAATAATAAACTTATTTGAAGATACAAGTGTTGCTCATATTTTCTATAAATCTAATTAAATTTGAGAAAGTTTGACCAATGTGAATACCAACACGACACTTATTTTGGGACAAAGGGGTATTAAATGCACATCTATTTTCATATTTTGAGCCATTTGCATTTTGTTATGTACGGTGCAACACGTATATCGGTCATTCTCATCGATGCTGAACCGAATTAAAAGCATTTTAACATAAAAATGTGTCGCAACGAAGAAAAGTACTATATGCTGTAATTTTGCATTGAAATCAAGATCAGAATGATATATAGCAGATAAACACGACAAAAGCTGGAGTAATAAGATATATACATCTGCCGAACATTATTGTGCATCCTTCTAGCGTCGATTATCATCCAGTTTCGTATGTTATTAGCCCGCAAAAATAATCTATGGCCTGTATTAAAAGGAAACCAACGGTATCGAGAAACGGATCCTGCCTAGTACGTACGCTCTCACGAGCTCATGATCGAAGGATTGACAGCGGGTGCAGGTGGGTGGCGGCAGTAGCGGCACCGTTGCGGCTGCTCTGACGATGAGCACACGGAGGAGGCTGTCGCCCACTGGCGGAGCTACGTGGGGCCATAGTGGGCCATGGCCCCTCTTGCCTCCCTGATTTGTTGAAGCCCCTGTCCCTACAAAAGCTGTGAAGTTTACCTGCGCTTTAAGTCTGCATGCATTGTAAGTCAACGGCCAAGGTCAGCTATACATGTCTCTACATAGACATAGCAATCGTATAGCATTCCCTCCATCTTAAAAATAAAAAAAGCAATTGTGTAGCAGTGGTCTCACCGCTTGGCTTAGCCGTTAGCTCGTTACTCCATTAGCCCGGTTTTTTTTTTTCTGTTGCTATCCACCGTGTTGAGTCTTGTTGATTTTTCTATCTTTTTGCCTTTCTGACTTTTCAATCAATAAATTCTACATGTATTAGAATTGCTGACTAACATATTTTGTAGTCAATCGGGATCTTATGTTGCTTTTTTAGAGAAATTTTTATGCTTTGCTATTGTATTGTCAAATGTATTTTGTATACTGTGACTTAATTATAAGTATTCTCATTATGTACATATAGATTCAATTGACAAATGCCTCACGCGCAGCCCGCCGTGCACTTTCCCCTTGGCCTTGGGTTTCTTGATCTTCTTGGTCTTGGTCTCGGCGGCGGCGCTGGAGGCGGCCAAGGCGCCGTCATCGTTCTGCGGCTCCGCCGGCTGCTGCTGCTGCTTCTGCTTGCCTGACCTCCGTTTCGGTTTCGGGGCTGGGGCTGGGAGGAAGAACAGGTTGGTGTCGTGGAGCTCGGCGGGGGTCAGGAGCGGGCGGAGGCGGTGAATGGCGCCGTCCCTCGGGATCCGCAGCCGGTTCTGGTGAGGGTCCAGGTCGGTGGCCGTCAAGCACTTTGCGTCGATGGAGTGCACAGGCAGGTCGGTGCGCAGGCCCAGCGCCAGGAGGAAATGCTTGCGCAGGCACGGTGGCTCTTCTCTGCCGGCAACAGGCGAGGGCGACCGCGTCCACGGGTGAGGCGCCAGCTGAGGCGGGACGGCGGAAATCGGGACGGCGCTGATGGGCTCCAAGTCGCCGAATGGCGGCGGTGCCGATGCCGCGAGCAGGAACAGGGCAGTGGAGTTGGGGGACGTCGACGTGGACGCTTACGACGTGGAGGTGGTGGAGGTCTCCTCCTCCTCGTCCCGCGCACGATTGTTGGCGGCAGCGGCGGCGGCGGCGTAGACAACCATCTCGAGAAGGCGCTTCTTGGAGCCGGAGAAGGACGACGCCATCGTTTCGATTTCTCGCCAAGTCGTTGCAATGCGGAATCGAATGAGGAGAGGCGTAGCCGCCCTGTCACCGCGATATATATGGAGCGGCAACTGGCCATGTGTTCCCCCTGCGCCTGCCTGACGGAGTTGGAGTCGGGTTCCGTCCAGGAAACGCGCCGACCTCAAATTTGATCTCCGCCGCCGTGTCCTCTTCGATTTCATTCCCACTTCCCGGAATGTCCGACTCCGACTCCGACTCCGACTCCGATGCGAGTTAGTACGGAGGCGGCGCCGACTCAAACGCCTTCTATATCCTGCGAATGGAACATGGCTTTATGACACGAGTTCAGGCCCCACTTCCTTGCACGGAGGGCATGTTTGGATGGAGTCGCTGGAAATAAATTGGGTGGATGACGGGTGCACACCGATGCATGTGTAGTGCGTACGCTCCACTTCCCGATGGACGTCACGTGGAGCCCAACGACAGATGCGGCGCACGCGAAGGGGTCGGGCTTGCACGTGGCGTCTATTGGGAGGGAGAGCGCACGCAGGTGTCGGTGTGCCAATCGCCTACCCAATTTATTTTTGGAGTTGCTTGGGTCAGGATTCCGTCCGTGTCTAGATAAATACTTTCTCCATACCTTTTTAACCGTCGTTCTTCCTTGCTTAAAGATCAAACATATTTAACTTTGATTAGAAATATTAATACCTATAATTCATAATTAGTATCATTAGATATATCATTAAATTGATTTTTATAATAAATTTATTTAGAAATATAAATATTACTAATATTTTCTACGAATCTAGTCAAACTTAAAAAATTGACCGCCATATATACCATAGTGACAAATAAAAAGAAATTGAGTGAGTATCTTTGGTTGCGAGATTTTAGCTTGTACGGAGTTGTCTGTGTAAGGCCATTCCTAATACAAAGTACTCCCTCCGTCCCATAAAAATAGTCGTTATGGGATTTGTGTTGGTCAAATTTTCTTAAGTTTGAGTAGGGTTATAGTGAATATTAGCAACATTTGTATCTCCAAATTAGTTTACTATGAAAATATATTGAACGATCTATCTCTCTAATGATACATACCCAAAAATATTAATATATATATATATATATATATATATATGTGTGTGTGTGTAAAAGTTAAAAAAAATATTTAACTTCTCGATAAGTGAGAATTGTACTTTTTATAGGAGGAGGAAAATCTGTTAGTCTCACAGGTCACATAGGCTCGGACACCACATGAGAGAGAGAGAGAGAGAGAGAGAGCATAGGATGGTGATTTGGCAATGCTTCAGTGTAACCTGCAGAAGCATATGTGACTTGATATAAAGGCTTGAGAAAAGAGGTTTGTGAGAAAAAGAAAAGATGCTCGCAGTCCTACTGTCGTTTTGTGTTTCTCAGGCAAAGTAGAACCCTCTCTGCTACATGTTTGCATGTGCGTTGGTATACGTTAGTGCTGCTCTAAGGGTTTCTTTGGCTGGGAGAGGAGATGAGATGGGATGGATGATTTTAGAGATGGAATGGTTCATTTTGTATATGGTTGAGGAGGACAAAATCATCCATGTTACATGTCTGGTTCGAGGACACTAAAAACTACGATCAAACATTGACACGTGAGGCCACATTTGTCAGTTTTTTTTCCTCTTTTCTATGTCCCTTCATCCCCAACCTCCTAGACCCCACCACACTAGCAAATTGCACCCCCACGCTCACGCCTCTGCCGCTTGGAGGCGAGGTCAGCCACACGCGAGCTCGACCGAGCGCCGCTCCTCCTCCCCTCCTCCTACCTTCCTCCGCCGGCAATCTTGACTGAGTGCTCCTCCTCCACCGGTGAGCTCGTTTGTGTGCGCTCCTCTTCCTCTCCTCCTCACTGATGAGCTCGGTTGCGGCCGTGTAGCCTTGTCCGTGTTCCCCAAAGCACTGCCTCGTCTCCCGACAGTCGACCCTTCAATCTCTCCTTTGTCCTCAACACCCACGCCTGTCTAACTAATGCTCCTCTTCTTCCTCACGCTCCTCATGCGCGCTCGCAGCTCTCATCTCACCTCGGGATGACTCCGTTCGCAAGATTTTTGGTGGCAAGTTGAATTTGAATCTATAGCGTATATTTCCTAGTAGGATTGTCATGTCTTTAGTTGATTCTGAACTAAACATCAAACCAAGTTTTTTTCCAATCATTAAATAACTGCAACTAAACACTACTTAAAATGCCTTGAGTGTCATGCTAAAAAAAAATCGAGACTAGATGCTTTCATGAGATACTAGCAGGTCATGAGCTAGATTCTTGTTTTGGCGCTCCGGGTGGGCACATTTAGGCCATGTTTGGATGACAGAAACGTTTCGGATTCTCAGGTGAATCACCAGAATCGCTCCCAAACACCCAAATAGGTGACAGAAACATTTCAGATTCTCAGAGAAACGTTTCTCGTTTTTTACTAGGAATGAGAATCACCCAAATAAGTGTTTCGCAGTGATTCTAGTTCATTTCAAGGAGAATCTGGATCAATAGCCAAACGTTTCACTAATTCTTATCAAGTGATTCCTATTTTAACAGAGAAATATTTCTAGAGAGAATCAAGATATGAAACGTTTCGAGGAGAATCCAGGTAACCCGTAAAGAAGCTGGATTCTCTTTGAAGGGAAAAGGGCGGAAAAAAACGGAAAAACAGCAGCAGCTGTTGCTGCTGCACGTGGGAACCTCGTGTGGACTCTGGCCCCACTTAGCCCAAATTCATTTTTCTAAAGATTTTGAATAGAAAAGAAATTAAGAAAAGGGAAAGGGAAAGATTATCCTCTCCCTCCCCTCCCTGTACACAGCTTTCTGTTACGGAAAAGCGGGCAGCGGCGGCCGGGCGGCCGGCAGGCAATGCAATGGTAGTAGCTGCTGCCCCTGCGCCTCCAGTTCCAGCACCACCAGGCAAACCGCCCCTTCCTATCCTCTCCTCCTCCCTCCGCCGCGGCTCCTCCAGCTGGTGGTTCTCCAACGGCAACACCCATGGAAGAGACAGCACCACCGCCACCACGAGCAGCAGGGCGACGAGGAGGAGGTGGTGGTCCGACCCCGACGGCAGCCAAGAAGACTACGGTTCCTCTTCTCTAGAGGAGGAGGAATACGATTATGATTACGAGGATGACGCTGCGTTCCCCGGATTTGGTGGTGCCGGGGAGCTGTTCGACGAGCCCTGGTTCTCCAAGGTCTGCTACATACATATTGTATAGAATTTTTGTTCCTGTATTTTTCCCCTTTCTTTCTGGTAGGCTCTGTCATTATGCCATCAATAATTTCAATTTTCTTTTTGAAAACATAACTTCAATTTTCTTGCGTGCTCTGGACAGTGAGCGTATAATGGGATTGGGATCATATATCCTTTGCCAATCATTCTGAGTTACATTTAAAAATGCTTGAAATTAAATCAAATCATCCTTCATTTTTTTCTGGTATTAAATCAAGCAACAATATATTTCTTTTGCCTAGTATATCTAAACCAAATCTCTACCTATAATTCTCTAATTTGGAATTTAACTGATCACTACAATCAATTAGCCCAGACTCATCAGCTTCTGTTCCTGCTGCTTTTCATTTCATCACTAATTTAGCATGCATATCAGATCAGTACTGTAATAAAATCAATGAATGAATAACTGTGCTTCGTTGTTGTCGTAGTGACTGATCAATGGCCTGCTGCTTTCTATACTTGTGTCCTAGGTATTTAAGATGTACGGATTCCTGCTACCGGTGATGCTTGTGTCCATGTTTGCTGCAACGGGGACAAAGGCCTTTCTAATGGCCATGGCGTTCCCGCTCGGTCAGTCGGCCATATCATTTTTGCTTGACGCTGTATGGGGAAGGAGAAAAGGCAACCGCGACGACAGGTGGAGGAGACGAGTCCAAGAGGAAGAAGAGAAAGATTACCCTGAGGACGCCACCGACTTTGCAACAGGTGGGCGAGGCAACAGATACAGCAGCAGCGGCAGCGGCAGCGGCTATTATGAGGGGAGGAGAGGGAGGCAGAGCTACCAGTCAAGGGTTTCTAACGATTTTGCTGATGCTGCCGCAACCGCTGTTGGAACTGATGATAACACCAAGAGCAGCAGCAGTGGAGATGGCTGGGGAGCCAGCAAAAGCAGTGGCGGATATGGAGGATGGGATGAGCTTCTGGACAACAACACTGCTGCTGCCCAGGAGGCGAAGAGGAGCAGCAACTCATTCTCAGCTGGCAACACTGGTTACAGCACGAAATCGCGGCCTTCAGCGACTGGGGAGGAAGATGCGGATTATGCTGCCGCTGCTGCCGGTCGTGGAAGAGTGGATCAGGGAGTAGGAGCTCCTCCAGAAAGAATGAGAATGAAACGACGGCGGATGCCAAGAACAATGGGGCTGGGCAGTACCAGGTACAAGCAGGCGCCGCTCTTGATGCGCTTGTTGGTGGCAGTCTTCCCGTTTATGGGATCATGGTTCAGGTTGTAGCACTGGTAACGCAAATGTAAATGAATTAAAGCTGTGGACGCAAATGTAAAGGAGTTAATTAAAGCTGTGGACGTTACGGCAATACGTGCAATTTGATCTGATTTCATTTCCATTTTTTGTCACTGTTCTGCGAACCAAACAGCACGGTTGTGATATATATTAGCCCATGGTGGTTCATTCATGAATTCACAAAAAAGTAAAAGTGACTAGTGGCAGTAAGCAAAGGATTACGATTGTGAAATTGCCTTCGTCCGGTCTTCAGGCAGTCACAGAAGTTTGATTCAGTCGTAGGCAGGAGCCAAATGAGATCAGATGTGAAGCCATGGATTACAAGGAAGGCAAGCGTCGTGAAGAAGATCGATTGATTCAGGCAATGTGCCTGCAGCATCAGCTTTCTACTGCTGCGTCCGCCATTGCGAGGGGGGGGCACAGCATCTGCCTATCTATACTTAAAGGATGGAGGGCCTTGGTTCTGACTGGAGCAGGGTAAAACTGGAACTGAAATTGTTTTTCCTCACTTGGATGCATTCTTGGTATCCTCCACGAGGATGATCGCTGCGTTGCTTGTGTTACAGCAGAGCCCTTTCTCATGTGGTATGTAGGAGCATACTCCTGCAATGGAGAAATGTTTTCAGGTGAAAACGGAGACGATTGAGATCGATTTATGTGAACGCTTCCCTTTCTGATCGATTTATGTGGATGCTTTCCTTTCTTTCATATTTGAAGGCCATTGTTATGATGAGTATGAAGAGTTTTTTTTTTTAACTGGGCTGTATTTATTTCATATGAGCTTACATAAACGTTATCTGGAACGTTGCACGTAATGTGCTCCTCTCCTTCAACGCTACCACCCAACACAATTACACAGCTAACTTATGTTCAACACTACCCACAGCCAACACAACTAACTTATGGCTTATGAGCAGCCCTATTACAAGCTCTAGGGTTTAAACAACAGACACTCAAAACTGAAGTTATGAAGAGTTGTTACTTAGCCCTTGCTGCAATACGGCGAGCAATTCGTAAGTGGACAAAGAGACGCGAAAGTTTAAAGTTTATATTATAACCAGTACTCTGCTACCACAGTACGCTGCAACTTAATTGACATCGGTTGCCTAACACCACCATTGCACAAGCACAACGCAACATATGCCATCATCTCATCAGCGTCGCGAGATCGCTTTCGTTAACATCTGTAAAGTACTGTAAGATGTATGTATGTACTTATGAATGAATGAATATGAATGTATGTTTGTATGTATGCATTGTGTATGTAACGAACGGGAAAAGGAGAAAAATGAAAGGAAAAGAAATATGCAAGCCTATCTAGGTTGAAGAGCATTGAGAAAATGCAGCGGGGGGGAGAAGAATTTTCCCTTTTGTCAGGCAGGCTTGTTTGCTTTCAGCTGTTGTTACTAGTATCACATTATTTGAACCAGGTCTTGGCAGAGCAGCTTCCCATGATCCTGACGCTACCAAGTTCAGGAAGGCATAGGCATCGTCATCATTCCACACTAGGAGGCGCGAACAAAAAGGGCAGCAACATCGCGGTTAGGTTATAGGCACGATGATGTCTAGGTTCTTCTGCAGCAGCCAGCCAGTAGGGTAATTCAGCTGTGGAGGTTCCAAGTCGAAATTCCAGACCATAACCCGAGTGCAGTTGTCTGCGTGGCCTTCCATTTGAGTCTCGTCCTCGACAAGCTTCTCAATGAATCTTGACTCCTGCAGTGCCACGATTTGCATCAATATACAGAAAGATGTTTCCTTGTGTGCTTTAGTAAGTTGCCTCTTTGGTAGGTTTTATTTCAGTACTGCATACCACCACCCATAACAAATATTCATGTGGCACTTATACATTTTAACAACACTGTGGTTTCATGTGTTACTCTAATGTATGGATGGTACTTCAGTTACATTTGGTTCAGCTTCCTCTCAATAGGTTGTATCTTAAGTTCAGTAATTCACTGAATCTAGTGAATCTTCATATTGCAGTTTTATCCAACAGGGAGACATTGCAGTGATTTATGCATGCTCTGCTGGATTAAATTTAGTCAGGCAGATATTACCATTAAGACGAAACATCAACACAGTAGATTGGTCTCTATTAGGAAACCAAAGTTCCACATCTATGTGAAACCATATAGCCGTCTTCTTTGTTTTCTACTTTTCATTTTAATTAAAAATAGTCATAATACTAACCTGCAAGCCACCTCTGCCACCTGAATGGAGTATAATAGACTCTAAAGTGGGGCTGTTCCATCTCTGGGGATCCCAAAGTATAGTGCTGTTAAAAGCAAACCCAGAGAAACCAATTGGAAATCGACGAGGTACACCCCTTCTCTGGTTTGTATGCCATCCAGTGACTTGATTACCCCTACAAACGGGCCCTTCCAAAACCACCTTATACCTGGCTCCAACATGTGTTGCTACTGGCCACGTACCAAAGCGCCTGCAGGACATTGAACAAAATCATCAGGAACATTTTCGACTGTCACTTTGAGACGAAAAGTGCTCATAGAAGATTGGTAACGGTGAATATTACTGTGTTATAAATAGCATACATTCCCATGTAAATATTGAAGAAAGTACAACAGGAGCACTCATGGTTGTACTATAGTGACTAAATCCTAGGCTGTTCTCAGATGTGAAAAGCAGCCAGCTATATACAGAGTAGGGAGGTCATAATCCCCTTGTGTCAGGAATCTCAAGGAAATATTATTGCACTGTGTACTTGGACACACTGGTACGAACTGCGGCAGGAGAGGTTTCACTATGGATTGCAGCCAGGGCTAAGGATCTTGGGAGTTGAATAGCTGAATAATGTTGCTAACATGGCAATAGTCGTTGATTGTTTCTAGGTTTTATTTGTGGCGCGAGTGAACTGATATCTTGTGGGTGTGTGGGTGTGGCGACTTTTATTCCTTCTTTAGTGAAATGGCATGCATCTCGCATTCGAGGGAAGAAAAAATTGGACCAGAACGTTCTACTACATTGCGTTTGCATCCACACCAGAAGGCGGTTAGTTAAATGACTAAAAAGTGATACGCTTAGTAGGATATCCTTTAAAGGCATCTAAAGTAATCATCAAGCAAGCTTTTATTTAGTGGAGGAAAGAAATGACAAAAGCTCTGCTTCCTATTAAAATTTTGAAAATGAAATAGGCTTTAGTATGGTGGGCCATTCTACAGCTCTAGCAAGCACAGAGCACACATAAAAATGAAATTATAGCTACTAGAAAGGAAGACTGATGAAGTGGGGGGCAAAAAGGAAGAACTGGATTCTTGCATCAAGCTCCACCTAAAATGCATATCTCCACCAACCAAATAGACTGCAAACCTTTAGTTTCTAGAGAAGTATCGTTTTAGCAGAGTTGATTGTATCATTTACAACACCACTCCATATCAGAGGATTTTAGAAGCAAAAAAAAATTAATACTAACTAGCAATCACAGGCATACAGTCTCGATATGGAACAAGCAGAAAGATTTTACAACATCGACAAGCAAAATACATGGCAAAAGGTAGCACGACCAAGCAAACGATTGGTCAAAAGTATTTTGATGATTAAAAGTGCATCAGTAAACCGTGTATATCCATGCTAAGTTAGGATCGTCCATTATTTCAAAATTTGTCCATGAATAAATTTGTGATAAACAAAACTACTATAAATTCCAGTACCACAAAGAAAGTGTCAGCACAGAAAGATCACCTGATTTTTCGCATGTCTTCAAATAAATCAACTGAGTACACTCTCTCCTCATCAGCAAAATGTACTATACCATCTAAACGGTGCTTCTTGATATGAAAAATTGCATTGTTCTTCTGGCAGACAATAATCTTCCTTATGTTTGTGCTGTTCCTATTGCAGATAAGATGCCTGTACATAACCCCAGAAGACCTCAGGATCTCCGCTGTTTCACGGGACTGATACGACCACTCCGCCACAATCCACAGAAGAGGAGGTGGTACATTTTTCAACACATGAGCCAGACGATTCAAGTAATACGCCTGGTGTGGTCGAACAGAAGTCGTCGTCACAATTATCAGCTGCTTCCTCGCAACAAAGTCAGAGTCATTAACAGAAGGTTGGACATGCGACGCTTCGATGAAGTCCGCCTCATCATCCAACATCGCAGGAATTGGAGGACTCTCATCAACCAGTTGTTCTTCGGTGGCTTCAGTCTCTGCCGCAGCCACAAACGGCTCCAACTTCGTACTTTTAAGCTCCAGCATTTGTCTGTCAACCACATCTCCATCGAATGGAAGCGTCTCGTTTTCAGAATCTATGTTGTTGGATAAATCGAGAGAGAAGAGTGGTGTGAATCCAATGAAAACTCCCACCAAGAAGCACACAAGCAGATGGAACATGGGCCTCTTCCAGTTCACCCCCTTGTACTTTGGCCTCTCCAAGGACCGAGCGTGCCTGTGCGATGACAAGGCTGCCCACAGAGACTTGAGGCTGCTGGACATCCGGACAGGGTCCAGAGAAGCCACCGACGTCAACAGCCCTCTCATGGCGACGTAGGACTGCGAGTACGCCAGCTTGGGGGACGGCGAGGGGTCGAATTCCGACCAGTCCTTAACCGAACCCGCCGAACCCTCCCGCTGCATTGCGCCGGCATTTCTTCGGGCCATAGCAGGAGCTCAGCACCGTCGTCGAGCATGTACAGCACTGGAGTCCAGCGGCGCACCTAACGCGGGGTCAAAATTAAAGAAAATTACCAGCTATTAGCACTGCGCCACGAAGCACAGTAATCCAGAACAAAAATGGACCGATTGGTATCCATCACTGAAGGAGAATTTCGAATTATGCAGAGGGAAATGAACTATCGATTCAAGCGGGGCGTCCTTACCGACAAAAGAAGAAGCAAACAATCCCAAGCGGGTCGGATCTTTACTCCGTGGCCGCCGCCCAGGGACGGAAGTGCGAGAGATGGAGTCGATGGCGCGAGGGCGCCTGATCCGGGTGGCGGCAGCGCACCCGGCCGGCCGGCGCGGAGGGGATTGGAACGAGAATCCCAGCACAGGAAGGCAATTACCTGTGGTTCTTTCCCTTTTCTTGTGTCGGCCTCGGAATTTGTCTCGGGAGGTAGGAGTTGGTGAGGGTAGAGAGCGAAAGAGAGGAGATGGAGAAGAGGAGAGTAGGAGGATGGCTGCGCAGTCGCCGTCGGGAAGGTGAGGGAGACGAGAGCCCCCGTTGCATTTAAGCCCCTCAGATCGCGGCATTTTAAGATACTCATCATTGATAGCCATAGCCATGCGGCCATTGGCCATTGCCTAGTGCTTGTGGACTGTGGCGCATTCAACACGGTATGGCAAAAGAGAATACTTTTGTAATTCATTGATTTCTTTAAAATATTACATATATGAAGTCTTGAAATGGAACATGAAATTATTTTCTTTCTGAAAAAAAGGAAGCTTATATCTATGCCACTACACCTAACACGGTGTACGCTTTAGATTATAGACCATATAAAATCATAGAAGTTTATTGTTATGGGTATTATATTGGGATTTGCTATCTACAGGCGCCTGAAATTTCTCTTTGTTTCAGGCGATTGATATGAGCCATTGGATCTTCATCCAACGCTCCACCTCTGTCTCCTATTCATCTTCTTTCTCTTGTCGCCTCGACCACGACCTCGCTTTTATTTGACGTGTCACGAGCTGCAGCCAAGCCCTACCACGCCCCCCCCCCCCCCCCCCCTTTTCTATGCCACTACGCATACACTGTATATATAAAAGCTTTAGATTATAGACCATATAAAATCATCATTGTAACTGAAGGTAGAGCTCTTAAATTCTCCCTTGGTGTTAGAGGTGATAGAAAAAAAAGAACCTATTGTTATAGACATTATACTGGTTAGTAACAGAATTAGGACACAAACCTTCACTAGTATTATATATATGCATGTAACAGAAATAGAGGTATGGCTACTGTTGTATTCTTCTAGGTTCGTAACTGACAGAATAGATGGTAGACCTCATAACTGACAAAATAAATTATGGTTAAGAAACTTGCCCTGACTATGATCAAGCTAGTACATGATGTGTAAATTAAAAGAAAAGAGAAGAATATTATCTTGTGTCTAATAATAACTCAAAAGAATATCATTGTTTAGTTATTTGGTGAAGCTTATCTTTACAGTGCCCAAACGTTGTAACCGATGATAAAGCATTAGATTCTCCATTGGCTGATGAAAAAGGAATCTATTGTTACATTAGTTCATAACAGAACAGTGATATGAAGCTTCGTATAAGTAATGAACCAAAACAAATTGTCTATATATAACAGAAACAAAGGTTTAAGCCCAACGAAGTCGTTGACTAGATGATCAAGGTAAGCAAGTAGCCAATGATTTGTAGAGAAAAAACAAACTTGGCGGCATATGTTTTTTTGACCTCAAAGTGCAAAAGATCTTTGGCTTTAGTACATATTTTATTTGTAATTTTGTCGTTAACTAAATATAGTTGCATAAGTAAATGTACGCCATAAGAGAAGAATTTCCTTTTGAAGTCAATAAGTTCATAACTAAAGATATTTGTATAAGTAAATGCAGGAAATAACAGAAGAATTTTCAATTGGGATCAATAAGTTCAACCCTTTGGTCCTCCTTGTAAAGTTAAAATCCAAAAAAATCACCATGGGCAAGTTACCTTTTTCAATGATTAATGGGAAAGTACTATCTGTCATTCTTCTTCATGCCCATCTTGCACAACCCCGTACTCTTAGTCTTAGGTGGCGTTTGGATGGACACTAGATACAAATAGGGAAATGGATATCCCACTCTTTAAAGGGTAATAGTGTATCCTACTAGCCATTCATTCTTTATGTCTCATTTATATTAATCCTAGCCGTTCATCCATTTATCTTTCCTTATCCCACTCCCAATATCCCTGTATCCAAACGCCAGTACGTGATGAGATGGAAAAGTATCTTTCATCTTTGTGAGATACGTGTACACCAACATATTAATATATATATATACCACCTTTATAAATATCTAATTAAAAACTTGTTCACACGACAACCACCATCCCATCCATGTCATGTGGTGCACGCATCCAATGCGAGAATCTTAATGATACCCAAATTAGTGTCCCTCTCACCGGTCACCAGACCCAATAACGGTCATATTCGTTTGGTTTATAAGTTGTACTTTTTCAGCCAACGAACATAGTACTTTCAGCCATGTGCCATGTTTGTTTGGCTGATAAGTCATGGATGCATGGCTGAAAGTACTGTTGACTGATTTGTTGTGAGAAAAAAATACTGTTCGTTGACTGAAAAAGTACGGCTTATAAGCCAAACGAATAAGACGATGGCTTATCAGCCAAGCGAACAGGGCACTTGCTTCAAGTGGGTTCTAAGAAATAACAGAAAGGCTTCCTAGCAAAGTCTTTATTTAATCTCTCCTAATCAATCAATTCACTTTAACTGCAGGGGGCTACATGCAAAAAAAGTGTACGCTTTGAAACCAGACGGCGGGGTGGAGTCGCGAGGAAGCCACCCACGAGCGACGCGGCACCCGCCGTCATCGTCGATTTGCGACGTGGGCGCACATCGGAGCCTCCGCCGCGCCGATCTTACGGCCTGTATTCCCCTGACCGGTGCTGACACTTGGGTCCCGGAGAGCGTCCAGCTGGCGGACGCGTATGGCGCCGCCCGGCCGCGGCCTGCGGCTGCCACGTCAACTCGATTAGACGCCCTTGTTCTTCGGGGGTCGGTCGTTATAGCCGTAGTGAGCTGTGCCCGGTGACGTAAGCTTGAGGTCATGTCGCAGGACGGTATGAGTGGTCAACGAGGATTGTTGGGCTCTGGGTCTCGTTTAGATTTCAAGTTTTTTCACTCTCTCCATCACATCAAATCTTTGGATATATGCATGGAGTATTAAATGTAGATAAAAAAATAACTAATTACATAGTTTGATTGTAAATTACGAGACGAATCTTTTGAGCCTAATTAGGCCATGATTAGACAATAATTGTTAAATACAAACGAAAATGCTACAATGTCAAATACTGATTCCTAACCGCGAACTAGCCCTGGTGTGTTAATGTGTTTGCTTTTTTTTTTATTGGTCTTGTGTGTTAATGTGTTGAATGAAGCACGTGGAGGGAGGTGGTACAAAGCGCAAACAAACTCATTCTGATCGGGTACGCGGCAAACTCAGATCTCCTGTACAAGCAGTGTCCTTGTCTGGTTTACATGAATTCCTTTGGGCAACTCCGATCCAACCAAAGCCTCAATTTTGCCCTCCGGTTCCTTTAAATGAGAGTCATTCGTCCATATTCCATCTTATACTCTCAACGCACTCTAACCGATGTCCTAATTTTTTTCCTAATTTACACTGCATTGTCATAGATCCTGTTTATCGGTCCCACTTGTTAGCTTTATGCGAAGAGAGAAAGAGGAATAGGGAGAAGGATGAGGAGCTCCTACTGTAAGGGTTCAGAAGAGAGAAATAGGAGATCCTCATGCATCGGGACTAGGATGAGAGTCCGGTTGGAGACGCGATTTTGTGCTTCATCTCTCAAAAATAAGATAGGAGTCGAGATAGGACGTGGTTGGAGCTGCCCTTATGAATTTTCACTGTTTCTACTCTCCTCGTTCAAAAAATATATGTAAATCTCGTTTCTTGAGAAGTCATAGAACCTTAAGTTTGACTAAGGCTCCGTAAGGCTTCATGAATATTATTAGATTATATATATATATAGTCAAATTGGATATTATTTGAGTTGGCTAATCAGGAAGCAAGAGTTGCGTTTTTTGGGGTGTGTGTGTGTGGGGTGAGGGGGGGAGGGAAGGAATTCTCATGAGTTTCATGGTAGGAGATATTGCCATCACTACATTCATGAAAAAAGATAGCTAATATATTTTTTTCATGGTAGGAGATGCTGCCACTGCTATTTTCATAATATACATATAGATATTTTTATTTAACAAATATACTGTTACAGATATATGTTGCTAGCCAAAGTGTTATATTGGAGATGACCATATCCTAATGGACACATATCTTCAATTGGATGAAATATACTGTAAGCTAAATCCAATGGAATTAGATATTATCCATGATTTTTTTATTCCTTTTTTGATTGATGTCATGATGGCCCCGTTCGTTTCGCTGAAAAAAACCAACCAAAACACTGTTCCGGCTAATTTATTGTGAGAGAAAAATATTGTTTCAACTTAAAAAACAAGCTAAAAAGTATGGATTATAAGACCATTGCCTGTATATAGTTCATCGAGAGGTGGGTCTGATGATCCATAGAGAAGCCTCGTCCGTAGACATGACCTGCATGGCTGCATTCACCAACAGGCAACAGTAACTGTACCTATGCCCTGTCCCTAGAATTGCTTTGTGGCCTCGTTTGTTTTCTCCTTCTAAACTTTAGTTCCTATCAGATCAGATATTTGGACACATGCATAGAGTATTAAATGTAGACTAATTACGAAACTAAATGCACAGATTGTAACTAATTTACGAGACAAATTTTTTAAGTCTAATTACTCCATGATTTGATAATGTGGTGCTACAGTAAATATATGCTAATGATGAATTAATTAGGCTTAATAAATTCGTCTCGCAGATTACTGATGACTTGTGTAATTTATTTTATTATTACTGTCCGAACACTTTCATATGATAGCACCTGACGTGACACTCTGAAGGTTTAAACTATTTGCGTAGCATCGAGGATACAATACGATATGAACATGACGTAACATAACAGACAATATGCCGCTATATGCACAGTGTCGCCCTCCCAACCTCTACAAGTCGAGACGTTGGCTGATGAGCGGAGGCCGGAGGGAGCTAGCTAGCTACTCCGTAGGTCAGGAAGCAGCACAGAAAGTCCATGCATGAGTGAGAAGGAAACCACCTTGACAAAGCCGATTTGGTCCTGTGTCTCTTTTGGAGTTTGGTATTTGGCAACTCGCGTGAAGATTGTGGCGTTGCGGGGTCCCTTTTCGGATATGGGTACCGATCCAGTACCAAACCTGCCGCGCTGCTTCATCGACAACAACATGCTGCGCCGATGCTTTATTTGTTTCCCTTGAACAATTTCTAGTATTTGTCACCACCTAACCCTAACCTAGCCGCGCTGCAAAGCAACACTAGCTGCTTCCCAATGGCAACACGAGTCCAGCCATTCAGACTGCGCAGATGCAGAGCACGATGGGTATGGCCGCGGTGCGTTTGGTTTCGGACACGTTTTGGACTTGCTTGGGCCGTCGAATTTTGTTTGCTGTGTTCTGCTGCATGCACTTGCTACGTTGTGGAAAGGAAACGTATCCAACTTTTTGGTGTAAGGTCTCGGCCATGTTTAGTTACTCCAAAACTTCTAAAAAATATACTATGTAAAAAGAAGATTCTCCATCACATCAAACTTGCGGTACATACATAAAGTACTAAATATAGACGAAATCAAAAACTAATTGTACAGTTTGGATGTACTTTGCGAGACGAACGTTTTGAGCTTAATTAGTCAACGGTTGAACAATTATTACCAAATATAAACGAAATGCTACAGTGTCGCTATAGGAATTTTGCCACTCCAAAGTTTGGGAACTAAACAAGCATATGATTCTTCCTCAACAATCTGCCGGACGGTCCCGGAACCGTGCTTTTAGGCAAAAAATGCTCAAACGTGCAAGATAAATAAACGTGAAGAAAAGAAAAAGGACCTGTGCGTGTCAAAACATAAGGTCTGTTCAGCTGGTATTAAAATCGACTGATAAGCTGATAAGCCGGCTGATAAGCCTGGCTTGGTTGTTTAGAATAGAACGTAGTCACTTTCAAGATCCCTGCTGCGGAACGGAAAAACCATCTTTTCAAAATTAAGGCAGATCCTCCTCAGAGTCGTTGGGCGTGCGTGGTCGATCGAACAACAACATGGGCCTTTGCGGCATGCACCGTGCTCGCTTGGACTCTGCCAGTAGCGTGGCCACTACTGTGCACCGCCTTGCGGCCCTCTTGTTGTCTGCCAACGTCCCCAAAAAATGCGACATGGCAATGCGACGCGAGTTTGCGGTAGTGAGGAACTCAACCACTCCAGACGTCCCCTGTACGTTGTCGCTAGTATCCTTTTTTTTTCCCCCGAGCGGCCGGCGCAAGGCGTTTTCCCTTCCGAAAAGTGAAAACGATGTTGCACGAAGAATTCAGAGGACGTTTGCAGTCTGTACCGGTGTACCCTCTTGCGATTTCGACTGATAAGCGTCGTCTCACCTAGCGAGAGGCTCATGGACTTACGGTCCGCTCCCAACAGGGAGATGATGTCTCGTCGCTGTCGAGGAGGGAGAACGGGAGAAACATGACCAACTACCAGCATATTCCAGGGCCGACGTGCAAGCAAACGCGCCTCTAGCAGCTCTAGGATATGACCAGGGGCGTATACAGGGTGCCCCTTATATAGCCTGTATGGATGCCTGTATTTGCTTGGGCCAGGCTCTTGGGACGCCGTCGATAGACGTTTGGATGCCTGCACTACGCGTCGGGCCAGGCCCTGCTCATGCAAATGCCCCCCGCCGGCCTGGCTCTGGGGAAACGAAAATGAATCGCGTTTCCCCGCGGCCTGGCTCGCGCGGGAGCGTGCTGCCTCTCCTCGTGACTCGCTGCGGTGTGCCAGAGCTCGGATATTTCCCCAACCAAACAGCTGCTCCTAATTTCCTGGCCCTGCAGCCGCGCGCAACCAAACATTGAAGCTGCATCGCGTGAGCCTGGCTCGCGGCGGTCTGCATCCGAGATGCAAGGCGGGCTACATGGAGAAGAGAACCAAACACGCTTAGAGCATCTGTGGCCACAGGATTGATTCGATATTCACCGAGAATGATTCAATATACTCCGTAGTAGATTGAGAAAACAAGATTATAAATAAAAGAAGATAAAAGACGTATGCAAAAGAAAATTGACAATAACTTCATCTCTTTTCCATCCACTAACAAGTGGGACCCATGTGTCAATGGTCTAAATTTTTCTCTTAATTTTCTCACTTCTCCTATATTTCAGCTGCCTCGATTTTAAGATGATTTCAGGCAACACTCTTGTACTACCAATTAGTACAAGTAAATTGTCACTTGTGTGATTTGTTATTTGTCTTTGTGGCATAACATATCAAAATTTTGTCCTTGTCTGACTATAAAAATAATTATAAATTATTAAATTGTTTTTGTGCAAACACATATCAGATTTTGTTAGGTTTGTGATTTTTTCTAACGGTTTTTTTATTCTCGAAACTAAAAATTGCATATTGTGTCTACAGAAATAACTATAAACTAAAACTGTAATTTTAGTATAAAGAGCTCGTTCGGCTGGTTGAAAAACCAGTCGGATTTCACTGTACGTAGATGAAAAACACTATTTACTCTCTCACAAATTCATCCAAATTCCTCCCAGCGAACAGGGCCAAAATATATGCAATAACCGGCGCCTGAAAAAAAAAACTAAAATTCAGGCACATGAAATTTAACAAATCCCTAATTTTCTCTAGTCGATCTTTCCTCCCGTCCGGCAATTTCTTGCACAACAACAGAAGCCGTCACCCTCGCACTCCGGGCGTGTTTGCTTTGCACCCAGGCATAAAGCTGTGTGGCGCGAGCGCGGCTCTCAGGCTTACGATTTCGAGTGCCTAGGGCCAGGATGGTTTCTTGGCTGGGAGCTCGCCTAGGAGGCCACGAAGCAAACATACATGTCCTCCATCTATGGGCATGTGAGCAGAATGGATGGGAACGCCGTGCACGGGCAATGACCGAGCAAAACCGTGTCGAGCCGCCGCCGCCTGTCGCACTCTCTCTCTTTCATCCCTCTGGTATTCTCTCACGGTTGCTTCCATGAACGAAGAGCATGAGCGGGGCTTCTTGGCGCCTGGTGTGGCGGCTTCTCGGTGCGGATTGCCTAGGCGCGTGGCGGGCTGGCGACTGCTTCGATCGGGCGGTAGGCTTCTTCTTCGATGGCCGTGGCACCCGGTGTTGTGGCTTCTCGGATCGAGGTCGGCGGTGTATGGTCGAGTGCAACGTCAACCCAAGTAGCAGACCGATTCCAGCCACCATGAACTCGGGGGAGACGGCCAGTGGCGTGACGGCTCGATTCTGGCGGCGGATGCAAAGCGACGGCCGACGGGAGGCATTGCGGGAAAATTAACTGTTGCGGAAAAGGGAAAGGAAAAGGGGATGAAGCATTGTCCCTTTTGTTTGAGGGGTCCATGGAGATTTTCTGAGGGATTGAGAAAGAAAAGAAAAATGGGATCGAAAAGGGGATTTGGAGGATGTTTTTTCACCTCATTCCTCTATATCACAGGTTTTAGAAAATAAAGTGTTATTTTTGTCAATCTGATGGAGATGCTCTAAAGAATTTTGTTTTCTCTCCTCCTCTTCTTCTTCTACTCGTCGTCCTAAAATAAATGCATATCTTGCTTCTCGATGAGCCAAACTTTTTAATATTTAACTAAACATACATTTGTATCTCTAAATAAATTTGTTACGAAAATATATTCCACGCTCAATTTAATGACATTTATTATTCATTAAGTTTAAATTTTGTTGGAAAATAAGATGTGCTTTTATTTTGGGACCAATGAAATACTCAAGGCTGACTATTTGTTTAAAAGAAAATTGTTGCTGCAGTGAATCACAACCCACAAAAAAAATGCCTGAGTGTGTAGTACATGCTAGCCGAGACAGGCTTAGGGTGGGCCTGCAAGAAAGGGCCCAATCCGGGGGGAAAAAAGAAAAGGAAATGGGTTAGGAATGCCCCGTGGCCTACATTTGGAACAGGGGACTCATTTCACAATATAATTCCATGTGAAATTCGACTAAAATTCCATGTTCTATGTAACTCCCCAAAAGAATGTATTCTCACTTTTTAAGGAGTCAAATAGTTTTAGACTACTAAATCTATAAAAAAACATTATATTTATGATACCAAATAAGTACAATTAGATTAATTATGAGATATATTTTGATAGTAAACCTATTTGAAGATATAAATGCTGATGGTTAAACTTGACTTATCTAAAAGCTGTAATTATATTCTTTTTAGGAATGAGGGAGTACATAGAAAAAAATTGGCCTTTTATTTTGTTATAAGAAAAAATTGTCTAGCATATTGTCATTTTGACCAAGGAGATAGGTCAAATTGACCTTGCTTATAAGGCCAGTCTCAGTAAGGTTTTATGTTCCGGTTTCTAAGGCTCCCATGTGTAAGAAAATATTATGGAATAACTTAGCCTCATGAAACTTTGGTTCTCTTTCTCTCTTCATTAATATGCATGTGTCATGTTACCATATTTGCTAAGTTGTTAACTTATTAATACTCATGAAACTCGTGTAAAATCTAAGAATGGCCTAAACCCAAGACGAAGGGCGTATGGATTATTTATAATTTGGAGTAATGACTATAAGTTTCTTGCGCAAGTGCCCATTGTTCAGCTTTGCCATGCAAACGATGACACTAAGGGCCAATCCAGGATCGATCTGCTCTATCTTTCTAACTTTGCTCCCAGCTTCTCTAGCCAAACTAGAGGCGAAGCTACAGCATACCACCAGGGTCTGCTAACCTCGACGAAATTTAACAATAGTACTAATAGTTTCTAATGACTCTATCCATTTCATACAAAGGACCCGATGGCCATCTGGTCTAGATTTGCCAAACAGACCAGCTCTTCAAACTTCACTCCAAGAGCCAACTCCATTGGCTTATTGGGCTTCTAGTTTGGACAGTAGCAGACACCTCTACGGCTAGTTCTACGGCTCTGTTTGGCTTGCTGAAACTTAGCTGAAGTTGGCTGAAAAATACGGTTCTGACTGTAATGTTGTGAGACAAAAGTACTGTTCCGACTAAAAAAAGAAGCCGAGCAAACCGGATTTAAGGTAAACAGAACGGCACATGAATACTGTTGCCACAGTGCAGATCTGGAACTGCAGGACTACGTGAACAAGCAGCCAAATAGGCCCCATGTTTTTTACGATGCTCCTCAGCTTTAGAAACTTTAGTTTCCAATCTTCTCATAGAGTTCCAATCTTTTTTGTAGATCCAGTTAGATTTTAAAAACAACTTAGACCTTATTTAATCTTAATCCACGTGCGTTGGAATAGAAATGAAAGAAATCAAAGGTGAAAACACGTGTATCCAAGCGAGGCCTTACCGAAAAATGAGACGTGCAGTTATACGCTCGAAAACAGTGGTACGATGCTCAGGAAGTTTTTATTATACTAAAAAGGGGAGATGCTCAGGCGAGACAGAGGGACACGCTGAACGCAGAGGAACAGGCAACGACGCAGTTTGGAGAACAGAAGTAGCGCTGCTGACCTGCCGGGCTGCCGGTATCCTGCTCCTGCTACTTGGCCCATACAGTACCCCGTAGCAGCAGATGGACACGAGTTGACTTCAGTTGAGACATGGCCCTCGCTTGAGCGCGCGCTTGCAGTTGCAGCTGAGCACCGACCGTCCGACCCCGCAGCACGCTTGCACGGCTTGGTGCAGGAGCAGGAGCAGGGTGTGTGCATGCATCGAAGAAGAGAACCACAGCGGCGCCAGTGCTCCGGCAGCGATGCACCATGCATGGGGGCGCCTTTTCGTCGTACTCGCAGGCACGCACGCACGTACGTACGGGCGTGGCTGGGCGCCTGAGCCAGTTCACGGCTTTGCAGGCGCAAGCGGCAGCGGCTTGCCCCCACTGGGAGGAACAGACAAGCAATGGCTTCTGGTGTTCTGGGCTTTACTGCCCTTTTCGTGTGCTTGGTGCGCTTCGGCCGGAGGCCGGTGGTGCTGGACGGACTGGTGGAGCCAGTGCGCAGCGAGCACGGGCAGCCTGGCGAGAGGGCCGAGGGGAGACAGCAGGCGACACGCGCGGGCGCTGGACACGGGACAAGGCCGCAAGGGGAAACCTGACTAGCAAACGTGTCTGTATTCTGAAGCTTGCAACATTAGGCATTGACCACTCGACATCTGAAGGTGTTCTCTCAGTGCGTCATGCACGTCTACCATTGTCAATTGGCAAGAGAGCAGTCGGTGGCGATGGTTTGATTAACGAGGAACCTATTCGGTGGCAAGAGAGCAGTGTCTGTAGTAGTATCAACCATGGATGATTTGATTAACGAGGAACCTTATTCGGTGGCGAGCAGCCGGCCGGCCACTTTACAGCAACGTAGTAGTGGGCACTGTCGTGTGCTGGATGCCTCGATGCCTGGATATGAGGAAGTTTTCTGTGGTGATGTGAGCAGAGAGCAGGCATTCAGGCGCGCACGGTGGAAGCTGGAAACGGCCTGCCGGAGACCCGGAGTCACGGACGCGAGCCAGCCAAGGACAGAGCGCGCGCTCGACTGCTCGAGAGCACCACGGGAGTGGGTAGGCACTAGGCATGATGGCCGGTGCTGCGAGGCTGAGGCGATGATGAGCGCATGGCTGGGGGGACACTGAACTGAAAACACGAGTAGGAGGCGTAGCAGGCAACCAAGGCAGCAGCCTACTTGTAGGCGGTAGCTAGCCTTATTACTCGCATTGCATCGGCAAGCGGCAGCCTGCAGCCACCTACTCCTGCGCTAGCTGCTGCCGCCCGCGCATGTGGCCGGCCGGGCTCTGCCCGCGCGCGCGGTGCACTGGCATTGTTGTAGGCTAGCAAAAGCAGCGGCAGCAGCAGGGGACGTGCAGGCGCAGTATAGCCGAGACTCGAGAGACGAGACACGAGGAGAGCATCCAACATCCAAGGGGGAAGGGGGCAGCAGCAGAGGGACATCATCGGTCGCCAACTTGCCGTCGAGCGTCGACAGTCCACACTGACGTGCTGCTATGTTGACTTTCTTTAGGGCATCCCCACGTGAAATTAAGGGCGTGTTTGATGTTGGTGGCTATAGCCAAGAGTCTGGTCCAAATGGTATAGGCGATCGTGTTTGATTGTATGTCCGAGCTGAGCTGATATGAGATTGTGTTTGTTTACCTCGACAGAAAGAGTATGGCTACCTTGTACAAGCGTGTGGTAACCTTACCACTAGTGCTCTTCTCAGCACTCCTCACTGCCATTTCATCGTGCAGGTCATGGACGCGAGCTAGTCCAGCTCCAAGAATGGAGAAGCCGGAGGATTCAGGTGCAGAGGCGGTATTGTCGCGGCGGCGGAGGCACCACGCCCGCGCGGCCAGCTAGGCGCGACTCGGCGCGGCGGTGGCGGCGGCACCACGCGCGCGCGACGTCGCAAAGTTTCTCGGCGAGCTCCTCGTTGGAGAGTCGCTGCCTGAGGTTGTGGAAGGCCTCCCGGAGCTCGTCCTCATCGTCGGCCGCAGTCACGCGTGCGCGCAATCGGCTCGGCGCGACGGTGACGGCGCCATGCGCGCGCGCTCTGCTTGCAGACAGAGAGGGGGGAGAGAGAGGGGGTACACGCAGAGTGAAGGTGACGGATGCGGCAGCGGCGGTGCCATGTGCGCGCGCTCTGCTTGCAAACAGAGAGTGGGGAGAGAGAGAATTTATTTTTTATTTTTAACATTTTTTAAACTAATTTTAAATATGTCATATTTTTTTCTCAAAACTAACACTTTTGGCTGCGCCTATTTCTTTAGCGTGGCGAAACGGCTGTGCCGCGCCATGCATGGTGGTGCGACGAGAGAGGTGACGTGACGACGACCGGGTGCTGACCGGTGACGTGGCAGAGTCTGCCGCGCCACCGATCTTGGCGCGGCACTGACACGCCATAGCCCACGGTGCGGCAGTCCCAGGTAAATACCGCTCGTGAGCCGCCACCCTCCCTCTGTCTGCCTGCCCGCCGCCGCACCGGCTTGCCTGCCCGCCTCATCACCGCACGCCGCGCCTGCCGCCGGTCGCCGCGCCGCACGCCGCCATCACGCCTGCCGCCGGCCGCCCGCCGCGTCAGTTACATATGATGAAATTATTAATGGCTAATTCATTATCGTGTTCAATATAGCATTGGAACGGGCAGGATACACTCCCTACAGCTCTGTATATCTGGACGCAAGCAGAGTTAGTTAGAGGGAATGCGAGGCGCAAGTACAGGGAGTACATGGACTATCTTGACATCCTGACACAACACCAGGTTATGCTCTCTTTACTATCATACATGTGTCTTGTTCGATATACACTATATCACAACCTAACTTAATTACGAAATGTTCAGGTGCATTAGTGTCATTGGGATGCTCCGGAGCTCCAGTACTATCTGAGTCCTGTCACTAGGGATAAGTCAGACGAGTATCGCTGCAACGTCCCTCTTATTTTCTTCCACGTGGTCGAGATTCACTTGCCCATCAGAGTTTGCAGGCAATTTGGAAGAATGACAGGCTACCCACCACCGCTTTACTCCACCAACCAAGAATTGCACGGGTGCGTTATCGATTAATAAGTTAATAACAAAGCTACAATTCAGAGGTGTGTATGGTACAACTAATAATCGTTTTTTGCAGGTATGACCGCAGAAAGAGTTACAAGACCAAGGATTGGCGCGTGACACACAACGCGTACATCCAGTTATGGCAGAACAGGGACCGGCAGCCGGTCGATGCGGGCCCCCATATGACCAGCACACCTTCGACGAGTACCTGCGGTGGCTTCATAGGTCTATGAGGACACATATCAAGCGCCCGTACACTGAGGAGACAATTGACGAGGACGACGAGGAAGATGTGATCGAAAATGTGTACGACGTTGCCACTAGGGACGACACACAACTACAGAGAGCTCAACTTCAAAGATATGTGGTAAGATACTTTAATGGTATAATTTATTATCCATTTGGTATTAAGTATGTGTACTAAAACTGTCCAACCGCGTTTCTATGCCCAGGCGACACAATTGTCAAGGCTGTCCAACGAAGCAGCGTTTCGGCTTCACGAGTCTAGAGGGCAGGGGTCTGGCGTTCTCGAGGCTTTTGTAGAGGTAAACATAAACTTGTCCGTTCTGAAAATATTTCTTTAGTGTATAAACGTTTGGGAAATGTACTAACTTTAACGTCTATCTATATAGAAGGTGAAGCAGAGCTGTTGGAAGCTAGCTTAAAAGTTGAGCTGCATGGACACTCCTTGGGTGGAACCCCATTACCCGACGCGGTCGGGTGGCACGTCTTCTGGCTCTTTGAGGACATCAGCCGGCTCTTCTCAGCCGGTGACAGATGCTGGTTCCGCAGTGCGTACACCCCGGGGTTCCGCATTAAAAGCATCTAGGCCCCTAGTTGGGTTTCGGTGATTAATGACAATACGTGATTACTGTGACTAACGTGTGTTTTGTAGAGACAATTAAGTTAGGTCATGGTAATGGAGATCGATTGGGCAATCATGGTGGTCATGCCCCTACGATGGAAATCATTTCGGTTTTCAAAGGATGGACGACAAGGTTAAGGATGGACTAGTTCTAAGTATCAATTGGAGTTGAGGAGACACTTAGAGTAGTTTAGGACTTTGTTTTTCCTTTGGCCGTACTATTAGGGGGGTTTGGACGGGTAGCTTGACCTAGGTGAGTCTAGTGAGTTAGGTGTGGTGCACACTTGTTAAAACTACCGCTAGGTAGCTCCAAAATAGCCCTTTGATCCAATGGAGCAAACTTCATTCACATATAATCGAGAGTTGAAAGTCAATGGAGGGTCAAATACTGACCGGACGCTGGTTCCGGTTTGACCGGACGATGGCGCAGAGTCCGGTCAGTTTATTTGACCAAGGTGATTGCGTCTGGCGCGACCGGACGCTGAGAGGTGAAGTGACCGGACGCTGAGAGCCAGCGTCCGGTCGACTCCAGTAAGGTTCCAGAGAGGGAAAATTGCGACCGGACGCGTCCGGTCAGTGCTGATCGGATGCTGCCCAGCGTCCGGTCACACTGTAAACACTGGAGTTCGGGGTGTACTGACCGGAGCGTTCGGTCACCCGTAGAGTCACATAACGGTTTGTTTTTCAGCCAGTGTTATAAATGCAACCTCCACTCGTGTGTGATGATACTTTTGCTCATTTCAACAGCTGAGAAACACCTTAGAGAGTGCCAATAAGAGCAAAGTCCTAGTAAAATGATTGAGATTTGAGAATCCCAAAGAGAGCCCTCATTAGCAAGATCAAGAGTAGCAAAGTGTGCATCCACCCTTCTCATTAGGCTTGTTGTGGTTAAGTGAGAGTTCGTGCTTGTTACTCTTGGTGATCGCCATCACCTAGACGGCTTGGTGGTGATTGGGAGCTTGGTGATCATCCAGAGAGCTTGTGGATGACCCAACTCAAGTTATGAGCGGTTGTGGGTGATTCACCGCGATGGAATGTCGAAGAATCAACCCTTAGAGAGCACTTGATCCTTGCGCGGATCAAGGGGGAGCTACACCCTTGCACGGGTGCTCCAACGAGGACTAGTGGGGAGTGGCGACTCTCCGATATCTCAGCAAAACATCGCCGCGTTTCCTCTCCTCTCTTTACTTTGAGCATTTACTTTAGGCAATTTAATTCTTGTCATTTACATTCCTAGAATTACCATGCTAGAGTAGGATTGGAACATAGGTTGCAAGTCTTTTGGTTAGACTGCCGCTACTTCTATGACTCTAGCATTACAGCCGAGTGAGCTTCAGAGTCAGGGACAGCCACCAGCACAGTTTGCTTTACCGACAGAGCAGGTGTCCCAGTATTTTTCTACGTCACTGCCAGCTCCTCAGTTCACACCTCTTTAGATGGGTTTCACACCGGATGAGACACCCTCGCTGCTAGTGCTAGAGACCACAGTGTCCAGAAGCCTTGGTGCTTTCTTTAGTGAGTTGACAGGGATGCCTACTCCTCCATATCTACATGTCCTAGGTCATTCTATAGTTGCACCAGTTACCGGGACTACAGAGACGCTCCCTTCCTCGGTGGCATCATTAGAGCCTACTATAGTCATACCTTTAGAGTCTCAGGCAGCTCCAGTTCTTGATCCGACCCAGACTGCTACAGCATCGCTACCTGCTACAGAGGGTCAGACAGCTTAGAGCTCCGGATCAGATGATGATGGCACCCAGTTCTAGCTCGATCCACGTACCTCAACGCCCGGCTCGTCCGTTGCAGCCCCGCCGACCGACCCTTAGATTTTGGTGTTTGACGCCAAAGGAGAAGATAGATTGAGTATGTTAGACTTAGGGGGGGCGACATATCTAGGGGGGCTTAGTTATTATATTAGCTTATATATTATATTTGGAGTCTTTATGTGTGATATACTATTATGCATTCGTCGTGTGTTTACTTCTTATGCATTAAACTATATCTATGTGATAGTGATATCTACGTGATCGTAATAAATGACATGGGTCCTCTCTACTTTACATTATTTATATGTCATATCACTTGTGCTATGCTCATTTGCTTTTGCTTCCGCGTTTTACTCCGATGCAAATGAGCTTTATTACTTGTACTCATGCTTATTTTATATCCATTGAGTACATCATGATGGCTTATGTCATGTAAGCTTGCCTAACACTATTGTCCTTATTGCCAAAAGCTTATATGAAATAAGCATGTTAAAAACCTCATCTCTTTCACATACTCGAGGTGATATTGCCATCAATCACCAAAAAGGGGGAGATTGAAACCATCTAGGCCCCTAGTTGGGTTTCGGTGATTAATGATAATATGTGATTACTATGACTAATGTGTGTTTTGTAGAGACAATTAAGTTAGGTCATGGTAATGGAGATCGATTGGGCAATCATGGTGGTCATGCACCTATGATGGAAATCGTTTCGGTTTTCAAAGGATGGACGACAAGGTTAAGGATGGACTAGTTCTAAGTATCGATTGGAGTTGAGGAGACACTTAGAGTAGTTTAGTGTAATGTCCCACCTCTCTGAGGCTAGGCCCGCTTACATCTGGCAGCTTAACTAGAATATAGACTGCCCTCACAGACCAACACTTATCTTTTCTGCGCACTTTGTCCTCACTCGTGCGCACCCGGGAAGAACTTCCCGGTCGGTCACCCATCGCTCCAGGCCAAGCACGCTTAACCTTGGAGTTCTTAAGAGATAGGCTTCTAGAAAAGAAGTTGCAACTTATTGGTACGAGTATCCTATTAATCCTATTAAGCCCTGAGCCGGGGTGTTATATCCTCACCCCCTTAAGAGATCAACATCCTCGTCGATCAATCCCAAGCCAGGAACGTCCCCTCTTAGCCACGTCCGTATATCCAGTGCTAGCGCATGTGCCATGCTGTGTGACCACGTTGGATCCACACCAGCCATGCGCACCATGCATGCTGTAAGAATTCGACACTGCCACGCGTCCGTGAAATCATGAGTCGGCTCGATACCATTCTCAGAACGTCCCACCTCTCCGAGGCTAGGCCCGCTTACATCTGGCAGCTTAACTAGGATATAGACTGCCCTCACAGACCAACACTTGTCTTTTCTGCGCACTTTGTCCTCACTCGTGCGCATCCGGGAAGAACTTCCCGGTCGGTCACCCATCGCTCCAGGCCAAGCATGCTTAACCTTGGAGTTCTTAAGAGATGGGCTTCCAAAAAAAAAGTTGCAACTTGTTGGTACGAGTATCCTATTAATCCTATTAAGCCCTGAGCCGGGGTGTTACATTTAGGACTTTGTTTTTCCTTTGGCCGTACTATTAAGGGGGGGTATGGATGGGTAGCTTGACCTAGGTGAGTCTAGTGAGTTAGGTGTGGTGCACACTTGTTAAAACTACCACTAGGTAGCTCCAAAATAGCCCTTTGATCCAATGTAGCAAACTTCATTCACAAATGATCGAGAGTTGGAAGTCAATGGAGGGTCAAATCTTGACCCGGACGCCAGGTTTTGGTTTGACCTGACGGCGTGAGAGTCCGGTCAGTTCATTTGACCAAGGTGATTAAATGCTGGCGCGACCGACCGACGAGAGGTGATGATGATGATCGGACGCCGAGAGCCGCCAGTCGTCGGTCGACTCGATGGAAGGTTCCAGAGAGGAAAATTGCGACGGACACGTCCCGGTCAAGGCCGATCGAATCTTGCCCGTCCGGGTCACACTCAGAACACTGGAGTTTGGGGTGTACTGACCGGAGCGTCCGGTCACCCCGCAGAGGCACATAACAGTTTGTTTTTCAGTCAGTGTTATAAATACAACCTCCACTCATGTGTGATGATACTTTTGCTCATTTCAACAGCTGAGAAACACCTTAGAGAGTGCAAAGAAGAGCAAAGTCCTAGTGAGGTGATTGAGATTTGAGAATCCCAAAGAGAGCCCTCATTAGCAAGATCAAGAGTAGCAAAGTGTGCATCCACCCTTCTCATTAGGCTTGTCGTGGTTAAGTGAGAGTTCATGCTTGTTACTCTTGGTGATCGCCATCACCTAGACGGCTTGGTGGTGATTGGGAGCTTGGTGATCATCCAGAGAGCTTGTGGATGACCCAACTCAAGTTGTGAGCGGTTGTGGGTGATTCACCGCGATGGAGTGTCAAAGAATCAACCCTTAGAGAGCACTTGATCCTTACGCGGATTAAGGGGGAGCTACACCCTTGCGCGGGTGCTCCAACGAGGACTAGTGGGGAGTGGCGACTCTCCGATATCTCAGCAAAACATCGTCGCATTTCCTCTCCTCTCTTTACTTTGAGCATTTACTTTAGGCAATTCAATTCTTGTCATTTACATTCCTAGAATTACCATGCTAGAGTAGGATTGGAACATAGGTTGCAAGTCTTTTGTGCGATAGAACAATTAGAAACACTTTTTAGGCACAAGGGGTTAATTGGGCTAACCGTAGGATTTAATTATTGCAATAAAATTTAGAATTAGCCCAATTCACCCTCCCCCCTCTTAGACATCTTGATCCTTTTAATTGGTATCAGAGCCTCGTGCTCACATATTTAGCCTTAACCGCCTAGTGAAAGATGTCTCACGAGGATGGACCTCCTCCTATCTTTGAGGGTGATGATTTTTCTTATTGGAAAATTCGTATGGAGGCGTATCTAGAAGCTCTATATCTTGGAATACTTAGAGCCACCTCACAAGGTTTCCCAAAACCTCGGGATGCCGCACACCCACAAGGCGATGAGTTGAACTACAAAAAATGGAATGCAAAGGCTAGATACACCATTTTTAAAGGCCCTTTGTAAAGATATGTTCAACCGGGTGAGGAACCACAAAGACACCCATGCACTATGGTCGGACATTTGTGCGCTCCATGAGGAAACAAAGAGTGAGCGTGAGGAACGCTATAATCTTGTCATGAAGAAGCTCAACTCTTTTGAAATGCTTCCCAAAGAATGTGATAATGAAATGTATTCATGTTTGAATGTTTTTGTAGAGAAAGTCAATGGGCTTGGAATTATTTAAATGCAACTATCCGATGTTGTAAGAAAGATATTAAGTGTCCTCTCCATTGAAAAATATGGGCATATTGTGACCGTGCTACATCAAGGTGATCTTTCCACCGCTACACCGACACAAATCTTAGGAAAGATAAATGCTCATGAGATATACATGCACATCACACCTCAAGATGGCTCATTCTCTACAAAGAAGAAAGAAAAAGATTTAGCATTCAAAGCAAGTCAAGAGAAGGGCAAAGGAAGACTTGAGTATGAGAGCTCAAGTGATGATGAAGTTAATGATAAAAGTCTTACTCTCATGGTGAAGAAAACCACCAAGATGCTAAAGAAGCTCAACAAGAGTGGCATCAAGTTCGATGGTAAGAAGAAGAAGTTCTTCACAAGCTCAAGAAGAAAGCAAATCTCCGAGATGGATTGCTACAATTGTGACGAACTTGGTCATCTAGCTCACCAATGCACAAAGCCCAAGAAAGATAAGTTCAAGATAAGAACAAGGGCAAGAAAGATGACTCGAGCAATGAAGATGAAGATGAGAAGAAAAAGAACAAGTCATACAAGAAAAGAGATGGCAAGAAGAAGGACTTCCACAAGAAAAAGAATAGTGGAAAGGCTTACATCGTCGGTGATTGGCTCACGGACATTGATTCATGTAGTGGATCATCCGATGATGAAAGTGACGACGAGAAGGTGGCTGCTATTGTTATTGACTCTTCATCATTTTCGCTGCCACCACCGCCATCATCCTCTACACACCTATGCCTTATGGCCAAAGGTGAACGAAAGGTATCACATGATGATGATAGTAGTGGTGATGATCATGTCATAATGATGATAGTGATAGTGATAGCGATGATGATGAATATGAATCACATTCTTATGATGATCTTGCTAAATTGCTAAATAAATACACTAAGATCATTATAAAGACTAGAGCTAAAAATAAAAAGCTTGAGATTAAGAATGATTCTCTCTTAGCTAAATATGACATAGCCGAAAAGTCTAGTGTTGAGCTTAGAGAAGCAAATGAAGCTATGTCATCCAAATCAAGGAACTCAAATCTTCTAAGAAAGAGTTTAAAGATAAACATGATAAACTTGAGTGGGTGCACAAAGAGCTCATCACTAGCCACAACAAGCTAAAAGAAGAATATACTACCCTTAAGATTAATCATGATAGTCTTATTATTGCTTAAGAATTTTTACCCAATGAGCCACATGATGCTACTAACCATATTGTTAAAATTGATATTGCTACATCATGTGATGATTTAATTGATGAGAGCATTGAGCAAGGATCTAGTGGCAAAGGCAAGCAAGTGGTTGAGTGCAATGATTATGATGAGTATGTCAAGCTCAAGCAAGAGAATGAAAAGATTAAGAAAGAGTTTGAAGTGTTCAAAACCCACAACACCATTGTGCTAGAAATCCTTGATCATGATGGTGATTTGGTCCTTGAGAATGAGAAGCTAAAAGAAGAAAATAAGAAACTCAAGGAAGAGAGGAACAAGGTTGCACTCAAGGAAGATAAAAGTAGTGATGCACTCAAGGAAGAGAATAAAAAGCTCAAGTTGGAAAAAAGAATATCTTAAGATTGAATTGAGCAAGTTCACAAGAGGCAAGCATCTTCAAAGTGAGCTCCTAATGAACACCGTCATGAAGATGGAGAGAAGTGGCATTGGATATGTGGCAAATGTAGAGAAGAAGAAGGCTAAAGCTCAACAACAACAATCAAAGCAAAAGCCAAAGCCAAAGAGATGCTTTGAGTGTACAAGAAGGCCACTTTGCTCATGAGTACCAAACTCCACCACCACAACCCTTGCCCAAGCATGCTAGACCCTTTGCCTTCAATACTCACTACATGCTTAGAAAGGATTCTAGTGTAAAGATGAAAGTGATGTTCTTAGGACTTCCAAATAAGAATAGGCCTAAGAAAATTTGGATTGTAAAGTCACTTATTGAGAAGGTGAAGGGCCCTCAACAAGATTGGGTTCCTAAAGCTTGATCTCTTGTGTGTAGGTGAACTACAAGACCAGTGAAAGTCATTAGGTTATTGATAGTGATTGCACACAATATATGACCGGTGATCCTCGTATGTTCACCTCACTAGATGAAGAAGTAGATGGACAAGAAAGAATCACATTTGGAGATAACTCAAAGGGCAAGGTTAAAGGATTGGGCAAAGTGGCAATATCAAATGATCATTCTATTTCAAATGTGTTATATGTTGCTTTATTGAGCTTCAACTTGCTATCTGTTGGACAATTATGTGATCTTGGCTTCCAATGCTTGTTTACTGAGAAGGAAGTTGTTGTATCTAAGAAGGATGATGAACAAGTAATATTCAAGGGATTTAGATACAACAACTTATATCTAGTGGACTTCACCTCCGAAGATGCAAACTTAAAGACTTACCTATTCATCAAAACAACACTTGGGTGGCTATGGCATAGAAGACTTGCTCATGTTGGGATGCACTCACTCAAGAAGCTAATGAAGAATAATTTGGTGAGAGGGTTGAAGGATGTGAAGTTTGAGAAAGACAAGCTTTGTAGTGCATGTCAAGCCGGCAAACAAGTTGCAAATACTCATCCAACCAAAGCTTTCATGTCAACCACAAGAGTGATAGAACTCCTTCACATGGATTTATTTGGACTAACAACATACAAGAGTTTGAGAGGAAATCTTTATTGTCTTGTGATTATTGATGATTATTCATGGTATACATGGATATTCTTTTTTCATGACAAATCCGAAGTTGCATCTTGCTTCAAAAAGTTTGCCAAGAGAGCCCAAAATAAATTTGAAGTGAAGCTCAAGAAGATAAGAAGTGACAACGACAAAGAATTTGACAACACAAACATAGAAGCTTATTATGATGAAGTTGGAACCAAACATGAGGTTTCCACAATATATACTACTCAACAAAATGGTGTAGTTGAGAGGAAGAACCGGACATTGATCACTCTTCCAAGAACAATGCTTGATGAGTACAACACACCCGAAGCTCTATGGGCGGAAGCAATCAACACCGCATGCTATGCATCGAACGGCCTATTCCTTTAAAAGTTCTTTGGCAAGACACCTTATGAGTTGCTCAATTGGAAGAAGCCGGACGTCTCCTTCTTTAGGGTGTTTGGTTGCAAATGCTACATCTATAAGAAGCGACAACACCTAGGGAAGTTTCAAAGACGTTGTGATATTGATTTTCTTGTTGGTTACTTATCAAAATCCAAAGCATATAGAGTATTTAATCATGCCACTGGCTTGGTTGAAGAAACATATGATGTGGAATTTGATGAATCTAATGACTCCCAAGGAGCATATGAGAATCTTGATGATGTAGGTGATGAACCATTGATGGAGGCTATGAAGAACATTACAGTTGGAGACATCAAGCCTAAAGATGATGAAGATGATGTACAAGTGATTGATCCACCTTCTTCATCAAATATGCCACAAGATGGTGAAAAAGATGGGAGAGTAGAAAATGAAGATACTCATGTCTCCCATGAGCAAATGGTGGTACAAGCACAAGATGTTGATGCTCCACAATCTACCACTCAAGTGGTCAATAGAAGAAATACACCTCTACTACATGATCATCCACAAGATCTTATCATAGGGAGTCCATCAAAGGGTGTAATGACTCGTTCACAAAAACTTGTTTCATTTATTGCTCATCACTCTTTTATCTCTTGCTTTGAGCCTACTAAGGTAGAATATGCTCTTCAAGATCCGGATTAGATAAATGTCATGCATAAAGAGTTGAACAACTTCACCCACAATGAAGTGTAGACTCTTGAAGAGCGGCCAAAAGGTGCAAGAGTCATTGGAACAAAATGAGTGTTCTAAAACAAGCAAGATGATCAAGGTGTTGTTGTGAGGAACAAGGTAAGACTAGTTGCAAAGGGGTTCTCTCAAGTTGAAGGTTTGGATTTTGGAGAGACCTTTGCACCGGTTGCAAGACTAGAAGCCATTCGTATCCTCCTTGCATATGCATCACATCATAAAATGAAATTATATCAAATAGATGTAAAAAGTGCTTTTTAAATAGCTTTATTAATGAACTAGTCTATGTTGATCAACCTCCTAGGTTTGAAGACCCTAAATATTATAATCATGTTTATAGGTTGTCCAAGGCATTATATGGGCTTAAGCAAGCCCCAATAGTCTGGTATAAGCGCCTTTGGGACTTCCTCATTGAGAAGGGCTTCACCATTGGGAAGGTCGACACCACACTATTCACTAAGAAGCTTGATGGGCATATCTTCATTTGTCAAGTGTATGTTGATGATATCATCTTTGGATCATCAAATGAAGATTCTTGTAAAGAGTTTGGTGAATTGATGTCGAAGGAGTTCGAGATGTCAATGATTGGTGAGCTTATATTCTTTCTTGGTTTTCAAGTCAAGCAAATGAGAGAAGTGATCTTTATCTCTTAAGAGAAATATACAAAAGATCTTCTCAAGAGATTCAAGATGGATGAATGTAAGCCAATCAAGACACCAATGCCAACTAATGGACATCTCGACCTAAATGAGGGATTTAACAAGGTTGATCAAACTCTCTACCGTTTTATGATTGGTAGCTTCTTATATTTAACCGCATCTAGGTCCGACATCATGTTTAGTGTGTGTATGTGTGCTAGATTTCAAGCTAATCCTAAGAAAACACATTTAATTGCCGTAAAAAGAATCCTTAGGTATCTTAAGCACACACCAAGCATTGGCCTTTGGTATCCCAAAGGAGTTATATTTGAATTAATTAGCTATTCTGATTCGGATTATGTTGGATGCAAAGTTGATAGAAAAAGCACATCCGGAGGGTGCCATTTACTTGGTAGATCACTTGTGTGTTGGTCCTCCAAGAAACAAAATAGTGTGGCTTTGTCCACCGCCTAAGCGGAATACATTGTCGCGGGTGCTTGTTGTGCACAAATACTTTATATGAAACAAACTTTACTAGACTATGATGTAGTTCTAGGAAAAGTACCTCTTTTGTGCGACAATGAAAGTGCGGTAAAACTTGTAAATAATCCGGTTCAACACTCTCGCACCAAGCACATAGATATCCGCCATCACTTTTTTAGAGATCATGTTGCTAAAAATGATATGTCATTAGAAGGTGTAAGGACCGAGGATCAATTGGCGGATATCTTCACTAAACCGCTAGATGAGGCAACTTTTTGTAGATTACGGAATGAGCTCAATGTGCTTGATTTTAGTAACTTCACTAAAAGATGAGCTTGTGTTGTCCCTTGCATTGCATTGTAATATACAACATATTTAATCTTTGGTAATGCATATAGGGCTTGTCTAACATGGTTAAGATAACCGTCGAAAAGTGAGTGAAGAAGCTTAACCTTAGATCAAACTTGACAAGCAACTAGATTTACTTTCAAGTATTGCATAGCGTATGCATGAATGTTGTTTTGTCGTTTGTCTTCAATTGCCCTCTTATTGCCTATTTTCTTAAAAAGAATAATAGCCTAAGGCAAAATATTTTTGAAAAATTTGAGGGTTTGAGAGAGGTCACTCATATCAGTCCCAATTGGTGTTTATTGGGATCTTATTTGAGTTGGGACTTGATTGGGAACAGGCAGCATGAAGGATTTTGAAGATTTGCTGAAGAAAGAGTGATCGGACGCTGCACCGGACTCTAATGTCCAGCGTCCGGTCAGTTCACAGAAGGTGAACAGCTGCCGAGTAGGAGTGATCGGACGTTGAAACAGTGTTTTCCCAGCGTTCGGTCAGAAGGAGCTTCAGCGTCTGGTCGATCATGAAGATGTCAAGGCTAGGTGACCAGACTCTGGCTGCGTCGTCCGGTCACGATTCCAGGGGTTTTGGACCTTACTGGAATCGACCGGACGCTGGGTGGCAGCGTCCGGTCGCTGCCACCGGAGCGTCCGGTCAATAGGGAACGTGCGGATTTAGGTTTCTTCTTACTTTCCGTATCGAACTTGGTCGGGGTCCCCATTTAACCGCAGCTACCCTTGCGTCTTTGACCTAATCCACCGTCATCGCCGTCGTGCCTCTGTTCCCGAGCCACCGCTTCCAACCCTAGCGCCGCCGCACGCCTCCTCTGCCCTAGCCACCGCGTGCATGTGCCCTGGCTGCGTCAGCACCACCACAGCACTTGCCCGCGCTCGCCTCTGCCCACGCCGCCATGCTGACCAGCGCCGTTCCCGCACGCCACCATAGCTCCCCGCGCCGTAGCCGCGCCCACGCCAAGCCAAGCTCTAGTCAAGTGCCTCCACTGCCCTAGCTGTCACCGAGATTCATAGCCGTAGCACCACCGTTGGATCTCCAGTGCCGCTGCCGTGCCCTAGCGCCTACATTGCTTCCTCGCCAGAGAGCCTCCTGCGCTTCGCTAACCCTAATCTTCGATTGCTGACCCGGTGGTTCCCCGATCCTTTCCTCGTCTCGTTGCTTCGCTGGTTCGTCAGGTAGCAAGCCCGTCATTTCAATTTCGTACCTAATTGCTTGCTCTCATAGGGTTTTGCATCTATTAGAAATAGTGTATTTATTTGTATATCCTATCTATTCCATCATGCAGCGAGTCAGTGCTGTTGAGATCGTGTGGATGTTGTTAGTTAACTTGGGGCCAAGCTCGTGAGTACGGATCGAGGCCAAGCCTCGGAAGCGACAGATTGACAGTTGATCTTTGTCAGCGACAGTTTTTCTCTTCAGATTCATCAGATGGCTCGCACGAAGAATGTTGGAGGTGGTCCCGATGATGAGGATCAGAGGCCCCCGCCTCGCCAGCCTGTAGATCCTAAAGGCAAGGCGACGAAGAAGCTAGCAACCCAGAAGCGTAAATACCCAGATGCAGAGACAGCGAGAGCAGCCGCCATTGCAGAGGCCACGGAGCGTTCCGAGAGAGGAGGTGCTCGTAGTGGTGTGGTTATAGCAGATCCGTAGCTTTCACCAGGAGCAAGGGCTAGACTTGAGCATGTTGAGCGTCTTCATGGTGGTCCAGCTGGGACCATCATGGTTGTAGGACGGCATCATGCTATTGATGAGGGCCAGCCTCAGGGGGAGTCAAAGGAGCAGGCACTGCCGGTAGAGCAGACTCAGGAGACTGAGGAGGGACAACAGACCGAGGAGAGACAGAGCAGGCATCTCAGCCACAGCTTTGCCGCTCTGGTCGTACCCGTGCTCTAGTCACGCCGAGGGCAGATACACAGCAGAGGGGTTCTCGTCCACCGTCCAGACCATAGGGTCCGCCTCCAGTGACACAGTTGGACTTGAGGGCCGCCACGGCCAAGCAGGTGCAACAGGTCAGGTTCGTGGACTTTGAGGTGTGGTTCCTGCCAAGGAGGGATGACAGAGCATCAGAGGGTTTCTACACACCACTCCAGGAGGATTTCTATAATGCATATCTTAACAGTGGTGCTGTATTCAGATCTCAGAGGGTGTGCCACATTGATTCTATTGTTGCAGCAGTTGGAGAGCACATTCGCCCCTACCTTGCATATCTACCGGGGCTGACAGATTTGATTGGACGGACCGGATTATATGTTCCATCTTGGGTTCGTCAGTTCTATGCTACTCTCTAGATTGACCCGTAGCATAACTTTATTCACTTTGGATTCAGAGGCAGAGATTATCGGCTGACGAGCACTAGGGTCAGGGAGATTCTCAGGCTTCAGGAGCAATCAGTCAGGCTACATGAGGTTTGCTATGGATAGACAGCGCCTCCCAGATGCCCGCATGGTGGTAATGTGCCCCGTACTGACTTGGTCTATCACTGTTTCACAGAGCCTTTTGGCGAAGGGTCGAGGAGGAACCCCAGTGATCTCAATCCCACTGCTCGCGTGCTTGAGGCTATTATGAGGAGGACACTGCTTCCCAGGATGGGATACAGAGATGTCTTGACTCGTATATAGCTATGGCTTATAAACTCTCTGATGCAGCAAACAGTATTTGACATTTGGGATCTTCTTTTGTCTGAGATGGAGGACACTATTGCAGAGGGCTTTAGAGGTCGCAGGTAGCTGCCATATGCCCACTGGATCACTTTTCTTATTCGCATGGCAGTTACTATGAGGCCACCAGTGATGCTTGCTGAGTATAGTGGCGCTACGACAGAGTTCCCTGCCTATAACATGACACAGATGATTCAACATAGTACACCTACAACACCTAGTCAGCCGCGCCATCGTCCTGAGGTGCCAGAGACTACAGCCCAGCAAGATGATATTATCAGAGGTATTGTAGCTACTGAGGAGGAGGAGCTTGCTCAGCAGGAGGGAGTGGTCGTGAGCGACCCCAGTGACAGTTCTGCTGACGACTACCAGCCCATTCCTCAGATGCCTCCTCAGCGACATGACCATGAGGCCGGCAGCTCTAGTTCAGCACCACCTACCCCGCATACTGACCCCGCTCTCCTTACTATACTTGAGCGGATGAGGCAGGACCAGGCATGCCAGGCTCAGGAGATAGCTGCTATATTTGCTCAGTTCCAGACTCATCAGGATGAGTTCCAGCGCCAGCAGCAGGCGATCCAGCAACAGCAGCTAGCTATACATCAGTAGACGCAGGCTCTACAGCAGCAACAGGCCATGCATCAACAGCAGATCCTCATGCAGCAGTAGCTTCTTGGATTTATGTAGCATGTTGTGATAGCTATTGGGGCTCCACCGCAATAGCCTTCGCCCCAGCTTGGTCAGACTGCCGCTACTTCTATGACTCTAGCATTACAGCCGAGTGAGCTTCAGAGTCAGGGACAGCCACCAGCATAGTTTGCTTTACCGACAGAGCAGGTGTCCCAGTATTTTTCTATGTCACTGCCAGCTCCTCAGTTCACACCTCTTTAGATGGGTTTCACACCGGATGAGACACCCTCGCTGCTAGTGCCAGAGACCACAGTGTCCAGAAGCCTTGGTGCTTTCTTTAGTGAGTTGACAGGGATGCCTACTCCTTCATATCTACATGTCCTAGGTCATTCTATAGTTGCACCAGTTACCGGGACTACAGAGACGCTCCCTTCCTCGGTGGCATCATTAGAGCCTACTATAGTCATACCTTTAGAGTCTCAGGCAGCTCTAGTTCTTGATCCGACCCAGACTGCTACAGCATCGCTACCTGCTACAGAGGGTTAGACAGCTTAGAGCTCCGGATCAGATGATGATAGCACCCAGTTCTAGCTCGATCCACGTACCTCAACGCACGGCTCGTCCGTTGCAGCCCCGCCGACCGACCCTTAGATTTTGGTGTTTGACGCCAAAGGGGAAGATAGATTGAGTATGTTAGACTTAGGGGGGCGACATATCTAGGGGGCTTAGTTATTATATTAGCTTATATATTATATTTGGAGTCTTTATGTGTGATATACTATTATGCATTCGTCGTGTGTTTACTTCTTATAGATTAAACTATATCTATGTGATAGTGATATCTACGTGATCGTAATAAATGACATGTGTCCTCTCTACTTTACATTATTTATATGTCATATCACTTGTGCTATGCTCATTTGCTTTTGCTTCCGCGTTTTACTCCGATGCAAATGAGCTTTATTACTTGTACTCATGCTTATTTTATATCCATTGAGTACATCATGATGGCTTGTGTCATGTAAGCTTGCCTAACACTATTGTTCTTATTGCCAAAAGCTTATATGAAACAAGCATGTTAAAAACCTCATCTCTTTCACATACTCGAGGTGGTATTGCCATCAATCACCAAAAAGGGGGAGATTGAAACCATCTAGGCCCCTAGTTGGGTTTCGGTGATTAATGATAATATGTGATTACTATGACTAATGTGTGTTTTGTAGAGACAATTAAGTTAGGTCATGGTAATGGAGATCGATTGGGCAATCATGGTGGTCATGCACCTATGATGGAAATCGTTTCGGTTTTCAAAGGATGGACGACAAGGTTAAGGATGGACTAGTTCTAAGTATCGATTGGAGTTGAGGAGACACTTAGAGTAGTTTAGTGTAACGTCCCACCTCTCTGAGGCTAGGCCCGCTTACATCTGGCAGCTTAACTAGAATATAGACTGCCCTCACAGACCAACACTTGTCTTTTCTGCGCACTTTGTCCTCACTCGTGCGCATCCGGGAAGAACTTCCCGGTCGGTCACCCATCGCTCCAGGCCAAGCATGCTTAACCTTGGAGTTCTTAAGAGATGGGCTTCCAGAAAAAAAGTTGTAACTTGTTGGTACGAGTATCCTATTAATCCTATTAAGCCCTGAGCCGGGGTGTTACATTTAGGACTTTATTTTTCCTTTGGCCGTACTATTAAGGGGGGTATGGACGGGTAGCTTGACCTAGGTGAGTCTAGTGAGTTAGGTGTGGTGCACACTTGTTAAAACTACCACTAGGTAGCTCCAAAATAGCCCTTTGATCCAATGTAGCAAACTTCATTCACAAATGATCGAGAGTTGGAAGTCAATGGAGGGTCAAATACTGACCGGACGCTGGTTCCGGTTTGACCGAACGCTGGCGTAGAGTCCGGTCAGTTCATTTGACCAAGGTGATTGCGTCTGGCGCGACCGGACGCTGAGAGGTGAAGTGATCGGACGCTGAGAGCCAGCGTCCGGTCGACTCCAGTAAGGTTCCAGAGAGGGAAAATTGCGACCGGACACGTTCAGTCAGTGCTGATCGAATGCTGCCCAGCGTCCGGTCACACTGTAAACACTGGAGTTTGGGGTGTACTGACCGGAGCGTCCGGTCACCCCGCAGAGGCACATAACAGTTTGTTTTTCAGTCAGTGTTATAAATACAACCTCCACTCATGTGTGATGATACTTTTGCTCATTTCAACAGCTGAGAAACACCTTAGAGAGTGCAAAGAAGAGCAAAGTCCTAGTGAGGTGATTGAGATTTGAGAATCCCAAAGAGAGCCCTCATTAGCAAGATCAAGAGTAGCAAAGTGTGCATCCACCCTTCTCATTAGGCTTGTCGTGGTTAAGTAAGAGTTCATGCTTGTTACTCTTGGTGATCGCCAGCACCTAGACGGTTTGGTGGTGATTGGGAGCTTGGTGATCATCCAGAGAGCTTGTGGATGACCCAACTCAAGTTGTGAGCGGTTGTGGGTGATTCACCGCGATGGAGTGTCGAAGAATCAACCCTTAGAGAGCACTTGATCCTTACGCGGATTAAGGGGGAGCTACACCCTTGCGCGGGTGCTCCAACGAGGACTAGTGGGGAGTGGCGACTCTCCGATATCTCAGCAAAACATCGTCGCATTTCCTCTCCTCTCTTTACTTTGAGCATTTACTTTAAGCAATTCAATTCTTGTCATTTACATTCCTAGAGTTACCATGATAGAGTAGGATTGGAACATAGGTTGGAAGTCTTTTGTGCGATAGAACAATTAGAAACACTTTTTAGGCACAAGGGGTTAATTGGGCTAACCGTAGGATTTAATTATTGCAATAAAATTTAGAATTAGCCCAATTCACCCTCCCCCCTCTTAGACATCTTGATCCTTTTAATTGGTATCAGAGCCTCGTGCTCACATATTTAGTCTTAACCGCCTAGTGATAGATGTCTCACGAGGATGGACCTCCTCCTATCTTTGAGGGGGATGATTTTTCTTATTGGAAAATTCGTATGGAGGCGTATCTAGAAGCTCTATATCTTGGAATACTTAGAGCCACCTCACAAGGTTTCCCAAAACCTCGGGATGCCGCACACCCACAAGGCGATGAGTTGAACTACAAAAAATGGAATGCAAAGGCTAGAAACGCCATTTTTAAAGGCCCTTTGTAAAGATATGTTCAACCGGGTGAGGAACCACAAAGACACCCATGCACTATGGTCGGACATTTGTGCGCTCCATGAGGAAACAAAGAGTGAGCGTGAGGAACGCTATAATCTTGTCATGAAGAAGCTCAACTCTTTTGAAATGCTTCCCAAAGAATGTGATAATGAAATGTATTCACGTTTGAATGTTCTTGTAGAGAAAGTCAATGTGCTTGGATTTATTTAAATGCAACTATCCGATGTTGTAAGAAAGATATTAAGTGTCCTCTCCATTGAAAAATATGGGCATATTGTGACCGTGCTACATCAAGGTGATCTTTCTACCGCTACACCGACACAAATCTTAGGAAAGATCAATGCTCATGAGATATACATGCACATCACACCTCAAGATGGCTCATTCTCTACAAAGAAGAAAGAAAAAGATTTAGCATTCAAAGCTAGTCAAGAGAAGGGCAAATGAAGACTTGAGTATGAGAGCTCAAGTGATGATGAAGTTAATGATAAAAGTCTTACTCTCATGGTGAAGAAAACCACCAAGATTGCTACAATTGTGACGAACTTGGTCATCTAGCTCACCAATGCACAAAGCCCAAGAAAGATAAGTTCAAGATAAGAACAAGGGCAACAAAGATGACTCGAGCAATGAAGATGAAGATGAGAAGAAAAAGAACAAGTCATACAAGAAAAGAGATGGCAAGAAGAAGAACTTCCACAAGAAAAAGAATAGTGGAAAGGCTTACATCGTCGGTGATTGGCTCATGGACATTGATTCATATAGTGGATCATCCGATGATGAAAGTGACGACGAGAAGGTGGCTGCTATTGTTATTGACTCTGCATCATTTTCGCTGCCACCACTGCCATCATCCTCTACACACCTATGCCTTATGGCCAAAGGTGAACGAAAGGTATCACATGATGATGATAGTAGTGGTGATGATCATGTCATAATGATGATAGTGATAGTGATAGCGATGATGATGAATATAAATCACATTCTTATGATGATCTTGCTAAATTGCTAAAGAAATACACTAAGATCATTATAAAGACTAGAGCTAAAAATGAAAAGCTTGAGATTAAGAATGATTCTCTCTTAGCTAAATATGACATAGCCGAAAAGTCTAGTGTTGAGCTTAGAGAAGCAAATGAAGCTATGTCATCCAAATCAAGGAACTCAAATCTTCTAAGAAAGAGTTTAAAGATAAACATGATAAACTTGAGTGGGTGCACAAAGAGCTCATCACTAGCCACAACAAGCTAAAAGAAGAATATACCACCCTTAAGATTAATCATGATAGTCTTATTATTGCTTAAGAATTTTTACCCAATGAGCCACATGATGCTACTAACCATGTTGTTAAAATTGATATAGCTACATCGTGTGATGATTTAATTGATGAGAGCATTGAGCAAGGATCTAGTGGCAAAGGCAAGCAAGTGGTTGAGTGCAATGATTATGATGAGTATGTCAAGCTCAAGCAAGAGAATGAAAAGCTTAAGAAAGAGTTTGAAGTGTTCAAAACCCACAACACCATTGTGCTAGAAATCCTTGATCATGATGGTGATTTCGGCCTTGAGAATGAGAAGCTAAAAGAAGAAAACAAGAAACTCAAGGAAGAGAGGAACAAGATTGCACTCAAGGAAGAGAATAAAAAACTCAAGTTGGAAAAAGAGTATCTTAAAATTGGATTGAGCAAGTTCACAAGAGGCAAGCATCTTCAAAGTGAGCTCCTAATGAACACCATCATGAAGATGGATAGAAGTGGCATTGGATATGTGGCAATTGTTCCGCATTGAAAGCATCTAGGCCCCTAGTTGGGTTTCGGTGATTAATGACAATACGTGATTACTATGACTAACGTGTGTTTTATAGAGACAATTAAGTTAGGTCATGGTAATGGAGATCGATTGGGCAAACATGGTGGTCATGCCCCTACGATGGAAATCGTTTCGATTTTCAAAGGATGGACGACAAGGTTAAGGATGGACTAGTTCTAAGTATCGATTGGAGTTGAGGAGACACTTAGAGTGTTTAGGACTTTGTTTTTTCCTTTGGCCGTACTATTAAGGGGGGTATGGATGGGTAGCTTGACCTAGGTGAGTCTAGTGAGTTAGGTGTGGTGCACACTTGTTAAAACTACCGCTAGGTAGCTCCAAAATAGCCCTTTGATCCAATGGAGCAAACTTCATTCATATATGATCGAGAGGTGGAAGTCAATGGAGGGTCAAATACTGACTGGACGCTGGTTCCGGTTTGACCGGACGCTGACGCAGAGTCCGGTCAGTTCATTTGACCAAGGTGATTGCGTCTGGCGTGACCGGACGCTGAGAGCCAGCGTCCAGTCGACTCCTGTAAGGTTGCAGAGAGGGAAAATTATGACCGGACGCGTCCGGTCAGTGCTGATCGACGACGCCAGCGTCCGGTCACACTGTAAACACTAGAGTTCGGGGTGTACTGACCGGAGCGTTCAGTCAACATAACCGGAGCGTCCGGTCACCCCGCAAAGGCACATAACGGTTTGTTTTTTAGCCGGTGTTATAAATACAACCTCCACTCGTGTGTGGGGGTACATTTGCTCATTTCAACAGCTGAGAAACACCTTAGAGAGTGCCAAGAAGAGCAAGGTCCTAGTGAGGTGATTGAGATTTGAGAATCCCAAAGAGAGCCCTCATTAGCAAGATTAAGAGTAGCAAAATATGCATCCATCCTTCTCTTTAGGCTTGTCGTGGTCAAGTGAGAGTTCGTGGCTTGTTACTCTTGTTGATCGCCATCACCTAGACGGCTTGGTGGTGATTGGGAGCTTGGTGATCATCCGAGAGAGCTTGTGGATGACCCAACTCAAGTTGTGAGCGGTTGTGTGTGATTCACCGCGACGGAGTGTCGAAGAATCAACCCGTAGAGAGCACTTGATCCTTGCGCGGATTAAGGGGGAGCTACACCCTTGCGCGGGTGCTCCAACGAGGACTAGTGGGGAGTGGTGACTCTCCGATACCTCGGCAAAACATCGCCGCGTTTTCTTTCCTCTCTTTACTTTGAGCATTTACTTTGGACAATTCAATTCTTGTCATTTACATTCCTAGAATTACAATGCTAGAGTAGAATTGGAACATAGGTTACAAGTCTTTTGTGCGGTAGAATAATTAGAAACACTTTTTAGGCGTAAGGGGTTAATTGGGCTAACCGTAGGATTTAATTATTGCAAAGAAATTTAGAATTAGCTCAATTCACCTCCCCCTCTTCGGCATCTTGATCCTTTCACCGCATACAGCACCACCAGTAAGATGATTGACAGCAGGACGAGATCGGCATGTCTCAACTAGGTGGTGCCCTACTTGGTACCCAAGGAGCCTAATAGGTAGTAATAAATGTAGTTTCTTTAAATACGAAGGCTTCATGAACAAACGTTCATAAATATTACAAGTAATCGTGCATATCATATACTTGCACGGTACGAGCCGTACACACCGGCAACGTTACCACACCGACGTTGGCTACACTCCCAATGTGTTGCCTACAAATCCGAAGAGACAGATGCGTCCGAGGGATCTTTACACTCCTAGGATTTAGTTGATTATGTCGAACTTATGTTGAATGAATATTGTCGTCCGAAACTTGCAGACTCATGCACCAATGAAAATGTTATGTGGCAACTTGTCAACTTGCGCACGGACTCTATTTATTTGCTTCATATTCGTTTCAATACGTCGCGGCAGCACTACCGGCGAGATTAACTAGCAACTAGTTCGGGAACCGACAGTCCCGGCGTATCTCGCCGCCAGTGGCCGACGTCTTGACCCAGATCCGCTCGAGCTTGGTCATCGTCGCCACGAAATCGTCGAAGAAGACACCCTGGTTGGACGCGTAGTGGTCGACCGTGCTGCGCGACCTCATGTCGGAGTAGAGCACTTGGTCGAAGCCCAGGAGGCCTTTGCCGACCCGTAGGTTTCGGTAGAAGACGTTGTCGAAGCCCACCGGAGAGGGGTCGAGGAAGGCGAAGGAGTTGGGTTCGGAGTTGCAGGTGCCGTTCAGCTGCGACGCAAAGCAAATGTTAGTTTTGGGAAAAATATAACAGTGTTAGATTTAAAAATAGTTTAAAAAAGTGTTAAAAATAAATTAAAAAAATCTAGAGAGAGAGAGGGGCCGCACGCGAGGTACTTCATGGGGTGTGTCCGTGCGCGCGGGGGAGCAGCGCCAGGCACGGGCGCGGGAACGGGTTGCGTCTTGCGTGGCGTGTGGTGCGGGGTGGGGTTGGTGCGCGAGGCCGTGTGTGGTCCGGGAGGCCGGGAGGAGAGGGACGTGTCCGTGGCGCTGTCGGGCTATCTCGCGTGTCGGCGGTTCCGTCCCTGCGCCCCAACCCCACGACCGTGTGTACGCCTTAATTTTCCTTGCCCATGCTTGGAGCACCGGAGTGTCGATTTTCCTCGTGAAAAACGACGGAGACGCACCACACCAAATTCCAAACACACCAACAACCTGCACCAACTCTTTTCTTCATCACCACCTAATCGCGACTCCTGCTGCTACCAGTAGGGTACAGTAGTTGTTGTACTTGTACCCGGAAACGTCGTGCACATGACTTGCATAGTTGCATGTTTCAGTCTCAAAGATCAATGTTACCATGGACATGCGCCAGAACTGCAGAACCGAAGAGTACAACTTGGAGTGGGAAAAACAGTGACTGGCATTTGGGCTGCCGCGTTATTAGACTATCTCCAACAACACAACCCAAATCAGAGACCCATTCTGCAGTTTGGGTCATGCACATTAAAAAGGCCGGAGCATCCAAATCTCACGTTCTCCAACAGCCATCCCAAAATCCCGTCCTCTCTCTCCTCAATCTCTCTCCCCCGCGCCGCTTCCACCTCCCCCAGCCCCACTTTCCCCGTTCCCTCTCCCTCTCCCTCTCCCTCTCCTCTCCGCTTGGAGGCCGCGGCAGCCGAGGTGGCCTTCTTCTTCCGCTGCTGCAGCTGATGCTCGTTGCCACCGCCGGCCTTGCTGCTGGAGTCCAGGCCCATCGCCTCCCGTCTCTTCTTCTTCCGGTCACGGTCCCAAGCCCAGAAGGGGGTTTTGGTGGTGTGGCACTTTCAGTGCGAGCCTTGGTCTCGCCGGAGGCCGGGCGAAGCGCTTCGTCTGATCCAGCGCCCGCTCCCTCGCTGCGGCGGAAGAAGAAACAAACAACACGATTTATTAACACCCGCACCCACCTTCCGAACACGATCGAGCCGGAGAGCGCGGATCGAGCTCACCTTCTCGACGGAGGAGTCCATCTCCGACAGACAGACCGACGGATCTACCACCGCGAACCACTCCCTCCTCCTCCGTCTCGGCCTCGCGGAATCCCCTCAAGCCCTCCGGCGCCGCCGCCGCCACTCCCCTGCGGGATCGGGAGGTCGGTCGATCCATGATGGAGGACACCCTACCGCACGGATCGGCGGCCGGGCGTCGCGGCGGCGGGAGCGACGAGTGTGGAGACGGACGCCATGGACGAAAGCGCGAGGCTTCGCCGCTCATACTTCTTTGTTGAATCGTGCTTTCGACGGCTCGACCCCGGATCCCGTTCCCCGACGGCGCGCCCGCTCCCCCCCTCGACGACGCGGTACTGCAGTCGCGCCTCGGCGGACCTTTGCCACAAGCGGCTCCTCGCAGCCGTCCGCTGGCAGCGCCCGCTCCTCTGGCCCCACCACTACGACGCCGCCAGAGATTTGCGTTCCTCTCTCTCGACGACGCACATTTGCAGCTCGGCAAGCCTCGTACCCAAAATGGGTGAGGTGATTGGGTCATCCGTTGGAGCGATGTTTTCGAAGACAAAACACTGTGGACGACCGATTTTACGTTTGGGTCACGGATTGCATGCACCGTTGGAGTCAGCTGCCTATTAATGCCAAACTCCCACGTCTACGTTACCCTGAGCCGTGTGCCGTGACGTCCTCAGCTCTGGTAGGAGTCGTCACAGACTGGCCCTTTTCCATTTACGTTCTCTTAGCTGTTTTCTCCAGCTATACCGTACGTATATTATACTACTCACACGCCTTTTTGTATTTTTTACGGAGGGAGTACTCGTATTTGGTGGTCAGTGGTCATGGACGCCATGCCAGCTTCTCGTGCAAGCTGGAAAAGGTAGTTAAATACGATGTGATTAGCTTGCGGACGGCCAATTTGTCCCGTGGATGTGATTGCTAATGCTTGCTCGGGTGCGGTGGTTTAACAGGATTGTTTGGACAAGACGTGCACTTGCCAAAACTAGCATAATCGCCGACCTGGCTATTGGCTAGCAGTAGCCGTGCCGATGGTCGGTCTGCAGGCTTTGAGGCAGAAGTTGTCGATGACCATGACAAGCAAGGCCATGTTTAGATTGTAAAAAATTTCAACCTGATAAATAGTAGCACTTTCGTCTTATTTGGTAAATATTATTCAATCGTGAACCAACTAAGCTCAAAAGATTTATCTCATGATTTCCAACTAAACTATGCAATTAGTTATTTTTTTTATCTACATTTAATGCTCCATATAAACGGCTAAAAATTGATGTGATAGAAAGAGAATGAAAAAACTTGAAATTTTGAGAGTATCTAAACAAGGCCCATGAGAAAATGGCCGATTAGCTGAGAGCTGACTCTGCGTCGTCCACCTGTGACCTGGAGAGGACGCCGCACAAGCCGACCCCACAGAGCAGACTCCCACCCACACGTCGAGACCACAGACCAGCGGCAGCAGCGACCCAGGCCTTGTCGAGATACCCTCAAAATTCAAGTTTTTTCTCTCTCTATCACATTAATTTTTAGCTATTTATATAGAGTATTAAATGTAAGTAAAAAAAATAATTAATTGTACAGTTTAGTTAGAAATCATGAGATGAATCTTTTGAGCTTAGTTGGTGTACGATTAGACAATATTTATTAGGGTTGAAATTTTTTTCAATAGCACAAAACACCGCGCGACAAGACGACAAGTGGACAAGGCCCCCCGGGGGAAAAGAAAAAAAAAGGCGAGAGAAATTCGTTAAAAATCCTCCCGGCCGGCCACTTTTATTACCACCTCCACCAGCACTCCCGCAGCAAGCCGTCGTCGCTCCCCCTGAACACCTCCACTCCAAACCCACCCCCACCTCGCCCCTCCTCTCTCTCTGGTCTCTACCCCCCAGGCCCCAGCTCCCCCTGTCTCTTCTCTTCCCCACCCGCCCCAATGTCGCCGCCCCTCGAGCCCCACGACTACATCGGCCTCTCCGCCGCCGCGCCGCCGACGCCGACCTCTTCCTCCTCCTCCTCCCCCTCGCCGGCGCCCCGCCTCACCCTCCGCCTCGGCCTGCCGGGCTCTGAGTCCCCGGACCGCGACGGGGACTGCTGCGAGGACGTCGCCGCCGCGCTCTCCCTCGGCCCTCTGCCGGCTGCCCCCAAGGCAGCCGCCGCATCCGCTGTTGTCTCCGCCAAGCGCGCCTTCCCGGACCCCGCCCAGCGCTGCCCCGGCGCTGCCAAGGCTAGCGCCAACGACAAGCAGCAGGCTTCCCCCACCGCGCCGCCGGCCGCCAAGTAAGACCCCGCTTCGATTCGTCTTTGGCCCGGAGTTGGCCGCCGCTGGGCTGACAGATGCGGTGCTGTCTGTCGACCCGGTGCAGAGCGCAGGTGGTGGGATGGCCGCCCGTGCGGAACTACCGGAAGAACACCCTCGCCGCCAGCGCCTCCAAGAGCAAGGCGCCCGCGGAGGAGGCCGCGTCCGGAGGCGGCGGGCCCATGTACGTCAAGGTGAGCATGGATGGCGCGCCCTACCTCAGGAAGGTGGACATCAAGATGTACTCCAGCTACGAGGACCTCTCCATGGCGCTCGAGAAGATGTTCAGCTGCTTCATCACTGGTGAGTGGTGTTCGGTACTATATGCTTCCGTTTGACGCGTTCCCCTCCTGTAATTACACAGAGTACTGCGCCGTTCATTGCCATTTTGGGAAGCTTATTGATTGGATCCGTTGCTGTAAGTCCTTTGTGATGTACTAGATTTAGTACCCCAAAAGAGTAGGAGGAGCTTGAGTAATTATTGTCGAATAAAAATTGCTTTCTTGAAGCAAATATTCATAAGAATTGCATGAATATACATCCATACATCGATGTGTTCTGCATATATGATCCTAAACAAGCACCAAGCACAATACAAACATGCAGTCATTTTGTGCACAGGGAGAAATTTCTGCTTATCATGCCACGATCTAAGTGCCATCGGCCTTGGCTCAACTGCTCAATTTTCATCACAGTTCCATGTAGCTTTGCTAATGGACGAATAATTGGGACACACGCACAGTTTTCATGGCCTAACAAATAATGATTAATGTGTGAACAGAAACTAAATACCATACAAATCACTGAACAGTTTTTCTACATAGTATGCCTTCCTTTTTTTTCACAAGGATATTTACTTGGCCTGTGATTTTAAAGGTCAAAATGGTCTGCATAAATCATCGAGCAAAGATAGGCTGACTAATGGCTCAAAGGTGGATGCCCTCAAAGACAAGGAGTATGTCCTTACCTATGAGGATAAGGATGCAGACTGGATGCTTGTCGGTGATCTTCCCTGGGAGTAAGTACCTTACATTGTCATATATTTCTTTTAGTGGTACTAGCGTAGGCTATAGTTGGATCAAGTTTGGTTCATGTTTTGTTAATTTTATTTTATTGGCAATTATTAAGAACATATTATGACTATGAAAAGAAAATCATATGCATTTTTTATCCCCTTGTGAATGCATTACCTCATAGCATCAGTAGCTCACTGTCTCAGTAGTGTTGATTTTTCCTCAACCAGCTACGGTGACATGCAAATAACAGAAGGATGAAAAGAAATTGTAAAATGTACTTGTGTAGGTATTGAACACATTTGTTCTATAATTTTGTAAACTGATTACCCTGTATAAGTTTCATATCTGTACAAGTTACTACTCAAGATGCAAGTGCTGACCTTATTTGTTCCCTTGCAGTTATTTTACGTCTATCTGTCGGAAGCTCAAAATCATGAGGGGCTCTGATGCTGTTGGAATAGGTATGTACCATGTGTAACAATAGATCTAGAAATTCTGCATGTATTATGTGCATATGTTATAGCCTTGCAGGACGAATTTATTAATTCCCAAGCACTTATATTTGCAGTTAACTTATACTATGCAGTGGCTACATTTCTCATTGTTTGCATGAGGTAGTCTTGCCAGCCCTTTGAAAATAAGTTAGGCCAAAGTATTAAAGTATTAGCTGCAACTGTATCCTGGCCGCCAATGGATTGTAGCTTCTATGCATAGATCATTTCTCATGGCTGATAACAGAGCACAAACCTAAGGGAATAATAAGATGATTAAATATTGATTGGAAGAAACAGTTGCTGTTTTGGTGCCTGAATCTGAAACTTCAGTTTGGAAGGTGCCTTTTCCTATTGTCTGCAACTAAGACCACTGACTATCGCATTCGGTCCTTCATTCTGAACTTGGTGCATTGTTTCATTTAGCTACAATATTTCTTGTATGATTCTGAACTATGTCCATTTGCCTGCAGCTCCAAGAACCATAGAGCAGACAGGTCAGAACAAATAAGCTTGGTCTTTGTCTGCATCCACGGAAGACATCTGAGCTAGCTGGGAGACTGTGTGTATGTTGAAGGCTGAAATAGTTGCTGGGAATTATCAAAACTCGTCAAATGTTTAGTGTAGTTTTCACGTGTTCTTGAGACATGTGCATTTGTATGTCTGTGATGTTATCCGTCAGATCGTGCAATCGTAGGTTGCTGTTTCTTGTGCCCTTTAAAGGCCAAATCAGGGAGCTCTCTGCTTCCTCTGTGTGATTGCATTCCAGCATTCCCTGTTATTCTACTCTGAAATCATCCATCATGCCACAAGAACTGATGGTTCGTGATGTCAAGAAAGCTGTCCTAATTGTTCAATTGTAACCTCGTAATTGTGTTCTTTTACAGGAGAAATTGGTGCTGTGCACTCAACTTCCTACCACATTAACACTAGTACTAACAGCGCATTTTACTGAGAACAGGGGTATGCGTTTGGGGTTTGTCATGGCTCACCAGTCACCCTTTCTTTGGGTTCTTCGAATCTGAGAAGAAATTGTAGAACGTGGGGTCCCTGGAATCTCTGGGCTCCTGTTCTGCTTCCTCCGGAGCATCAAGAGGGGCACTGCTGTCACCGAAGAAATTGTAGAATTGGATGTCCCTGGGAAGTCCGGTCTCCTCCTGTTCTGCTTTCTCCGCAGCATCAAGCGGGTCCTTGCTGTCAGCGAAGATTTCCCCGGTCGTGGCCGCATCAGCGCTCTCGCCGTCGCCGTCGGCCTTCTTCTGGCGTCCAGGCGACGCCGCCACCGTCTCCGCACCAGAGTCCTTGTCGCCCGCCTTCCTCTTACGCCCAGGCCCCGCCGCCGTCTCCGCATGCACCAATCTCCTCGTCCGCCCCTCGCGTCCAGGCGTCACCACTGCAGACGCAGCGGGGCCCTCGCCGTCCGCTTCCGCCACCGCCATAGAACTCTCGTCGTCTACGTTGGCATTCGGGTTGCGGTACACCTTGCACAAGACAAGAAGGTTCGAGGAGCCCGCTTCTTGGCCGCCTTCATCGGAGTCGAGGCTGAGCTCCACCATGCGCCATGCCGAACGCACACGCTTGCCGTCCACTTTCTCCATGAAGGCGAAGGTCTGATGCTGTCTTATCCACTGCCGGCGGCCGCCGCGGTAGGAGAACACGGTGGTCTTGGGTCCGTTGTTGGCCCAGCTTCCCTCCCTCCCGGTGTCCACTTTGCGCTTCTTGTGCTTCTTGGAGGGGGCCCTGGGGCGCAGCGTCGTGAAGAAGTACCACGTCCTCTCCCCATCGTCCGCAGTCGCCGGCGAGTACTGGCTGGTGAGCAGGTCCGGGTCCGAAGCATACAGGTCCGCCTCGTGAATGAAGTCGCTCACCTTGGTGCCGGAGACGATCCGGTGGCGCAGGTAGGAGTCGATGAGCTCCTCGTAGGAGGGGTGGCCGGTGAAGGTCGCAGGCGGCGGCTTGGGCGAGGAGGAGCCGACGGCGAAGGTCGGAGGCGGTGGCTTGGGCGGGCTGCCAGCCATGGCGAAGATGGATGGTTTCGGCCTTTCGGGAACCGTTGTGAGTTGCGATCACGAGGAGGCGTGCTAGGCGCGGCGGCGGTTTATATAGCCAGCCGGACGGTCCACACGTTGGTCTGTGTAGTTCCAGTTCTTTGTAAAATAATTTCTCCTTCATTATTTATTATTAGGACAAGTTTGTAAAATAATTTCCAGTTCATGTATTTTTTCTATGAAATTGAATTGTTTCTGCGAAATTACTACATGATTCTTATGAAATTTCTGCGTTCAAAACAAGCCCTTAATAAGAACAAAGATATTTGTACTTTAGTTTCTGTTTGCGTTTAATTGAAATAAATTGGGGGGAAATAGATGGAGATTTGTGAACATTAATTTCTGCTGCATTTGTGAATTAACTAAGCCAAAGTATTTTTGAATGTTGGGTGCGTTTTATCGTCGTGCTGCATCTGTCTTTGGGCAGCAGGTACGGGCATCTGCCAGCAGCTAGAGTAGACAGGTACGTATAGGAAGTTAGGAACAAGAAAAGCTTTATGGTACATTGTTCTCACAAACAAAAAAAACTTTATGGTGCACTGTTCGCTTGCTCGTATCTAGTTTATAAGCCATGATTTATTAGCTAACGAATAGTATTTTTCTCTCACACCAAACCTACCAACAGTACTTTCAGACATGGTTTATAAGTCAAACCAGGCAAAAAAAAAAAAAAACAGGGCGCCATAACTCTCTAGTATCTACTGCTTATGCTACATTGATGCTTCAGGCGTTCCCTTCTCAAGAGTTGTGAAGAAAAATACTTCACAAATACAGTGTGGAACTGTTTTGAAGCAAGCATCTCAGAATTTCAGTTTTGTCAGTGTTCTACTATCTCCGCAATGGGAACGTTCAGGTCGTACAATCGTGGGTTCAATTCGCTCTGAAGTCTGAACATTTGGTGCACTATATTTAGTCTGCTGCGTCATTTTTGCGGTCAGGTAGCAGTATCACACTCTGCTTCCTGCATTCCCTTTCAAAGATGAAGAGAAAAACACTCCTAAACTAAACCATCATCCTACAATTACAAGTCGTAATGCCCTCACGAAACTACCCTAATTATTAAACCCATACCTCGTAACGCCTTCTTCCGACAAATACACCAGAAATGGGTTCTTTACTCTCCTATCAGATTACTCTCGACAGCACCCATCCATGGCTCTGTTTCCAGGATTTGTCGGGGGAGAGGAGCCCTGGATCTCACAGGAACTGATGGAACCGAACATTCTTCTGTGAAGAAGCACGCGTCTCGCCTCGCTGAGGAGCGCCGGACGCGCCGAGGGCCGACTCGTCCTTCGCGATCGCGGTCTCCGATTTGGACTCGGCCCTTTTCAGAGTGACCACCAGATGGGTGCCGCACTGAGGGCACTGCATTTCCGTCGCAGAAACTGGAGCGCGAGGGGAGCTGCTGCCGTCGGCCTTTTTCTTGCGCGCCGGCACAGCCGCGCCGGAGCTCTCGTCGTCCAAGGCCTTCCTCTTGCGCGGAGGGGCCGCCGCGGACGTCTCGACGGAGTCCTCGCCGATCTCCGCCTTCTCCTTGCGTCCGGGCGCCGCCGCGGCCCCGCCGGGGATCTCGTCGTTCGCCTTGCTATGGCGACTGGGCGCCGCAACCGTCGCTTCGCTGGATTCCACGTCGTCGGGTCTCCTCCTCTTGGGTCCAGATGCCGCCTCTAGCGACGCGTTGGAGCTGTCGTCGTCGTAGTAGTCGTCATCCAACGTTGCGTCGCTAGATTCGTCGTCGTCGGCCTCCGCCTTGTGCCCGGCCGACGCCGCCGCCGCCGTGGCCCCGCTGCCGCTCGGCTCTGGGTTGCGCGGGCTGCGGTACACCTTGCACAGGACGCGATTTCTGAGGGCGCCCTCCTCCTCCTCCTCCGCCTCCGCCTCCGGTTTCTGCCCAGCGCCGCCGTTCTTGAGGAGGCGGAGCTCTATCATGAGCCACCCCGTGCGGACCCGCACGCCGGTATCCTTCTTGACGAAGGAGAAGCTCTGGCGGTGCCCAATCTGGTGCTGCTTGCCGTTGGAGACCATGTACACGGGCTTCGATTTCGCCTCGTTGTGCCAGCACCCGCCGCCGGTGGCCACGGTGCGCGTCTTGCGCTTCCCGTGGACGCTCTTGTGGCGCAGCGGGGTGTAGAAGTACCACGCCCGCTCACCGTCGCCGGCCACCGCGGGCGCGAACTGCCGGGTGAGGTCGGCGGGGTCGGCGGCGTACACGTCGGCGTCGTGGATGAACGCGCCGGTCTTGACGCCGGTCTCGACCCAGGGACGGAGGTAGGAGTCGACGAGCTCCAGATCGCTGGGGTGGGATTGGAACGCCCGACACGGCGGCTTGATGGCCGCCGACGGAGAGCGTAGCATGGCGAGGGTGCGGCGCGGCGCGGTGCGGCGCGGTTGGAGGGGGACGGGAAGGGGACGAGACGACTCGGAATTTGAGATGGAATGGAGCCGGGTTGAGGCATCGGGCACGGGGAACCGCCGCTTTATATGGCCATCGATTCACGCGTTTGCCTTTTGCCGGTCCCCTGTTCGAGTCGGACTCCGACTTCGAGTTCGACTCGAGCAAGAACAAGACAAGGCAGGGTCGGTTCCGGGTGGAATCGGACTCGGAGTTCAGGAGAATAGCGTCCGGTTGGTATCTCTATTGGACTTGTTTAGCCTGGTTTGAGTGTTGCTCAGACACTTGATGGTCCGGTTGGTATCTCTATTGGACTTGTTTAGCCTGGTTTGAGTGTTGCTCAGACACTTGATGGAGCCCACTGGACGGGGTGTTTGATCAGACAATTGATTGAAGCCCACTGGACTGTGTGTTGCTCAGACACCTGATTGAAGCCCATTGGATTGTTCTATTATTTTTCCTTTTTTTTTGGTTTGGGTCCAGGCCCAGTGCACAATTGAACAAATAATAAGGCAGGAGTGGATTCTAGAATATCCTCAAATTATAAGAGAGAACGTCGTTCACGCTTATAGAAGTACATATATAAGGCAAATTGTATTGCATTTGCCTTTGTCTTGGTATAAATCCTAATGCCAATAGCATGTTAGCAACTGAACTTGGCTTGATTACATGTACGATGTGGCGCGCGGCGCTGCATCGATCGAGATCACAATCTCAGGAGTTGAGGACCGGAGAATGGCCGCAGCCAAAGTCAACATAATGGTGTTTCAGCAGCCGCAGGTACTCATCGAGCCCGTAGGTTTTCTGGATCTCCTCGTCTGGCCGGTCGACGATGCTGTACTCCTCCATTAACCAATCCTTATTCCTCATCCACCAAGAGAAGAATGAGTCGTCCGTCCAGAGCGCGTCGGGGGCGTCGGTCACAGTAGAGTCCTCATCAGCGAGCCCGCGGCGGCTCTGGGTGCTGTCCTTCTTCTCTTCGCCATTGGGTGTGGGCGTGCCTGCCTCTGCCTCGGTGGGACGGCCGCGGTGTCGCCTGCGCGCCGAATTAGCTAGCCGGGTTCTTGTCGACCACGGCGGCCTTCCTCTTGCGCCCGGACGACGCCGACGCCGACGCCGAGGCGCGCGCGCGCGGGCTGAAGTAGATCTTGCAGAGGACCACGTCGTCGGCGTCGGCGCCGTCGAGGCTGAGCTCCACCATCAGCCACCCGGACCGGACGCGCCGCCCATCCACCTTCGTCAAGAACGAGAAGCCCTGCCGGTGCCCTACCAGGATCCGGCCGCCGTGACCCTCCTCCACCACGGGCTTCGCGCCGGCCTCCGAGTGCCAGCACCCGTCCCCGGAGTCCACCGTGCGCGCCTTGCGCTGCCCGTCGCGGGTCTTGGCCCTCACGGCGGAGAAGAAGTACCACGCGCTGTCGCCGTTGCTCGCGACCTCCGGGGCGAGCCGGGCCGTGAGCTCGCCGGGGCCGGCGGAGTAGACGTCCGCGTCATGGATGAACGACGCGCTGCACGGCCTGTCTCTGTCGTCGCCGGAGACGACGCGGGGCCGGAGGAAGGACGTGATGAGCTCTTCCTCGGATGGGTGGGCCGCCAAGTCGGGCCGCGGCCGTGAGCGTGGGAGTGGGCCTGGCGTTGTTTTGGAGCGGGTCGCGACCATGGCCCAACAGAGAATGTGAGCATATACAGTGTGACCCAAGGAACACGGTAAGAATATAGGGGGTATACAGTAATCGAATCGATTCTGACGAAAATTGAGATTATAATCGATTCTGAGTAATAGCTTCGCAGCCGTCTCGGCGTCTTATATCGAGCGGAATATGATGGCTGGTGTGCGAAGGCCGAAACCGACTCGAACCGTTCTTTCATCGTGACACGGAAAGGAAACACAATTCCAAAATCGGTTTGCGCGGCCCGTTGCCGATCGTCCGACCCGTATGGTTGAGGGGGCAGTGGGCCGAAACCAATACAAATGGGAAGCTGGGGCTTGACGGTTTGAGCTTTTTTTACGATCTATATAAGTGTGGTGATCCTAAACCTATCAGGTGCAAACAATCAATCTATGTAAACTTAAAAACTACCAATTAAGATCACTAGATGCAGATCCAATAGATAGGGTGAGGGACTTAAGCGCAAAAAAAAAGACACATCTCACCACATCTATTGGATCAGCATCTAGTGGTCCTGATTGATAGTCCATCCATTGGATCAGCATATAGTGGTCCTGATTGGTAGTTTTCAAGTTTGCATAGGTTGGTTGATTTGCACCTGATACGTTGACGACACTAAAAAAAGTCTAAAGCCAACATCTATATGTCATATTTTATAGCAATCCTCTTTTCGTCCTAAAATAAGTGATGTTTTAGGTTCGTCCTAAGTCACATTTTAAATTTGACCAAAATTATAGAAAAGAGTAAAATGCATTCTCGATCCTCAAACTTTTGAGACCCTACCATCTAGGCCCTCGAACTAAAAAAACGACCATCAGGGTCCCTAATCTACTATCGTCGCACAACAACAGTCCAAAACTCACCACGCCAGGGCCAACATATGACGTGGCCATGCCACGTAGGCAACTGGATGCTGGGCCATGACAACCTCTCAAAAACCCCTCACACATTTGGAGAACGTTGTTTCAGATCCGGGCCTGCGTAACAAAAGAGAGAGAGAGAGAAGGGGAACGGAGGGCGACGGCGTTGTTCGCTAGGCTCGCGGTGGTGGGCGCCAAGGCCGCGGCGATCGTCTGTGTGGGCGCCGGCCTGACCACCGCCGTGCGGTGGACCGCCGAGCGGGTGAACGAGCGGTTGTACGCGTGCACGAGCGCCGCGCGGCACTTACATCGGACCTGGACACGGCGAGCCGCATGGTGCGGCGCACGCACTCCAAGCTGGAGCACGGCCAGCCGCGGCAAGCGACCACTAGTAGAGAATAGACTTTCAGTTCTAGGCTTTAGTCCCGACCATTTTTTGGGCCTAAGACTAAAGACAGGTGTTTACACCAAAATTTGAGAAGAAGAATGCAGGAACTCGAAGCTTCCAAGATCGTGTCATCAATGAATCGTTTGCATAAAAGTCGATATCAGCTGATTCAAATGCAACACTGGAATCAACTCTCTTCAGATGACGCCAGCAGATAACGACAAAAGAGCTATGGTTAGTGTCAGGAAAAACATATCGGACTCTACAAAAAGGGAAAGATTAGGGTCAAAGTTATCTTAAATTAGGAATATTTTATCTTATGCCAAATATTGTAATGAGTCGTACTTAAATAGGATTCATGCTTAGGTTCCGGGTATAAATATGGGACCTCGGCTTTTGTAAAGGACATCCAATCAATCAAATACAATTTACTTTTTTTTTGCTCCGTGCCAACCCTTAGGAGTAAGAGTAGTGTAGATCTCGACGAGTTCTTCAACTAGCATGGCTGCATCGGTCCGGCTGACCTCTGGCTTGTCTGTAAGTATCGTCATGGCTTATACTTCTGTTTGTATGGCTGCATTGGTTAAGTTCGACCTCCACTGCGAACTCTAGTATAAGCTAGTTATCGACTCTTATCTAGTTCAAGTACGGCCACATCGATCTGGTTGACCTCCACTGTTCGAATTAGATTAAGGTTAAGTTATCGGCTCTACCTAAGGGTGGCGTCCTTTGGGTAGATTCATTAAGTTACCAATCTTGCTGATGTTCTTATTGTTATTAGTTTACAGCAACATCAATCTGCCCGATCAAGATCGATTTAGATCGGTCTTATATCCTTTTAGTCCGTCGTTTGCTTTGTCACAACACGATGTTTTTTACTTTGAGCGACGATTATGTTTCATCGGCTGTTTTTACTTCGATCTTGATTGTGCATAGTACACGGTTAAGGCATGTATGATCTTAAAGAGGTTTGCTGGTTAGTTAAATCTGGTCTATAGTTCGCTATTATGGCTGTAATGATCCGGTTGATCCCCAATGATGGCACTGTAGATTGGAGGATGCTAGTTAGTAGATTTGTTCTTATTAGGCGTGACTTTAACTGTTTGCTTTGCCTGCATCAGCTAAATAGCCGATTGCCTATGCTTTAACGCCTACAGTGTGTCTCCATGATTCTGTTAAATGTGAATAGATCTGTTTACTTTAAAGGTTTGATTTATTATCTTTATAATGGCTCCATCGATCCGGTCGAACCCCTCTATTAGAGATAGCAGGTTAGGTCTGATGAGTTCATAGCTTTCGCCACATGAAATAGTCAATTGTTCACACGTTGTAGTCCCTTTTCACCCGAATCGGCTATTTCAGCCGATCCGCTTTGAGCTTTCACATATATAGCGTGTCTTTCGAAAAAAGCCTAATGACGTGTAGATGGTTTTATGGATGCTAAGGTTTTAGTTTGTTATTATCATCATAGCTGTCATCGATCTGGTCAAACCTCACTGTTGATGGTAACAGATTAGACTCAGAGCGTTTGTAGATCCATTTGTACTAGACAGTCGATTTGTTTGCATGTTATATATCATTTCTCAATTAGATTCATCGGCTCAATGACTCACACTAGTAATATCCACCTAGCTGATGATTTCACTTATATTTGCGAGCATTATACTTATCAATATAAAATCAATCGCGATCCATAAGCTCTATTGTCCGTAACAGCTGATTTCTATGCGTATCGGCTATTTAGTCAATTTTCTCGTCTGGCTGCTCCTGAAGCGGCACACTTGGAACTGTCTGGGCAAAGACCGACATGTTCCACCTTAAATTACTAATAAACTTTCTCTCCTTATCAATTGTAGGTCAAATTGACTGGTACGCCTCTGGAGGAATTCGCAGGATCAGTTAACCCTACGTTAAAGCCAAGCGGATCTCCGGGCTCATCCTAAGCAGATCCTTCTGTCTTGCTGTGTGTCGACATTTTTGTGCCGACACACGTTTTTGGCACGCTTGGTGGGACCCCACAATCATCATGACGACTTACAATAATAATGACATCCTTATGGTGCCTTATGAAGACCTACCTAATGAAGATAAAGATGTCATCATCAAAGCTATAGAAGAATTTCAGAACAAGTGTTTATTGTCCTACACCAAGACACGTGACAATAAAATTGTTCAGAAATATCCACTACTGAGAATTCTGTTGCATGAGCAGATAGATGTAGATGAAGCTGAAGACAAACGTTTCTTCGTAGAGGCTATAAACAAGTCTGTTCATGATGCCATGTTGAATCATAATAAAGTTTTCTTGAACACATTCCACAACATCATGAAAGATGTGTTTCATGGGTTTCCAGTTGATCAGGTTGGGCCGACTTATTACAACATTATACATCCATCGACTTAGGGGACTAATCAGGCTGGTACTAGCCATCAAGAAGCAACATCAGCTGGTAATGATGATGTCCAGGTAGTTCCTCATCTGAGCAAGTTTAGGGTGCTACTACTAATTAGATACAGTATAATCCTGGATCGTTAGAACAGCATGTGCAACGGCCGACGGGGCAAGTTCAGAATCAAATGGTCAATTTTGGCACATCAGGCCAGATACCCTCGTCGGTTCAAAGAATAGCGCCATTAGTTCAAAGGATTTGTAGAGATATAGATCCTAATATCTATAACCAGGGACTTCAAACAACAAACCAGGAAAGGACCCAGCAGATAGAGATACCATAAGTGTATCATTATGGCACAGATTACAACACCCTTCACATGATTCCAAATCCAGGGTATCGAGGTACCCGAAATTTTAATCTACAGATGGGCCAGGAATTATAGAGAAAACCAAATTCAAATGCTGATAAGTTGTTGCTTAGAGTGACCGAGATGATGAGGAATCAGTTTGGTTTGAAGCCAAAAGGGCAGACCTTCTCATACAAATGTCCATATCCAGAATGGTATGATTTGGTCACTCTTCCTGCAAATTATAGGCTCCCAGAGTTTACCAAGTTCACTGGCCAAGATAGCACAAGCACGATAGAACATGTTAGTCGGTATCTTACACAGTTGGGCGAAGCATCCATTGAAGAGGCCCATCGAGTTCATTTCTTCTCCTTATCTCTGTCAGGGCCAGCCTCCACTTGGTTTTCATTACTGCCAGTTAACTCCATTGCCAATTGGGCTAACCTAGAGAAAAAGTTTTATACATATTTTTATGCTGGGACAGGAGAAAAGAAAATTATCGATTTGACAACTATAAGGCAGAGAACTAATGAATCAGGCATCGAGTTTCTTCAGAGGTTCTGATAGACCATAAATTTGTGCTTCTCACTGAACTTAACTGATGATCAGCTGACTACTTTGGCTGTTCAAGGAATGTTACCAACATGGAGAGAGAAGCTGCTGGGACTAGAATTTGACAATCTGGGTCAGTTGGCTCAACGAGTGGCAGCGCTGAATAGCCAATTTCAGAACATACGTAGGGATATCCGATTCCAGAAGAATGCTGCAATTGTCGAAACCTATAATCCATATCTAGTTGATGACGGCTATGAAGATGATGAAAAAGAAGTGGTTGTCGTGACTGAATGAAATTAGGGTAAAAAGACAGTAATGGTGCCAAATCCTTGGGGAAGAGGGGTCAAAGAGAGCTATGACTTCGATGTCACAAAATCAGACAAGCTCTTCGATTTCTTGCTTGAGAAGGGACAGATCAAATTGCCCAACAATCATGTTATGTTGCCCCTGACTAGTTGAAGAATAAGAAGTTCTGTAAATTTCACAACGCTACTTATCATTCTACTAATGAGTGCAGAGTTTTCTAGCAACACATACAGAGGGCTATTCAGCAAGGAAGGCTAAAGTTCGATACACCTCGAAAGATGAAAGTTGATGATAATCCTTTCCCGAGAGATCAAAACATGGTCGATGCTAGGCTGCTCAAAGAAAAGACTAAGGTACTGATATCAACCAGAGCAAGAGAAACTGAAATAGTCGATCCTAAGATATAAATATCGGCTGATGAATATACAGAGGTTAGAAGGCGTCGTGACCAACAAAAGAGCTGATATGGGCAGGGAGAGACGTCAAGGAATGGGACGACAAGGCCACGTGTTACGTCTTGAATTTTGTTGAATAAATGGCAGCGGCAGAAGAAAAAGGATTATCAGCGTTGGTTAGAAGAGCAAGAATACCAGCGTCAATAGAAAAAGGGGTATGAAAGAAAGCAAGCTGAATCATATTGAAATTGTCCTTTCTTTAGACATTGCTAGAACGAAGGTTTGAAATTACCTATCAGAAATAACTGTCTGGAGTGCAGCGAGCAATATTGGGAGTTTAGGCAATCTCAAGCCAACTGCCAGTATATCCATACTCAAGATGAGTATCATCATAATAACATGGATCGGCGCTTAAAAATAGAAGTGTTCATGATCAGCTTGGAAAGTGAGGTGTTGATCAAAATTGGGCTGATTATCAAGAAGAAAGTAATGAGGAAGAATGTGTTTGGCAGAAAGGCCAATAGTGTCCAGGAGGTTTGACAAAAAGCTAAAAAAGAAGGGTGCAACGCCTAAGGAATAGAGAGCTAGAACAGACTCAGGCATCTGGTAGGCCTTAGGTGTGGCGTGCTAAACAAACAGCCGATAAGAGGCAACTGTCGCTAACATTCAAATGGCTTTTCTATTGCTGTCAAAATTCAGGGTTCCAGCAGATCAAGAGGTTTATTCAGATTTTGATGAATCAGAGTATGAGGAGATAGTTGATAAGTTAACAGTGATACAACAGGTTATATTCGATAAGCCAATCAAACATCGGCACTTAAAGCCTTTATATGTAAAAGGTTTTGTTGATGGGAAGACGACGAGCAAGATGTTGGTGGACGGAGGTGCTTCTATCAATCTTATGTCTTACACCACTTTTTGTAAACTTGGCAAGAGACCAGGAGATTTGATTGAGACCAACATGATGCTTAAGGATTTTGGGGGTAATGTGTCTAAGACCCGGGGGGCAATGAACATCGAACTGACAATCGGGAGTAAGACCCTGCTCACCACATTCTTCGTCATCGATAGAAAAGGTTCATACAATTTACTCCTCGATCGTGATTGGATTCATGCAAATTGTTGTGTACCATCGACCATGCATCAATATTTGATTCAATGGCATGGAGATGATGTTGAGCTGGTTCGCGCTGATGAATCTGTGAGTATCGCAACAGGCGATCCAGTATATTGGGAGCTAGAAGACTTCGAGTGTTTTTCTGGCAAGCTATGGGAAGGAGGCTTCATTAAGATCAGTAATGAAAGCCAGCAGCCGATCCAAGCAATCGGCTCCAAGATTTTGTTTTAATGGATAATCTAATAGATGATACAGATGGTAAACTAGGACATGACTTTATGTTGGCTGATGAATTAGAAGAGATAGATATTTGTTCTAGAGATAGGCCTAGGCTGACGTATATAAGTGCCAAGTTAGATCCTAAGTATAAGCAAGAGTTAGTAGATCTATTAAAGGAGTTTAAAGGTTGTTTTGCTTGGGAATACTGTGAGATGCCTAGTCTGGACCGATCGATTGGCGAACATTGGTTGCCAATCAAACCTGGATATCGGCCGTTTAAACAAGCTCTGAGGAGATTCAACCCAAATGTTATTGATGATATCAAAAAGGAGATTGAAAGGTTGCTAGAATTGAAATTTTTCTGACTGTGCCAATATGCAGAACGGATATTGAATGTTGTTCCTGTGTATAAGAAAAAGGGGAAGTTAAGAGTTTACATCGATTTTAGAGTCTGAACAAAGCCACACCCATGGATGGTTATCCAATGCCAATAGCCGATATGTTGGTAGATGCAGCAGCCGGGCACAAGGTTATTAGTTTCATGGACGACAATGCATTAACCAAATTTTTATGGCTGAGGAAGATATAGCAAAAACAACTTTCAGATGCCCTGGCGCAATTGGTTTGTTCGAATGGGTTGTGATGACCGTTGGTTTGAAGAATGCCGGTGCAACTTATCAGAGGGCGATGAATTATATTTTTCATAAGTTGATTTGCAGAATTGTTGAAATATACATCGACGATGTGATGGTAAAATCCAAGGGGTACAAGGAACATCTAGCTGATTTGCGAGAGACTTTGGAGTGCACATGAAAACATGGTCTAAAGATGAACCATAATAAGTGTGCCTTTGGAGTATCAGCTGGACAATTTTTAGGTTTCATGGTCCACGAGAGGAATCAAAATTGGTTAAAAAATATGAAAGCAACTGATGAGGCAGTGCCCTCGACTACGAAAACAGAGTTACAATCTTTGCTTGGTAAAATTAATTTCATCAGGAGATTTATTTCAAATTTGTCGGAAAAAGTTCTACCGTTTTCTCCCTTGTTGAAGTTGAAAAATGATCAAGAATTTAAGTGGGGTGACGTACAACAAAAAGTGTTTGAGGAGATAAAAGAATATATAAAATGTTCACATGTGCTAGTCCCTCCTCAGCAAGGTAAGCCTTTTAAGTTGTACATATCGACCGATAACCAAACAATTGAATCGGCCTTGATGGAAGAGTTTGAAGGAAAAGAACGAGTTGTTTTCTATCTAAGTAGAAGGATTTTGGATCCAAAGACAAGATATTGTCCCATCGAAAAGCTATGCTTGTGCTTATATTTCTCTTTAACTAAGTTACGACATTACTTGTTATCGGCTGAGTGTACAGTTGTTTCCAAAGCTGATGTGATCAAGCACATGCTATCAATGCCAATATTAAATAAAAGAATGGGGAAGTGGATTCTTGCGTTGTCGGAATTTGACTTGAGGTATGAATCGGCTAAAGCAGTCAAAGGGCAAGTAATAGCTGATTTTGTCACCCAGCATCATAAGCCAAGTGTTGGCTACATAGAGCCGGTACCTTGGGCATTGTTCTTTGATGGGTCATCATGCAAGGAAGGTGGTGGCATTGGTATTGTTATTATTTCACCTCGGGGGCAAGTTTTGAGTTTGCTTTTTCAACTGAGCCAATGATTACCAACAACTAAGTAGAATATGAAGCTATTCTTAAGGGGCTTCAACTTCTTCATGAAGTAAAGGCCAAGGTAATTGAAGTATTTGGAGATTCACAGTTAATTATTAATCAGTTGATTGGCCTATACGAGTGCAAAGAAGATACCCTAAGGGGATATTATGATGAGTGCCAAAAGTTGCTCAGGGAATTTCCTCATGTCTCTCTTCAACATATTCCGAGAGCACAGAATCAAGAGGCTAATCGTTTAGCTCAAGGTGCGTCAGGTTACCGAGTGTTTCAAGAGATCTTAAAAAGCGAGACCTCGAGTAATGATTGGAGAGTTGAAATTGTTGATTACCTTAAGAATCCATCGGAGAAAGTTACCAGGAGGTTAAGGTATAAATCAACTAAGTATGTCTTGCTAGATGACCAGTTATATTATAAAACAGTCGATGGGGTGTTGCTTAAATGCTTAAATCAAGAAGAAGCTAAGGTGTTGATGGGCGAAATGCATTTAGGGATGCGTGGAGCTCATCAATCAGCTTATAAGATGAAATGGATTATTCGCAGGACTGGATATTTCTGGTGAACAATACTAGAAGATTGTTTTGAATATTATAAGGGGTGTCAAAATTACCAATGTTTTGGTAATATTCAGAAATTGCCTGCATCGGCTATGAATCCAATAATCAAACCATGGCTGTTTCGAGGTTGGGGAATTGATTTAATTAGCCAGATTTTTTCACCTTCAAGTAAAGGACATAAGTTCATATTGGTAGCAACGGATTACTTCACTAAGTGGGTTGAGGCAATTCCTTTGAAGACGGTAACCTCAAGGAACATGGTTAATTTTGTCAAGGAGCATATTGTGTTTCATTTTGGGATTTCTCAAACTATTACTACCGATTAAGGGACAATGTTCACATCAGAAGAGTTTGGAGATTTTACTGCCAGTATGGGAATTAAGCTGCTGAGTTCTTCTTCTTACTATGCTTAAGCTAATGGCTAGGCAGAGGCGTCTAATCAGATTATGATTAAGCTGATCAAGAAAAAGATTGAGGAGCAGCCAAGGAAGTGGCATTCAACGCTTAATGAGGCATTATGGGCATATAGGATGACTAGTCATGGATCAATTAAAATGTCACCTTATGAACTTGTGTATGGTCATAATGCAGTCCTTCCTTGGGAAATTCAAACTGGATCGAGGCGTGTCACATTGCACAATGATTTGTCTACCAAAGCCTACAATAATCTTATGATAGACGACTTAGAGGACTTGATTTGCCATCGGCTACGTGCTCTTGAGAATATCGAAGCTAATAAACTAAGGATTACAAAGTATTACAATAAAAAGGTCAAGGGCAAACAATTTTTTGAAGGAGACTTAGTCTGGAAAGTAAAATTGCCGATCGGGTCAAAGGACAGCAAGTTCGGCAAATGGTTGCCTAATTGGGAAGGACCTTATTGGATTAAACGTTGTGCGCCTGGCAATGCTTATATTTTAGAAACACTAGGAGGAGAAGAAGAGTTTGACAGAGCAATCAAGGGAAAATATCTAAAGAAATATTATCCTAGCGTTTGGATTAATACTTGACAGCCGATTTGTTCGATCATCGGCTCTAATAGCCAATAACAGAAGGGTGTCACCTCTAGTTCAAAAATGAACCCGAAGGGGTAAACATCGGTACGATATGTATCGCCTATAAGAGCAAAACGAACACGGATAAATTGGTACATGGAACATGAAGTATGGGGCAAAAGAGAAACCACTTAAAACAAAGAGATTGTTTGCAAGCTTCACTATTACAAGCTAAAGGCCAGAAAACACTTTGTTCACTGTGTCATCGGCCTAGGAAGTAAGGGCTAGAGGTTGGCGGCATCAAAGAAATCCTCAACCATGCGCTCATGATCCCCAGGGTGTTCGGTGGCTGGAAAACCATGGGGAAGAAGCCAAAGCTCATGGCCAGAGCGAGCTTGCGCAGCAGCCAATGCCATGGTAGCACCATGACAAACGCCATGAAGAGCAACCTCTCTGACACGGTTTGGGATGTTGTGCAATCAAACCACTAGAATGGTGCCCCTGGCGTTAATGAATCCTATCACATACTCCACAGCTGATTGGAGGCTTTCCAGCTGAGCCGATAGATCTAAAAAGATTCAAGGGAGGGATGATCAAGATCTTGAAGACAAAAATTAAGAAGAGACAGAAAATTGTGGTAGGCATCTCACCCATGACTCTGGCCTCAGCCTTGGCCATCCTCTCCTCCACCGGATCGGCCTCGGAGGGTGATCAGCGCTGAGCCATGGCCAGAGCTGATTTCATGATGGAGAGGCAGTCGGTGAGCTTCTGGCCAGCCTGATGGTTGGAAGCGATCAAATCATCGTTGTCTATCTGCTTCCTCGGGTAGCAAGGGAGCTGGCGGTGAGTTGTTGATGAAGACGACTCCAGAAGTTGAGCGGAGTCGGCTCTATGCTCTAGGATGATGGGAGCATCCCGAGTTGCACCCTCCTAATGATGAAGACGCCGGCGTGGTGACATAGACCCGTTGAAGGCCTCCTCAGTAGACCTCTTGCCATTCTCCATGCCTTCAAAACTATGAGGAAGCAGAATCACACCAAAATACGAAAGGTTTGGGACGAAGCAGGTTATTTTTTGATCCACAGTCGTGGCCCGTAAATATAGTTCGGGAGGTGAGAAGATTGGCTTTGCCGGGGTTATGGAATTAAAGTCAGATATGGAAACAGATCGGCACTCTAGAAATTCAGGAGATGGATCATGAAGAGACAATAGATTTAGACTTATTGCTTCCCATAATTACAAAATATCATGGGATTGATAAGAAAGGTTTACATTAACTGACGAACAACCCACCAAGACTTCTTTGGATTGAAGAGAGTCTGGATCCCCACAAGGCCGAAGGTCATCATGGATCAAGTCATATTGGCCCACTGATAAAAATGCATCAAGGGAAGAGGAAAGGCCACCTGTTTAAAAGATGCCCATATATCCAACCGATTTCTCGGTGACTAGAAAACAATGGGAAACAGAGCCGCCTACTAAAAAATGCCCATTTTTCGGTGGCTGGAAAACTATGGGAAAGAAGTCTGTGGTTTCCCCGATGGACATTTGATGAAGCGAACAAGGGGAAGGTGTCCACATATTTTAGCCCTTGCAAACACTAGAACGACTCTATGATCATGGTGAGAAAACTCAGGTGATGTCACAAGAATTCTTCTAACCACAGTAGCTGATCCTCTTGCTCGACAAGGCGCTGAAATGAGCGACACAATCACCCTATGCACAAGAATTCTTCTAACCACTCAAGATCCTCGTAGCAAGGAATTAGACCATGGAGGATCTGGCGGAGCCAAGGGCACTCAAGGAAGCAAGCAGAAGAGAAACATAACTGAGTTGTTGAGTTGCTCATGCCGGAGTCAGATAGATATTTATAGTCGGTCTAGAAAGGTTGGATCCAAGCGTCCGTGAAGCAATGATGCTCTCAAGCATGGGCTCATAAGTTGGCAAAAATAGTGATAGATAGTAGACCCCAGATCAAGATTCTCTACCCGTGACTACAGACCTATCGAAGGCATAGTCGTGGTAATTTTAGAATAAAATTACTTTTATCCCAAAATTGGGGGGGCATGTGTTTACACCAAAATCTGGGAAGAAGAATGAGGGAACTCGAAGCTCTCAAGATCGTGTCATCAAGGAATCAATTGCATAAAAGTCGATATCAGCTGATTCAAATGCAACACTAGAATCGGCTCTCTTCAGATGACGCCAACAAATAACGACAAAAGAGCTACGGTTAGCGTCAGGAAAAACACGTTGGACTCTACAAAAAGGGAAAGATTAGGGTCCAAGTTATCTTAAATTAGGAATGTTTTCCCTTATGCAAAAGATTGAAATGAGTCATACTTAAATAGGATTCATGCTTAGGTTCCGGGTATAAATATTGGACCACGGCTATTGTAAAGGACATCCAATCAATCAAATATAATTTACTTTTTTCGGCTCCTTGCCAACTCTTAGGAGTAGGAGTAGTGTAGATCTCGGCGAGTTCTTCAACAAGCAGGGCTGCATCGGTCCGGCCGACCTCTGGCTTGTCTGTAAGTACCGTCATGGCTTATACTTCTATTTGTACGACTGCATCGGTTAAATTCGACCTCCACTATAAACTCTAGTATAAACTAGTTATCGACTCTTATCTAGTTCAAGTACGGCTGCATCGATCCGGTCGACCTCCACTGCTCGAATTAGATTAAGGTCAAGTTATCGGCTCTACCTAAGGGTGGCGTCCATTGGGTAGATTCATTAAGTTACCGATCTTGCTGATGTTCTTATTGTTATTAGTTTGCAGCAACATCAATCTACCCGGTCAAGATCGATTTAGATCGGCCTCATATCCTTTTAGTCCGTCGTTTGCTTTGTCACAACACGATGTTTCTTACTTTGAGCAACATGTTATGTTTCATCGGCTGTTTTTACTTCGATCTTGATCGTGCATAGTATGCGGTTAAGGCATGTATGATTTTGAAGAGGTTTGCTGGTTAGTTAAATCTGGTCTATAGTTCGCTATTATGGCTATAACGATCCGGTCGATCTCCACTGATGGCACTATAGATTGGAGGATGCTAGTTAGTAGATTTGTTCTTGATTAGGCTTAACTTTAACTGTTTGCTATGTCTACATCGGCTAAATAGCCGATCGCCTATGCTTTAACGCCTACAATATGTGTCAATCATTCTGTTAAATATGAATAGATCTGTTTACTTTAAAGGTTTGATTTGTTATCTTTATCACGGCTGCATCGATCCGGTCAAACCCCACTGTTAGAGATAGCAGGTTAGGTCTAATGAGTTCATAGGTTTGTCCATATGAAATAGTCGATTGTTCACACGATGTAGTCCCTTTTCACCCGAATCAGCTATTTCAGCCGATCCGCTTTGAGCTTTCACATATATAGCGTGTCTTTTGGAAAGCCTGTCGACATGTAGATGATTTTACGGATTCTAAGGTTTTAGTTTGTTATTATCATCATAGCTGCCATCGATCCGGTCGAACCTCACTATTGATAGTAACAGATTAGAGTCAGAGCGTTTGTAGATCCATTTGTACTAGACAGTCGATTTGTTTGCATGTTATATCCTTTCTCCATTAGATTCATCGGCTCAATGACTCACATTAGTAATATCCACCTAGCTGATGATTTCACTTACATTTATGGGCATTGTACTTATCAACATAAAATCAATCGCGATCCATAAGCTCTACTATCCGTAACAGCCGATTTCTGTGCGTATCAGCTATTTAGTCGATTTTCTCGTCTGGCTGCTCCCGAAGCGGCACACTTGGAACTGTCTGGGCAAAGACCGGCATGTTCCACCTTAAATTTCTGATAAACTTTCTCTCCTTGTCAATTGCAGGTCAAATTAATTGGCACGCCTCGGGAGAAATTCGTAGGATTGGTTAACACTGTGTTGAAGCCAAGCGGATCTCCAGGCTCATCCTAAGCAAATCCTTCCGGCTTGCTGTGTGTCGACATTTTTGTGCCGACAATAGGATTAGTCTCGGTTGGAGCAACCAACCAGGACTAAAGTCCCCTGCCCAATGGCTAGAGGTGCAGCTTTTGCAGAAGGGGAGCAGGAGGGGTGGTTCAAACTAGGACTAAAGGTCACCCTCTAGACCCTGTTGGAGCTACCAGCTGTGACTAAACCTTTAATCCCGGTTAGTGGCTCCAACCGAGACTAGAACTCTACTTGTAGTCTAGGTTTATACCACAAACCAGGACTACATGTCCTGGGCTATATACTTTCTCCTTCCTCCCCTAGCCCGAGCCATTTCAAGCTCTCTGCCTGCTGTCTGTTCTTGCTCGTGGAAGGAGTTCATGCTTGTGGGATTGGTTAAGACTTCATTCCTCCATCCATTCTTTGGTTCTAAAGGTTACCACCTTTACCCTCCCATGTTTCATCACTAGCATGGCTCATTTCTTAGTCTAGAAATAGAGAAATTTGTGGTTTTTTAGATTAGGAATGATGGTGGATTTTTTTATTTATATACCATTTGAGCTCGAAATCACTTGATAGTTTGAATATGAAGATGAAGGAAGCTTATAGTAGGTCATCAAAACTAGTATGCACCTTTCATTGCCTCATTTCATGGTCTAGAAATAGAGAAAATTTTGGTTTTCGAGACTGGGAATAATGGTGGATATTTTTGATTTATATGCCATTTGAGCTCAAAAATACTTGATAGTTCGCATATGTAGATGAAGGAATCTTATAGTAGCTCATCAAAACTAGTATGCACCTTTCATTGCCTCATTTCATGCAAGGTTTAGAAATTGAGAAATAAAATATTTTTTAGTATATAGCTCATTGAATTTCATGATTCATAAAATGAGAAACTTAGTAACAAATACAATACACCCAGTTTTAATGATCTTTTCCCTTAAGCTATTAACATGTATGCGTCGAAGATACATCACTGGCTAAATTAGATTTGATCAATACGTGGTGTAGAGCCAATGAATCATGTGAAAAGGGATATGTCACGCAAACAATCGACTGTTTGATATAGATAGACCTTCGAAACGTTTAGATCTAATCTATTACCGTCAATAGTGGGGTTTGACCGGATCAATACAGCTATGATGATGATGATAGTCTAAAACCAGAAAGTCCATAGAACCGACCATACTTCAATAGTTTCATAAAAGCGTGCCATATCTTGTGAAAGCACAGGCGAATCGGCTAAAATATCCGATTCAAGTGGAAGAGGCATTACAACATGTGAACAATCAACTATTTAATACGGACAGATCTATAAACTCATCAAATCTAACCGATTATCCTTAACAGTGGGGTTCGACCGGATCGATGGTAGCCATGATAAAGACAACAGATCAAACCTTTAAAGTAAATAGATCTATTCACATTTTAATAGAATCATGAAGACAAGCTATAAGCGTTAAAGTACGGGCAATCGGCTATTTAGCCGATGCAGGCATAGCAAACAGCCAAGGTCATGTCTAGTCGAAAGCAAATCTACCAACTAGCATACTCTGATCTAAAGTGCTAACAGTGGGGGTCGACTGGATCGTTACAACCATAATAGTGAGCTATAGACCAGATTCAACTAGCTAGTAAACCTTCTCAAGATCAGACGTGCCTTAACCGCATACTATGCACAATCAAGATCGACGTAGAACAGCCGATAAAACATAATCCACCGTTTAAAGTAAGAACCATCGCAATGTGACAAGATAAACGATGGACTAAAAGGATGTGAGGCCGATCTAGATCGATCTCGATCGGGCAGGTTGATATTGCTGAAACTAATGACAACAAGAACATCAGTAAGATCGGTAACTTAATGAATCTACCCGAAGGATGCCACCCTTAGGCAGAGCTGATAACTTGACCTTAATCTAATTCGAGCAGTGGAGGTCGAACTTAACCGATACAGCCGTACTTGAACTAGATAAGGATCGATAACTAACTTATACTAGAGCTCATAAGAGGTCGGTCGGACCGATGTAGCCTTACAAATAGAAGTATAAGCCATGACGGTACTTATAGACAAGCCAAAGGTCGACCGGATCGATGCAGCCCTACTTGTTGAAGAACTCGCTGAGATCTATAGTACTCCTACTCCTAAGGGTTGGCGTGAAGCCGAAAAAAGTAATTGGTATTGATTGATTGTTCGATCCTTTTTGCAATATCCAGGGTCCAATATTTACATCCGGAACCTAAATATGAATCATACTCAAGTACGATTCATTACAATATTTGGTACAAGAGAAAACATTCCTAACTTAAGATAACTTGGACCCTAATCTTTCCCTTTTTGTATAGTCCGACTGTTTTCCCCCTCGACGCCATCCGTATGTAGTCTGTTGATATTGTCTGCTGACGTCATCTATAAAATAGCCGATTCTGATACTGCATCGAAACCAGCTAACCTCAATTCACACCTGATTGAAACCTTGATGATACAATTTTATAAGCCTTGAGTTCCTGCATTGTTCTTTCCCAAATTTTGGTGTAAACACATGCCCCCAATTTTAGGATAAAAGTAATTTTATTCTAAAATTACCACGTCTGTACCCCCGATGGGTCCATAGTCATGGGTAGAGAACCTTGATCTAGGGCCTACCAACATCCTTGCCTGCTTATGAGCCTACACTTTAAAGCTTCACGAGAGCACTATTGCTTCATGGGCGCTTGGATTCAATCTTCTAGACCGACTATAAATGCTTATCCGACCCTGGCGAGAGCAACCCAATGACTCAGTTATGTTTCCATTCTGCTTGCCTCCTCGAGTGCCCTTGGCTCTGCTAGACCCTCCATGGTCTAATTCCTTACTATGAGGGTCTTGAGTGGTTAGAAGAATTCTTGTGCATAGGGCGATTGTGTAGCGCATTTCAGCGCCTTGTGGAGCAAGAGAATCAGCTGCTGCGGTTAGAAGAATTCTTGTGATGTCACCTGAGTTTTCTCATCATCAGCATAGAGTTGTCCTAGTGTTTGCAAGGGCTCAAATGTGTGGACACATTTCCCTTGTTCACTCTATCAAGTGCTCATGTTGAGAAATTGGTTGGATATCTAGGCATTTTTTAGTAGGCGGCCTTTTCTCTCCCCTGATGCTACTTCTATCAGCGGGCCGATATGTTTCGGTCCATGATGACCTTTGACCTTGTGGGGATCCGGACTCCCTTCAATCCAAGGAAGTCTTAGTGGGTTGATCATCGGTTAATATAAACTTTTGTATCAATCCCACGGTATCTGTAATTTATGGGAAACGATAAGTCTGAATCCATTGTGCTTCCATGAACCATTCCTTGAATTTCTGGAGTGTTGATCCGTTTCTATAACTGACTTCAATTTCATACCCCTGAAAAAGTCTATCTTCTCATCTCTCATGCTATATATACGGGCCATGGTTGTGGAATGAAAAACAACCTGCTTCATCCCAAACCTTTTATGCCTTTGGTGCGATTTGCTTTTTAATAGGCTCAAAGATATGGAGAGAGGCAAGAGGCCTGCTAAAGAGGCCCTTGATGAGTCTGTGCCACCACACAAGCGTCTTCGTCACTGGGAGAATGAAACCCATGATCTTGGGTGGATGGACTTTCATCTGAATGCGCTGCAGGACGCTCTCATCATCTCAAAACATGGGGCCAACTCCACTCAAGCGAGGTTGGCCGGGGCTGAGGCCATAATTATGGGTGATATATCCACCACAACTCTCCATTTCTTTTAGTGTTGTCTTCAAGATTTTGATTATCCCTTCCTTGAATCTTTCCAGACCTATTGGCCTAGTTGGAAAGCCTTTGATTGGCTACAGAGTATGTGGTAGGATTCGTCAACGCCAGGGGTTCACCTGTACGACGTCCCAAACCGTGTCAGAGAAGTTGCCCTTCATGGTGTTCATCATGGTGCTGCTATGGCATTAGCTATTGCGCAAGCTCACTCTGGTCACGAGCTTCGACTTCTTCCCCATGGTTTCCCAGCCACCGAACACCCTGAGAACCATGAGCATCTGGTCAAGGACTTCTTCAACACCGCCAACTCCGTAGCCCTCGCTTCCCAAGCTGAAGACATAGTGAACAAAGTATTCTCCAGCCCTTAGTTTGTAATAGGAGAAGCTAGCAAACAATTTTTTCATTTTAAGTGACTCCTATTTTGCCCTATACTCATGTTCCATGTACCAATTTGTAAGCAGTTATCTGGCCTATTGTGTGTCTCCTTGAGGCTTAGTAGAATAGCCATTTCGGATTAGCCGATTTCGACTTATGATTCGATCTGACTCGATTAAATCTAAAATGGCTCTCATGGTAAAACTTTTCAAATAACTCCCCGGTCATTAATCACCGCATTTTTCCCTCAGTACTGGTAGAACGATGCTCCCTCTTCCATTAATTGGGCTTGCCTTTGCATATCCCGAGATATCGACCATCCCGTCTCCATGGCTATAAACGTTGGCTAAGGGCTCTGGCTTCAAGCACATCTACACCTGCAATCGCCTCTGCTCTCTGTACTTCTCCACCTTCACAAACCCCGTAGTAGTTTCCCTTCATCTTCCATGATCTAGACCAGCATCCATGGGAGGAGAATATCACTGCAACAAGCGCCAGCATCCATGGAAGAGGTCTGAATATCCTCACCATGATGAGGTAAGACTAGACGCGCTGTCCCACAAAGTGAAATCATCTACTAATGCATCTCGTTCATCCTCAATGGAGTGTCGGTGGGCCATCTATCGCAAGGACTCATCGTTGGACTCCTCCGACTCCTACAATGGCAATGACGCCTCGTGTTTCCTCCAGGAGTGTTGGGTGGCCAAGGACCATTACTCTAAGATCACTCGGGAGAATGGTCTGCTTGAGAGCCACCTCGAGGCTTCTCAAACTGCCCTCCTCACCACCGAGGAAGAAGCTAATGCTGCTCGAGCAGGGTTGGCTGAGTCTGACACCATGGTGATGGGTAAGAGGAACTCCAATAAAACCTTTGTTTCAATTTCCACTGTCTTTGTCTTGATAGCTACTCTGTTTCGGTGATTTCTAGCCTTGATGGTGTAGTTGGAGAACCTCCAACTTGCGGCGAACGAGGCTACGGTGGCCATCAACACTCGGGGCCCTCTCCTCAACAACTGCCTGTAGGACATCCTAACATGGGGTTAGGAGATCGCCCTCCATGGTGTACACCGTGGCACGGCGATGGCTCTGGCAGCGGCGTAGGTCCAGACCACGCATGATCTCCACACCATGCAGCTAGGCTTCCCGATGGCCAATGACCCCAACGCGCATGAGGACTTGATCGAGTACTTCGAAGACACCGCAGCGGCCATTGTGGATATCGCTTTAGCTCAGGACGTTGTAAATAGGGTGTTCGATTAGCTTGTAACTAGTACAAACTGATCAATGAATGAAATCCCTATTTTTCTATGATCGCGTCTCAGTGAACTTCCTGCAATATTTTTGTATACATCATGATTGTCTCTGTGTTTGTTTTTGCTCTATAGGCGATACATATCGTATCGGCTTTTACCCCTTCGGGTCTATTTTTGAAATAGAGGCGATACCCTTCTGGTACCGGCTATTAGAGCCGATGACTGAACAAATCGGCTATCAAGTATTAATTCAAACGCTAGGATAATATTTTTTTTGATACTTTCCATTGATTGCTCTGTCAAACTCCTCTTCTCCTTCTAGTGTTTCCAAAATATAAGCATTGCTAGGTGCACAACGTTTAATCTGATAAGGTCCTTCCCAATTAGGTGACCACTTGCCGAACTTGCTATCTCTTGACCCGATCGGTAATTTCTCCTTCCAAACTAAGTCTCCTTTCGAAAATTATTTGCTCTTGACCTTCTTATTGTAATACTTCACAATCCTTAGCTTATTGGCTTCGATATTCTCAAGAGCATGCGGCCGATGGCAACTTAAGTCTTCTAAGTCATCCATTATAAGATTCTTGTAAATTTCGGCTAACAAATCATTTTGCAACATGACACGCCTCGATCCAGTTTGAATCTCCCAAGGAAGGACTACGTTATGACTGTACACAAGTTCATAAGGTGACGCTTTAATCGATCCATGACAAGCCATCCTATATGCCCATAATGCCTCATTAAGCGTTTAATACCACTTCCTTGGTTGTTCTTCGATCTTTTTATTGATCAGCTTAATCATAATTTGATTGGACGCCTCTGCCTGGCCATTAGCCTAAGCATAGTAAGGAGAAGAATTTAATAACTTAATTCCCATACTAGTAGCAAAATTTCTTAACTCTTCTGATGTGAACATTGTCCCTAGATCAGTAGTGATAGTTTGAGGAATCCTAAAATGATACACAATATGCTCCTTAACAAAATCAACCATGTTGTTTGAGGTTACCACCTTCAAAGGAATTGTCTCAACCCACTTGGTGGAGTAATCTGTTGTTACTAATATAAACTTATGTCATTTACTTAAAGGCGGAAAAATCTAGCTAATTAAATCAATTCCCCAACCTTAAAACGGTCATGGTTTGATTATCGGATTCATAACCGATGCGGGAGATTTTTGAATATTACCAAAACATTGACAATCCTGACACCCCTTATAATATTTAAAACAATCTTCTATTATTGTTCGCCAGAAATATCCGGTCCTGCGAATAATCCATTTCATCTTATAAGCCGATTGATGAGCCCCACATATCCCTTCATGTACTTCACCCATCAACACTTTAGCTTCTTCTTGAATTAAGCATTTAAGCAACACCCCATCGACTGTCTTGTAATATAGCTGATCATCTAGCAAGACATACTTGGTCGATTTATACCTTAGTTTCCTGGTAACCTTCTATGATGTATTCTTAAGGTAATCGGTTATTTCAACTCTCCAATCATTAGTCAAGGTTTCACTACTTAGGATCTCTTGAAACGCTCGATAACCTGATGCACCTTGAGCTAACCGATTAGCCTCTTGATTCTGCGCTCTTAGAATATGCTGAAGAGAAATATGAGGAAACCCCTTGAGTAACCTCTGGCATTCATCATAGTATCTCCTCAGAATATCATCTTTACATTCATATAGGCCGATCAACTAATTAATAATTAACTGTGAATCTCCAAATACTTCAATTGCCTCGGCCTTTACTTCATGAAGAAGTTGAAGCCCCTTAAGAATAGCTTCATATTCTGCTTGATTATTGATAGTCATTGGTTTAATCGGAAAAGCAAACTCAAAACCTGCCCCCTGAGGTGAAATAATAACAATACCAATGACACTAGCTTGCTTGCATGATGATCCATCAAAGAATAATGTCTAAGGTATCGGCTCTACATAGCCAATACTCGGCTTATGATGCTAGGTGACAAAATCGGCTATTACTTGCACCTTGACTGCTTTAGTCGATTCGTACCTCAAGTCAAATTCCGACAATGCAAGGACCTACTTCCCCATTCTCCCATTCAATATCGGCATTGATAGCATGTGTTTGATCACATCACCCTTAGAAACAACTATACACTCAGCCGATAACAAGTAATGTCACAACTTAGTGCAAGAGAAATATAAGCACAAGCATAACTTTTCAATAGGAGAATATCTTGTTTCTGGATCCAAAATCCTTCTACTTAGATAGAAAATAACTCGTTCTTTTCCTTCAAACTCTTGCATTAAGGCCAATCCAATTATTTGGTTATCGACCGACACGTACAACATAAAAGGCTTACCTTGCTGAGGAGGGACCAGCACGGGTGGGTATTTGATATATTCTTTTATCTCCTCAAACGCTTTTTGTTGTATGTCACCCCATTTAAATTCTTGATCATTTTTCAACTTCAACAAAGGAGAAAATGGCAGAACCTTTTCTAACAAATTTGAAATAAACCTCCTGATAAAATTAATCTTTCCAAGCAAAGACTGTAACTCTGTTTTAGTAGTCGGGGGCACTGCCTCGTCGATTGCTTTCATACTTTTCTGACCAATTTTGATTCCTCTTTCGTGGACCATAAAACCCAAAAATTGTCTGGTTGATACTCCAATGGCACATTTATTGGGATTCATCTTTAAATCATGTTTTCTTGTGCACTCCAAAGTCTCCCGCAAATCAGCTAGATGTTCCTTGTACCCTTTAGATTTTACTATCACATCATCAATGTAGATTTCAACAATCCTGCCGATCAACTTTTGAAAATATAATTCATCGCCCTCTGATAAGTTGCACCAGCATTCTTCAAACCAAAGGTCATCACAACCCATTCAAATAGACCGATTGCGCTACGACACCTAAAAACTGTTTTTGCTATGTCTTCCTCGGCCATAAAAATTTGATTATATTCTACATTTTCGTCCATAAAACTAATAACCTTGTGCTCGGCTGCTGCATCTACCAACATATCGGCTACCGGCATCGAATAACCATCCATGGGGGTAGCCTTGTTCAAATCTCTGAAATCGATGCAAACTCTTAACTTCCTATTTTTCTTATACACCGGAACAACACTCGATATCCACTCTGCATATCGGCACGGACGGATAAATTTTGCTTCTAGTAATCTTTCAGTCTCCCTTTTGATATCATCAAGAATATTTGGGTTAAATCTCCTCGGAGCTTGTTTAAACGGTCGATATTCAGGTTTGATTGGCAACCGATGTTCAACAATTGATCGATCTAGTCCAGACATCTCATAATATTTCCAAGCAAAATAATCTTTAAATTCCTTTAATAAATCTATCAATTCTTGCTTATACTCAGAATCCAACTTAGCACTTACATACGTCGGCCTAGGCCTATCTCTAGGACCAATATCTATCTCCTCTAATTCATTGGCATGCGTAAAGCCATGTCCTAATTTATTACCTGTACCATTTATTGGATTATCCATTAAAACAAACTCTTAGAGACGACTGCTTGGATCGGCTGTTGGATTTCATCATTGATCTTAATGAAGCCTCCTTCCCATAGCTTGCTAGAAAAAACACTCGAAGTCTTCTAGTTCCCAATACATTGGATCAGCTGTTGCGATACTTACAGAATCATCAGCATGAATCAGCTCAACATCATCTCCATGCCACTGAATCAAGCATTGATGCATAGTCGATGGTATACAATAATTTGTATGAATCCAATCACGACCAAGGAGGAAACTGCATAAACCCTTTCCATCAATGACAAAGGATGTGGTAAGTAAAGTCTTACTTCCAATCATCAATTCAACGTTTATTGCCCCCTGGCCTTGGATGCATTACCTCTGAAATCCTTAAGCATCATGTCAGTCTCAATCAAATCTCCTGGTCCCTCGCCAAGCTTGCAAAAAGTAGTATAAGGCATAAGATTAACAGAAGCACCTCCACAAACCAACATTTTGCTCATCAGCTTCCCATCAACGAAACATTTTACGTATAAAGCTTTTAAGTGTCGATGCTTGACTGGCTTATCAAATATAGCTTGTTGTATAACTGTCAACTTGACAACTATCTCCTCATACTTCGATTCATCAAAATCTGAATATACTTCTTGGTCTGCTAGAGCTCTAAATTTTGACGGCAACAGAAAAGCCATTTGAATATTAGCCGATGGTTGACCCCTATCAGCTGTTTGTTTAGCACGCCATACTTGAGGTCTGCCAGAAGCCTGAGCCTGTTTTAGCTCTCTATTCCTTAGGCATTGTACCCTTCTTTTCTGGCTTCTTGTCAAACCTCCTGGACACCATTGCCTGTGGTAGAACCACCCGAAATAATGCACTTGTGGAGGCGCTTGTCTTTCACCAGACACTAAGCACCCCGAAAGCAAGCTACATCGGGCGGGTTCCGTCGGGCACACCCCAAGGGAGAGCCCGAATAGTCCACATTTTCCCAAGGATCCAATAATGAGAACGAGTTACAATACTTAGTCCATTTCATACTTCCAGAGTTCTTAGAAATTTATTATTACATTGCCAAATTCAGAGTGTGGAATATTAAACAGCGGAATGATCATAAACATCTATCGATAATGAACAAGGACCCGTCTGTGCCCACCAGAAGAATCCTTCACACAACGGGTACTCCTCAAGTTGAACCTACAACAGGGGTAAATAAACTCTGAGTACACAATGTACTCGCAAGACTTATCCTACCAGTGGGAATAATTTCCTGACTCCAAGGGATATGATAAGCTTTATAGTTTGCTGGGTTTCTTTTTGCAGAAAGCAATTCTAGTAGTAAATCCTTACACATGTTATTATTAGCAGTCATGATTAATTTATTATCTAGCCATTTTATGTAAGCACCTGTTCTACTTTCAAGCAAGGGTTGAGCAATCAGTTCCATTTCATCACCTTTCATCTTTTAGTTCTTACTACGATGCTAGACTATAGACAAGCCATACCGGAACGCCGGTGATTCATGAATTAATGCCCCCAGCTAGGTACCCCAAAAACACACACCCTTCTTGTACCCTAAGCACAAGCAAGACTAACCCATCACTCTCCTATCACGGGGTCCAGGTCTCCGTCCAAACTTGGACTCCAAGCCCCCGCTTCTGAGTCCTAGACTCAGTGCGGTGCTTAGACCTCCACCATCCCTGCCTCCAATCAGTCAGTCCAGAAAGAGCCGGAACCCGTGACAAGAGAGCAACAAGTCTTTCCTACGCCCATACCCAAGTATGTGCTCGGGATAATAAGTCTGTGACTTGCCTAGAACCTAATGCAACTGCCGCTCCTTAACCGACATAGATAGGGAAAAAGTGTAGCCAAGATATGCCATGTTGGCCATAGGACACAACCTCTTACACCCACCAATACCCCAAACCATATCCCTACCCAATCTCCATTTTTTCTTTCCACCATTTTATCATAAGTGATCATAATCATCACCTATTGTGAGTAACGGTAGGTTACTCACGCTACTGACACCCTAAGCATAGCAGCTACTCAACCTATACTAGTAGGACTTATAGGTAGATATATCTATGCATGTAGTTTCCATAAAATACCTGTAACATAAATGCACATCATATATATATATTCGATAATCATTAAAAAATAGGGGTTATGCACCGGGGCTTGCCTTTGGCAGGCGGTGTGTCAATAAAGTCAGCAACGAATGGCTCCGGGGCTCCCTCCTATACGAGGACCTCCTCCTCGTACTCCTCAATAATCTCCTCATAGTCCTGTTTGTTCGCAGGCATGAACTCTACCAACTCGTGATCTACATGCATGAAATGATGATGCAACACTTAATAATACGGCAACAACAACTCTTAAAATACGAATACATCTGTCAAGCTACTAAGCTAGTTCTACCGACTAAGGTGCTACGTTACCTATTGTTACCACTAACAAGTATGAAACATGACATGTACTATCTTAGCAACTAAAGGCATTCTTACTCTTAATACCGATTTACTCTATATAGGATAAAACAAGGAGCACTAGCTACTCTATTTATCAACCTACTCTAGAGCTACAAAAATTACAGTGAGTACATAATAATCTAATGAACTTAGTGTAAAAATTTCATGGCTAAAGCTATCACCAATTTGACACAAAAATTCCTATAAATATTAAGTCAAATAATACTAAGCTCTCCTAAATGAATTAATGAGTCTATCATTATCACAGCTAATTGTAAACTAACTACACCAACAGATAGATAGCATTTTTGTGAACCTAACAAATTTTGTTTCACTATTTTTGGTCATCTATAGAGTTTACTATAATTTTTCAAAGTTCAGCTCAAAACTAAATTGAATAAACATTTATTACTTCACTAGAAAAAGGAAACCGGAATCCACCGCGCGGCCCACTACATGTGGCGCAGCCCACGTCCACTCAGCGCGCATGTGCGCCCGTGCTCCACTGGTGCGGCCCATGTGGGGGCACGGCCCAGCCGAGCGACGATGGCCCACGACGGGAAGGCCCGTGCGCGCTGGTATATTTGCTAAAATGCCCTTTCTCTAATACCGAATCCAACCGAGGTCCATAGCACTATTCCATTAGTCAGCTATCTTGCAATTCTGCCCCTCCCCCTTTCCTTCTTTACCACAGCCATACCCTCGGGCCCCCCGCGCGCACCGGTGCGGCGGCGCTGGCATCGGGCGGTTACGCTAGCTAGACCAGCCCTTCCCCGCCCTATCTAAGGAGCCGATACCTGCCTAGGCACGAACGCGAAGCACTGGGCAAAGAAAGAGCGAGCCGGGACACCGTAGTAAAGCTAGTCCACGGCGGTAGAGCTCTTGCAATAAGGTGGTGGCGTTCTGGTGAGTTACAACAACGCCGAAGTAAATAGGGTAGCAAGTGAGCTCCAGGCACTCACCATGGGCCCAAACGAGGTGGTGGTTCGACCGGAGGCGGCTCGAGCCAAGCTAGCCACGTGCGCACGGACGGTGCGGTGGCGCGCCGTGGTGGCAAGACTGCGTCAGGGGTGGCTAGGCAGTAGTAGCAACTAGGCAAGGGTGCGCCGGGTGATGAGTAGGTTGAGGCGAAGCTAGCGGTGCAACGGAACGAATGCGAGCGGCTCTGGAGTGGGGGCCTTGCCATCGACGCGTGCCACAATGGTCTTAATGACCCGGCGAGAGGAAAGCTCCAAATTGGAGCATGGCACAGCAAGGATCACAGCACGAAGGGGTCAGGTGGTTGGCTGACAACACCACGAAGCTATGGACAAAGCTAATTGGATCGAGATGACTCCACCAAGCCGAATTTAAGGCGCGGGTCCGGCGACCATGGCGACAGAGGAACAGGGGAAGGCCGGCATGGCCTGGCTCGTCGCTGTCGTGGCAGGACACGGCTGTCAACTCATAGCACAATAACGCACGTGCTACATGGCGATGGGGGACAATGAAACATGCACAAGATGGTCGGCCACAAGGCCATAAATCGCAAGCCGACGACGGCGGCTTGGCCCTTTGCGCCGCAGTGGACGGCGTCGGCCAGGGGAGAGGCAGCAGCGTAGCGTCGCATCGAGCGCGGATGTGATGGCAAGGCAGGCGGGGCAGGCCCACGTGCGGCAAGGCGACGGTGCGGGCAGGGCCATGTGCCAGCCCAGTAGGCCAAGTGCGGCCACACGCTCATGGTCCCACGCAGGTGAGCGCGAGGCGGTAGAGCGGCCAGGAGGACACGACGGCGATGGCAGAGCGAGCGCATATGGGCAAGTGAGCACACGTGGCCATGGCTAGCAGTAGCGCGATGACACAATGCATGCAGGCAGTGACACAGTGAAGCAGCGGCAGCGGACTAGCCAGGGCAGCGGGCCCACGACGGCGGCGGTGGCAGAGCGACCAAGCCCGCTTGGGCAAGCCCGGGGTGTGCCAATGGCGGTGTAGGTGAGCGCGCTTGGGCAAGCCAGTGCAGCGGTGTCAAGCCGACCCGAGACATGGTGACCGTGTCCAAACGCCGAAGCCGGCCAGGAACGTGCCATGCATGATTTTTAAAATGCCCCAAAAATCCAACTCGATGCTTCAATTGCTAAACCACCTATTTTACACTCAAGATGGCATGTCAAACTACTAAAAAAACCTAAGACCATACCACTACTTAACCTGATTCTTCTACGAAAATTGCCGAACTTAGCTTTGTCAAACCATTTTCTAACTTAAGAAATGTGACTACGTCTTGATCGGTTTTGAGTCGAATTCGATTTCCAAGCTACCAACCATGCTAGCTAGTGAATTCTTTTCTCGATCACAGGTATTTCATTGTCACCTATGAAGCTTACACTACAAACTTTATTAAAGTGCCGCATATGCATTCTATAGCATTTTCGTTTAATAAAAATTCGTTTAAACCCTAAGTGCCATAACGCGACATGAAATATAACATTCGTTTCACGTTTCGATGAACATTTCAAGTTACGTACATTGCTTTGCACCCTATATTACACACATTTACACATAAATATGATGCTCATGCAGTGTTTTAGCAAAAGACTATACAGTGTAACATCGAGGGTGTTACATTGCCCTTCCTGCCAAACATACTCTTCCTCATTACCTTCTTCTTCATAATGAGCCCAGTTTTGATCAACAACTCGCTTCCCGAGCTGATCATGAACACTTCTATTTTTTAAGCACCGATTCATATTATGATGATGATACTCATCTCAAGCATGGATAGACCTGCGGTTGGCTTGAGATTGCCTAAACTCTCAATATTGCTCACTGCACTCTGGACAATTATTTCTAGTAGGCAATTTTAAACCTTCATTCCAACAATGTCTGAAGAAAGGACAATTCTAATGTGATTCAACTTGTTTTCTTTCATACCTCTCTTCTTCTTGTTGACGTTGGTATTCTTTCTCTTCTAACCAACGCTGATAATTATTTTCCTTCCGTCGTTGCCATTTATTCAACAAAATTCAAGATGTGACACGCCGCCTTATCGCCCCATTCCTTGATGTTTCTCCCTGCTCATATTGGCTCTTCTATCGGTCACGATGCCTCTTAATTTCTCTATATTCATCAGCCAATATTTGCGTCTCTGTATCGACTGTTCTCAGTTTCTTTGGCCCTAGTTGATGTTAGGACTTTAGTCTTCCCTTTGAGCAACTTATCATCAATCATGTTCTGATCTCTTGGAAAAGGATTATCATCAACTTTCATCTTCCGAGGTGTATCGAATTTAAGCCTTCCTTGCTGAATAACCCTCTATATATGTTGTCGAAAAATTCTGCACTCATTAGTAAAATGAGAAGTAGCGTTATGAAATTTGCAGAACTTCTTATTCTTCAACTGATCAGGAGGTAACATAACATGATTGGTGGGCAACTTGATCTGTCCTCTCTCAAGCAAGAAATCCAAAAGTTTGTCCGATTTTGTGACGTCGAAATCATAGCTCTCTTCAACCTCTTTTCCCCAAGGATTTGGCACCATTACTGTCTTCTTACCCCAATTCCATTCGGCCACAGCAATCTCTTCTTCTTCATCGTCCTCATCGTCGTCATCAACTGAATATGGATTATAGGTTTCAGCAATTGCGACACTCTTTTAGAATCGGGTATCTCTACGCATATTTTGGATTTGACTATTGAGTGCTACCACTCGTTGAGCCAACTAACCTAAACTGTCAAACTCTTGCCCAAGCAGCTTCTCTCTCCATGTTAACAACATTCCTTGATCAGCTAAAGTAGCTAGCTGATCATCAGTTAGATTCAATGAGAAGCACAAATTTTTGGTCTCTCAAAACCTCTGAAGAAACTCGACACCCGATTCATTAGTTCTCTGTCTTATGGTCGTCAAATCTATGATTTTCTTCTCTTGTCCCAGTATAGAAATATGTATGAAACTTCTTCTCTAAGTCAGTCTAATTGGCAATGGAATTAACTGGCAACGATGAAAAGCAAGTGAAGGTTGGCCCTGACAGGGACAAGGAGAAGAAATGAACTTGATGAGCCTCTTCAATGGATGCTTAGTCCAACTATGTAAGATATCGACTGGCATGTTCTATTGTACTTGTGCTATCTTGACCAGGAAGAGTGACTAAATCATACAACTCTAGATATGGACGTTTGTACGAAAAGGTCTGCCCTTTTGGTTTCAAACCGAACTGATTCTTTATCATCTCGGTCACTTTGAGCAACAACTCATCAGCATTTGAATCTGGATTTCTCTGCAATTGTTGACCCATCCGTGGGTTAAAATTTCTGGTACCTTGATATCCTGGATTTGGAATCATATGAAGGGTATTGTAATATGTTCCATAATGATATCCTTGTGGAATATCTATCTATTGGGTCCTTTGCTGATTTGCTGCTTAAAGTCTCTGGTTGTAGATGTTGGGATCTATATCTCTACGAATCCTTTGAACTGATGGCGCTATTTTTTGAGCCGACGGCGGTATTTGGCCTGATGTGCCAAAATTAACCATTTGATTCTGAACTTGCTCTGTCGGCTGTTGCACATACTGCACTGACGATCCAAAATTATTCTATATTTGATGAGTAGTGGTGCCTTAAACTTGCTTAGATGAGCTCTGAACTGCCTGAACTCCATATGATAGATGGCGACCTCAAGTGAAGAAGCTTCTGTTTAGGTTCTTATATAAGAACGCTAACAAGACACTGATACTCTTCTCATACGACTTCAAGTGGGTGTGAATGTCTTGTGCCCATTTTATTTTGCTTACTCCATGTTGACTTTAGTTAATGAGTTATGCCTGCGTATAAACATGTAGCTTTCACTGGATACTACTAGTCATCGATATGACCAGGAGTCGTGTAAAAATCTTTGACTCAGCGACAAGACCCCAAGCAGATTACCAAGAAATCCTCGATATACTACAGTGGTAATTTTGGTCCCGCACACATTGTATACTCTCTTATGCCATTTTAATGATATAACTCTATTTATTTATTTTGTTGAGCAGTGCTTGGAAAACGTTCGCTGAGAAACACCGTTATGGTAATTGAAAAGTGCCTCTGCATATAGTCCAATACCCAATAAGTACTAGCTAGGTCACCGTATCTTTATTTATTTCAATTTATTATCAAAATGTTTCATTGATTGATGATGAATCTTTTTCTCGTAAAGTGGTATCTGCAGCAGGGATCAGGGAACAACTTATGTTGATACTACGTCTGTGAGTTCCTCATGGAGTACTCAAGGAGAACAAGTGAAGAGATCCTCGAAGTACGTAAAAAATATACACAATTTATTTATTACCATTGTGTTGATATATATAATCATATATATATATATTTTTCATACTTTTGCTTTTATTCGAATTGAAGATCGAACGGAGGAAGCGAAATGTCCTGCGATGTGAACAAATCAAAGCAATTCAAGAGGCATTGTTAGAATTTCTTATGGAGCAGGTCATAGATCTCAAAGGCGCGTACTACTATGACCCTAAAGAACTCATACCTAGTAGCCAAATGACGGAAGATTAGGGTTAAAAGAAATCCCAAGGACATGAGTATAAGGCTTTTGTGACTTTATTATGTACATATTCCATACATGTACAACATCTTGTATATATATAGTTTTATACATTTTAGTGTGTTATTTATGTATAATGCTCGAATGAAACCTTAGAAGTACGTATATATATGGACGTATATTAACAGCGTAGAATTCATATATGAAAAGCTAATCGAAACAAAAAAAAAATTAAAAAAACCATAAAATGAAAAAGGGAAGAAATAAAAAAAACCTTTAGTACCGGTTGGAAACACCAACCGAGAATAAACATGCCAGCCCCGGTGAAATGTCTGGGGGTCAATTTAGTTCCGGTTGATAATAGTAGCCGAGACTAAATGTTCATTTTTAATCCTGATTCACATAACCATCTCGGATTCATAATCCCGTTTGAGAAAAAAAAACTAAAAGAGGTTTTTCAACCGGAACTGATGTCTAGTGCTGCACTACTGGACCCTGCTGCAGGAGGTGGCGAGCGACGACCGCCATGCTCGCCTACCACTTCGCGCGCCTCCACCCATTCAAGGCGTCCATATACTCCCTCCAAGAGTCCAAGTTACATACGCGCGGCGTATACGGCCTGCCAACGTATGGTGTACGATTAATCATGTACGTGCACTAGCTTATAGGCAATCTCATCTCTAAAGCGGTGAGCCATGCAAGAACAAACAAGCTACAGCAAGTTACGTGTGTGATTATACATCCCCATGCATACGACGTGCACATCTCTGTGCGGCGTCCATACATGCATATGCATTTTATATATAATTAGATGAGTGTTCGTGCGTTGCAACGGATATAACATAAATTGAATAAGATGTTTGTTAGCTAAGTCAAAATCAAGAATATATTAATTTAATTTTTCACGTATATTATACCATGATAATGTCTAGAACACATTCATTATCATAATGAATCTGAAATAAAAATTAGGCTTGGAGCTGGTTGTCTGAGGCTAAAAATTTATTGCTAGACATCGAATTGAATTTATTCATGTCTGCCTTGCCAAAACATGTATACTCGGACTTACAATATCCTAACCCGCATGAGGCGTGACAATAATTCATTTTTTGGGAAAAAAATATTTGTTGTCAACACGCAACGCGAAGAACGACGAACGAGATTTAGGTCACGATCATGATCATTGCGTGGTGATATTTCAATAAATTTCTTTCTCTTTCCATAATTCTTTTTCTGTTTTATTCTATTTTATTTACTTGCCTTACGATGTTTCTATGCGGTGATTATTTGATTTTGTGAGTTTTATTTTATTTTATTTACTTGCCTTCTAGTGTCTCCATGCGGTGATTATTTATCTGCCGGATATGGATTGCATGAGATGCGGTGATTATTTGCCTGCCAGATATGGATCGCATGAGTGTTTTGGTCCTGCCGGGTAGATGTTGACAATCCGTATGTTTTAGTTGTAGAGATAGATATATACTTCAGGGTATACGTAGACAAATCCTGCATGTACGTATTATTTCGTGGGCTGCCACGTTATTAGCTGGACCTGTGCATGAGACAGCCGGTGGCGCCGTGGTGGAGTCCATCCAGATTCCAGAATCTTCTAGGTGGACTGTCGCACGTGATAGCTGCAGGAGATGGATAGGCTTCACCTCAACGCACGCTTGGGCGACCGGGCGGAGTACCAGCAGACAGGGCGAGCCACGCCGTGCTCTCGCCTCGCGCTGCCGCATGTGCCTCTCGGACGGGATGGAGACGCCGCCTCGCGCTGCTGCCTGTGCAGGCCGCTGACTAGGCTGCCGGCGGGCCGCCTCACCGTTCGCCACCACCTCGCCGAGCTGCGCGCCTCGCCTCGTTGCGCCCTGAACGAGGAAGGGGGCGCCGTCCTGGATGCTCTCGGCGACACTCTGAGTGAACCCGAGGAAGATGACGGAGACGAGCACGAGCGGCAGATGATGAGTAGCAGCGCAGGAGAGCAGGAGCGACGTGAAGTGGAAGGGGAGCTGGATGGATCGGGCGAAGATGCGGAGGCGGCTGCTGGTGCGGAGGAGGGCGTCGCGGTCGGCGCCTGCACCGGTGATGCTGACGAGATTGGAGAGAGAGGATGGACTTGGGAGTGAGAAAGAGAAAAGGGGCAGGGGTTTTCTGAGAAGTCGGCATGGTCCCAGCATCCCGCTGCCAACATGGCTGTGCCATGTCAGATGCTGGTGCTCGACCGGTTTTGGACTGTTGGTGTGCAGCTACAGTTGTTTAGAGACTCGTATGGTTGTTTTTTTTAGTTTGAGAATGACTCAAACTCTATAGAAAAAATAGTAATGTTTATATCAAATAAGTATCATTAGATTTATCATAAAATATATTTTTATATTCTATCTATTCAGTGTCATAAATATTGATGTTCTTTTCTATAAATTTGATCAAACTTTGAAAAAGTTTGACTTGACAAACCTAAAACATCACTTATTTGGGAATGGTGGGAGTATTTTCAATTGAAAATGTATGACTTAGGAGCAATGAAAACATTATTACTCCGTGACATGTGTGTAGGATATTACTGGCAGCTCGACGCATGAGTGCGGTAGTGTGGGCAACGCCACAATGGGAAGCAATGAAGCAGCCGATAGGGTAACATGCCTAGAGAAGACGACTTTTGCCATTTCAAATGGGCTTTCTTTTATCCAATTCAACTGCAATGATTCAGCTTAATCTTTTGCTAGCCCAAGTTAAGAGAATTCTCATTGTCCTTAGCCTCTCGAAACACTTCAGCCCCTCATGTCCAAAGCTTCTATGACTGAAATTTCTAAAGGTGGCTCAAAGGGGGCTCCATTTCTAAGGGTGAGTCAGAGGGGGTACCATGGCCACGATGATGGTAGGGAGGAGGGGGAGGGGGCTCGTGCCACTCCCTGCCCCACCGCTAGATCCGGCCTTGCTCAGGTTTCTCATCGTGCCATCATAAGCTTCGGTTGCTCATCTGTCATCTTGAGTTATCCTGGATTCGGCAGGGATGAAACCACCTCCACTAGAAAGCAGAGATGACAAGCAGGTGGCTACCTGACCGTGTGTTTGGTTGGTGAGATATGCAGAGGTGGGATGGGATGGATCCAATTTTGTTGTTGTTTGGATGAGAGTCACAGCAGGGGCAGGGACATCCCACTTGGGATATTCCCTCGATATTCAACATAAATACTTGAAGTGCATTCTAAAGCACATAATACTCATTTTAAATAATTCAACATATTATTTAAAGTTTTCTTAAATAATAACACATTGGCTGAAACTTTTCTTTGAACATTCCTACATTGAAATTCACTTGTGATGATATGCATATCAATCTGATCCAATAACTTTCTTCTAGATACATAAAGTAGCCAAACTATTTGTCTATTTATCTGAGGATTATCACTGTCGTTATGATTCTGTTAACTCATCTACTTGTTTATTCTCATTTTGTTTCTCTCGCTGTCAGATGCATATTTTGTAAATGACATGAAGGTGCTGAAATTTAGAGAAACAATTAGTGCTAGTGCTTGAATAAATTTACTAGATTAGAATCTTAGCAGCTACCGCGAAGAAGTTGGAAATATCAATAATATATATCCCTAAACAATTATCCAATCAACCAATTATGATGCTACAATAACAATGTAATGTGTATCTATGGCAAAACCTATGCTACCTATAGGCTATAGTCTATACACGTACCTTCTTGCATTATGTTTATAGTACATCCCGAGTAAGGATCAGTGGTGCCATACTTGACGAGTAATGAGTTCATGACCAAACTGATCATGGGTTTACGGCTTTACCTGATCTGTTGATTACCAAGGCCTTGTTCGTTTCATCATTAAATCATGGAGATTTGGAGGGATTGGAGGGGATTAAGAAGGATTTTGACTTGTAGAGAATTTAATCCCTAGAATCACTTTCAATCCCTTGGTTTTGGAGTGAAATGAGCATGCCTGGGAATTGGGGATCAATCAGCGTGCGGCCCATGCCGGTGGTGCTCTGTTGCGGACTCGATGTTGGATCTTGGCGTGTGGTTGTGTGGGCAGCCGATCGCGGGATCAGATTTGGGGCTTCGCCAAGATTGCATCGGAAAATCCTAGAAGATGATGCGATGGAAGATGAAACTTGCCCTGGAATAGTGTACCCATTTGTCACACGTCTAGATTACCTGCCACTCTTCACATTTCTGTTGGGCATAACCTAATACAACTACACGATAAACATTTGGAGAGGGGCCCTTTGCATCCAGGGGCCTAGGGTCGTCGCCCCGCTCGCCACCCTCTAGGCCCGGGCTTCTTGGGCCCACGGCTTCTCCTGTTATGGCTCCCTCCCCGTAGATGATAGCTCAGATGGTAGAACGCTGAGGATGACGAGCAGGTCCCATTGTGTATTGTCTCACTGAATGAATTTGAAGACCTAAATTTGGGTGCTGTTGTTGGAGTGAAAGAAAAAATTGAGCCACTCAAATCAAAAGTAGTTGCTCATGATTTAAAAAAAAAGAGTAGTTGCTCTTAGATATCTAGCACTAGCAGCACGCAAAAAAGGCTGTAGAGTATGGACATCTCTCTTCGCGCGGCGATAGAGCCCCGTTTCTAAGCTTATCTAAAAAAAAATCTAAAATAGCTAGTAGCAGGCTATATTATTAGCCTTGCTCTAACGTTACACTCACTCTCCTACGGTCATACATATGGCTCTCTTGCTGAGAGCACTAATGACCACCGTGGTTGCCTTGATAATTTGAGAGCACATTAACTTGTGTAGGCTCCTTTTCATAAAAAAAACTTGTGTAGGCTCTTTCCTAAATTGAAGGGGATTGTCGGAGGGTTTTCAAAATTCGTCATCTAAAATTTTGTGAAATTTTTTATGAAATTGTGTATACAAGTACATAGGAGGCCTGAATAACTCAAGAATTTATAATGAACACATCGCACTTGTTCTGGCCAGATTTCCAAAAGAGTTAAATGCATCAGCGGTCCTTGAACTTGTAAGGATGTGTTATTTAGGTCCACGAACTCTCAAAATACATTTTTAGGTCCCCTATCTTGATTTTTGTCAGCAGTATTTTGATTACGTGGCATGCCAACATGACAATCATTTTTACATCTAACCCCTTAGATTTACTTTTCTCTAAGAAAATAGACCCTCTCTTTTCTTCCAGACTGTCGTCTTCATCTTTTCCATTCCATACACCAGCCATGGCCCACGGCTGCAGTGGCGGAACCAGCAAAACGATAAAGGGGGGCCAGACAAATGTATGGAGTACCGATAAAGTGAAGCCATGTGAGAACCTTTGCTGCTAATGTGAAGCTATACCATCAGTTAAAACATACGTACTGATATGACCCTGCAGCACTTCCTCCAGCATGCACGCATCGCCGGTGTCGACCTGGACGAACTCAGACTGGCCGAAAGCTTAGCAGCAACGGATTTGCCTTTCTCCCTAGCAAAGTGGCAAATCAAATTAAAACGGAACAGCACCACCTGTAAGTGGCATCGATTCATTTCATCCGCAACAGAAAAGGCTAGACTGCTGCACCTACCGGTTGCTGCCTCCGACGAGCATGTCGAGGTCGGGGCGGAGCCTGGAGAGCGAGGTGGCAGTGGTCCGTGGATCCCCCGACGTGGCCGGTGCCGTCGAGGCCCGAGGCCGAGAATGAGCACGCGGCCGGTCATCCAAGGCTTGCTCCTCCGTAGCTCCGCTGGGCTTGGGCGGCATCCATGGAGCCAGAGGGTGCTGGCGCGGCCGCGGCGGCGGGAGCGGGAGGCGCGCACGCTCTCACGGCGATGCCCACGGCGCCCATCTCGGTACGGTGCGAAACTGCGAATGCGATGCGACGCGAGTCTCCTCTCGTCCGTGACGTTTCCTCTTCTTCCAATTCTGACAGAAATCACGGGATGGAGATCTGAAATCTTCCACGCTGCATGCTGGGCTGTGGGCTTGGCCGCACAGTGGGATAAAAAAGATTTCGGCTGCATGGGGTGGGGGGCCTGCTGGTTGCACCTCTGCACGGCTGGCCACCCACCCCATCAGAAATAGCTCCAACACTAAAGCCCATTTGACATGGCTCATCCAAAACGGTTTCACCGGTGAAGCTAAAGCCGGTGAAGCCAGAAAAACTGGGTTTTTTCGGTTTTAGTTCATTTTAACCCCGGCTTACAAAACGGCTTTACGCTACAGTGCCTCAATTTACGTAAAATAAATGAAGCCGAAGCGGGTATAAGCCGTGCCAAAGAGGCTCTAAGCTCGAACCCAAGACCCCTCGACTGGCACGTCCACAGCTCGCGACCCATGGATGAGAGCCACGCTGTGATTCGCGGGGACTGAGTATGGGTGCGCTCACGCAGCAGGAGCGCCGGTAGGCAAGAGAGGCGAGGAGAACGACATGCCATGGCCATGTTGTCATCGTCCAGCGAGGAGAGAACGAGCAGCTCCATGCGGCAAACATGGTGCCCGTTGGCGCATGTTGTCATAAGCAAGATGTCACGCGCAAGCACGAGCTCGGCGCCGCGGCGCTACGCAGGGCGTGACATCGCCTCCCGATGCACGCGGGCACAAGCTCGAGCCGCCACCGCAGCGCCGCCGCTCCCGCTCATGGCACGCCCAGCGGTGGGGCACCGTGGCGCCACCGGCGCACGGTCAAAGGGAGAGAAGGGAGGCGGCGGCCGCGCGGCGGAGGCGGAGGCGGAGCGGCTCATTGCGCTCTGCCGTGTGTCGTTTCACGCCGCCTCGTCGGCGACCTCGGTGCCTAGGTCGTCGCATGATCGTGCCTTGTGCTAGAGCTAGCATGTTCCACGACAACGGCGAAGCTCCGCCTCCTGCCCGCTTTGTTCACGCGCCTTCCACTCCCGCTGCGTGGACCCGTGGCTTCGTGCGAACCTAGATCCTGTCCATTGTGTAAGCGTGAGAAAGAAGAATGATAAAAACTCGTTTGTATTTCATCAAGGCTTATGCCTATATACATGTACATCATGGTCATAGCTAGCTAGATGCAAGGAGAGCCAAGGAACGTATGCATGTACATCTCTCGGTCGAACTAGCTAGACTCAATGAGAGCCTAGAACGTGCTAATGTGCGCTAACATGTTTGTGCAGCGCCTCCATCGCCCCCACCCACCGCTCACAGACCTCCTCCGTGTGGAGCTCAGCAGTCGTCGTGACCACCGCTCCATCCCGGACGTTATGCGGCAGCCGTCCGCAGCGTACCCGCTAGCTTGGGCGTCCCCAACTCGGCGTCGTCGAGTAACTCGTCGAGGAGGAGCTCAGTCGTGCTCAAAGCGAGCTCAGCAGCACCCTGCGCCGGTCCAAATACCCACCAACCCTCAGTCACATCACAATCAAGAAGAAGAGCTTGCCGCAGCGGGCGCGCGGCAGCCGCCGCCGTCGTCCGTGGGCCTAACCCCTACGACATCGTTCATGTCGACAATGAGCGGTGGAGCAACCGGTGGAATAATCGAACGCATCCGGCAAAGTGCGGCGGCCGGAGCAAAAGCGGCCGATGACGACATCGAGACCGTGATGACCGCTAGTAACGCACGGGCGTGATCTCGGCCGCCAACTACGCATGGTGTGCTGTCGCCGGCACAGGCGAGCCCCCGTGGGTATGGCCTAGCCACGCCACCAAGACTTGTGAGGAGGGGCCGACGAGCTTCGTGTGCAATCGTGGAAAAAAAAAGGAGACGCAAAATGAGCGTGAGGGGTTAAATGTAAAATTGACTGTCACTTGGCATGCCATGTAAGCAAAATACGGCTGACAAAGCGGCATGGACCTACGGTGAACCAAAAATCAAGATAAGGGATCTAGAAATGCATTTTGAGAGTTCGTGGACATAAGTGACACACCCTTACAAGTTCGAGTGCCGCTGATACATTTAACTCTTTCCAAAACAAGTGTAGTTTTATCTCTGTTGTAAGTCAAATTATTTTAACTTTAATTAAATTTACAGAGAAAAATACCAACATAAGTGCACTTTTAAATAGATTTTATAATAATATAAAATAATAATCTGGTATTATAAACATTAAAAATTTCATTTTTAATATAAATTTCATCAAACTTGAAAATGGTTTGATATTAAAGAACGATCAGAGGGAATACCGGACAAGCTAGAAATATCTACTACCTCTAGCAGCACGCAGACAGGCCGCGTTAGATATCTAGCAGCACGAAAAAAAGGCTATGGACGTCTCTTTCCGCGCGGCGACAGAGCCCATTTTCTTATCTCCAAATCGCACGGCCATCCGCTTGTGTCGTCCGAGCAGACCACTCATCCCGTCATCCGTCATGGCGGCCTCCTTCCTCAGGCCTCTCCTTCCTCCCCAGCCCCTCCTCTCCGCCCGCAGACCCCACCTCCCCGCTGCTCCCACCACGAGCACCACCACCGTACGCTGCACTGCCGCGCCCAAACCGGCAACCTCGACGCCGAAACCCAGCCAGGAAGAGGCCAACAGCGGAGCACTACAGCAAGTAGTACCGCAAGTAGAGCCCAACGGCGGCGGCGCCGCCACTCCGGACGAGGCGAACGGCAGAAACCCGAACAGCATCCCCGACGAGGAGACCCCGGCGTCGGCGACGGTGACCACCTCCTTCGCGGTGGCTCGGCGGCTGCCATCCGCCATCTCCCCGGGCCGCCGGCCGCGGACGGCGCTGACGCAGGAGGAGCCGCCCAACTACGAGATCGGGTGGAAGCGCACCAAGGCGGTGCCCCTGGAGAAGCCCCGGGGGTGGGCCATCGCCGACTTCCTGGAGAAGCTGGAGGGCCTGCTGGCGCGCGGGCGGTACGGGTCCGCGCAGCTGCTGGGCACCGTAGCCGGCGTGGTGACGGAGCGCGCCCGCGAGGAGGCCGAGGTCCTGGTGGCGGAAGGCGGCGTGGAGGAGCGCGTCGTCACGGAGCTCTTCCGCGTGCTCCGCCTCGTGGAGATGGACGTGGAGATGGTCAAGGCCGCCGTGAAGGAGGAGACCGTCAAGGAGCGCGTCGAGACGGCGCGCGCCCGCTGCCGCCAGGCCATCCTCGTCGCCCTCTCGCTCTGAAGCTGATGACACGGCTTCTTTTAACTACTATAATAATCAAGGGAGATTAGCGTGATGGTATTGGGTTATTCGGTTACTGGAAATCAATCTTGCCGCGTGCTGGGTTATCTGATCGGTCCAAACATCTCAGTATTTCGTCTGCGACACTACAGTTTTGGTGAGAACATGATGCCGCAGTGGATGCAGTATACATGTGCAGGGTATGCTATTGCTGGCCGACTGCGTCAATGTCGTGCAAACAAAGTGTGAAACTCCTGATCCGATCGCCTGATCGCGAGCGTATTATGGGCGATCTGTGCAAATCTGTACTGCCGATCTAGGAGACTTCCTCTCCTTTGTTCATCTTCACCTTCGCGTTCAGTTTGTCGTGCATTAGAATTGCGTGGGTTCAGCACCAGCCTCTCCACCTTCTGATGGAGCTATCAGTTGTTCAGGGGACGGGTACTGCACCAAAGCCGCACATTCCTCCTCGTTGTCTTGCCCGATTAAAACCGGGAGCAGCACCTGATGCTAACTGCAAACAAGTACATGAACCAGCTACCTCAACTCGGTCGATTTCTGCAGTAATTTGGAGGAGAAATGCCTCAAATCCCCTTAGGCCTTTTCCATACTCCTCTCTTAACGATATTGCTCCACCGTGGTCGTCCGTCCCGTGTCCAGACACCGGACGCGACGGTGTCCATGTATCGTATATTCCCGTCAGGTACTTGGGTAAAAAAAATATCCCACCGCAAGCCGGCTCTTTTGTTAGATCCAGTCAAATCCCACTCTCCCTAAGTCCAGCAGTCGAAGCATCGCTCGCCGATGGCGTCTCTCCCCCCACTCAGCCGAGGTCCGGACCCGATGACACGCCCGCACCCCACGCTCGCCGGCGAGCCGCTGGAGCTGGTCCGCGTTTCTCGCGCCGTCACGAGCCCTGGAGGCAGTGGTGCGCGCGGACGGCGTCGACCACCTCCTGGTCCTGCGCTCTGTGCAGGAAGCCTTCAACCACCGCCGCAGCCTGACGTCGATCTCTGCGGCGCTCCCGACGGGCACCCCCGAGGTGGACCCGCACATGCACCGCTTCCTGAGGAAGCCCAGCCCGCCCCGAACCCACGCGAGCTGCTGGATGCTAGCCGACGCTTCCCGTGTGGGACGCCATGGCGCCGGGCCCCGCCGTCGGGGCGGCGCCTGCGCCTGGATCCGGATGCACCGCTTCGACGCAGGGCAGGTGAAGGACTTCATCCAAACGCTGCTGCTATACCGCCATTCTCCTCCATGACGACACCCTAGCCCTCATCTGCCCCCTGCCTCCTGCTCGGCTGCCTTGAGGCTCGCCTGACACGGTGGTCGTCGTCCACTAGAGTGCCACGCCTGACAAGTTGCAAGCGTATATTTCAAGTGTTTCAATTATTTCAGAGGTATGTTGCAAGTATTTCATGTGGATGTTGCGAAAGTAAATCGGGACGTTGCATATGTTGCAATGGTTGTATACTTATATTGCAAACATCTGTTCTAAATGTTTCATCTATTTTTTTTCAGACATATGTTGCAAGTGTGTTTATTGGATGTTGCATGTGTTTTCACACATATGTTGTTTTTGTTTTGTCTAGATATTGCATATATTTTGCAATTGCTTTTTAAGTGTTTTCAGCTGTTTTTACAAGTGCTTCAGACGTATGATGCAAGTGTTTCAACTATTTCGAACGTATGTTGTAAATGTTTCATTTGGATGTTTAAAAAGTAGATCGGTATTGCATCTCTCTTTTCGTCTTATGATGTCTCGCCTTGGTGTCGCCTGTTTTCTCAATGGTAATGTTCGGACGGGGTGGGCCCGTGTGGGAGAATTTGTATTTTGTAATCTTTTTTATTCAATATTTCAATAATAATTGCTCCAATTTTTTTTCCGGATCTAACCATTTTTTGTCGTGGCGCGACCAAAAACGTTGTCGTGCCATATGTTTTGGCACGGCAACATGCACCACGTTAGGCGGCGTTTCCGACGTGGAAAATGCTGTCACACCCTGACAGTATTGATCTATCGCGCCACCGGGAGTGGCGTGATAAGATAAAACCTTTGAAACATTGTAGCTCTTTGATATGACGTCGGATGAAGATAAAATTTATATAAAATTGTAGCTCTCGATGAGATCTACAACTTTATAGTTTTGACATTTTTCTTTTGAGGACGTTAAGATGCTTAAAAAAAATATAAAATTTCAGGAGCATAATAACCGCGTACTAGTGCTTGTTGCGTTAGAAAAATAATATCTTTTTTGTATGTTGTCAAATAAAAATACTTTTTACATGAAAGTTGTAGCTCTCAATAGGATCTATTTTTGTAGTTTTCGGTTTTTACATTTGAGATCGATAAAATGCACGAAAAAATAATATAAAATTTCAGCAGCATAATAATCACGTACTATAGTTTGTCTAATTAGAAAAATAATATCCTTTTTGTATGTGTCAAATAAAGATAATTTAATATCAAAGTTATAGCCCTTAGTGATACCTACAAATTTATAGTTTTGAGTTTTGATATTTGAGGTCGTTAACATACTCGAAAAACTAATATAATATTTTAGCACCATATTAATCGTGTATCAAAGCTTATTTTTTTAGAAAAATTATATATTTCTTATTTGATGTCACATAAAAATATTTTTAAAATGAAAGTTATAAATCTTATTGAGAGCTCCAACTTTAATGTAAAAAGTACATTCATTTAACACAACACAAAAACGTTATTATTTTTCTAATTCGACAAATACCAGTACGCGATTATTATGTTACTAAAATTTTATATTATTTTTTTGTGTATCTTAACGATCTTAAATGTAAAAATCGAAAACTACAAAGTTGTAGATCTCATTGAGAGCTACAACTTTCATATAAAAAGTATATTTATTTGAGAACATAAAAAAAAAGATATCATTTTTCTAACGCGACTAGCACTAGTACGCGGTTATTATGCTCTGAACTTTTATTTTAGTTTTTGAGCATCTTAACGTTCTTAAATGAAAAAAGTCAAAACTACAATGTCGTAGATCTTATCAAGAGCTATAATTTTCATATAAATTTCTTCTTCATTCAATGTCGTATCAAACAGTTATGATTTTTCAAAAGTTTTGTCTTGTCATGCCACTCTCGTGCCAATGCATGTGGCGCGACAAATTATTTGATCGTGGCAGCGCCGCTGACGAGACCAAAAGATTAAATCTGAAAAAATAGAAGAAATTATTATTAAAATATTGAATAAAAAAGATTAAAAAATCCGCGTACGTAGGAGCGGGCGGCGTGAGTGGACGCGAGTCGTTCGAGTGCCGCGGAATCTGAGCGAGCGGGTCGTGCGGCATAGAGCAGGCGCGGAGAGCAGCAGGTGGTGTGGGCCCGTGTGGGGGCGAGCGAACTGGGTGGGAGTGACGCAAAATCCAAAGGAGCGGGTCGTGCGGCACGCCGCCTGTCCGCTCTTGTAATCAAATCTCCTCCTGCCCTGGCCGAGTTTTTTTTTAAGGAAGAGCCCAACCGGAGATGAGTCAATCAGTCAACCACCTATGGGCTCTGCCTTGCTTTTTTTTTTAGAAAGGTGGGCTCTGTTCTTGCTGTCTTACTAGACACGCATTATTTGGGCTCAATGGGGTTTGCCTCTCGGCCCATGTGTTTTCACTGAGCAGGATCTAGACCGACTCTGACCCAGTCCGTCTCAGGAACAGAAAAGGCTTTGGCCCAACATAATGGTGGACGGGCTTGGCCTGCTCTTAATAACATCTCTGAATGGTAAACAAACTGTCCCAACGTCTAACAAATTCAGAAGAGAAGCACCCTTCAGCCTCACAGCCTCACACGGTTTTTAGCATGTCTTCCCTCGCATCAAACAGATGTCCAACAGATTAATGATCAGTGGAACAGGTTATTCAATACTCATCCAAGCATCTTTGAATTGACTCGTATATATATAAAATATATAATATACATAATTTAATATAAAGAAGTTAACGCTAATGCCCATATCCAATCATGAAGTCTATGACGACCGGAGGTTTTAGCGCTAGTCAAATGCGTGCCCCTCTCTACGTCAGCCAGAGGTCGATAACGATGACAACCTGGAGGCAACTCCCAATTTCTTCTCTTTTTTTTTTTTGGTGCCAAGACAGCGGCGTCCTCCCCTCGAGTTCCATCATTTCTTTATCCCCAAATCCCATCTCCAAAGAAACCGATGAGATGAGAAAGAGAAAGGTCAGTTGTGTTGTGTGCCAACAATCCCAACAAGCGTGTAGAGAAATGGTCTCGTGATGTAACGTTAGTGCAGGCTTTTTACATGTGTGTGGTGACTGATGCTGCCAAGAATCTATTCACTAGTGCTTGATGAGTTTTTGGTTGCAGAAAATGCAGGGAGATTACTTGGCCGATTCGTGGCCATGAGCTTCGCGGATATTATATTACCAGACAGATATTTTTACGCCGACTACAACTACAAGGCGTATGAAGTTCCTTTCAAGGAAAAGGCAAATATACTACTCTATTGGAAGTCGTTTGGCTGGGAAGAAAGCAAAGAGAGAAAGGCAACTGAATTCAATTAGGTATGAGCAGCTCGTCGGAGTGGAAAATGGGACCTTGACGTGCTCCCAACCGTTATTCTGCAGCCGCTATACGCACAGGGCTAGGCCGCCGCTAGCTACGGTGACGACGCTGAAATCTAGCGAGCTTCACTAGTGGTTAGGGATGAAAACGTTACGGATATTTTCCGACCGTATTCGAGACCGAATTTGTTTAAAGGGGTTCAGATCTGTTCGTATCCGAGTCCGGATATTCAACATCCGATACCGTATCCGTATCCGAATACTCAAATCACATATTTATGATGTCGATATCCAATCGTATCATATCCGATATGGTTGACACTATCCGTATTCGAATCTGAATTCGGACAGAAATATAAAAATAAATGTAATATTAGTGATATCGGTTCGTATCCTGATCCGTTTTCATCCCTACTAGTGCTGGTGGTGCTGGGACGTCGGAGCTGGTGGAGTCGTCGCAGCTACTGCTACTAGATTAATTGGATCCGATTTTGCCTCCACCATTTCCTTGCGGAGATGACTTACTTTCCACTCACTCAACCTCGCCTGTCGCGTCACACAACATCACACGTGCGCACAAGAAGAACCATCAGGGTTTCAGGCTTTCAGCCTCGCTGACAGCCAGAGTTTCCTGTAGCAAGCAAAGCTACAGGATGGTTCCACGTTGCACTCTTTCTACCGGAAAAAAAACAACTCGATTTTTCTTTATATACACTTCCATGTTTAAGGCCTGCAATCAGAAATACAAACTGGCACGTAAGGAAATTTATTAACTGCCCTTTATGGCCGCCGCTCTTCCTGATAACAAAACCTAGCCCCGAAGACCACATTCAGGGTGTTTGGTTCCCAGCCAAACTTTGTCTCGCCATGCAATGCGGTTGCAACAAGAGTTTGACTGCTGTTTGGTTTAACGTGTCAGTTGCGGCAGCCACAGTTTTTCTCAGGCTTATTTGTACCATAGGTGTGGCGGCCATTTTCTACGTCACATTCAACCTGTGGCTGGTATGAGCTGTGAACCAAATAGCCTCGAACCACCCTAACCTTGCTAGACGCTTGCTAGAGTTGAGGAAGGTGACCCCGGACTCTTGAATTGAACGGATTCAGAGCTTGATTGGAGCATGAATCGAATGGTGTTTAAAAGGTCTTACAGTTTTTTCAAACTCTCCCAAATCTCCAGGCATATGTGGCATTGAAAAGTATTTACAGACGTGGGAATGGGAGTGCAAATGGCTAGCTGCCTAGCCGCAATGGATCTTTAAAAGGTAAACCGAGATAAAGTTTAAAACTAGGGGGCATGCAAGGCGTGATGCATTATTTTTCTAATCCGATTGCTCACTAACCCCTTGTTAATAAACTCGGATTAGAAAAAGGGCCATGCGGGGCAGATGTTGTCTCCTTTAAGGAGTTTGATGGGGACGGATTCTCCTGTTTATTTAGCGCCAAGTTCATAGCCACATAGCAGCCATCGATTCTCGGTTCTGATGACAAGATGTTCTCCACTCCTTTGCCATCTTGCTTTGGTTAGTTCATCCATCAACTCATCACCTCTCTACTCACACAATCTTTTTTTTTTCTTTTCTCTGAGATACATCATCCCCTCCATTACATTTGCAAGATATATTCTTTATTGGTCCACCCCTGTTTGCACATTATTGTCGAGTTTGCGTTGTATTATTTGACCTGACAGTACTCTTTGGATGTCCAGGCTGGAGTCGACGCAAAGCTTGTTTTTTTAATTGATTTGTTATTGGCCCCTTTGATCTCATGAGTCGTGATCAAATCAAATCTATTCGTGCTGATGCGGAGGAATATTGTTCAGTCTTGTGTTATGTAGTACTAGTATATGCAGATCATGCATTATCAGAGTTACCCTAATATCCATGCCGCGCTGTTCTTCAGTACAAACTGACTAAAGATTCTTTTTCATTAACTGATGCAATGATATGAAAGATACACTACTAAATTAAATTATTATCGCTGCAATCCAAGAACTCTGCGATGAAGGAATCGCAACCCTCCTTGAACCACGTTCCAGCCAAGTTTTATGCCTTAGTTTTGACCTATCTGCTATTTTTTTACTACCATTTGGGATCCGATTGCTGAATACTACTAGCTTATTTGATCGTCGTACGCAATTGTTGACTGAAGCAATCTCAGAGGTTTATTAGCTAGCCTTTTGTTCCGTGAGGTATCGTCCTTTCTCTCATCTCTCTACTTACACGAGGAAGAAATGGAAGCTCACGGTATACACGCAGTACTTGTGCCCCTGAGGTCGTCCGGTGAGCTATTTCTTATGTTTTCTTTTGTTTCGTCACATGTCTTCGACTGGACTTCGCATCATGTTTTTTTACACACATATGATCTACATAAATTATGTAAATTATGTCTTAGCACGTATGTCAAAATTATAAAATACCATGTACTCTACATCAGTACTTCAAAATAAAAATAAAAAACAAACTAGCAATGTGGCTCATGCTAACCGCACGGGTAGCTAGCTTTTTCACTACAACATTTGAGCTTTTTTTCCACGAAAATATTTTTTTAAACAAACCTGGTTTGGTTCGTTGCGGTGGAATCTGTCCATCTGGATTTAAGTCCTCAACTCAATGTGTGCATTTGCATTTTCATGGATTTATTCTATAATTTAATGGTGTCGGTGTACCTAGCAACGGGGTTACCTAAACCCCGGATTACTGTTATAATAAAGCAATTAACCCCCTGACCGATTCTCAATTGGCCAGGGGCCCCGCGCCCCCCTGCTGCATAACATAAAAGCCCCGCTAGGCCCAAGGTGACCAAATTAAAGGGCAACCTCGTCATTCAGGAAGGGCGCCTTTGCTCGGACCAAAAGTCCCTCGCTCGGGAACCCGGGAACTCTCGATCGATTCTCCTAATTGCCCAGTGACCTGATTAAAGGGCAGCCTCATCCTTCAGGAAGGACGTCTTTGCCTGGACAAAGAGACAAGTCCTCGCTCGAGAACCCGGGAACTCTTGACCGATTCCCCTAGTTAATTGCCCAGTGATGCCCAGACCAATAGACAAGTCCCTCGTTCGGGAACTCGGGAACTCTCGACCGATTCCCCTAATTGGCCATGACCTGATTAAAGGGCAACCTTGTCGTTCAGGAAGGACGCCTTTGCCCGGACCAGTAGACAAGTCCATTGTTCGGGAACCCAGGAACTCCCGACCGATTACCCTAATTGGCTAGGGGCCTCACGCCCCTCTTAACATAAAAAGCCTGCCATGCCCAAGGTGACCTGATTAAAGGACAACCTCATCGTTTAAGAAGGGCACCTTTGCCCGGACCAGCAGACAAGTCCATCGCTCAAGAACCTAGGAACTCCCAAGCGACCTGGCACAGGCTTCGGAAGGACGCCTTTGCCTAGACCAGCAGATAAGTCCCTCGTTTGGTAACCTGAGAACTTGCTCGGGCTAGCAGACAAGTCTCTCGCTCCTGGATCAGCAAACAAGTCCCTCACTTGGTAACCCGGGAACTCCCGACCAATTCCCCTTATTGGCCAGGGGCATTGTGCGCCCCCGCTGGATAACATAAAAGGCCTGCTGGGCCTAAGGTGACTTGATTAAAGGACAACCTCGTCATTCACAAAGGGCGCCTTTTCCCTGACCAGTAGACAAATCCCTTGCTCTGGAACCCAGGAACTCCCAAGCGGCCTAACCTAGGTTGCAGCACCGACACCCGCACGACCGAGGTGTTTCGACAACAATGAGTCCACCCCCCCCCCCGCCCCCCCATCGTCCTGACCGTCCTTCCACATGTGGCGACATAGGGAATCTTCTAGCAGGCCATGACACATATTAGGTGCCTGACATGAAGCAGAATCTCAGCGCTCCTGGAATCTTCTAGTGGGCCATGGCAGGAATTTGGAGCATGACATGCGAGCAGAACCGCAACGCTCCTGGCTCTGGAAGAACTCTGTCCCCTCATTCCCGTGAGGCCTTGTTGGCCACTGTAGGCATGGGGTCACACCCAGGACGTAACGCAACACAAAAAGGGACACGCCTCGTCCACACCGAGAAAGAGATGAAGGCGTGGGACCCCCATGTCAGTCTCTCTATGGGTGGTGTTGTGGGTTTGGTTTCGTGGTAGTGATTAGTGATGCAATCGTTGGTCGATGTGTGTGATTTTGGTGGCTTAAGGACTCAAGACAGAGAGGATATGTCCTAGTTCGGGCGTCTAAGCCCTACGTCCAGCAGTGGTTTCTTCATGTTAGAATGCCCTATCCAATTCTCACAATGGTCGAGGGAAAGGGAGATGTAGGGGAGCGCTAAGCTAATGATTTAGGGTTTGATCTGGTTTGCCTCTAGGGTTTGATCGATCCGATCTCTTCTATAGGAGCCCATGCCCAACCTAATATACCAGAGGGTGAAATACAATGAAGCATTGTTCTAGGAGTCTCTAGGGTTTCTTGTCCTAATCTTCGGTTGGTGGCGGCGCTGGGCACCATCCCTCATTGCTGATTGTGGTCGAAAGACCTGATCTGTCTCTGACATCCTCTACTAGAGACTAGAGCTGACCATCAGAAGCTAGAGTCGTCATTGTGCCATGCCTTGATACGTCTCCCTTCTGAACATCAGTCATGATGCATGGATTCGGCATCGGCGGCAAGGCGAGATCGTAGAGAGGAGGGGCGGCGAGCCGACGAGGGCCGAGGAGCACCTCTGGCTCCCGCGCTCCGTGGCTTCGACACAGTTGGCCTGCCATAGTCTTGTGTAGTCGTGCCTCTAGCAACTCGCAGTTAGAGGCACAAAGGTACGGTGCAGACTCATGGGCGGCAAACGTGAGGCTGCTAGGGTCAAACGCGAAAGAGGCTAGGCTTTGGCTCAAAAGAATGGGCTACATGTTGGCCATTGGAGAGGGCTTAATGGGCTGTTCTAAAGACTTATTCCTAATATTAGGCCGTGCTGGGGCTATAGTCCTGGTAGCTTTGGACTTTGTATCCGTCCCTTGTTGTGCTGTGCCACCTAACATGCTAAGATCCTAGGCCTCTCACATTCATATTGTACCGACATGGTATGTATTTTTTCATACCATACCATGCGTTAAGTTGTGCCATGACCCACCCTGAATGTACAACCTAAATCCTAGGTCATCTTCCATCGGCAGCTAAGACTCAGCCCAGCACAACGTGAAAACACGAGCGACCAAAATTTACATTGCAGGAGGTGGCGTAGCTAGTGGCGTCGGTGGTCGTGAGGACGTTTGGTTCGGTGCCAGATTACAGGGGGGATCAAGCGGAAAAGTGAGGAGCTGGGAACTCTAATTCTAACTTGTTTGAGGTTCGATTTTCTTGTGGTGTGCCAAAAACTAGTTTAGGCCTGGTTTGGATGTTGTCAGATTCATCTCAATCCATGTGTTGGGATGAATAGGGGTGGAATTTAATTCAAGTTTCACTCCAACACATGTGTTGGGCATAGATATTAGTTTTTTCAAACTCTTAGAGATGCTCTTACAAATGTATATTATTGAAGCAGCGAAATCACAGTGCAAGACACTGGTCCCATGATATGCGAGTTTGTTCGTGAAAATCAAAGATTCAAGACGGTTTGATTGAAGCACGGGACGGGAACTAGATGGCCGAACTTGTGCACCGGATTAATCTCTCGGTAGAACAAGACCTTGAAGATCTTGGAAGGGACGGAGGGGGCAACACTGGCAAATATATTCTCAAGTACAAGAGGCTATCTTGCTCAATGACGCTGGCCTCCTCTCTATAATACAATGATACACAACTCTTCTGCGTATTCGAGAAAAAAAAAATAACGCTAGTCACCACAGTCTAGCCGATGCCCAAAAAAGGTTACTGCCAAAAGCCCCAAACCCACCACGTCCAGGCGGCTGCCGCCAACACTCGTGCGATGCTCAATGTCGTTGAACACCAGCAAATATGGCCCTGTTCAGCTGGCTAGAAAAACGGCTGATGCTGATTTGTTGTGAGAAAAAATAGTGTTATTTCACTGGAAACGGTACGGCTGATAAAGCGAACAGGGGCCACAGACAGCCAGCGGTAGCGCACAAGGCCGCAGCCACCGAGCGAGCCAGCCTACCACTACCACGCTCGGGCGCAGCCGCGTGCCGCAGCCGAAGGTCTCGGCGTCTTGTTTCGCTGTGCCCGTGCCGGCTTATCTAGCCGTGGTCCCGGTCGCACGTGAAGCGAATATCGGCAAGGATCCCCTGCCTAAGCCAAACAAAAGCGATGCGATCATGCGATAGCCAGAGCCCGGCGGGCGCAGCGCGTGGCGTGCTTGCATTGTGAGATCGTCGCTGGGTTGGGTTGTCCGCGATCTTTGCGCCGACGCCGCATGTCCCCGCCCGCCCCCCGGGCAGGGCAGCCAGTCCATCCGCGGTGTCCGATCGATGCAACCACCAGCAGCAGCAGCATCGGCATCGGCTAGCGCGCTGGCTCTGGGGTCTGGCCGTGCTCTGGGACTCTGCAGCCAGCGAAGCTTCTGCTGGACGGGGCCGGGGACGGGATCGGCGCTCCCCGACGCTGGCTAAATCCCGCCCGGATCTCCGTGTAGATCGCCTCTGAGTTGTACGCACCGAAGCCGATCCGTTGTTTATGGCAGGGGTTCGTCCTGTCCCGGCTGGCCAGCGTACGTAGGCGCGCGGTTTCGCATAAACTTAAACTAATCCGCCTCTGTGGCCCGCGCCGCGCGGTTTCTTTACTCGCTCCGCCGTGTCGGAGCGACGACTTGCTTGTTCGCCCCACCCCCACCCCGGCGGCCCGCCGTGTCGGAGCGAGGCAGCACACATGTCGCGCCGCGGTTGGCTGCGGCCCCGCCCGGCCCCAGGGACTAGCTAGCTAGCTAGGGAGTTGGTGCAGCAGGCCAGGCAAGCACGATTGACTAGGGTGGTGTTTGGTCTAAATTTTTGTCGTTGTCTCATCAAATATTTGATACATGTATAGAGTATTAAATATAGACTAATTATAAAACTAATTATATAGTTTACGACTAATTTGTGAGACGAATCTTTTAAGCCTAATTAGTTCATGATTCGATAATGTGGTGCTACAGTAAATATGTGCTAATAACGGATTAATTAGGCTTAAAAAAATCATCTCATGGAGTACTGACGGATTATGTAATTTATTTTTTTATTAGTATCCAAACACTCCGTGCAACGTTCTTCCGACGTATCTTCTAAATTTTAGTCACCGGATCCGAACGAAAGCAAAGCAAGCAAGCTGCGGTGGTAGTCGCGAGGTCCATCGCAATAATGGGGGCGTACGCCCTTCGAGGAGCAGGAGGAGGAGCGTATGAGTCGAGGTCGCGACCTGCTGGTAGCCGCAGTACATACCTAGCTGAAGAATCGTGGAAGATTTTCCAGGTCTCAGCCCGCCATTTGCAAGCAAATTAGTCGCACATTAAGCGAGCAGGCACGGGCGGATCACGATAGATCAAGGTTGCGTGTGCCGGTGTGAGGAGAATGGCGTCAGGTCAAGAATCTCTGCAGGTACGTACCAAGTGTATCGTATCATCGTGGCGAAGATCGCGATCTCATCGATCATGTGACATTGACACACACACATGTGGTCTAGCTTGATTGAAAGGTTCATTCTTCACGACTACCTAGCTAGGGGAAGATGACCAGGTGGCTCTATCTATTACACACACGACACACACGTCGGACCTGTAGAATCGATCGATCCCCTTTGAAAGCACGCATTATACTACTAGCGTAGCGTGGCACACGCTCGCCACTTCCTACAGTGCGCCAAGCCCTTTCTACTGCACTGGGCCTCAGGTCGCCGTCGTCGTTGTGGTCGTTGCGTTTCGTTTCTAGCTGGCCGTGTTACACGATTATTCTGATCGTACCGTCTTAACGACTATAGATGTTAGGTGCTTAATTCCAACCGCGCTAACGTGCGCAGAGTGACCTGAGTGCTATGTGACAAATAAAGGCAAAGCCGCCGGACCGGATCACTGTCAAATTCGCCTAAGCTATCTTTTTCCTAGATCCCACCAGAGTTTGCACCCCATGCATTGCTTTTTGCGCCCCTTTATTTAATGATGATAGTAGATGTCTCCATCTTTGATTTGAAATGTCAGCACACAATGGGAGTATTTCTTTAAGGCTGTGTTTAGATCAAAAACTTTTCCAAAAAATGTTACAGTGCCATTATATCGAATCTTGCGATACGTGCATAGAACATTAAATGTAGACGAAAAAAACTAATTGCACAGTTTGGTTGAAAATCGCGAGACGAACGTTTTGAGCCTAATTGGTCCATGATTGAACACTAATTACCAACTAAAAACGAAAGTGCTATAGTAGCCAAATTCCCAAATTTCGCGAACTAAACACAGCCTAAACGCCAAATTAGTTATGTCATTAACACATAAGTCGTAACGATGTCAGCATTTAACGTTTCAAAAATGATGTCATTTAGTAGGACGAGTAACTCATAACTGAAATCCTCGCCAACAAATGATGATGTATATTTCGTTTGCACCTTAAAGTCTTCTTACTTACTCCTTCCATTATTCCAAAAAGAGTACATATCTTATTTTCCAAAATTTTAATTAATTTTAAGCTTGACTAATTTTATAAAAAAAAGTACTAATATTTATATTCTAAATAGAATTTATATAAAAATGTATTCTATAATTAATGTAATGATACTTATTAGATATCATAAATGATAGTGTTTTCTATATATTTGGTTAAACTTGAAATTAGTTGAGTTGTTGGTCTGCACTCTTTTTTTGGGATGGATGGGTATGTATGTACTAACTAGCAAAACATCAGCAGTAAGTATTCAGACTAATAAAAAGAATTGAATCTAACTTTTTTTATTTTTAAATGAATTAGACAGGAAAGATGTCGATTATATTAATATGGAAGAAGTGTTGAACCTAACTTTGGTAAGATTCAGGTATCACTATAACACAACCACTATTTAAAAGGTGTTTTCTTAATGTTATATTGTTATGTTTTCAAAACGCCTCCTCAGCTACTTTGTGCTTGAAGGCATATTTTTAGAGAAAATGCTTCAAAGCATAAAACATATATATAACAGGGTAAAACATGTAAACGCCAAAAGGCAAAGTTTTTTTTGTTTGTATGTTTTACAAAATGCCTTAAAAACTTATCGAGAAGATCCTCGATAGTTACTCAAACATTTTTATGTTTAAATGAATTTATAGAAAAGAGCACAAATGTTTATGACACCAAATAAGGGTATTTAGCTATTTGGTTTCACAAATCTTAGGCCTCTCGTCGGGTTCATAAACCCGGGGTCCCACGGGGACCGGCTTCCACGCCAAGGCTCGACCCAAGAGTTTAAAAACAACAGGGCAAAGGGGCGGTCCGACAACCGACCGGAAGGCCTGGCCCAAGAAGAGCAACGCCCGCTCATCAGCTACTTCGGCCCACCTATCCGGCCGGAGCGCTCGATTCGGGCTCCAACCGCCTCCGGACAGCCTCTCCGATCGGAAGGCTTGCCCCGAGCCCTACTTCCGACTCCGACCCCGCGTCTCTCCGACCGGGGTATGTAACAACCTCTTTCGCTCGCTTCTTCTCCGATCGGCGCAACTGAAGTCGATCAGGGCCATCCAACCGGGACGCCTGCTTCGGGAAGGGACCAGGACGAACGGAGAAGGCAAAGACGTGAGTCAAACCACGAGTCAGGACCATACCACAGACACTGCGAGAACAAAGGTTTCACAACCACCCTAACACAAATAGTATTGTAAGGCGCCGACATTTATCCCTACAGTATTGTAGACGCCATTGGACTCCCGTACGGCAAAAAGCCCCTCACATGCCTCTGGGCATCAATAGTGTTGTAGGCGTCGGGATTCACCATACCCGGTAAACGAGGTGAGACTCCTCACATACCTCTAGGCATCCAGCAGTATTTTGTAGGTACCGACGTCAACCCTTCCTAAAGAAGACAACGCAACCTCCCACGTGCATCGGGCATTCTACAGTAACATCAACAGTGTTGTGGGCGCCTACCATTATCCAATCCTCATTGGCGTGGGCAGCAAGGCTTAAAAGCATATGTACCCTCTCTCTCTCACCTGTAAAGCCATCCTCTTCATCTATAAAAGGGGATGCACTCCTCTCAACAGGAGGGCCCACCGATTCATCCAAGCTCAGTTCCTTTAGATTCATTAGTCCAATAGCTCACAACCACAGAACCGCTAGGTTCGGATCTCAAGAACACGCTTAAACACTCAGCTCATAGCGGAGTTCCCGTCGCTCTCGGCCCTTCCGACCGGAGCCGACCGGGCCTCTGGTACCCCCATCTTTCTCCTTCTCGTTTGTAACCCCACTGCAGACTTCGAGCCCCTGGGCTCAGGAATAAAGTCACCGACAGACCCAAACTGGACGTAGGGCACGTTGCCTGAACCAGTATAAATCCTATGTCATTGAGTGCTAGGACACCTCCGATCACAACGTACAGCAAAATTACAAATATTCACTAGTTGGTCACTTTCTGTACCGACAGTTGGCGCCGTCTGTGGGGAAGACGCTGTACGTTTAACACTTTTTGGTCATCGGATGACCCATTTTTCTGCCACCCCCACCGTGGTGGGCTCAGGCGATACGATTCGCTCCGGCTCGCCAAAATCTCCCATACCCTCGCCTGCTAGGATGCGGGTTCCACCCGTTTTCGAGCCATCCTAGGCCTTCCTCTTCGAAAGCCTGGACTTCGTCGCCTATTGGCTCGGCGTACTCCACCTCCGCAAGGAGACGCGCGACCTGGCACCCATCGGAGAGACGTCCTCCATCGACTCCGGGATGCGCGACTTCAACGGCGCGACATCTACGCTTCATTCCGAGCAAACTCTCTACTCAAACCCCGCTGTGAGTAATATACATGCTGTTATTCACTTACTACGTTCTATCTTCCACCAAATACCCGGAGGGTTGCCGTTGTCCCCATCGCTGCCACCGTACGACCGATTCCCCTACGGCCTCGTGTCTCCTGCGGATGCATGCGCCCGGGGACTTCAAAAGATTATGGCGCCGCTCCCTCTCACGTCTGAGTTCGTGGGGATGGCGAGCTATGCTCCCACATGTTTCCTCGACATCATGGATGACGACGCCGGGAGTGACGGCTCTAGCATCGGCGACGTGGCACCTAGCCACCGGCCGTCCCGCGAGTGCGCTATGGCGGACGCTCCGGAGCAGCCACCAGGGGTAACGGAGTCCTCACGGACTCATGCCCCTCCGGACCCTCATGCGGAGACCCCTGGACTCACACGTGAGCACGGGGACGATCTACGACGATAGTGGCCGCGTCAGCCACCGACCGCACCAGCGCGCTCGGCGCACCACACTGCGTCCCATGCGCATAGACCGGCGAACGGCGCTCGGGGTCGTGCCCGTCAGGTCCAGCGCAACACCCCGATTAGGGGGACCGATCCCCCGCAGTTCGCTCAGGCCAGTCAGAACATTGTCGCCGCGGCAATGCTCCTGCGCGACCTGTCCGAGCCGAACGACCCTCGCGAACGGGCGATCCACCGGAACCTCCGGGCACTGTTGGAGACCGCCACTGTTCAACAAGCGGAGTGCTCCGTATCACGACGCCGACTCGCGACCTCGCTCCCCGTCCGGGGAACAGGGACGTAGCAGACGGGGCACTACACCCTATCTCCGCAACAACCGCCGAGCGCGGCACATGAGGCCGCAACGACACCTCGTCTTGACCTGACACCCTCTCCGCAACAACCGCCTATCTACGCGCGGCTTGGACCAAATCGAGGCACGTGCAGCGGCGACCGAGTCCTAGCACTGACGGCATGGGACCACCAACCTTTGCCCAACTCCCCCAACAAGCGCCGTTCTCACCGCGCTTCAACAGAGGCCACGGCAAAGGTAAGGCCAAGCACCAGGATCAAGACGAGGGCCCCTCCACGCAGAGGGGAAAAAAGAACAGAAAGGATCGCCGCCGACCGGCCAACTCTACGTTGGTCGCCGCGGCGGATCATGCGGGCACTCAGCCTCAGCAAGACCCTCTGGGCCACTTTCACGAGCTCATGGAGAGCCCGTGCACCAACCACGACTATCCCATCAAACACCTCTACAAGGACTGCCAGCTCCTCAAGCGCCTGCTGAGGTAGACTGGCATGCCAAGGAAAGAAAAAGGCGAAGAGGCAGCAACCGAAGAAGGGGGCGCAGCGGGCAAGGATCCAGATGACTGAAGGATGAAGTGATCCAACCGGACGCCTACCGACTGAAGGACAACAACGACGATGCTCTCTCCGAACACCTTGGAATAGCTATGTTGTTTTTTCGTTCCCCTAAGTTTTAGTCTTACCATTATTTACTTAGCGTACGCTCATGTAAGAACACCCCAACCCGAACACTTTTTGGCCCAGGGCGCTCGGGGGCTCCACTAGGGGGCACTACTACCTCTCTGTTTTGTTTACTGTCGTGTGGAGAAATTCCTTCCTACCCTAACAAAGGGGTGGTTCATTTCCTTAATTTACCTTACGTAGCTTTGCTTTAAAAATTCTGACCGATCGCACCCTGCCTTTTCCTACGGTTACAGGCAGCTGAGCCTCGCGGGCCATGCCCCGAGCTCCCAAGGTTGCAGCCTACGGGACAAACGGGCAGGTACGAGAAAGAAAGAAATAAAAAACAAAGTTATGCTAAGGGAAAACTAAGGAACGAAAGGGAACAAGCTTCTCCGAACGGAGTGACTCCATCACAGAAAACAAAATACCACTATAACCGTTAAGCACACAAAAACATTTACACGAGGGCTCCCCCACAAACTTAAAAACTTTTTTACAGTCACTAAACTACTTATATCCTACAAGCTATTGAACCGCCCGGCGGCATCTGCTGGCGGCACGACCGACGAAGACGCAGGCTGCTCACTCCCCGGCGGCATGACGTTTGGCTCGATCGGAGCCAAGGCGATGTTCCCCCCTGAACCAGGCTTCGTACTATCCGCAGGCTCAGAAGCATCCTCCCCACGCATGCTTCAGGCCATGTCTTCACGGCGAACATCCATCACCCACTCGGCAGAGACTTGCTCTGACACCGACTGCGCATGTGGCAGCAAGCTCTCCCCGATCGATTGGATGTCCCCCATGCTCAGGCCTTCAGCATACCCGCTGCAGATAGTGGCGAAGTCCAGATTCGGGTGGTGCATCGCCACCGAGGTCAGCACCCCCGACGCTCCGTAAAACAGCCCGCTCCCGACAAGGTCCTTGACCGCGTCTGGGACCTCCGCCAGCTGGACAAGTACTTGCGGGACGATATCTTCCTCACATTCTATGAAAAACAAGCATGCTAAAAACAACCGACAAAAGATTCAAAGGGCAAGGACAAGTACCAGAAACTCACCTCCGCGGCGAGCTGCAGGTCGACCTCAACCAACTGCCGAGCAAACTGAGCCTGCTTCTGGGCGCTTTCAAGCTTCGCGGATAGCTTGTGAGTTCGGACACCACGGCATGCCCTTGGCCCCCAAAAATATCCCAGAGCTGACGCTCCTGGGAAATCCGGAGGACGAACCGTGCCTTTGATGGGTCCTCAGGGCAGGGCCACTCTAGGTCACCCTCCGGGGAACCGCCGGAGGGCCCAGCCTCCAACTAGACCACCGCCTGCTCCCGTGGTGACACCGCCAGCTCCCGCGATGACACCGCTAGCTCCCGCGGCGACACCGGCGGCTCCGACACGATATATGCCTCGTCGTCAAATGAGATGTTCACCACCTCATTCGTGTGGAACGCCGCCAGGCATCCCAACTCCGTCCCGGTCCGCACTTCCCTCTGGCACCTCCGGCTCCGACAGCAAGGATAAGCTGTGCGGCCCTCCACCCAGCGAGATAGGGAGCTCGCCCTCCCTCGTCTCTTCCACCGCGACCAGCGGAGGAGGGGCCATGAGAGTTACCTCCGACGCAACCCCCGCCATCGGCACCGGGATCGCCGCCAACACCGATGCGCCGCCGCTGTCGCCTTATCAGCAGTCGTCCCGGGGGGCACCACCCCCAGGAGGGAAGGCTTTGCCGCCGCCACCCTGCTGCCCCTTCGCTCACCGCCGCAACACGCTGCAGGGTAGGCCTCCAAGTATCCTGCACGGGGGTCAGGGCGATGCTCAACCCTGGCATCCCCCGGCCGCTGACGGAAATTACAGGTGAGTCACACTCCAAAAAGACTCGACCAGTAAAAGATCGAAGAGCAACAAATAGAAACATACTGGGAGGTGAGCGGAACGACTCTGAAGGCAGGCTCCGATGACAATGGACCTACGGGACGAGGACCGCTCCTAGTCCGCGACCCACACCCTGTCACTTCAGACGGGGGCGGAATTGTCCCGACCAGCTCCTGCCTGACCTGCGGGTCACTATGACCTTCGGCTCGAGACTCCCCGATCGTAGCAGCGGGTGGAGCGTCCTCCGACTGCAAGTCGCGCGTCGACCGAGCACCAGTCTGCCCCTTAGATCGCCCGGACTGCTCGACCGCACCCACGGCAGGTAGGGCCTCCTCCGGCTGTGAGTCAGTCATTGGCATCGGTCCCGTCGCCGCACAAGCGCCAGTCCACTCCTCGAGCTGCCCGGCTTGCTCAGCCACGTCCGCCATAGGCAACGATGGGACCGGCGACACCACCGAGGGGCGCGGTGATCGCGTCCGCTTCACCGCCCGTCCACCGATGGCGTCCGCGCTCGCCGCATGCTTCCTCGACGCAGGAACCTCCTCACACCGCGCGGCCACCTGCTCCTCACCAGCGGACATCGCCGTAGGGTCGTGACGCTCCGCCAAGGTCACAACGACCTCCCGACTCTCCTCCTCATCGGAGAAGACCATATCGTCCAAATCCATAGGATCATCCAACGCGAGTTCCGACTCGACGTTGCTCCTACGTTCCCCGGCCCTCACGTGTCGGGTGACCTCCTTCTCCTTCTCCTGCTTCCGCTGAACTTCCCTGGTTCTCTTCTTCTTCCGGGCATCTACCGCCTCCTTCTAGGAAGCCTGCCGGGCCCTGCCCTCTGGTCCCTTAGGAAGGTGCGACCGGGACTTGTACCTTTCAAGCCCCTACGAAACGGATGGCCCAGGATCAAGAAACAAGAAAAGCAGAGGAAGAAACATGAACAAAATAAGGGATCATACCAGGTTGGACACGACCAAGGCATTAAACGGTATGGGTTTCCCCACAACCGTATCCTTGGGCCTCAGCTGCAGCACCCGGCCAAGGCGACTCTAGACCTCATCATCTGGCAGGCCCTCCGGCGACTCACGGTCCGGGTCCGACCGGCCACCGTACATCCACATCGGCTGCGTCCTCTTCCGCAGCTCCTCCTCGATGACCTCTACCTTGTGCCTCTTCGTGCGGGCGCAACCCCACGACCAACTTTTCTGCTTCTCCGGCCTCCCACCGGTGAACGCCAGAAACGGCGCCTCCGCCGGATTCCTGATATAAAACCACTCCCTATGCCACCCCGGTTGGAGTCACAGGGGAGTACGCGGGATACGAATCTCCCACGCTCGGCTTCCTCTGCAGGGCAAAACCTCCCACCGGCGCGGTCTCGGCCGAACTCCCAGCCGTCAGGGTCCTCCTGGAGAACAGCCACCGGAAGAAATCCATGTGCGGCTCCATCCCGAGGAAAGCCTCACAGATGGTGACAAAGCCGGTAATGTGCAGCACCCCCATCGGATTAAGGTGCTGCAGCTCTAGACTCCACTCGTTGAGGAGCCAGCGCAGGAACCAGTGCGCGGGGTACCCTAATCCACGCTCATGGAAGGTAAGGAAAGAATCCACCTCATCGGGATGAGGTTGCGGGAACTCCTCCCCCCTAGGGACCCTCCAGTGACCACCTCCTGCGGTGGCAGAAACCCCTTCTTGACGAAAGCCTCCAGCACCGACTTCCTCACGTTGGACGACCTCTAGTCTGACATTTTTGCTCCAGATCGCAAAAGGATCGATGAGTTTCTTCTCTCCTCCCTCGCTCTCTCCCCTTTCTTTCCTAGAAACCACCGTGGCTCTTAGGAACACTCACGGCAAGAAGGAGAAGGGAAGGCGGCGGCAGAGGAGGAACATGCAAAAGAATGGAACAAAAACCCTCTCACTTCTCCTACTTAAGGAAAAGGAAACAACAGTTTGGGAAGGACGCGCCGATCGGGAAAGGCAGAATGGCGGAATGAGAAAACCTCTCTCTTTTCCATTTAATGCAGATAAGACGTGCCCTGGCCGATGAGACGTGCTCTGCCTGACGGAACGCCTCCTGATCAGATGGGACGTGGCCCGGCCATGGCCCACCACTACCACACGATCAACCACTACCACACGACGGGCATAGGAACCGAAGAACCACCACACGCGGGCGGCTCCCCACTCCCCCAGGACAGACCTAGGGAGACCACAAATGAAATCTCCACCGGGAGACCAACCGGCCCCCTGAGTCGATCGAATCGCTCAGTATCCATACCGAGACATAGGTAGGAAGCAAAGGGACACCCCATGTAGGCCATGCCGACTCCATCAAGAATGACGAGCACGGGTCCCGGTCGGACGTTTCTGACTGAAGCTCTCCAAGACCCGTCACTCCAGTCATCAAGGTAAAACACTATCAAACCCCGTCTATTTCATTATAAATCATTTCATACATCCATACGCGCATTTCATCCCATACGCCCATGCCTCCCAGACGATTCAGGCCTTGAATCGCCCGGGGGCTCGGGAACTAAGCATCGCACGTGCAGCGAAATGCATCAGGACGCTCCATGTTGCGTCATGAAGCGGCGGTTGCCTCATTCGACATGAGCAACCAACAAAGCCAGGGGAGAAAACCATATATGAGCACCATGCGGCCCTCGTTCGGTTCGGTAGATCGGGTCATCTCAACCTTCTCGTTCGATCCTAAATCTCTCGCCAGGCCCACAGAATCTCCATCGAGAGGAGGCCGTTAGGCCACCCGGGTCGGTCTCTGGAATGACCTAGGCATCTGCCAGGTTGCAGGTAAAGGAGTAGTGGAATGTCATAAGAGGGCTATGCCGACCCCGTCATGAACGATGGACCTGGATTCCGCTCGATCACACCCGTTTAGCGAACTCACCCGGCTAGTCTTTGAGCTCGAGCGATCGGGACAAGCGATGAAACTCAGCCCCTCCGGTTGTGAGGAACCGAGAATGGGGTAACGCACACAACTCACATCGACCACCACGAAGGCCCGACAGGGCTCGAGGGCTCAAGAGAAACGCCAAGGACAACGACCACGAACTCGCCAGATCCACGACTCTGACTCGCCCGATCCCGCGGCGCGCACCGACGCCAAGATCCGCGAGCACCGCCTCATCCAATCTTTAACAAACTAACTACACTTCGGCTCCATCCGACTTCACTTCTGACTGCGCTCCAGACTCCTAGGACCGCAATCCCAAACTCGTGTCATACGGCTTCACTTCCGACTGCTCTCTAGACTCCTGGGACCGCGACCCCGAACTCACGTCATACGGCTTCACTTCCGACTGCACTCTAGACTCCTAGGACCATGACCCCGAACTCTCCTCGTCAGGATCCACGAGCTTCGGCTCGACCGATTCCTGAACTAACTAAACTAACTCGCTTGATCCACGGCGCGCACCGACGCCTGGGTCCGCTCGCGACTCCGCCTGGCCCGATCCCACGGCGCGCATCGATGCTAAAGATCAACGATCTCTGTCGCATCCGAACTAAGCTGTCTCCATCCGCGGCGCGCACCGATGCCACAGTTTGTCCCAAACTAACTCGCTCACCTAATCCCACGGCGCACATCGACGCCAAGATCAGTGAGCTCTCTCACGTTCGATCCACGGCGTGCATCGACACCGGGATCAGTAAGTTCTGACTCAATCCAATCTCCGCGCCTAAACACCTCGGCCGCACAACGACGCCTTGGTTAAACGAAAATACGTCTCAGACTAAAAACATGCTCACATGCCCGCTTAAACAACACACCCCAGACGGTTCCGCCTGGGGGCCCGGGGGCTACACCCGCAGGTGCGCTCGCGCGCACCCGCCGAACAACAGAAAAACCTGCCCCGCTGACAACACAGAAAACCCCCCCAGCCGGTTCTACCCGAACCACCTGGGGGCTCGGGGGCTACACCCGCGGGTGCGCTCGCGCGTACCCGCCGGCAGGACAAAAATCTCCCGGACAAATCTGCCTGAATCGCCCAGGGGCTCGGGGGCTCCTGTCGAGTTCATAAACCCGGGGTCCCACGGGGACCGGCTCCACGCCAAGGCTCGACCCGAGAGTTTAAAAACAACAGGGCAAAGGGGCGGTCCGGCAACCGACTAGAAGGCCTGGCCCAAAAAGAGCAACGCCCGCTCATCAGCTACTTCGGCCCACCTATCCGGCCAGAGCGCTCGATTCGGGCTCCAGCCGCCTCCGGACGGCCTCTCCGATCGGAAGGCTCGCCCCGAGCCCTACTTCCGACTCCAACCCCGCGTCTCTCCGACTGGGGTACGTAAGAACCCTACTCGCCGCTCTTCTCCAACTAGCGCAACCGAAGCCGACTGGGGCCATCCAACCGGGGACGCCCGCTCGGAAGGGATCAGGGACGAACGAAGAAGGCAGCACGTGAGTCAAACCATGGTATAGGGACCATACCCTATACACCTGCGGGAACAGTGTTCCACAACCACCCTGACACAAACAGTATTGTAAGGCGCCGACATTTATCCCTACAGTATTGTAGGCGCCATTGGACTCCCGTACGGCAAAAAGCCCCTCACATGCCTCTGGGCATTAATAGTGTTGTAGGCGCTGGGATTCACCAGACCCGGTAAACGTGGTGAGACTCCTCACATGCCTCTAGGCATCCAACAGTATTTTGCAGGTACCGACGTCAACCCTTTCTGAAAAAGACAACGCAACCTCCCACGTGCACCGGGCATTCTACAGTAACATCAACAGTGTTGTGGACGCCTACCATTATCCAATCCTCATCGGCGTGGGCAACAAGGCTTAAAAGCATCCATACCCTCTCCCTCTCACATGTAAAGCCATCCCCTTTATCTATAAAAGGGATGCACTCGCTCCAACAGGAGGGCCCACCGATTCATCCAAGCTTAGTTCATTTATATTCATTAGTCCAATAGCTCACAACCACAGAACCGCCAGGTTCGGATCTCAAGCACACGCTTGAACACTCAGCTCATAGCGGAGTTCCCGTCGCTCTCGGCCCTTCCGACCGGAGCCGACCGAGCCTCAGGTACCCCCATCTTTCTTCTTCTCGTTTGTAACCTCACTGCAGACTTCGAGCACCTGGGCTCAGAAATAAAGTCACCGACCAACCCAAACTGGACGTCGGGTATGTTGCCTGAACCAGTATAAATCATGTGTCATTGAGTGCTAGGCCACCTCCGATCACAACGTACAGCAAAATTACAAATATTCACTAGTTGGTCACTTTCTGTACCGACACCTCTTTTCTATAAATTCGATCAAACTTAAAAACTTAAGACAACTATAAAAATTGATTTATTCAAGGATAGAGGGAGTAGAATTTATTGCTTATATATGTGCTCTAGTATTGTCCAATGAGTAAATGGGAGTATCTACATGCATAACCTCCAATTCATGATCTGGTCCATGTAAAGGTCATCTTAGGATTTCATCTGGTCAAACTTTTATTTTAACTTGGACCAGTAAAGCTACAAGGATTCACAACATATATATACGATTGATGCTACCATATTCACCAAGAAAAACTATTATAATATATAATTTTGCTATTTAAAATGTTTTATTTAAACAAAATTGCAAGTCAAAGTGTGTCATATTAGAGAACATGTCAATGTCATAAATGACATACATTTGGAATCAGTATTATGTATACTTTTGTAACTAACCAACAATGGTGTTTGATGAAAAATATCCTAGGAGATCACCACCTAACAAATAAAAATGAGTTAGCCATTCTTATTTAGTTTTGTACATATTTATCTATAATCTAAAGATGGCCATACCACTAGATGCAATTAAAAATTTGAAGCAAGAAAAGCTTGGGAGGACAGGTCTCCCAGACCTTTTAATAAGCCTGGGATATATTTGCTCTGCAAGAAGATCTCTTCCTTCCCATTTTAAAAGGGTCTCGTGCATCATTCAATCAACTCTCTCTTTCTCTCACCTCCTCTCCTTCTTCTCCAGCTAGCTTTGTTCACCTTGTTCTCCCAAGTCTTCCTTCTAGCTAGGTCTTCAGTCTCGGACATGAGTGGGAGCAACTTTGGGGACAGCATGGGGTGGAGCAGTAGCGGGAGATCGTCTGGCTCGAGAAGGGGCAAGAGAGGTGGCGGCAGCGGCGGCGGGACAGACAAGCCCAAGCAGCCGCAGCGAGGGCTCGGCGTGGCGCAGCTTGAGAAGATTAGGTTACAGAGCGAAATGGTGGAGTACTTCCATCCCCTCGGCGAACCCCCGAGCTTGATCCACAGAACGGGCAGCCTCAACTTGGTAAGTGATGATGGGTGTCCTTGAAAACCGTTTCTCTTCTATTTAGTTTGCTGGCATGCCATCATGTATTATTTGGAATCCTAATTTCTTGTGCTTTTGAATTGGATCAATCTGCTAGCAGGAGGATGCACGGGCTTCGACGTCCTCGCTGTCGTCGTCGCCATCTTCCTCCTTCCATCCTACCACCATCTCGTCGCCGTTCCCAATCCATCAAAATTTCGCGGTACATGGACACCTTTCCCTTGGAAAGATTACTAGTAGTTCCTTAGGAAGGAATTGGTCTATCAGAAGTTCAGACTTGCATATATCTAGCTTCTACATGAGAGAGGGATAATCCAAATGGGAGCCTTCTTTGATGCATGATTCAGTGGGTATGGGTTGCTATATAGCACAGGCCGGTGACACATGCATGTGGAGATAACAGAAATTAGTCCCTTTTTTCTGAACACAGAAGAGTGGGTCTTAAAGCCTAATTCTTCATGACCAACAGTGAATTGATTGGTCTATCGTTTGTTCAAAAGAAATATCTTTGACGAGTCATGCTTCTATACCAGATTCAGTTGAGTTGGATATATATGCACTTTCTAGCTAAGTTGGTTGGACAGCTCTAAATCTTCTCTTTCTTTGTGATTCGTTATTTGTCGCCTTTTTCTTGTTCGTGTGTTTTCTTTGATATCTAGCTCCATCATGTGGTTTCTTTGTTTGTGTGGCTCTTCTAAATCTTACATATATTGTAATATAATAAAATGCGCAGCGAACTCCTAAAACCAGTTTATATCAAATCTTCTTTTGTGCTTTCCATCCTAATGCATTATGAATCATTGCACCAAGCTAGATAGAGTTCTTACATTATTTCTGGCTTTATGATGTAGATGCCATACGGAGAGAGAGACGTACGATACAGTGAATTCCAAGCTCCCATCATAAGGTACGATGGTGGCCTGTTGGCAACTCATATATTATCACTGCATGCTCACTTACTGAATTTAAGAGATGTCTCACTTAATAGCTTGCACAAGCTCCAACTAACATTGCTGATTTTGCAACTACGTGTGCCAACTACCAGATCACCGAGCAGCAGTGCTGTCTATGGCAACGCACATTACGCGCAGCATCCTAACATCACATTGCCTCTCTTTGAACCACAGGTATGTAGACCATCATAAGAGTGAGGTAGAGTTGAATGAGTGATCTACTCACTGTTCACCTAGATGAATTATCTTACCATTAGTATTTATATAGATAGATATATAAACATGTTTGGTTGCAAAATTTTTGTATAGGAATCTGCCCGATTGAAGGGACATCATGATCGAAGTCAGTCAGCAGATTCAACAAGTTTGAACTCCGACGATCCACAAGACGTGGACCTTGAACTCAAGCTATGATCCTAAAATGTTCCTCCTTTCTCCTCTCCTTCGATGTGATCTGATGTGATAGATTTGTTAGTCTTCATGGGCCTTTTCACTTGTGGTGCAATAAGTTTCTGAATTGGTGCCACTAGTCAGAACTCAGAACCAATGCAAGAGGATTTGCCGCCTTTTCTGTAATGACATGTGCCCTGTTCGCTTGGCTGATAAGCCACGACTGAAAGTACTGTTGGCTGATTTATTGTAAGAGAAAAATATTGTTCGCTGGCTGAAAAAGTACGACTTATAAGCCAAACGATCAGGCGGATGATGCCAGCTGCAAGAAGAGAAATAGTATTAACGCGCTTTTTTAATCAAGACATGCATGTTGTGTGTGCATGGGCATGGGATCTGGTGATCATATCTAGCAGTTGTTCTGATTGTACTGTGAAGCATAGAGATGTGTTGACTCTTGCCTGCAACTGCAATCGTATACATTGACACAGTTCGTACATGGGTTGTCATTAATTTATGCAAGACAAATTTCATCATTGCTGAGATCAGAGAGAATGTTCGTATGTGTATGAGCACTTGCATATATATGCATGCCAGCTGAATATTTTGATCCACAAGCACAAGAGATGGAAATAGAATAATGACTTTATCTTCATGCATGATCTCAAACACAGCTGTCTTCTGTACTACTTCTAGCAGTACAGCTTGCCTCAGCTGTTATATTATTTCGTTCTTGATGTCTGTATACAATTTTTTTCTCCGTATGCACCAATAAGGTTCTTGATCTACCTTTGCATAGTAACATAAGAATGCGTCTTTTGACCATGCATTCATAGTGTGCATATATAGAGCATACATGCTTAGGCAAGGATACATATGCTCCATATTAGGCTTTTATTTGTATTATTGATCACATACTTCAAATTTCTCTAAAAAAAACTTTCAGACTTCAAATATATGTACTATTCTCGTCATCTGTTTGTTTTAGAGCTTTTAGATATATACATGCATGACACATTATCAGCGCGGTGGAATATTGATCAGCAGCTAGCTCATTATCTACGTACATTCTACGCTACAACATATAAGGTATGGTTTGCCCCCACGCTCAAACTATGTACCACAATTCATGCTTAGTTGCTTATATACTAAACTAGCTAGCTACATTCGAGTGCAATTGTATGTGCGCAAATTTAACATCATAGTAAAAATAAATTCGCAGTGTAATTGTGCATAATAATATATACACACATGATATATATATATATATCTGCATGTCAAATAATGCATCTAAGCTCATGCAAAAGTGTCAGTGATTGAGCATGGATAAGTGCAGACCAATACCGTATCAATATATATTAGTAGCACAGAATTGAAAAATATGAATACCGGTATTATAGTTTTGCATATGCGTGTTTTAGATGAGGTAATTAACATCAGCAACAACGCGATCGCGAGATAAATGTGCACTCTAGCTTAGCTTATAACAATTCAGTGTCTGAATGTATATATACATATGCAATGGCTAGCTATAGCTAAATCTATATGTTCTGGATTACACAGCACGTGCACTGCTATATATATACGATCTGAATTACTCTCTTGTTAATGCAAAATTTCTCTTTGCCATGCCTCCACACATGCATATCACACATACTGTACACGTGCATGTGCATATCATATACAGTATCTGCTTTCTGTGCTTATTAGTAATGCTGGTTATTACTAATAATTAACTCCTACGTATATATGTGTAGTTTATGAATTAGCTATAGCCCCCTTGAAAAAGCAGAGTTAATGCTTGGTTCAAGTTCGCATAACTATATCTGATAACAATATCATACTCATCAGAGTCTCTGATTAAATATGCAACAGTTATTTCATTCCAATCAGGTTGAAATCTCTATAGCAAATCTATCCTTGTTTTCTAATGGAGAATGTACTATATATAACCGGCCATGCATGTCACTAACTAATGCAATGCAAGTATATGCATTACTGTACACATAACACCAAGAGCATATATAATTGCCTGGCATCTTTTGTGAAGAAGAATTAGCTAGCTAGGCGTGAGATGCAGCATGCTTTTCAATTACTGGCCGTACGTACACTACGACTACTTTTGTTTCTCCATCCCCCCAATTGATTCAAGATGACCTTTTTATTTTATACAAAGATTAATCTCATACACACATCATATATGCACACCTTTACGGAGACATTGCATGACAGACTAATCGAAAAAATATATAGATTATGTATGGACATAATCAAACCATATCATCCTCGATCTCAATCTCCATCTAATTAGCGTGTACGAATCTTCCTGGAAAGATCCAACTCATCCTGTCATATGACGAGTCCTCGCTGTCCCCCCAAAGGCGTATCAGTTCGATCGGATGCGAATTGCACCAAATCCCCAAATGGTACTTTTCTAATCGCACCTTTTCGGTTCATCATCGCATGCATATGCCTCTCAGAGCATTTTTAAAACGCACGCTGCATTGCTGCCTGCTGGCTGCCTGCACACACACACATAATCGTTGGGTGGTCTGAGGAAAACATGCATGCATGGTGCAAGTTGATATACTTAAGAGATGATTAATGGCATATTATATATTTTATACGTCCACCATCCACAGGGGCATGCAAGATAAGTGTATGCATAGGACGCACGCACGTTACGGCCCCAGCAACTTGCAACTAGTGGTGTGCTTATTAGCTGATGCTGATCATCACCTTCCCTCTAAATCAAAGGCCTTTTAGTATTTGTTTCGGAGGGAATGTCATTAGTTTGCACAACTGAAGCACCAACATGCAGCACTTGGATGCAGTGCTACTTGATCTTGAAACTGGAGATAAATGCCAGTTGATCTGCAGTACCAACATGCAGCACTTGGATGCAGTGCTACTTGATCGTGAAACTGGAGATAATCGATTGTATGTACATTATATATGTACTCTATAGCAGTACGTACATGGTACAACCATATATATGCATAATTAGGACTAGCTAGTAGGAAGAAACCATCGTATATGGTTCGATCTAAGGGGGTGTTCGGCTGGTATGGTTGTGGAGGAATTTGGATGGTTTGGAGGAATTTGTGAGAGAAAAATACTGTTCCGAATGAAAAAAGAAGCGGATCAAGTCGGGTTCAAGACCCTATTTGTTTGAGCTTCTGGCTAGTTTTGGATTGCTAGCTTTTGAGAGCTCCAAAAGCCAGATCGTTAGAATTACAGAATATCACGAGGATTGCATATATGCATTTTTATTTGTTAAAGAAATGCAATCAGAGACATACTTAGTTAGCTTAATCACGTGGGTACACCCAATGTTGGCCAAAAGTGGATCAGGTGAATTCTCTAATTTACGTGTAGGGCCGATCACTCAATAGGTCTAGTGGGCCACTTTATATAGCTAGAACTCGCTGGTTGCGTTGTTCTACCTAGCTAGCTCTATACCCATCATGCATGTTTCAGAGCTGGATAGTGCTGTGTCAACGAGATCGATCAGCTGCCGATTTGACAGAGCAAAAGCGCACAGCCACTCAAAGGCCGGCCGCGATTAGACAAGGGGGCCGTTTGTGTGCTTACAGAGATTTGATTTGAGACCACAAATACCAGCTGATGTTCTCTTGGTGATAACGCACTGGATCGGATGAGTTAGTATATTCGGAAGCATCAGGCCTTCAGGCCCGTCGATCATGTGATGCTGATGCATGCTTGATGGATAATTGGCTAATGCTAATTATTTATATGCATATGCATATACGTGGCCCAATTTGTCTGTATAATCCTCTAGAACGAACCACACGTACCAGATATGAGAGAACACACGCTCTAAATGTTGAAAACTAATTAAGTTGCTAAGTCTGATTTAGTGCAGGATTTTTACTAGTGTACCTGTATACGTGGCTCCCATCGTCTTAATGGGACTCGAAATATCGGTCGTTTGCAGATTTGACGCTGGTCCCACATTCATAAATACAGATAGACCCACTTATCATCCATCTCAATGTTATCGTAATAAGGAGTCAATTTTTTAAGTGTCATTTTTACAAATTTTTCCGCCTTAGACGACGATGGATGGATTCGCATTTGATGTCATTTTGCATCAACAACAATGTAGAAACATCGAGTAGACATCTAGAGAAATCAACAACAAATATCACTTATGGGAGTTCTCCCCCGCTGAACCCCGCCGGTGGCCACTCCGGCCCCGGCGTCCACCGTCCAAACCGCCGGCTGCCACCCAGGCTCCGCCGGCCACTGCTCCGGTGCCGTCGTCCACCCTTCTCCCTCCTCCTCCTCCATGGAGTCTGACGGTTCTGGGGAAGGTTCCCCCAACCTCCCGCCCCTGGCCACGGCAGCGGAGGCCGTCCTCGCTCAGGCGGCCGGGTCGTCGCTCTCCCCCTTCGCTGCTCCCTGGGCGCCATCCTCGCCGGCCGCTGCGGGTCCGTCCGCTTGGGGGCCCCAGGACATGCTTTCCTTCTCTGACTCCGACGCGTACTCCGACGAGTCGGATGAGCCGGAGCCCGTCGATGCGGCGGACAAGGGGAAGGCAGTGATGGCACCCAGCCGCGGGAGACGTCGCCGCCGCCGCTCTCGTCCTTGCACGGGAGGGTTCATGGCCGACGCTCGCCGCCAGCCTCCTCCTCGTGCCGCGCGGGAGGCCTCTCCGCAGAGGTTGGAGATGCAGGCTCCGCGCGCGTCGCTGCGGGTGAGCCTGCGCGGCCTACTCGTCCTCACCACCACGTCCCCCGGGCCAGCGCATACGTCGACGCTGATGGATTCACGCTGGTCGAGAGCCGCCGTTGCTGGCGCAGCTGGGAGCGCCCGCATGTCTCCCGCCACCGCCCCGTCCCGTCGACGCTGGTGGGCCTCTGCTTCAACTGCCTGGCGGGGGACCACGTCGCCGCCGAGTGCCGTTTCCCGTCACGCTGCCTACACTGCAGGTGCCCGGGTCACCGCGCTCGCGACTGCAAGCGTGGCCGCTTCCCCACGCGACAGCCCGCGCGCGGCAGGGGCGCGCCGCGGCCACGTCTGGTGCGCCCAGCTCGCCCACCGTCGCCCTCCGGTACCGTTTCCGGCCGGTCCTGCTCTACGGATCAGGATACCTCCGTCCCACCCGTGTGCGGGGAGCACTTCGGGTCGCCGCAGCGTACCGCCGAGCCTGCTGATGATCCTGCGCGGGCATCTACGCCGCCACCCCCGCCGCGTTCTCCGCCGCCGTCACCTCCGCCGGGCCACCCTTCCACGCGCCCGGTTTCGGAGATTGTCGTATCCCGCGGTCGGTGGAGATCAACGCCGTCAAGGAGGCGCTCTCTTCTCTGGCCCTGGTGGCCATAGTCGGCGGGACTCGACCTCCGGTCTCCCCTGCTGAGGTCCGTGAGCTCCTGGTGTCGTTCTACCACATCCCGTCGGAGTCCTTCACTGTCAGCCGGTACTCGCAGAAAGACTTCCTCGTTCGTTTCAACGACAGCGACAACCTCCTCACCGTTCTCCATGGACCTGTGCCTGTGAACACCCCCTTCTTTGTCGTCTGGAAGAGGTGGCACCGTCAGTCGATGGCCTCCGCCGGCGCTTTGCGCTACAAGGTCCTCCTCGGCCTCAGGGGGATGCCGGCCCACATCGCAGGTCTGGACGCGGCGGAGCGCATTCTTGCCAGCTCTTGCGCCGACCTCGTCGAGGCGCCGCAGATGGCGGACAGGGAGGACCTGCGGGAATTCTTCGTTGCCGCTTGGTGCATCCACCCAAGATTCATCCCGCAGCAGAAGATCATCGTGGTGCCCCTGTACCTACGGGAGCACGAGGTCATCCGCTCCGAGCTTCCGGCGCTGCGGTACCTGGTGCGTATCCGTGTCGTTGAGTCTCAAGACTGGACAACGCCGCCGTCCACCGACAACGACGAATCGCCGGGGGACAGCGACGACGGTGAGGACCCGGACTGGCTTGACTGGGGTAACCGAGGCCGCTCGGGGCCGTGGCCGCGCAGGCACCGTTTCTGCGGCGGCGGCGACGACGAGAACTCCGGCGGCGCTCCGGACCCACAGCTGGGGCCCGGGTGGGGCCCAACGTTTCGGGAAGCGCCGCGTGTCGTCGTCAGGAAGATTCCTTCCCCGTTGCGCCCCGAGGCCGGTCTTCGGTCCGCTAGGTCACACCTGCTGACGCGGCCGAAACGTCAGATGCTGACAGCCGGCCCGGCGTCGCCTTCCTCCACTCAGTCGCCTAAAGCAGCCAATCCTTTCGAATTTCAAACCATCTCCACGCCGATGATCGCGCCATCAAGAATTGATCCGATGCTTACTTTCGTCGAGACACGGGACGATGGGCGCGCCCCTCCCAGGGTGGCGCCTATCGATGCGCTGCTTTCCAGCCAGGAGCCGGACATGGCGCCGCTAAGCTGCCAGCCGGGCGAGTCGTGGGCTGCGGTGCTGGTGGCTGACGGCCATGATCAGTTGGCACGGCCCGCAGTCCCGCCCGTTGATCGCGGCGGAAACCCAGAGCTGCTTCCTACAAGCGACGACAACTTGGACCCTCCGTCTGCCACGGTGGTGCCGTGCCCACCCGACGCCAACGAAAAGGAGAGTGTGTCTGGTGATGGGCTTAACCATTCTGGGCCTGGAGGCGGAGTCGTGGGCTCCCCGCTCACCATCGAAGCGGGCCTCCAAAATTCCTCTCCGAGCTGCTGTGACATGGTGCAGAGATCCGATCCAATGAGGACTTGGCCGATCAAGCCCAACACACGGCGGCAAGCCCAGCGACTCCTACCCCTTCTGTTGCTGGATCCTCCACAGTTCCACCGCCAACCATCCTGCTTCCACGCCTGTCGCAAGTTCCCCTACAGTGTGCTCCGCCTCGGTCGAGGACTTCATTGCCGGCCTCAGGCTGCCGCTCGAACCGCTGCTCATCCAGTCGCCGCCGCGCCTCCGTCTCGCGCGTTCCAGTGGAGAACCTCGTCCCGCGTCGTAGTGATAGGCTTGCGGCGAAGTCTGTCTACCGCGACCCCAACCCGGAGAAGCAGGCCAAGCAGGTCATGCTGAACAAGTGGCAGCCCTCATCCAGTGCTCCACGACCGTCGCTAGTGACACCCGACGCCTCCATCACCACTCGTTTCCACGAGACGTTCCAGGAGCCGCTGTCTTTCATCCAAGCGCGCCGCAATGCGGGAACTCTTCCCCATGCATGGTGCTCGCAGGAGGTGGGCGGCGACGCAGGCGTCTTGAGCACGGGTTCCCTCAACGTCGTAATCTCTTAGGTGGCACTTTCAGTTTCTTAGTTAGTTACAACAGCGTGTTTTTCACCGCCAGCGGTGCCATGTGTTCGTGTTCAACCCCTTTGCTCATGGCATCTCGCCGTGATGTGATGTTAGACGTGTAAACCTCCTAACCTCTTCTTAATGGAACCAGTGCATGCAGTAAAACAATGCAATCTGATATGGCGGCGCGCGATCGCACATGTAGTCAGTAGCCCTTGTATAAATGCACAAGCACAAAGGTTAGTATTAAATTTTTTCTTTTGAGCAAAACAAAGGTTAGTATTAACTGGCCGCCGTCTCGCATCTCATCAATGATTTTTTAGTGCAAAAAATTGTTACTGGACCGAATCAGGCCAGGATGTTTTGTGGCGGGGAATCTAGTTGCGGGCGATGGCTTGGGCCGGATAGGTGCTGGAGGTCATGATGTGGGCCTCCAAAGACATGGTTAGAGAACCTCCAAGCCAGGAGAGAACTGACCTGCCCAGTTCTGTTGGAGAAATATATAGCCAGACTAAGGCTATCTCCAACCACAACACCCAAAATACAAGATTTATTTATCCTTTAGATAACACTACAGGTAAAAGGTTCAATACATATTCGACATCTTCTTCAACAATAAAATACAAAAGAGAATCTTTTCTGCAAATGGTTTTCAGGAGAGAGGATGTCCATATTTAGGTTGTGCCTCTCGGGCAACCCAAAATAGGTCTCCTGTATAGGTATTCTGTTGAAGGCTAATTTTAGATCTCTTGCTACCTATTTTGAATTTGAATGCCCATTTGAGTTTTTTATTGGAGACACTCTAAGGATGGACATAATGGGCCTCGTGCAAGCCAGTTGCTGCTGAAATCCGTTGTGGCACATCCCTCTCGATTCTTTTTCTTTTTCTTTAGAAAAACAATTTATTTTATCTTATTAAGCTACTACTGCAGTCTACATTTTCTTCTCGAACTCTAAAACTAGATATCACACCCTTGACTCCTGAAATCGTTCAAATTACCTCCCTGTCATGGTTTGAAGTGCTTTTGAATGCGGTGTTTTTTTTTTTTTAAAGCATATGATAAATAGTTAAATATTGATAAGGTCTTTAAACCATAGAAAATGTCTCTAAGTTTCTAAAAGTTCCACAAAATATCATACAAATACATTGAGATACATCAAATGCAAATATAATATTTAGAGCTCGTGAAAATGTCTCTACAAACTTACAAAAAATAGATTTATCTATATGAAAGAAGAAAAGTATACAAATTTTTTTAGGAAAATACCAAATAATTCTAATTTTATGTTTAAACATGTTTTGAAAACTTTCCACAACAAAGAATGTAAGACACAATCAGCACAAATGCATAGCATGAATGCATTCATTATTAGTGTATGTTGCATCTCCTATTTTTGTCAAAAAAGGTTTTTAGAACATGTTAAGAAATGTTAGAATGTTTTGGAGATTTTCATGTTTTTTTTATTTTCCAAAAGCTAAATATGATTTTAAAAGCTTATAGATACATTTTTCATGAGCTCTAAATATTTTGTTAGGTTTCCCTATATCCCAATTTATCTCTATGATTTTTCTTGGAATTTTAGAAGCATGGAGTCATTTCTGTGGTTTAAAAACTTTATTAAGTATTTATCATATTTTAAACTAAAAAAAGGAAAAAATCGTCTTCACAACTACTTCAGGATAGGGAGGTAATTTAGATTGTCTTGAGAGTTCAAGGTGTGCAATGTCTAGTTTTAGGGTTCAAGGAGGAAATTTAGACTACGACAATAGTTTAAGGGTAAAACAGTGTTTTTTTCTTTTGTTAGAACATTTCTTTTCTTTATTGGTACAACATTTTTCTTTTCTGGTAGAGCCAAATACTTCTGTTATTGTGATGATTAAGCTGCAAAATGTTCCGTGATGAAAACTTTCGCCAAACATATGATGTTACAGCAGTGAAAAGAAACGTTTCATGAAGGAAAACCATGTTCCCGTTGAAGAACAAAAAGAGAGAGACGATGCAAATGCTACGGAGACGTTTTCCAGTCACATGTGTGAAATATCACATCTCCCACAGACAACCAACCAAAAATGGAACTTAGGTCGACATAAACCAATGACTTAATCTTGATTACAGATTGAGGTTTTGATAACATTTCAATATGATGTAGGTCGATTTGATGGAACACAATAATCAATTAGGCCCGCAACTGCATGCACGATCGCCCATTGTCCTGGTCCATCAATTTACAAAGTTGCAGGACTGGACTGGAGAGTGGACTAGAGAAGCTTTATTTCCTGCTGTTCGTTCGCGCGAACCACAAAATACAGTTAGCTATATTTGAACGACCGTTACTCATGCTCTTCCGTACCCAAACAAGCACACGCCCACCATACAATTATTACGAGGTCGCGATGGACAATGGCGAGCATGCAACGGGGTCCCGTCCTCCGGCTTATAGCTTATATGAGGCCGGCCAGGGGCCAGGAAACCACCTGGGGCAGCCTCGAGGTTCTCTCCGACAATGGGTCCTCTCCTCCGTGCCGCCGTGCTCTCCGCCGCGCTGTTCGCCCTCGCCGCCGTGGGCGGCGAGGCGCACAGCGCCACCGATTTCCTCAACATCTTCAAGCCGCGGAACGAGCACGACTACTTCCACAACGCGAACCAGGGGCAGGAGGAGAACGTGATGCCCCGGGCCAGCGACCAGCAGAACCTCATCACGGCGCCCGTGACCAAGAGCGGCCTCATGAAGGTGCCGCCCCGGTCCGCGCCCACCGCGGTGGCGCAGGACACGGTGGTGCTCCCCGTGGACAACGCCGGCGAGTTCCCCGGCGCGTGGTCCATCATCAGCGAGAACGCCGGCGTGTCCGCGATGCACCTGGTGATCTTGCGGAGCGACAAGGCCATCATGTTCGACACGGTTACCACGGGCCCGTCGCTGCTGAGGCTGCCCAAGGGGAACTGCCGCCTCGACCTCCGGAGCAAGGAGGTCGGCGCCCAGGACTGCGCCGCGCACGCCGTCGAGTTTGATTACGCCACGGGCGGGGTCAGGCCTCTCAAGGTTGGTTGGTGCCATGGTGTGCCTTACGCTTCTTCTTCTTCCTTTCCGTCGTCTCGTCGGTTTGTTGCATGGTTCCAAGGACAAAAGTCACGCACGAGCCGCGACGGCCATTGTCTGCACTGCATGCAGGTCTTAACGGACGTGTGGTGCTCATCGGGCGCGCTCGACGCCGAGGGCAACCTGGTGCAGACCGGCGGCTACTTCGAAGGGGAGAAGGTTGTGAGGTACCTGAGCCCATGCGGCAACTGCGATTGGAGGGAGTTCCCGGGGAGCCTGGCCGAAGGAAGATGGTGCATACCACAACTAGCTAGTGCGTATCACAACAGTCATCATCAACCGATTACAGACTCACACAGTGGCGTGCGTGCGTGCGTGCGCAGGTACGGGACGCAGCAGATACTTCCGGACGGGCGCTCCATCGTGCTCGGCGGCCGGCGTGCGTTCAGCTACGAATTCGTTCCGGCGGAAGGCCAGTCGAACGCCCAAGCCAATAACCTCCAGATACTCCGTGACACCACCGACGACGTGGAGAACAACCTGTACCCGTTCGTCCACCTCCTTCCCGACGGGACTCTCTTCATCTTCGCCAACGACCGCTCCATCCTGTTCGACCCCAGGAACGGCCAGGTCGTCCGCGAGCTCCCGGTCCTCCCTGGCGGGGGCCGGAACTACCCTGCCTCCGGCATGTCGGCGCTCCTCCCCCTGGACCTCCGCCGCGGCGACGTCCTCAGTCCCGAGGTCATCGTCTGCGGTGGCTCCCCCAAGAACGCCTTCAAGCTCGGCGAGGCCAACATTTTTAACGCCGCTCTCAAGGACTGCGCGCGCATCAACCCCTTGAAGCCCGACGCGCGGTGGGCGACCGACCAGATGCCCGTGAGCCGCACCATGGGCGACCTGCTCATCCTGCCCACCGGCGACCTGCTCATCCTGAACGGCGCGGCTAAGGGCTGCTCCGGCTGGGGTTTCGGGCGGCAGCCCGTGCTGAGCCCGCTCCTGTACTCTCCGCGGCAGAAGCGGGGCTCGCGGTTCCGCGCGCTGGCACCGACGACCATCCCGCGCATGTACCACGCCACCAGCGCGGTGCTGCCCGACGCCACCGTGCTTGTGGCCGGCAGCAACACCAACTCCGCCTACAACTTCAGCGGCGTCGACTTCCAGACGGAGGTGCGCGTCGAGCGGTTCACCCCGCCGTACCTCTCCCCGGCGCTCGCGACCAACCGGCCCATGATCGACGTGGGGACCGTCCCCGGCGACGGGATGGCGTACGGGGCCAAGTTCACGTTCCAGTTCTCCACGCCCGTGCAGGCCGTGGCCGAGGCCGACGTGAAGGTCACCATGTACGCGCCAGCGTTCACGACGCACGGGTACTCCATGAACCAGCGGCTGCTGGTGCTGTCCGTCACCACGTTCACGGCCAACGGGCAGAGATACACGATAACCGTCGACGCTCCGGGAAAGCCTGAGCTCGCGCCGCCCGGCTACTACCTGTTGTACGTCCTGGCGAAAGGCGTGCCGAGCAAGGCCGCGTGGGTGAAGGTACACAAGTGAGAAGGCGGCCTCGAAGATGAATGTCCGTCGCGTTTGGAACGACGAGAATACGTGTCCACCGGAGTAGCCCTCAACCAACGCATAGTAGGAGAACGTACGGCAGTGGCGCAGGGCTTGCCTGTGCATCAGATTTGGTTTATTTTCTCCATGAATTTTGCATCATCACGTGGTAAGGTGCTCCGTAATATTTGGGGCAAAACATATGTTTAGTACAGGGATATGGATCGACTTAAGTATCAGCGATGCAAATGTGGCATCGTCGTCCGGTTATTAGTAGTGTTAGCCTTCCAAGAACAAGGAAGAACAACAGGGACGGAGAAAGTATAAATGTATGTATCTGCTGTGGTATATATACATTATATGCAATCACATTTTTTCTATGCCGACCGATCGAGACAAACGGGCCATTTTCTCCTCTAGTACATCACATATGAAATGAAAATGTGGATTCCAGTTGCATTCAGGGCCTCTTCGTTAAAGCTCAGTTTCACTGGTGTATCACCTTTTATTGGCTTTGGCTCGAAAAGTAGCTCTACGGTTCGAGATGAATTTGTTTGAATGAACCGTTTGGTAAAATAGCTTCCTAGTAAACAAAACGGATGAAATGACGATATTGCCCTTTTTTTTTCTTTCCCCCCCCCCCATTTTCCTCTTTCTTCCCCATGCTAGCATTTATTTATTTCTTCTCCTCTTATCCGGATGGCCAAGCATTTGTTTCTTTCCTTCTCTCCTTATCCGGACGGGCATCTCTTCTTCCTCGCCTCCGCACCCCATGCTCGGCGCCTGCGCAGCTTGGCATTCCCGCCCATGTCTTGACGTCCACGCCCGCGTCTTGGCATTCGCGCCAACATTGTGCTCGTCCCTTCCCTGCGCCAGCACGCTGCCGGCGCTATCACCCCTTCCCACGCTGGCCTCCGCGCACGTCTCCGCCCCGGCACTGTCGCCAGCACGCGGCCTGGCCACTCTGCCCCACGCAGGTTCTAGCGTCGGTAAGGGCAAATCTGTCTGTGGCCCCATCAGGACCCACCTATGTCAGAAGAAATCGACAGAAGCTACATTTTTTAGCTTCTACTCTCTCTCCCCTCTTCTCTCAGTGTATTTTTCGGAGCTTGTCTCATGAAGCAGAGCTAAAGGACACCATTTGGTCGACGCGCAGGTGAAGCAGCCCGTGAAGCGGCGCGTGAGGCGCTACCAAACGGCCCCTTAATTACCCATGCACTGTAGAAGGACATGGTGTTAAACCTACAACCTTGACACAAAAGGAGGAATTCTATTGGATTTCATATGGTAGAGTTCAATTATTGGAGATTCATGTGCTCTTCTACTCAGATGGAGCCATCTTCTCTGGGTTTGGGGATTAGAGTTTGAGAGTGGGAAGTTCCTAGATAGAGATATGCCCAGGGAAGGTTATAACTCGGATTTGATGGCAGGGGCTTCTAACATTGTAGTGATTAGTATGGATAAGGACATGGCCATAGATCGAAAGTGATGGTGCGATTGGAGGATGAGGAAGTGGTGGCATGCTTCGATTGAGTCAGGATAGGTAGTGAAGAGGAAACATGAAGATAAAAAAGGTTGTAAAGAGTAGAGGTTGGCTATACTAGAGTTGTTGTGCCCTTTGTAACACTCCTCCCTCCCTTAAAATAAACTAGCCCACACCTTGCTCTTCACTACTCCTTCACGTATAAAGTTTGGAAACATTGCCATATCACCCACTGCCTCAACACCCCTAAGCTATGAGTCCCATCCTTTGCTCACTAGAAAAATATGGCAATGATTGCCACAAAGGAGTAGTGACAATTTTTTGGTGTTGTGGTCATTATACCTTATGCAACATTTGAAAGGAGTGTAATCAAAGAAAATTTCCAAAATGAGTTTCTAACGACACCTGAAGTGGCTACAAAAACCGAGGGAATCAACGAGGGAAGAGCTTTCCTTTTGTGTTACTCTTGAGAAACTTGCATGCAATATGTTGTATCTTCCATATGTATGTCGGTGTATTGTTGGGTAGGGGTACTTGACTGTTGTGTTGCTTAAAACTTTGAATCTCTATCCATTTTAATTGGAAAACAAAGCTCTTGCCACTTGCTTTGCTTTTAAAAATAAGGTTATAAGGAGGGAAGGAGATCAAGATCGTCGATATACATGCAACCATAACAAAATTCAGAGCACTTTACCTCTAGATTATCTTTGTTCCATGTACCCCTCTTTCCAAATACCGGTGAAGATTTTGATCTTGAGGGGAGTCTTAACCCCAAGAGTATTTGCAGCAAAAGGTAGTGGTTTATGTTATCACTTCATCTTGATATATAAAGTTTGTTCACATGTTACTTCCACTCAACATTGTCATTTTCTTGAGTAAATGTCTAAATCGATCCCTTTTGATGGAGCTCCTAGAGCAACTCTTCTTTGATTCCAAAGAAGCTCTGCAAATGCTTATTATTTGTATAGTGATTTTATGAAGCAATTATCTAAAACAAAATGTGAGTAAAAAGATTAGCTTTGATCTCTTCACGCATAGAATCACTTCTATTGATTGATCCTAGGGAATGACTTTCAGTCATATAACCACTCATCCCAAAGAATCACCTAGAAAACCAAAAACAAGTGAAACTCTACCAAACAAGCCCTAACTTTGACTAACTTTGACACCATCGGGTACCATACCATAGGATTAGTTTATCTTCTATAACCCCTATATGTCTTGTGTCTAATAGTTCATAGTTATTAACTAACACTCATTTTGTTCTTCCATACGACAATCATTTGTCTTCTCCAGGAGTTTGAGTGTTAGGGTTTCGAGTTTTGACTACATGGTATTGGCTAGAGCAACTTCAGAAGACTACTATGGGGGGTCTGACCCTAGGTACCCATGAAGGACTACATGGGACGCACCGCAAGGGACGGTCCAGCCCACAAGATGATGGCTTGCGGCTCACGACACAGCTCGGTGCACGTCGCAAGGCACCTCGACGACATCCTGAAGATAGCATAGAATCTGTTAGGATAGGCCAAATGTAATATTCCATGTATATCTTATTTGTTACCCGATTAGTTGTAGACCTGATCGGCATGTAACCCTACCCCCCGGGGTATATAAGGCGGGTAGGGGACCCCCTCAAAACACATGCAATCATATACGATAGCTAATACAAACAGACGGGATACAAGATTAGAGTATTACGTCAAGCTGATGGCCTGAACCTGTCTAAATCTTGTGTCTTGTCACCATCTCGCTCCTGATCTCGCTCACCTCTATGATAAATCTATCATCGTGGGTATACCCCTCGATGGATTGCCGAGCACATTTAGTCGACAGTTCGCGCGCCAGGTAGGGGTGTGCGCTTGATCCCATGGTGGGCCAGATGGTACGTCTTCCAAGCTCTCCTTTCGCTCCTAGGGCCGGCCAAATCTTCACGGTCGGTTCCATCACCTGGGTCATCAACGCCAACGGCGATGGGGAGGTCATCCACCCAGTGTAGGACAACCCTACGCCGATAGCTCTGACATCTGCGCCAGTAGATCCAATCTTGGGATCTCTCCCGGATTCATCTTCTTCTCCGGTAGCTCGCACTTCGGCGTCACGCCAGCTAAGGAAGCCTGTCAAACAGGATGACCTGATCTCATCTATAGATCGGGTTGACAAGAAGCTCGCCGAATGCTTGTCGCTCGTGGAGTCGGTCCTAGATCAGTCTCCTCACGACGACGAGTTTCCTCCGTTCTAGGTGGTTCGCCCTAAGTGCTTCGCTCGATCACGCCGTCCAAAGTGGCAACATGCAGATCCGACAATCATGGCAACTCCACAAGGGTGCACAGTGCAGCGCTAACCGCTCTTCGGATCTGACCAGCCTAGGGCTAGTCGGCAAGCTCCAACGCGGGGTCCCGCAATGGCTCACCCCTATGGGCTGGCCAACATGGCCGCTTCATATCAAGAGGCCCTACACGATCTCTACACCAACCAGATAGGCAACATTCATTCGCTCATTGAGCTCGTTTTGCCGAGCGCCAATCAGTTTGCACTAGCCAGCAACATGGTGCAGATTCATCAGCTCGATGATGACTCGTTGCTCCCGATCTTGGAGGTAGATCCGAGGGTAGAATCGGAAAGCTCCACCAAAACTATCACCGAGACTATCACCGACCTCATCGCCAGCTCTCCATCTCCGCCTAGATGTTTTCCTAGGGAAATCTTCATGATCAGCGCTGATAGTGCTGCTCGTGATCGGGAGACTAACGCTCAACGCGCCGCACAAGAAGGGAGAAACACCAATCGCGCTCGGCGCCACGGTGAAGTAGACGCCACAGCAAACGCCAATCCTAGCGTGGTCGATGGTAGCGCCGCCGCCCACAACCAGGGAGGGCACCATGTCATTCGCAACCTCAACGAGGAATTCATCCAAGTTGATGGCCATGAGGTCCTACCGACATCGAGTGCCAACCTCATTGTCACCATGAACGAGCTAGGTAGGCTCGCGCCATCACCGGAGCTCGCCAAAGCCACCGCCATGCTCAAAGCAACTGCGGTTCAGGTTATCAAAAATCGCCAAAATCATACGCCATACCACTCAACCTCGTCAAACCGATCCATGGGGCCACACAGGGCCCGATCCCAGCAACCTGGTGGAAGTCGCCTCTAGGTAGGCGGCCCTTATCTCCAAGGGGGATCAAGAGGCAATTACATTGTCAAACTCGGGGAATGGCCATAGTATGCCAACCCCAACCCCAACCAGGAGGTTGAACAACCTACTGGTGACTTACGTCAGCACCTTAATAATCGTCATGCCGTTCATCGCCATATCGATAATTGGCGCAACTCACGCCACGCGGAGGAGATCATTCGCCACCAGCAATACGAAGAAGCATGGGGCAACCCTGAGGCGGTGTTTGAGCCAATCCAGCTGGTTCACTCAGTCATCGTCGCCCAGCACATTGGAAATGTCGCTTGGCCCGCTATGGGCAACACCGCCAAACCAGCTACCGGTGCTGCTGTTCCACCAGTCGCTGGTGATGCTGCTATCGCCAGTGGTATCGATGGTCCACGAGCATTCACCGCAAAGTTATGAGCTGTGCAGTGGCCCCCTAACTTCAAGATCTATGTTGTCGAGTAGTACGACGGTCACACCAACCCTGAGCAATGGCTCACAAGCTACGCCACCGCCATGCGGGTAGGTGGTGACCACCGATGTTATGGCAAACTACTTGCCCGTCATGCTTAAGCCCGCTATGATGAATTGGCTCACAAGCCTCCAATTGGAAATCATCGACTCATGGGATGACCTCAAGAGGTTATTCATTGAGAATTACAAGGCTACATGTGAGCAGCCAGGGACCAAGCACGACCAGGACAGAATCTATCAGAAGCCTAGCGAGATCCTTCAGAGCTACATCAGGCATTTCTCTGAGGTTAGGAATAGTATTCCAAACATCCTAGAGTCTGAGGTCATCACCGTCTTTATGCAAGAACTTTACCATCATGATGAGCTCCGTAGAAAGTTCAACAGGAAGCCACCAACGTCGATTGGTGAGATGTTCACAACCGCCAAACAATATGCTGATGCTAAGGAGCTGACTTGCATCACCATGAAGATATCACCTGGGTTCCTCGGCCCAATCGTCCACCACATTGCAACGACGAATTCCACGATGAACGGCGCAGCAATGATCTAGACCACCGCTACGATGACCGCGAGCGTCGAATCGACAGCCATGACCGTTGTGATGGATAGGAGACCTCAAGGGCTAGGATAGCTCTGATGCCGCCGACTAGAGAACTTCATCACCTCCATCGAGCAACCTCGTGCTAATCACAACTACAGCATATAGTTCGACAAGCTCCTCGATGGCCCATGCCCGATTCACAAGGGCACAAAGCGTACCGTGAGGGAGTGCATGGGTCTAGCAAATATCTTAAAAGAACATGGTGGATAAGAAACATGCAGAAGTCAACAACGATGGCAAGGATCGTGATCCCCCAATGTGGGCGGCGCCTTTCAAGATCCTAGTAAGACCGTCCATACGATCTTTGGAGGTTTGGCCTCCTCCAAGAACAAGCGTGACAAGAGGCTCACCTCCCAGCAAGTCTTATCCGTCAGGGGCATCAACTCCATCGCCGACCCTAGATACCTCCCCTAGTCGGAGCAGCCCATCACCTTCAGCAGGACCGACCAGTGGGCGGAGATCCCATACACAAGGCGCTTCCCCCTCGTACCGGACACTATCATCCGCAAGGTGTGCTTCATGAAGGTCCTCATCGATGGTGGCAGTGCCCTCAACATCCTCTTCACCAGCGCCTTGTCTAAACTAGGCCTCTCCAAGGAAGATCTCACCCCCATCAACTCCCCTTTCTAGGGGGTCATCCCGAGAAAGGCTTGCCAGCCCTTGGGTGAGATCACCCTGCCGGTATAGTACGACACCATTGAGATGATCTGCATTGAGTACATCAGCTTTCTAGTGGCTGATTTCGACACGCCTACCACGCCATCCTCGGTCGTCTGACATTGACCAAGTTCATTTCCATACCACACTATCCTTATATGGTGCTCAAGATGCCGGCCCCTGGAGGAGTCCTTACCTTGCAGGCTAACCTCGCCATTTCCTATGCCTGTGAGAAGGAGAGTCTTGCTCTCACTAAGGCAGTCGACCTCTCCCTTCGCATGGATGCCTGCCTCATCGAGTCAAAGAAGGTGTCCCTAGAAGAATAGGAGATACCGATGATGGCGGTGCCTCGTGAAGCTACCAAGGCCAAGGAAACCAAGGAGGTGAGCATTGGCCTCGCCGACCCATCCAAGACCGTGAAGATCGGGGTCCACCTAGACCCCAAATAGGGAGGCGCGCTCGTCAGCTTACTGTGTACCAACACAGATGTGTTTGCATGGAAACCTGCAGACATGCCTGGGGTACCAAGGGAGCTGATGAAAGGTCCTAATATGGCTAGAGGGGGGTGAATAGCCTATTTAAAAAATCTACAAACCGACTAGAGCAATTTGATTAGTATAACAAATAGCGAAATGTAAACTTGCTCTAGATCTACAAGGGTTGCAAGCCACCTATCCAACAATTCTAGTTGCTATGATCACTAGACACAATTTGCTAAGTTACTACTCACTAAGAGCTCTCACACTTGCTACACTAAAGAGCTCCACTAGATGAACTTAAAACAACAAAGCAAGCTCTCAATTCTAATTACACTAAAGAGCTTGCTACAACTAGTTTACAAGAATATAAATGAGTGAGTAGGGTGATTATACCGCTGCGTAGAGGAGTGAACCAATCACAAGATGAATACTTAATCAATCACCGACATAATACCAAAGGGCAAGAGACAACCAATTTTCTCCCGAGGTTCATGTGCTTGCCAACACGCTACATCCCCGTTGTGTCGACCAACACTTTGTGGTTCGATGGCTAAGAGGTGTTCCATGAACCTCGTCCACACAATTGGACACCGCAAGAACCTACCCACAAGTGAGGTAACTCAATGACATGAGCAATCCACTAGAGTTACCTTTCGACGCTCCGTCGGGGAAGGTACAAATCCCCTCACAATCACCGGAGATGGCCACGAACAATCACCAACTCATGCCAATCCTCCTCCATTGCACCAAGCCATCTAGGTGGTGGCAACCACCAAGAGCAACAAGTGAATCCCGCAGCGAAACACAAATACCAAGTGCCTCTAGATGCAATCACTTAAGCAATGCACTTGGATTCTCTCCCAATCTCACAAAGATGATGAATCAAAGATGGAGATGAGTGGGAGGGTTTTGGCTAAGCTCACAAGGTTGCTATGTCAATAAAAATGGCCAAGAGAGTGAGCTTGAGCCGGCCATGGGGCTTAAATAGAAGCCCCCATGAAATAGAGCCGTTGTACCCCTTCACTGGGCACAACACGGGGTGACCGGACGCATCGGTCATATTGTCCGGACGCTGGACCTCATCGTCTGATCACGCGATGTGTGCCACGTGTCCCCTCTCTTCAAATGTTGATCGCCCGATCTCAACGGTCAAGTGACGACCGGACGCAGCAGCTCAAAGTGACCGGACGTAGGACCCCAGTGTCTGGTAGTTTTCAGTAAGGTTCCAAACGCGTAATTTCACTATAGTTAAGATTAACTCTACTCTTGTGCACTTTGGGACACCGCTTAGATGGTAGAGCACCCACAATAGATAACTCTACCGACACGACTATGGTCCTACAATTTAAGAACCTGCTCAATTCAGAGAGAACTACAAAGAATAGACGAGGTATCACCTCTTGCTGCAACCACCCAACCCGAGAATAGGGTGCACTCACAGGTAGAGCATCGTATAAGCACAATGCTTACACGAGGCTCGACTACTAAGCCCAATCGATAAACTAGCAGGCTAAGCGCTCTATGAACCCGCACACAAAAGTAATGATAACCATAACTAAGCAAGATATATATTCAAAGTAAGCATAGCCATGTAGATAGGAATATGATGAATTGATAATAAGTCTTACAAGATGTGGAAGTGAAGATACAAGGCTTTGCCGAGCCTCCAAGACTAGATTTGGAACTTGAGCATGAGCTCAACTCGACCCTCACTCCTGAGATACTAATCTACTACATTGGAGAGTCTAAACCTAATCCTCCTAGTGTATCTTGATCTCTGAATGAGAGATATGAATTAAGGTTCTAGAGATGGCTCTAGGGAGGGGGTAGGGCTGTTATATATAGGCTGGAGCATCAATTCTGGACCCTTAGATTAAACTAACTTGAAAGAATAGCGTAGATGCAATCTAGGAGGTGGTGGAGAACTGACATTCGAAGGAGGGACTGACAAGTGGGCCCAGGGGGCTAGGTGGTCTACAGGTAGGGCCGGCTAGCCCCACATGGCAGCCACCTACACTCCGCTTTGGTGGTTTTCCTTCTAGAGTCTTCTAGAGTCTTCCTACGTCAGTTTCGCTATGGATAAACGTGATTTGCTTTGACGAATAGGCCCTCCTTGATGGTTTTCTGAGTAAATCCTCCTACAAACACAAATTCACCAAAACTTGTGGAATTTATTAGTTTAAACTCCTAGACCTATGTTGGTGATCCTTTTTATGCATTTATATAAGTTATATTGATGGTTTATGATGAACGTTAACTACCGTCAACATACATGGGCCAGCTCAAGCACTTCAGACCATCCCCGTATCTTGGCCTTTCGCATGCTGGGGACTAGACATGATTGGCCCCTTCAAAATGGCTCTAGGAGGTTTCAGATATGTATATGTTGCCATCGACAAATTCTCCAAGTGGATCGAGTATAAGCCCCTCGTTACTGCAACCACAAAGAAGGTAGCTGATCTGATCGAGGAAATTGTGCATCGCTTTGGTTTGCCGAACAACATCATCACCAACCTAGGCTCCATGTTCACTGGCAATGATTTTTGGAATTTCTGTGAGGACCGGTGCATCTCTATGAAGTATGTCTCTGTTGCCCACCCTAGAGCCAATGGCTAGGTTGAAAGGGCAAATGACATGATCTTGGACGCCCTTAAAAAGGGATTGTATTAGAAAGATGAGAAGCATCCGGGCAGATGGCTCAAAAAATTGCTAGCGGTAGTCTAGGGACTCCAGACCTAGACTAGTTGTAACACAGGCATCTCTCCATATTACCTGGAATATGGCTTGGAGGCCGTCTTGCTAGCCGACATCGCTTTCTGGGCGCCAAGAGTTGAGAATTTCAATGAAGAATAGTTGGCTCTGGTCCGACAACAAGACATTGACTGCCTTGAGGAAGAACGCTTGGTTACATGCGTTCGCACGGCCAAGTATCTAGAAGGCCTACGGAGGTACTACAACCATAACATTCAAGAGCGAGCATTTGCGATTGGCAATCTGGTACTCCGATGGAAGCAGAAGACCTAAGGACTACACAAACTTTCATCGCATTGGGAGGGTCCCTTCATCGTCAAAGAGGTCACCCGACCTGGGTCCTACAGGCTATGTGACTCCGAAGGGGTGGACATCCCCAATTCTTGGCACATTGATCTCCTTAGGCATTTCTATCCCTGAACCGCTTCCAAAACTAATATATGTATTTCTCCATATTTGATGTTTCAATAAAGTTCTCCAATTATGTTCTCCATTGTTTTCGCCATTATGTGTTCTCCAATATTTCTCTGAATGTTTTTCCATATTTTTCTCCATTTTTTTCAATATGATTACACCAAAATTTAACTCGCCGATTACTCTCCGTAATTTAACGTCTCCATAATGCGCTATTCGCCAATTCTCCACGCGTATCATCGCCAACACGCACTTCACTCCGCGTGCCGACCAGCCACGTTTTTACCCATGTCATCCAGAAGTGGCCATGATCTTGACTTCTTCCTACGCGTGCATGAGCCACGCTCTACGCTATGGATAGTTACAGCAGCCCCTTGGCAATGCTGTCTTCTCTTACGTGTACATGGGTGCCAACTACTCCGTGCTATAGAGCTTGAGGGCTAGCTAAGGCTGATCGCATGGTATGAAACTAACTAGAAGCAACTAAACCATACATAAACATATGAACTAAGCAAACTCCAAAATAAACACCATGTTTATGTTTACATCTCTGTCTAGCTAGAACTTAAAAGTTTTTATGATACATTCATCGCCTAACTATTTTGGTTTTGTTGCTCTTTGTCGCCAAAGATGTCCAAGTCTTCGATGAGTTTGAAGGCCTCCTCCGTCGCCTCCTCCGTAAGCTGATTGGCCACCCTGTCTTCGGTCCCTTCAGCAAACCCGCCATCGATGACCGCCAGATCCACCACTAGATATAGGGGCCGGACGACTGACAAGGCATGCCTAATGGTAGTGCATGCCGCGCTATGGACATACACCCTAAAGTTTGTCTAGGCCACCCAACACCTTTCCACAAAGGGATCCGGCGGACGTGGATTCACGTCTAGGTCTCCAACAGGGGGCGGTGCCGGATTCCCATCGATGAAGTTCAGCACTGGCATTATCCCAGTGATGATGGCATTCATCTTCGCATGCACAGCTCTCAGCTCTAGCTTGTAGTGCTCAAACTGTGTCTACGAGTTCTCACGGACCACTACAAAACACCAAAGCATTATGATAAGGTTCTCCAAAACAAGCACCAGACGTTTTCTCCAGCGTTCACTTATGAGCAAGCTCATCAATGGTCTTCGTGTGTGCTTCTCATGCGTCATCTCTCTCCTTCTCCACATGATGGATGGCTTCCTCGGCCAGCAGCAACTGCATCACGAGATCTACATCAACAGTAGTGAATTCACAATACTCGAGGGAATGCACAACAGATCTGCTATCAGGCCTACGGTCTTACCATTCTTCTCCTCTGCAACGTTGGCAAGCTAACTACCAATTTCACCGAGCTGTACCTGGGTGGTGGCAAGCTCATCTCGAGCTATGTCACGCTCAATGGCTAGGTCCTTCTTCTCTAGCTACACTTGGTACACCCATGCTTGCAACCAGCTCCACTCTTCCTTGAGCCCGATTATTTCGTCCTCATGCACCTTCACCTCCGCAAGCAGTTGCTTGTTCTCCTTGAAAGTGGGCTCGACCTCCTCGAGCTGCCATCACTGGTGCTCTATAGTTTTTATCACCTCCTGACAAACGACTGTCACAACTTCACTAGGAAGATATGCAAAACATCGCCATCAATTCGACTTACCTGTAGCTCGCTGTTCACCACTGAATGATGGTTCTTCAACGATTCTATCTAGGAATCGATATCCTCCTCCTCCACCAAATCGATGTGGTCACCCTGGTGCAACCAGGTGCATGACACACGAGCGGGGGCGTCACAAGGATGTGGTGGTTGTCGCGAGATGTCTTCAACCTCAGTAGCTCCTACCGCCTGTCCCGCAGTTCCTCTCGCAACTCCTTGGTGGCGATGCGGTGCGCCTAAACTCATCTGCATTGGGGGATCTAGAATATGCGGTCCTGTTCGGCTCTAGGGCCTGCAACCATCACCGACGATGAAGCTCGGGGACTGGGTGCTCGCCCCACATGCGCCCCTAGTTCCATCACTTGCTAGGACGTTGGGGGGTTGGCACCCGTCCTACGTCGGCTTTGGGTCCCTCGACGTCTCCAATAGGCTCTGCCACCTATTGATTCCAATCACCATCACCCCTCTAAGCTTCGTCTGCTCTTGGCACCATGGCTGACCCGTATCTGCCTATGCCTTTGATGATTGTGGGGTCAGCCGGTGGTGTCGTGCCTCGAGATTTGTCAGTAGCCTTGACCGGTCGCAAGGGGTCTGTCGACGGCTTGCTGCTCCACAACCAATCGACATCAAAACTCTGACATAGAGATCAAGTGGAAACAAGATTATAGTAATGCCTACTTACTTGCCGAATCACCGTATTGTGTGCTTAATCTTATGCAGTCCGCTGAAGCCGCCCATCCCGGGATTGGCATGGCCATCGTCTCAAAACCTAGCGGTACCGGTTTTGCCTCTAGGGTCATAGCGTCGGCAGCCGTGCCACTCCCGACCTGAACTCCTTGCCCACGCTTGGGGACTTCAGCTCTAGCCCAGTCCGCAGGATGTCGTGTCTGCTAACCAGGGCTTCCTGTCTGTTTGGCATCCATTACCGAGCTAGGACCTTCTTCTGCCAGATGAGGGGGGCAGCAAACCCTTGGTAGGCAGCCCTCAAGGACAATGTCTCCCTATCCTCTGGATCATCCTCCTCACTCTTCAACCTATGGATATGCCTTCTGCACTGGTGGGGTAGGGAGTCTCTGATGTTAATCCTGCTTTTGCAGCGAGGTGGCGTCGTCGCTTTCCTCTTCTTGTTCTCCATTGGTGCCTCACGAATCGGCTCCTTGCCGCTACATAGGACACGTCGATCAGGGCTTGGGGTAGCTTCCTATCCATCTGATGAGCTGCTCGGCATCCTCCTGTGCATCATCGCCGCAATCTCTGCCTCGGTTCTTCACCGCTTGTATCAGTCTTCACCACCTGGCCACGTTCCATCTAGAACTTCAGAAATATACACCGTCCGGTCTTGTCAGGCAATTCAACAAGCATGTATTAAGCATATGGCAATAAATGATGAATCAAACAAGCTTATGCAACTACAATCACCTCTAGAGGTGGATTCATCACACCGAAGGCCCTCTCGAGTCTTCTTGATGGTGAAAAACCTCACCGCTCGTTGGTCGATTTCTTCGTAGCTCAGCATCTTGGGCGCTTCCTGTACGAAGTCCTCCTGCTGATACTCATATGGAGGATGCGACCTCTCTTTACACGACTAGATTCGACGGCCGATGAAGTTTTGCATGCACTCAACCCCATCGATGTCAACGCGAGCAAGAAGATGTAGAAGTTCCTCCACTTGCACCATTTCGTCACTGCTCGGCTTCGCCGACTAGTTTAGATTTGTTTTCGCCTTAGTGTCAATATCCTCTGAAATCCCATGTTCTATATTCTTGGTATAGAATCATTTTGACTTCCACCCCTTGTTGGAGGTGCTAAGCAGGACTGGATTATTCTACACTACCTTCCCATCCCGCAGCACAAGATAAGTTGTGCCCACAACCTTAGCGCCGGCAAAAGATTTGAGGTGGAAGAAATAATAGAAAAGGTTGAAGTGCGGCTCTATACCAAGATAGACCTCACATAAATTGATGAAGATAGCAAGATGCAGAATCAAGTTTGGGTTGAGATGGATGAGCGAAATCCCATAGTATGGGAGCAACTTGTGCAAGAATGGATGCACCGGAAGCCCAAATCCCCGACGATAAAAATCCTCAAAAAATGACTACTTCGCCAGCGTGAGGATTTGGGAAGCGCTCACCTTCCGTAGGGCACCACCCAGCCATCACTTCATCTAGTAGGATCCCGTCCATCACAATCTCCTCCAAGTCCTCCTGGGTACTGCTTGACGCCACCCACTCGTTACTGCAGGCATTCATCTTGCGTGACTTCTTGGACGGCGCCATTGCTTGGATCTAGATCTGGGGACTCACTTTGCCCGCTCTACCTTCATGGTGAGCTAGGGCACTCAAGGTCAGGCATGGGCGGTGGCGGCGGACGAAGCAGTAGCGGCGGTGTTGTGATTCTAGGTTGCTCGAGGAAGAAGATGAGAAGAATGTGAAACCGCTCAAGCGAAATGGAATGCGCCGTAGGCAGAGTGAGCTTTATATCGGTTCACCTCTGCCCTTGCATCTCTAGGTTTCTAGGAAACCATGCCGCACCACACGCGCTTGCCCCTGCAACCGCTGTGCCACGCGCACACATCTACGCGCAGTTAATGTGTGTCGCTCCGAATTCTCCACGGACACCTTTAATGGGTTGTCTTGTTGGCTGCCGTGTTTTCCTTCGACTGGAAGATACTATGGACGGCTTAGTTTTACATGTTGCTCTGATATTTGATGCGTTAATTGCGCACTGACAATTTGTTGGCTAGTACTCCGAGGAAGATTTTTCTTTGATTTGGTGGCATATTTTTAAGGCTGCTTCTTTGACCTTGCTACAAGATTCCGTGCTCATCTTCCAGCAGGCTCGGGGACTAAGTATGTACACTTTACCTTATGGTGAATGTACTAATTTTTTATCACTAGATTCTTCGGCAACGTCGGGGATGGGTTGTTTTCTCAGCCACGCTGGGGACTGCATATTTTTCTTGGATACTGCTACTAGATTCCTTCCTCATCTTCCAGCAGGCTCGGGGACTACATTGTGTACAATGCACCTTTCGGTGCACGTACTGTCTTTTTTCATGGTGTTGGTATTTATTAACACAAATAGGATATGAAGGATTCCACAAGCGCACAGAATACCATTGTAGCATTTTATCGGGAGTATTCCAGGTATCGTTATTTATATTTTACCACAGGGAAATAATAGAGTAAAGACTTACTAAGAAATAGAGGAATGTCTACCAATCAACATACCAGCATAGCTAAAGCAGGGGTGAATGTAATGATAGGAATAAAGCATAATGACACTCAGGGGACAGATCATTAAGATAATATAAACTAGTCAACTCAGGAGAGTAACGGGTGAGGTAGGTTCCTATGACGTTCTTATTACATGGTCAAAGTATATATACACCCAACTATAGCTAAGACTAACTCTACTCTTGTGCACTTCGGGACGCCACTTAGACTGTAGAGCACCCATAATAGATAACTCTACTGACGTGACTACGGTCCTACAATTTAAGAACCTGTTCAATTCGGCGTGGACTACAAAGGATAGACAGGACTGTCACCGCCCATTGCTACCACACAACCAGAGAACAAGGTGTACTCATAGGCAGAGCATAGTATAAGTACCATGCTTATACGAGGCTCGATTACTTAGCCCAATCGATAAACTATAGCAGGCTAAGCGCTCTATGAACCCACACACAAAAGTAATGATAACCTCAACTAAGCAAGATATATATTCAAAGTAAGTATAGCCATGTAGATAAGAATATGATAAATTTATAGTAAGTCTTACAAGATGTAGAAGTGAATATACAAGGCATTGCCAAGCCTCCAAGACTAGATCCAGAACTTGAGCATGAGCCCAACTCGACCCTCACTCCCGAACTACTAATCTACTACATTGGAGAGTTCTAGACCTAATCCTCATGGTGTGTTGATCTGAATCAGAGATATGAATTAGGGTTTTCCAAGATGGCTCTAGGGAGAAGGGTAGGGGCTGCTATATATAGGCCGAGGTGGAGTTGAGGGCAAGGAATCGAGGTGGAGTAGGGGGCAAGGAATCACCACATCATCGATCCACGTCAACTCCCTTGATCACCGTCTTTGATAGGTGGGCCCCACCCTCCGGTGGAAGCTTCTAGACTCCATCTTAAGTTGTTTTCCGCTTGTTTCGTGAGCTAAATCTCTTTCTAATGTTGGTTTGCTTGGTTGGAGAGTATGACGGTGGTCCCAGGGGCTGTTTTCTAGATAAATCCTCCTACATTCACATATTCACCAAAGCTCCTGAAATTCATTACTTTAAACCTCTATTTCTATGTTTGGTGATGAAATTAAGTACACATATGCAGGATATGTTGACTGTTTATGATTTATGTTAACAACCGTCAACACACGGTGTTTGGACTGCCTCAAGTTTGTCGCTTAATGCCTCTGCTCTGCTTTGATGACCACGTCGTCAGAGCCATCACAATTTGCATTCAAGTGTGTACACTTTACCGACCAAGATTTCACAAATTTTTCTGCTGAGCTCCATACATCCTATTGGTGAGCTTTACTTGGCTAAGTCTGAGATCTACTAGTCAGCCAAACTGGTCGGCAGCTGTCCTCACAGGTCGGCAGGTCAGTTAAGCTGGTTGCCAAGCATTTTCACCGCTCGAATCGTCAGACAAGCTGATCGGCGTCATGGCAAACAGATTGGACTTGTTCAAGATGGCGTCACCAAGCGGATACAAGGCACTCGGGGACTAGCTATGGGGGGTTTGACCCTAGGTACCCATGGCGGACTATATGGGCCACACCACAAGGGATGGTCCAGCCCACAAGATGATGGCTTGCGACTCACGGCTCATAGCACACGCCGTAAGGCACCTCGACGACATCCTGAAGAGAGCATAGAATCTATTAAGATAGGCCAAATGTAATATTCCATGTATATCTTATTTGTTACCTGATTAGTTGTAGACCTTATCGGCATGTAACCCTACCCCTCGGGCTATATAAGGCAGGTAGGGGACCCCCTCAAAACACACGCAATCATATACGATAGCCAATACAAACCGATGGGACACAAGATTAGGGTATTACATCAAGCTGATGACCTGAACCTGTTTAAATCTTGTGACTTGTCACCATCTCACTCCTGATCTCGCTCACCTCTAAGATAAATCTACCATCTTGGGTATACCCCTCGGTGGACTGCCGAGCACATTTAGTCGACAACTACCAAAAGCTCTACCAATACCAAATGACTATCATTATGAGAGTTTAAGGGCTCTAGTAGATTAGGAAAAGTTGTATTGATTTCTAATTAGTTTGCTATCTATCAAAAAATTTCCCTCCATTTATAACACGATGATTTTACATCAAAAGTTGATCCAATAGAAAGGAAAGAGAGAGGTAGTGACATAACCAGAGGGTGGTGATGGTCATGGACTGTGGCAGAACCGCCTAATCTAATATCTCCCAGGAGTACTTGTCTTCCATTAGACACTAAGTACTCAAAGGAAGACACTAAATTACACAGTTCCGTCGAGCACACCCCAAGGGAGAACTCAAAAATCTACATTTCTCTATCAGGATCACAAATGAGAGAATAAAGCTTACAACATTTTAGTCATTTCTTACATAACTTTTCATGCAACATCAGAGTATAATATTTATTGATTATAACAGCGGAATATACCCATGTTATCAGAGTTATGAACAATTTAATTTAACAGCAGAATATAAACATGCGATCAGAGTTACAGCAAAAATATCTATTCATGACATGATGAAGCATTGATATATAAACTATGACAATAGATTATAAAACTTCTATTTATAAAAACATTTAATGAGAGTTATAAATAAAAACTATGATCACAGCGTAAAGGAATCCTCGCTGAGCCCACCAGGAGGTTCCCGCACACAAGTGTCAGCTCTAGCATCCGCCTGTCACCTACAATAGGGTAGAACAAACCCTGAGTACTCAATTGTACTCCGCAAGACTTACTCGTCAGGAGAAAAGAAAAGACTCCAAGGATATGCAAGGCTATCTGGCTTGTGGGTTTATTGCATCTGCAGGAGCATTACTAAACGTGCGTCCTTATATTCAATTTTATTAGCAGTCATCATTAGTTCATTAACTAACCATTCTATGTAAGCACACGTACTACTTTCAAGCAGGCGGTAAGCAATCAGAACTAGTTTTACATCTTTCATATCCTAGTTCTTACTACGGTGCTAGACTATAGACAAGTCGTACCGGATCACCTAGCGATTCATGTACCAATGTATCCCAGCTGGGTACCCTGAAACACACACCCTACTTGTACCCCAGGCACAAGCAAGACCAACCCACTATCCTCCTGTCACGGGGTCCAGGTTCCCGTCCAAACTTGGACTCCAAAACCCCACTCCTAAGTCTCGAACTCAGTGCGATGCTTAGACCTCCACCATCCCTGCCTCCAATTAGTCGGTCCGGAAAGAGCTGGAACCCATGACAAGAGAGCATTGAGCCTTCTTGTGCCCATACACAAGTATGTGTTCAGGATAATAAGTCTATGACCTGGCTACCATCCATTGCAATGGCCGATCCTTAACCGACACAGGCGGAACAAGTGCAACCTGAGCCTCGCTCGAATACCAAACCAAGTCCTGATTCAAAGTACCATTCCTCCTAGTCTCCAATTATCATTCATATATATACCATGTGATAGTAATATAATAACAACAATAATACATTTCCTATCTCTCGCGAGTGACAGGCAATCACTCGACTTCTACTGGGGTCCTGTAGCATAGCAATCTACGCGATACTGTCATACTAGTAAGAGTCATTGGATAAAGATATATATATGCAAGTGGGTTTCATTCAACTCCTTAAAACTTAATGCACAAACATAATATAAAGTGTAGAAAAGTAGGGGTTATGCACCGAGGCTTGCCTGGGTAAGATATAACCAAAAGTTAATGTTCCATCTTTGTGACATGATTACCACGGCACCATCTCTTCTGCTACTCCGGTCATCTCCATGACACATCGTTGTTCCTATTATGAAATACATGGATGCAACGCATAGATGTAAATAATCAACGACAGCTGAAACTCTTAGAAATTCGATTACGCCTCACAAACTAACGAGATAGCTCTAACGTGCTAGTCTACGTATCCACGTTATCAAGTAAGGCTTGTTCTCGGAAAATGTTTTCATTCTACAAACCCCCAATTAATTTTGACATTTGATCGATTAAATAAATATTTCCGTACCAATGCTCATTTAGTTACCATAACAAACTAATTTCTCTAGAGCTACAAAAATTACAGTGAGCACCTAATATTACTAGGAATCTACTGTAAAAATTTTAGAGCCAACACTATCACCAATTTATCATAACAATTCCTACAAGTTTATATTTTGACAATATTAAGTATCTCAATTGAATTATATAACTCCTAAGAATATTATAAAACTAAGTGAACAACATATACTAGTAGATAGATCATGATTTTAGGAGTCCAACAAAATTAGTTTTGTAATTTTTGGACAACTACACAGATTTATATTGATTTTACAAGTTTGCCTCAGAAGTAAATTAGAAAATGCTTTAGAAAACGAAAAGGGCCGGCGGCAACCAATTTGGCCTAGTAGCCCAACGCAGCCCGCGCGGGGCGCAACAGCTCGCTAGTAGGCCAGCCCAACCGGCCCGCTGCACGAGCACACCGGCATGTTATGCAAACGAGTCCTTGCGTTTTGGGATAATCAGCGTCGCCACGAAACACTATTGCAGCAGACTCAAACTTTGCATCAAGCACCCAGGATTAAATCGCCTTCGCTAACTAGGCGGTCCCTGGCGCCGCCGCGCATGATGGCACAACTCTGGTGCACTGCACACCTACGCCGGTCCATAGAGTGAGGCACCGGCTAACCGACCAAGCCGGTCGAGCATCATGGGGCCAAGCTGGACTCCTCGACGGTGGTTGGGAGATAGACAATGACCCTAACGCACTATCCACGCTGTCGAGCCATCCGTCATGGTGGCGCAAGCGTTCCGGCAACCTAGGGTACTAAAGGAGAGGTAGAGGTGGTGGGGAAGTAGTAGGGGCTCACCGCGGTTCGCGCTATGGTGGCGGTTGAGGTAGAGGGGGACCGAGATGACCTAGCCACGTGCGCGCAAGCACGGTGGCATCATTGCAAGGCAGACACGGCATGTCACCACACCGTTGATGAGCGCCCTGGCCAAAAGAAGACGAGCACTAGCCCTAGGGGGTCAAGACAACCTCAGAAATGCCATCAATTGATCCTTTACCTTTGGGTTTGGGCCTTCCCCAAAATCCCTAGCCGCGGCAGCGCTTAAGGCCGACGGCGAGGGAAACACCAATTTGGCGGTTAGTGGCGCACGATTGGCTCCGATTTGGTGTGGGGAGCTAACTGGCTGGTCTGGCTACTTGTAAGTGCAAGCAATTGAACAACAACACACTATGCATGGCGAATCATGGACTACTACGGTTGGGTCCCGCACCGGCTCATTGTTTCCATCGACGATGTTGGCTCGTGGGGCACGGTTCGTTGGTAGCGGCTAGTCGGAAAGGACAAGAGGGACGAGGGATGGTGACTGAGCCCATCGCGTAGAGGTGGGGCCAGCAGTGGCTGCCTTTACTCGCTGATCGAACGTAGCGCGTGAGGCCAAGACGAGCGCCATCGCGAGATAGCAACAGCGCGGGAGCAGTGGCTCAGCGCATAGCAGCCGCACATAGCATGCAGTGTCGTGACCTGCATAAGTATGGCAGGTTGTGTGGCATTGGCTGAGCACAGGCCCGATGAGAAATGACACGAAGCAGACAACTGCGACCCAGCGTGACTGCGCACGCGTGCTCAACAACGCTACAGCGAGGCCACGGTGGCTTGTGGCAAAGGCAGGCAGCGACGGTCAGCCGAGTCGTAGCCGGCTAAGACCGGCCACTGCCACGGTGCGCGACCTCAGCTGGCCAGCACTCGGCAGGCATGGTGACTGCGCCCACGGGGCCAAACAACTGAGACGGTGCCAAGCATGGTTATTAAAGCAGCCTAAAAACTACTCATCGATTCAGCGGAGGCTCAACCAATTCCATGGCCCCAAAGTCGACACCAACGGCTAGCTAGATGAGCAACCCATACAACTAGAGGATGACCAGAGAGGAAGATAGTGAGATGCCAAAATAGGTCAGTCGCGTTGGATGCTAGTTCACAAACCGAGTGCCCCCAGCGTGGTTACAGCATGCTTCTACGAAGTTTGGGCAAATTTTGGGAGGGCATCGTGACCTCACACACAACTATGACTTGCACCATGTTCAAGTACACACCATGATGCAACCAATCATGCAGAAACATAGATATATTGCTTAATTTGTTTTTGTTGAAATCTAAGTGCCAAAATGGCATTGTCTATCATCATTTCCGACTTAGAAAGAATAAGAACTTAGCTAGAACTAACAACCTTTAACGCTTTTGCTGTAATTTTTACTATGCCTAAACCTAATTAATTCCAACCACTACACATTTCACACACTAGTCCATACGTCATACTAACTCGTAGAAACAAGACATCTAGGAACTACTTAACTAGTTGGTTAATATTATTCGCCAAAAATGATACTTTTAACACCACTTCCAAATTTTGTCGATTCAATGAAAAGGGCTAATTTTAATTTCCAATTTGATTTTTGAGCTTCCAAGAACACTAATTAAGAACCTTTGTTTCCCAAAAGATAATGTTGCATTTCCATCTTCCCAACTTGTTCTTCACTTTTTATTTAAGTACTAAATACAAGTTATGTTTTATTCTTGTTTGTAGAAATCGCTTTTCGTGCCAAACAATTAAAACTACTTTTCTTATTTTCTTGTTAGAATTTTCATTATCTCATTTGATTAAACTAACTCACTATACTTATAGATCTATTTTTTTGGCCATAACCTCAGTGCTAGCGAGTTCGTAACACCAGAGGTGTTACAACCAACCCCCCTTAAAAAGAATCTCATCCCGAGATTCGGAGTAAGAACACAAAAGGGGGCAAATGCGATTACACTTCGTAGATCAGAAATTACATGAAAGATTACATGACTTCGAACACTAAACCACATGGGGATTTAGGGATACACGGTTAAGAGCAACCTAGTACAACCAAGGTTTAGTCTAGAAGTCAGGATAGACGAGATCAATGGAGAAACAACAAGAAAATGATTATCCAAAATAGGGCGTATGTCCAACAGATCCAGAAACATGAGACTAAGAACTCAAACATCGTGAACCCTAAGACCAACTAACCAAAGGGGACTTGAACTTCTTTAACAGAAATCTAGATCCCTTCTTCTTCCCGGATTACGCCATCACCTCTAACTGACGACCTAGTTCTTCGGATGATGATTGGATCTCGTAGCTCTGCTTCGAATTCGAGGGGATGGGGATGAGGAAGGAGAGCAAGGACCAAGGGCATCTTATAGTGGCGAATGGAGGTGGGACACAACACACCGAAAGTGGAGACGGCGTGGAATACACTGACGGTTCATGCTGTGGGGATAAAGTCGGCCATGGTGCGCTTCTTGCATGAGCGGCAGAGGGAGGATAAGGAGAGGAGAGGAGAGAGGTTCGCTCGATGAGGAAGGCGTGCGGTGTCCATGTCCCCAAGAGAAGAAAAGGAGAGGGGAAGGGGGGTCTGATATGGGGACAAGAGCGAGAATCGAGGGCTGATAGGATGCCGAGAAAAAGGGAAAGCGCTCAGTACATGAGGATGGCTAGTGCGGCACTATGTCGCGGCTATGCGAGAACAGGGTGCTAATGGTCCTGACATAGACAATGTCCATAGGGCACGCGGCAACAGTGACCGGTATTTGCAGCCTAGTCTGCATGGATACAGAGCTCGGGACTTGATGTCCGCTCAGACTTTTCCAAGTACTCCCTACTACCCGAGGCTAACTTTTTCCTTGTTGCTCTTCTATTTCCTTCTCTTCCTCGTTCACCATATGCGCCAACCTTTGGTATGAACAGAGATTGCGATATACGTGCTTCCTCCAAAACCACATTCTCTTATCTTCTAGAGAGAACACTATTTCATCAACTCGTCATGGACTTCCTATTTGAACACCTGAATATTTTCAAGAAGAATATTTTGTATCAAAAGCGGTATGGCGGTGTAACTTGGTAAAGGTACATGGTCAACAACCTTGATACCAGCGCATGCCGAGCAACATCACCATGTGGCAGCTGTTCCACAGGGGCCCTCGGTTTCATCGCGGCACCATAAGCTATTAACTAGGCAACTACTACCAACTTACACACAATGAAGGCGGTGGGGGTCATAGACCACAGAATAAGAGAAGTATTGCAAGGGAAGATTCAAACAATATGGGTTCCTTTTGCAACAAGGGACAAGGAATTCAAATCCAATGACGATTTGATTTAAAGAGATTCAAGTGTTCTGCTGGGATATCCATAATTAGTCGATACAGTGTCCTATGTTCTCCAATCATGGCTAGTATGCGGGCATCTGAATGGTAACTTTTCTTGTAACCCACTTAACATCATCCTTGAAAATCGTAAGCATGTCTACTGAGACCTAAGGGCAGATGGATGCAATAAACCCAGCAAGTAAACAAAATGCACATTCCAACGGTCATATACGGGTACAACATACAGGCACTCACTCTCCCATTCTCGACACATTGTTCACCTTCCCTACAATCGGATGACCTCAACCACTATAGATGAAAATACAATAGAAAGACTACAATACTGGAGGACAGTGATGAAAGACACTACTAACTACGGGTACATCATCCCAAGGCAACTAATCTACTTTGGACCACGCATCTTCATTCTCGGGCTCGGTGGATTCTTCTACCGCCCTGGTTATGGATCTATCTCCTCTCTAGGCAGTGGCTGAGTGAGAGGAAGCAAGGGCTCTACTTCTGATACTTCCGAAGTTGGGGGTGCTAGCGGTACTGCAACACCAGTTCTCCTTGTTTCTGGCGGGTGGATAGGGAACCCCTCCACAATCAAGAGATCTTGCCGTTCAGCAGCCAGCGTCCTCTGCTTAGCCCTAGTGACAAGGTAGGCCTCTCCCAACTGATGGCCATGCCGATCTTGGCCTCCTTCAGGGCTTCCGACATGGCAGTCTCCCGACTCTCTCTGGCTGCCGCACTAGCATGTGCTTCGGCAAGCTACACCTGGAGCATCCTGGAAAAGATCTCGGCTTCCTTGGCTCGCCAGAGGCACTTCCTCAGCTCCGAGGCTTGCCGGTCATACTGCTCATCTAGAGCAAGCAGATACGTGGTCAAGTGCACCACGGTTGGGCTGTCTTCTTGCGCATCCCGCCCTTGCAAAGCCTCCATGTGAGACCTCCATGCCCGTTGATTATTTTCCAAAGGGGGAAAGAACCTCATGGGGGTACGAGCAATGGGCTCTTTATAGATCTAGCAAAGATACCGCAAGGCTTTGTGGGCCACAACTTGGTAGGTGTCGACGAGGCGAAACCCGGTTGCAGTCACATTCTAGGCTTCAGTGATGTCGGGGAACTCTTCACTCTTCCCAATGTAGAGGGTAACCTCACACCACTCAGTGCCATGCTTTTCATACTCACGACCCTCATACTTGGGATGATCTTTGACTCTGAGTTTTTGTAGGGTGGCATGCAGGATTCTAGGAAAACCCTCAATGTTCAGGCAGTAACTACTAACCCAGGCTCCTGTCATTTCTGGCGGTGGTTGCAAGGAAGGAATGAGCAAAAAGCTTGCTCAAAAGAAAAAGCTAGGCGAGCTAAAGTGCACCGAGTGGTGGTACCAATGGCTAGGCCAGGCCCTGCTTATAATGGCAGAGTGGTCAGTGGTCCTAGCGCAGTCCATCCATGGTTCCTGTGCGGGATCACTACAATGAATCGACCAAATTTTTTGCGCATTCGAGGCGAGCGATGTCCGAGGCCATTAATGACTAGTACGACTGTAGGGCAAGGGTCCGACAAAGAGCATAGGAAAGAGTACAAGGAGATGTGGGTCACGGCAGGCGTGAACCACAGGCGAACGTGGAGCACGGAGCCATAGTGCATAAATAACTCCAGAACAAGGACGGGTCAGTCGTGCACAATACGACACGCGTGACACCTAGGGATGGCGTATCTGCAAGCAATACGGGCACTATAATGCACAAATAGAATATGCATCAATGCACGTCCTATACGTCCTTCTACTGTTACCAACATATAGGGCAACCGTTCTTAGAATTTTGGCACATCGTTCTTTCCCAGTAGCTAGTCGATACTACCAGACTATGCTCGGGGTCAGTGTACCTATAGAAAATTTGATTAAGCCTACCTAAGTCAGCAGAGTGACATCTATCCTGGATATATAACCATAGTAACAGGGCTACTTATATAACTTCGCCTGCAACGTCCTAACTTTTTGAAAAGAATTTGTTCTCAAGTTTTAATTTAGAAAGAGGTTCTGAAGCTTTATTTTCTCATTTATGCTCTGATACCACCTGTGGCAGAACTGCCTAATCTAATATCTCCTAAGAGTACTTGTCTTCCATTAGACACTAAGTACTCAAGGAAAGACACTAAATTACGTAGTTCCGTCGAGCACACCCCAAGGGAGAACCCGAAAATCCATATTTTCCCATCAGGATCACAAATGAGAGAATAAAGCTTACAACATTTTAGTCATTTCTTACATCACTTTTCATGCAACATCAGAGTATAATATTTATTGATTATAACAGCGGAATATACCCATGTTATCAGAGTTATGAACAATTTAATTTAACAGCGGAATATAAGCATGCGATCAGAGTTACAGCGAAAATATCTATTCATGACATGATGAAGCATTGATATATAAACTATGACAACAGATTATAAAACTTCTAATTATAAAAACATTTAATGAGAGTTATAAATAAAAACTATGATCACAGCGTAAAGGAATCCTCACTGAGCCCACCAGAACGTTCCCGCACACAAGTGTCAGCTCTAGCATCCGCCTGTCACCTGCAATAGGGTAGAACAAACCCTGAGTACTCAATTGTACTCCGCAAGACTTACCCGTCAGGAGAAAAGAAAAGACTCCAAGAATATGCAAGGCTATCTGGACTTGTGGGTTTATTGCATCTACAAGAGTATTACTAAACGTGCGTCCTTATATTCAATTTTATTAGCAGTCATCATTAGTTCATTAACTAACCATTCTATGTAAGCACACGTACTACTTTCAAGCAGGCGGTAAGCAATCAGAACCAGTTTTACATCTTTCATATTCCAGTTCTTACTATGGTGCTAGAGTATAGACAAGTCGTATCGGATCACCCGACGATTCGTGAACCAATGTATCCCAGCTGGGTACCCTAAAACACACACCCTACTTGTACCCTAGGCACAAGCAAGACCAACCCACTATCCTCCTATCACGGGGTCCAGGTCCTCGTCCAAACTTGGACTCCAAGCCCCTGCTCTTGAGTCCCGGACTCAGTGTGGTGCTTAGACCTCCACCATCCCTGCCTCCAATCAGTCGGTTCGGAAAGAGCCAGAACCCATGACAAGAGAGCAATGAGCCTTCTTGCGCCCATGCACAAGTATGTGTTCTGGATAATAAGTCTATGACCTGACTACCATCCATTGCAACAACCAATCCTTAACCGACACAGGCGGAACAAGTGCAACCCGAGCCTCGCTCGAATGCCAAACCAAGTCCAGATCCAAAGTACCATTCCTCCTGGTCTCCAATTATCATTCATATATATTCCATGTGATAGTAATATAATAACAACAATAATACCTTTCCTATCTCTTGCGAGTGACAGGCAATCACCCGACTTCTACCGGAGTCCTTTAGCATAGCAATCTACGTGATACTGTCATACTAGTAAGACTCATATGATAAAGATATATATATGCAAGTGGGTTTCATTCAACTCCTTAAAACTTAATGCACAAACATAATATAAAGTGCAGAAATGTAGGGGTTATTCACCGGGGCTTGCATGGGTAAGATATAACCAAAAGTTAGTGTTCCATCTTTGTGACATGATTACCAAGGCACCATCTCTTCTGCTACTCGGTCATCTCCACGACCTATCGTTGTTCCTATTATGATATATGTGGATGCAACGCATAGATGTAAATAATCAACGATAGCCAAAACTCTTAGAAAGTTGATTACGCCTCACAAGCTAACGAGATAGCTCTAATGTGCTAGTCTACGTATCCACGTCGTCAAGTAAGGCTTGTTCCCAAAAAATGTTTTTGTTCTACAAACCCCCAATTAATTTTGACATTTGATCGATTAAATAAATATTTTCGTACTAAAAACTACTCATCGATTCAGCGGAGGCTCAACCAATTCCATGGCTCCAAAGTCGACACTAACGGCTAGCTAGATGAGCAACCCATACAACTAGAGGATGACCAGAGAGGAAGATAGTGAGGCGCCAAAACAGGTCAATCGTCTTGGACGCTAGTTCACAAACCGAGTGTCCCCAGCGTGGTTACAGCACGCTTCTATAAAGTTTGGGCAAATTTTGGGAGGGCATCGTGACCTCACATACAACTACGACCTGCACCACGTTCTAAGTAAGTACACACCTTGATGCAACCAATCGTGCAGAAACATATATATAATGCTTAATCCGTTTTTGTTGAAATCTAAGTGCCAAAACGACATTGTCTATCATTGTTTCCGACTTAGAAAGAATAAGAACGTAGCTAGAACTAACAACCTTTAGCGCTTTTCCGTCGTAATTTTTACTATGCCTAAACCTAATTAATTTCAACCACTACACATTTCACACACTAGTCTATACGTCATACTCACTCGTAAAAACAAAACATCTAGTAATTATTTAACTAGTTGTTTAATATTATTCGCAAAAAATGATACTTTTAACACCACTTTCAAATTTTGCCGATTCAACGAAAAGAGCTAATTTTAATTTTTAATTTGATTTTTGAGCTTCCAAGAACACTAATTAACAACCTTTGTTTCCCAAAAATTAATGTTGCATTTTCATCTTCCCAACTTGTTCTTCAATTTTTATTTAAGTACTAAATACAAGTTATGTTTTATTCTTGTTTATAGAAATCGTTTTTCGTGCCAAATAATTAAATCTACTTTTCTTATTTTCTTGTTAGAATTTTTATTATCGTATTTGATTAAACCAACTCACTCTACTTATGGCCTCGTTCGGCTTACCTTATATTCGGCTTGTTCGGCTTCTTTTTTCAGCCATAACAGCATTTCTCTCTCACAACATTTCAGCCAGAACAGTGTTTTGAGTCACTTTCAGCCAGGTTTCGGCAAACCGAACGAGGCCTATAGATCTATTTCTCAGGTCATAACCTCAGTGCTAGCGAGCTCGTAACACCAGAGATGCTACATGGACCGCCCTAGCATTTTGGCTAATAGTGGCCGTGTTTGGTACAGTTTATCGAGGAAGCGCTTCCCAGATAAGCTGTACAAATAGAGTAAAAGCGACGGTCAAAATAAGCTGATCTGACCCAGCATCTACTTTTTAGTACAAATAGAAGTTGTGGGGATAAACATAACCAGAATAAATTGCTGAAAAACGGAGCGTGTGGCTGTTGATTTCAGCTTATTTTAGTCATAAGCCACTTATAACCTGTACCAGACCCGTTGATGGTACGTAGACGCACAAGTTATTTCAACTGTGTACCCCTTCGCAAAAAAGTGACTATAGCATTCTCTAGTGTCTCTAATGGGAAAAGGCTTAAAAAAGAAATTAAATCTTTAAAAATTACGAAATGGAAAACATTATGCGACTTTAGCACGCGTACTCCATTTCGGAAAGCAAAATGTCTACATCAAATGCCCCCAGTCGCTCATAGGGAACACTCCCTCTTCATATCGATCGACTGGAGCACCTTAACAACTTCACCCAGGACAGACACAGGTTCGTAGGCGCCCTTTATACCTACCAGCTCAGCCAGCGCCTCGATCTTTCTCGCAAAGGTCTCTTGACAGAGAAACGCATCGAAGCTATCCACTTCGTCCTCGGACTCCTCTGCCATCTGAACGCCAGACGTGCCTGCGTCAGACACGGTGTCTGGATCACTGGTTTCCGCATCAACACTCGTTGCGAGGTCGGCGCGAGACAGCCGTGTCCGGTGAAGCGCCTCCAAGCCCATGGCCTGGGTGCCAAACGGAACGCCGATGTGTTCGGCTGCCGGAGGTGGTGGACCGAAGCATCGGAGGCCCGCGCCGGAGAGGTCGAAGACGATGTACTGCGGCGGTGGCAGCGGCACCACGGCGGGTTCCATTTCTGCTGCTCTGTTCGTCTATACAGAGTACGTAGAAGAAGGCAGCTGGTTTGTCAGCTTATTTTGTCCTATACTACTAGCTTCCACTGTTCTACAAGGAAAAGAAATAAAAAGAATACAGAGTGAGCTAGTGTAAGATCATCGGCTAAGAAGGGGAAATCATGATGGGGAGAGGATAAGTGGTTACCTGTCTATCAGCGTCTAGCCGTCTAGGACCTTGGGTCTGTGTGGATGCAGTGCAGAGGATCACAGGTGCAGTGCTCTGCTGCGTGTAATGCGAAGCTGCTAAGAGCCCCCTTCTTGGCCCCTTATAAATAGAGCTAGTGCTAGTCTCAAGCGAGTGATGATTTGACTTGCAGATAAACAAGCATTTGCCGTGTTCGATCGGCGTGGCAACTTGATGAAACACTGATGTTAAGGTCCGCTAAAGCGCTTTTCGACGAACCGGCCGGTAAAAGTTGTGTCAGGCAGGATGCTACTGCCCGTAGCTTCCGGCAAACATGCTCCCCGTCGTGAGGCTTTCCGCTTGATCAGGACTCCCGGGAGCGCCAAAACTAGGCCCTACCACAAATGCCCAGACACACACTCTTTTGAAAGGGTGTTGCGACACTCTTTGGCAGCAAAGGCGTTCGGCGCTGTGTTTGGTATAATCGGTTCCGTTTTCGCTTAACCTGCAAGGCGAACAGACACGTCACACGTGCATTTCGAGTTACATGAACTGACCATCTCTCTTATTTTTCGTGTTTTTTTTTCCCTGATTGATGATCCTCTGTTCACGAAGAGCAGCTCATGTACTGCTACTACCGTGTGCTGTCCTTGGCCAACAAATACTAGCATCGTCTCTGTAAACTCTCCGCTATGCTGACAGGCTGAAAGATCATGCTGTAATGGTTGAGTTCACCATTTTTTCTCTAGGCAAAGTTCCAAGTGGTTAAAGTTAAGCTTCCTTGATCTCGGCGGATGGTAATCTGGCACAAGCCATCTGTGCAATGATGACGATTAGTGGAAGGCGTGCGTGGGGCCGATCGGCGAAAAGTACAGCGGCTCGTGTTTACCAAAGCCTGGCCTGCACGTCGGCCGCGAGACCCGGAATTCGGGGTAGCGCGTGCACACGACCGCGGCGTAGTGCGCGCGTGCGCGCCCGTGGCGGGGTTACGGTGAGCTAGGAGCTCCCGTCACCCCGTCACCCGTGACAGCGTTGTTTCGGGCCGGCTGGAGAAAGCGTGACACACTGTGGCCCTGTAGTACTGTTAACTTTGTACGTTGTAGTCAAAGGAAAACAAAAACTTTATACTTGCACATAATCTAACTAATTGTTGGTCAAATTTTATAGAGGGAAGAAGACGTTTAGCGAACAGTCGCGGCGGCGCTTCTCAAAAACCTAATATGGGCCCTACCTGATGTAGGACACGAGGGGACGTAGGCTTCGGAGACCTGCTCTCCCAACGCCGATGACACGTTGACGGTGGGATGAGAAAGATGGAGGCAGTGCAGCACTGTGACATGAGGAGAAATGAACTATGTCTATGTTGAGAGCGATGTCTCGTCCCAATATATACACGGGTCGCAGCTATGGTAAGAAATTGGCCACAAAATCACATTATTAAGGTGATTGACCTACCATTAGTCGACTAGAGCAATAACCATTAATACAAGAATAATTACTTACCAAAATAGGCTCGCACAATTTTTTCCCATGCATGCAAAATCACGGTATTAATGGTAATTGACTTGCCATTTAGGAGATCAGAGCAATCACCATTAATACGAGAAAAATTGCTTACCAAAATTGATCGGTGCAATTTTCTTCATGCATGTGTGAGTGGATCTTTGGGATTTATTGGAATTATTATTTGAGATAGCCCAAATCTTCTATCAATGTTGAGCTGGTAACAATTATAGGAAACATTAAGTGGTATTGTGCTTAGGACCTTGGCTGCCTTTGCATCCGGCCGTTCGGCTGGCTGGTTGCCGGCTGGCTCTGTCACTCACGAATCATTGTTCACGTCCTGCCAGAACAGTATTTTTCTCTCACAACAATCAACCGGAACAGTATTTTTCAGTCCTGCCGAACAGGGTCATGGGTGCTTTGTTACACAATGTTAGGTATTGGGTTTTTAGAGGATGATCATGGTTTCATCGTCATCCTATAATCTAAAAACACCTAGACTCAAAAAGGTTTCTTTAGCAATCATGAGACTCAGGCAAAAATAAGAAACGTCTGCCTTCCTACAAACTTTTAAAGGACATTTGTCTTCAACATTTTTGTTTCTTAAAAGCTGATGCACAAGCACAATCTGCAATTAAGTATCTGTAAGGTTAGCACCCGGACATCCAGTCCTAGGCCCGCGTCCAGACGCAGCTCCCGCGCCCCATGCCCACATCGCATCTCACGCGCTCTGTCCCGTTCCTATCCAGCGCCAGCGTACGGAATCGCGCCAGCCCATCCCGTGCCTACACGCGGAACTGCGGCCAGCGCCTATCCCCGCGCCCGAATGGCAGAACCGCGACCCCGTGCTCACCTGCCTGCTTATGGATGCACGCCACGGAGGCGTCTGCCGCCCTCCGGCACCTGCACACGAACCACAGCGGCGCCTCAGCAGTAGCAGTTGGCAGACATCAGCCTGCAACACCCGATCTACATTTCAAACATCCAGATGAAACATTTGCAACATTAGTCTACAAACAATGAAACACTTGAAACATGCATGTGTAGCCATTGGAACATGTGCAACTCCAAGATCTATTTTTGAAACATTCAGATGAAACATTTGCAACATACGTCTAAAAACACCTGAAACACTTGAAACATAAGCTTGCAACATGCGTATTTTGTCATTGCAGCATATGCAACATCCAAGATCTACGTATGCAACGTCCAGATGAAACACTTGAAACAAAAGTCTGAAAACGCCTGAAACACTTGAAACACAACGTTCACTCACGCGGCCACGGCCTACCTGGTGGGGAACTGTGGTACATGCGGCGACCTCCTGGTGGCACCAGGGTGGTGGTGGCGCGATGGACGCCATGGCCGCGACGGGCGAGGTGGATGGGGGCGCGGCGCGGGATCGGGGCAGGCGCGACGCAGGATGGGGTGTGGCATGGGATGGCTGCGGCGGGTGAGGCAGAGTGGGGCGAGCAGACGACGATAGTCGGGAGTGGGGAAATGTTCTGGACGAGGCGCGGATAGATGAGTTGGGGAGTGGAATCTGTTGGAGAGGCCACAGGCCCGTTGATGTTGAGCCCGATTGCTGCGCAGACCCGGAACATGGCATCTGGATGGACGGTCCGGACGCCCTCACATCCACACGCCCTCACATGAGCATTAGCGATTAAGTATGTATATTTCTTTTGTAGTCCTAAATATCCATACTTGATGCCCTAAATAGATATCCTCTAAACACAATTTTAAGTAGTCCTAAATATCCATACTTGATGCCTAAATAGATATCCTCTAAAATGGCTTCCCCGTGAATCTGCAAGGAGCCAAGAAGCCATGGATTGGCTCCTGATTATTTCGTCTTTTTAAAGGAACAGCATTTCATTTCTGTAGAGCCGCCCGTGTAGTCGAATGCTACCTAAGTATTATTTTATTTCGTCTTCAAAGGAACAGCATTTCAGAAGAGCCGCCCGTGTAGTCGAATGCTATTATTTTTTTCGTGGTGCATGGCAACGAGGGATGGATCCATCCATTCCACTCCCGTGTGAAGGTTGGTTTACCTAATGCTCTGGCCTTGCGCACCTAACATCTCCTCCCCCTTGCACCTGTTCCAGTCAAAGCGGCCTCCTTGAGAACGCACAGGCATGTGGAATCAGTGAGCTACCACGGCACCAACTGCTCCTCCTTGCCCTCGATTCACTTCACTCCATGCATCTCTCCCGCGCTTGTAAAAAGTAAAAACCCCGGTCAGGCTCTGTGCTGCGATTGCGCAAGCACGCGTGGTTTAATTAATCTTCACTAATTATGTTACTCCTGTGTCTGGGAACTCTAGTCTAGAATTCTAGATAGCTTCAGATCCTTCCGGTGACAGGGACAGGAGGCCAGTTTAATTAAGTGTTGACTCGGCCTAATCTAATTGCATGATATGCGTCCTTACAATTAATTGGTTTCTGGACGAACTAGGTTAATCCGGAGCTAGGAGTATGTTATGTACACACGGCAGCAGAGCACAGTGCTAGTAGACTGTTCAGCAATTGGTTTCGCGTGCCTTGCAAGTTTTTTCGTTAAACATTCCAGCCCTGCAAACCCGCGACATGATCTTTCTTCCTCTCGTCTGTTGCCCAGACCGTGGCACACTGACATACGTACTGTACATTTTTCTCCGTTGACCATGGGCTTAATTAGACTGTGTTACTTACTGATAAAAGTGATAATCTAACTACTACTATTACCAGTGTAATATTCTTTAGTCTTTACGGCCACGAGCCCGTAGTCGGGTTATTTATGTAATGTAACCATGACGTATGTAAATATGTAATAATATAAGTATGTACGTGACAGGCACGCCGCACGAGTCAAAACGAACACGAGGCGGACAGTGACAGGTTTCTCCCCTGATTAGCAGTGTTATATTATTATTATTATATTTTGATGAAGTAAAAGAAATTGTGGTTCTGGACACAGGGAGCCGTTGCCATAGCATTTATTTTCCCTCCAATAAGCAACCAACCCGAACTACTCCTACACTCCCCTAACGCTTCTGGTGAGAAAAAAAAGGGGGCGCACCACGCACGTATACCCCGCAGATGCCAAACCCAATACGTACAACCATCGCTCAATCGCGAGATTTTGTGATTAAAATAAGAACCGGAGTCCAGCCTCTTTATATGCACGGTCACCGCTACCGCTCCATGATCTTGTGTTCCTGCATCGGTCGGCCCTAGGCGCATCAGCACTGTGATCCCCATCCCCTTCGGTTACCAAAAGGCCCTGTTCGCGCGCCTGTGGTGTGCAGGGAACCGGGTACCGGGTGCCTGTGCAAGAAGGAAGATGCAGGAGGCGACGTCTCCGCTCCCGGCGCTGAGCAACGGCTACCAGCCGCTCCCGTCGCTGTACCTGGGGTTCCTGGCCATATGGGCGGCCTCTGGCTTCTCCTGGGCCTTCAGCACATGGAGGAACCGCCATTACCAGGTACTGCCAGAGGCCATCGTCTCAGAATTTTCATTTGACGTGTTTTCATTTGTGTGTTTGTGGTTTGCCAATTACTGGTTCTTACGAAATTTCTGAAATTTTGTTCTGAAGAAAGCAAGTGAACCTAGTACAATGGAAGAATCTGATGCTGTGGAAATCCCGTTGGGAATGTCTGTCAGTCTTAGTTGCCAGGACGTGATAGTGCGGTTCTGATGCAGTAACCTTGTTTCCTTTGCGCAGGCGAATAACCTACAATGGATCCTGTCCCTAGTCCCACTGATCAAAGCGCTCCAAATGGCACTCTCATTCCTGTTCTGGTGAGCACTCTGACCAACGCCCGCATTTCAGTTTGTTCAACGTATCTGTCCCTGAACACCTGTGAACTGGCCCTGCTAGCTGCGGTTGCTTACCCAGATCCTTTTTTGCGAAATCTTAATTAGCGAGTGATGCTGAATCGATACGATACGCTGCCCAGGTACTCGTGCGTGCACCTTCAGACATGCTCGCTGTGGATGTCGTTCGGCGCGTACGTGACGGGGATCCTCTTCCAGACGGCCTCCTTCGTCTCCTTCGTGCTCATCTCCCACGGCTACTGCATCATGTGCGAGCGCCTCTCCATCCGGGAGAGACGAACCACGGCCGCTCTCGGGTGCCTTCTGTACCTGAGCCTCATCGGCTACAAGGCTGCAGTTCCCTACTTCACAGTAAGTACACGCTGAACCTGAAGCAATTAATGTAAGATTTCAGCAACAATTAATATTGCAACAATTTGTCTGAACTTGTATAGAGGAATGCTCGGTTGTTGTTGTTGTTTTTTTTAAAAAAAAGTTTCTGACTTGGTACAGGTCATTCTTCTGGTCAACTATTTTGCGTCATTTTACATCATATTTCGGCGTACTTCCCAGAATCTTATAGTTCTACAGGAGCAGCTCAGTTTCATAGAAGAGGAAGACATCCATTCCTTGCACGGCGCGCTGAACACAAAGTATACAATGTTCAAGTAAGCCCTTTCTTCCCAACTGTTTCAGTTCTGATTTGCCTCTCGAAAATTGTTATGTTCGTAAGCTCCGTCTCTCGGTTTTTCTTCAGGAGATTTCAGGGAACGATGCAGGTGGCCGCAGTGGCATTTATCATGGTATGAGACCTAGCACACAGCACTGTTCCGTTGAGATGATCAGCTCGTTTTGGAAGTGCTTCTGAGTTCTGACATTGTGGTTTCAGGTATACATGAGGGCCGACGACACACCAGAGAACTACTGGTTTCGCGTGTTAGTACGTGAGTGGGTACAGTTCTGCATCTTCATGTACATTGGGTGAGTCAAGATCATGCGCTGACAGTAAGCAGAACAACCTCCTGTGTTTAAAAAAAAAAAAGGTGTAAATTCAGTTTCGTTCCGTTTTTCTTTTTCAGATGGAACTTCAGAATCCCTGAAGCCTCACTTCATCTGCATACCATACCCCTTATGAAATCAGCATGGGAGATCACCATTCCTCCTATTTACAGTGTGGTAAGTTTAATTTCATCAAGTTTCCTAGCTCTCGCACAACCCAGTCTGCGCATCAATCAAAGACTGAAACATCTCACACTGTACTTCCTGACGAAACAGGAGATGGACGCAGCCGATTTCAAAGGTCTAGTCTCGGATCAATGGCATGTTGGAATGGTGGGCACACAAGTGACCTCTCGAAACAATTGTTCATGCACAACCGCTAATGCATATCGATCTGATGCCTTGCGATTTTGCAGAGGACTGGTTCAGGCTGTTCTGCACAACCCCTACTGGTGCTGGTTCAGAACCCTTGCCCAACGACGGCTTGTCCTTCCGGTAGAGCCTCAAAGTTTCAGTTGGACAGGGACAACCAGGTATAGTTCTGAAACCAGCTTGCTGAATATCCCATCGACCAACTGGCACGTTACAAAGCTGACGCAATATAGTTGAGTTCAACGGAGAAATACTTGATAGTATCTCTTGCGAAAGAATCGACAACAATCCACGGACGAACAGTCAGATATTCACAGCTTCAACAATGAATGAACCACCTTTTGGCATCTTAGACTTTTGTTTCCCCCCTCGGAAATACTGAAAAGATGTACATATATAGAAATGGAAAAAATGGTTTATAGATTGGATTGAAAAAACAAGTGAGCAGTGGCCTTTGTGTTTTGGTCCTCTGATCGGTGTTCTTGGGCACCGTGGGTGCCATTGATTGACGCGAAGACAGGATTGTTGCTTATGTTAGTTTGGAGTGGACAAACTGATTACAAATAAACATCCTTCCGGTTGATGATGATGATAAACAGTTTGTTACTGTGTAGAGTCTATGATAATTTCATCGATCTCAAGATCTCTATCATGTCTCGTAGGTGTCTATGCCCATGTCTGCATGCTGTACTGAAGCTTTAGGCACTTCCATTCTTGCCGGCTTCTATGTTTTCTGCTACATAAAACCAATCCATGACGCCCTAGCCTAGCTTTGACATAAGGCCATGGGCTTGGCTTATAACTTACAAGAAGAATCCATGATCTAGTAGTTAAAAACACAAGCATAATAGTGGCATTAGAAATTTTGTTAGGTTACTATAAACATGTAAGTAACACAACATATAACCATTTATAAAAAAAAAGCACAACATATAACCAAATAAAGAAACATAAAGGCCTTCCAAAAAAATTTAGTCCCACTACAAATTATAAATTCAAGGAAAGGCGGAGTGGAGGGGGGGCATGAGCCCCCTTCATCCACATTGGATACACCCCCTAACAGTCACCATAAACATTGAATACGATAACATGCTATGATATCCTATCTTATCTTATATTCTTATAAAGGAAAACCTCACTAAAGAGTCTATCTAATCTTAGTACTTTTATAAAGAAAAACCTGACTAAAGAGTCTATCTAATTTTACAGCGATCCACGTCATCAAGTAATGCAGTTCTGAACCCCCAAACCAAACACTATCTTAGTGAGCAAAAAGTGAAGAAACCAAATGGAAAAGGAAAAAAAGTATGGAACCAAAGCAAATAACTATACCGAGCATTAACCGCATTTTGTTTCCTAATTAACGGATGTCAGCGAGAGAAGGAAGACAATATATTTCCTAATTAGCCACGATGTCCTATATATCTCCTAATTAGCAGCATTGCTTAATGAGGAAAAAGACTACCATGATCTGTTGATTTGTCTAGGCTGAGAAAGCATAAGTTATATGCTAAATTTAGTAAATGTGAATTCTGGTTGAGGAAATTACCTTTCCTAGGCCATGCTTTATCTGAAAATGGAATCTCGGTAGACCCATCCAAGGTGCAGAAGGTTCTTGATTGGAAAGCCCCAACCTCCGTTCATGAGGTTCTGAGTTTTCTTGGCTTAGCAGGATATTATCGTCGGTTTATTTTGGATTTCTCCAAAATTGCCAAGTCCATGACTAAGTTGCTTCAGAAGGATGAGAAATTTGTATGGACACCGGAGTGTGAGCCAGCTTTTCACACTTTACGAACGTTGCTAACTACTGCTCCTGTTTTAGCACAACCTGACATTGAGAAACCTTTTGATGTGTTTTACGACGCATCGGGTACCGATTTGGGGTGTGTTCTAATGCAAGAAGGCCGAGTCATTGCTTTTGCCTCGCAGCAACTAAGAAAGCATGAAGTCAATTATCCAACCCATGATTTAGAATTAGCAGCAGTTGTCCATGCTTTTAAAATTTGGAGACATTACCTGCTTGGTAATGTTTGCCATATCTACACTGATCATAAGAGCCTCAAGTACATTTTCACCCAACCAGAATTGAACATGAGGCAGAGAAGATGGTTGGAACTGATCAAGGATTACAACCTAGAAGTACATTATCATCCGGGAAAAGCCAATGTGGTTGCATACGCCTTAAGTCGGAAGTATCAGTGTAATCCCTTGTTGGAAGATGGTTTCAACTTATTGCATCCAGCAGTCTTACACAATATCACTGTTAGTTGCTCTCTTGAGTCTAAAATCATTGAGCTCCAAAAGATCGATGAGGGCATATTCCATATCAAAAGAAAGATGAAAGAGGAAGAAACCAAATATTTTTGGCTTGATGCGAGGGGTGTGCTGTGGTTTAAGGATCGGCTTGTAGTGCCGAAATATAGAGAATTGAGAAACCAAATTCTAGAGGAAGCACACTGTTCCAATTTATCCATTCACCCAGGTAGCAGTAAGATGTACCAAGACCTGAAAACACGCTTCTGGTGGACAAAAATGAAGAAAGAAATTACAGCATTTGTTGCTTGATGCGATAATTGCTGTCGGGTCAAGGCTATCCATTTGAAGTCGGCTGGACTACTTCAACCACTGTCTATCCCAAGTTGGAAGTGGGATGACATCAGTATGAATTTTATAGTTGGGCTTTCAACCACTGAAAAGGGTCATGATTCCATATGGGTAATTGTTGACTGCTTGACTAAATCTGCACATTTCATCCCTGTTAAGGAAAGATATCGACTCCATCAGTACACAGAGTTGTACATTGCCCAAATCGTACGATTGCATGGTGTGCCTAAAAGCATTGTGTCAGATCGAGGATCATGGTTTGTTAATCATTTTTGGGAACATCTACATAAGCAGCTAGGTACCCAATTGATTTGTAGCTTTGCTTACCACCCTCAGACAGCTGGTCAGACTGAGCGGGTGAATCAGATTCTGGAGGATATGTTGAGAGCTTGTGTGATTTCTTCGATGGGTTCATGGAAGAAATGGCTACCTTTGACCGAATTCTCCTACAACGATAGCTATCAAGAAGGCATTAAGATGGCTCCTTTTGAAGCTTTGTATGGTCGAAAGTGTAGGACTCCTCTGAATTGGATTGAGCCTGATGAAAGAAGGTATTATGGGATTGACTTTGTCAAAGAAGCTGAAGAACAAGTTTGAATTATTCAACAACATATTGAAGCTACACAATTGAGACAAAAGAGTTATGCAGATAAAAGGAGAAGTCCCATTGCATTTGAAGTTGGGGATTTTGTATATCTGAAGGTGTCTCCCATGAAGAAAGTGCAAAGGTTTGGTGTGAAGCGAAAACTTACACCTAGATATGTAGGCCCATACAAGATCATTGGACGAAGGGAACCAGTAGCCTATAAACTCCAGTTACCTCTAGAAATGAGAGCTATATTCAATGTTTTCCATGTCTCCCAACTCAAGAAATGTCTTCGTGTGCCCGAAGAAGCTATTGAACCTGCTAGTGTCAAGATCCAGTCGGATTTAACCTATGAAGAAAGACCTATTCGAGTGCTTGAGACAATGGAAAGAGTGACCCATAGGCCATAGCAAAGTCATTAAATTCTATAAGGTGGTGTGAAATAACCATAGTGAGCAAGACGCTACGTGGGAGCGAGAGGATTATCTTCGTGAGGTCTATCCGGTTTTCTACAAGAGATGGTTAGTCGTGCAAATCTCGGGATGAGATTTCTTTATGGGGGGGAAGGGCTGTAATTCCCTAGGTGTTAAGCATGCATTTGGCATTAGCATTGCATGAGCACAAGCATCATTGAAAATTCATGAGCATGAGCATCTCAAATTTTATCTCTATGATTGCTTATATCGCATGTGTTTGTTACTAAATGCTTTACATATGCTAGGATTTGCATGTGACCAATGTATAAAATGTTTGTGGGACCTTAGGAGTACCTTAAACATATTTAGAATGTCACATAGAACAACTTTGGTATTCATGACTTGGACCCATTTGGCCTCTAAGGCATGGTTATAGTGTAGGCTTTCATTTTTAAGTGGTATGTTTGACCTAAATTGAACTATAGCATAGAGTGTTTGCATGGCAGTGCACCCTTAAGCAAAGTTGTAGTACTTGACTTGAGTAACAACTTTTATTTTTAGGTGAAGACCTAATTCGATGCATAGCATGCTCAAAAATAGCTCACAAGTAGCAATAGAATTACTGTTTTTTAGTTTGAAATTTTTTCTGTCTTAATGTTGTTTACAGTTTTAGTGTACCTCACTTGGGAGCATTGTAACTGGCTAACCATTGAGAATTTGGGGATGCTTCTTAAAGTAAGTTTGTAGACTACATGTAGCTCTACAATTTCTATTCAGGGAATTTTTGCTAACTCTAATTGGTTTGGGAGATAGTGGGGATCAAGTTTGCTCTGTCAGTCGGCTTCGTCACTGGACTGAATCTGCTGAGGGCAGCGGCAGTGGCCGACCGGGGGCAGGCCAGGCACGCCGCGTGGTGGCCATATGCTAGCACCGGCTCAGCCGGTCAGGCCAGCGCGAGGAGTAAAGGCGCGCACCTCTGCTGCTCGCTCCATTTCACTCTCGCACCTCGCTCTCTCTCGCCCGCGCCAAAGGAAAGCGAAGCACAGCGCCTCCGCGCCATCGCTGTCGCTCCGCCGTGCCCGCTTGCTGCTGTCGCAACTCCACCGCTTGATTCCTCACGCCAACAGCTCCGCCACCTCCACCTCTAACTCCCTGAACCAATACTACCTCACGTCACGCCTAGGTCAGGCCCCATTTTGCCTCACCGGCACCGCGTCGTCACCGAAGCTCCACCGCGCTCGAGGCTCACCGTGGCCCGGCCATTTCACTGCCCCGCAGGCCTCCATCTCCTTTGGTCTAGCACCTCGCTAGAGTCTAGAAGCTTAGGCCGAATCTAGGGATGACTCCACCGCGTATGGTGGCCGGAGGACGCCGGCATACCACCGCGCGACCTCCACCGTCCACCATTACCACCGGCGAGCTACTTCCGGTGAGCTTGTGGGCAAACCGAGCACACCTACCGACGCGGCTCGACGTGTAGAGTGCAACGGTGTAGATGCTACCGTCGGAAGCCTCACCGATGGTGAATTCTCACCGGTCAACCGCCGTGCTCTGCTTCTGTGTGTCTAACGTGCGGGTCCCTTTGACCGTGGGCCCTAGCTGTCAGCCTATGTAGGTTTTGATTTTCTGATTTATTTTCCATATTTGAATGCATGTTTCAAAAATTCATATTTAGAGCTAGGAGTGTCTAAATAGGGTGAACCAAATTTTGTTGGATTCATCATGAAGTGTAGTATTTGATAAAAATATGAAATACACTATTTCTGGTATTTTTCTAGGAGAATTAAATGGAGCTAAATAAGTGCTTTTAAATTGTTTGCAATCTTGTAAAATGGATAACTTGAGTTTGATATGTGCAAAAATTATGATTCCAATTTTGTTGGGTTTGTGTTGACATGCTCTAGTTAGTAAAAATACTGAATTTACAGTGGTCATACTTTGGATATGGTCTTCTTATTTAATCCTAAATAAATGCTAGTTTCTTGTGAAAATAAATAAGGCAAAAATACATAACTTGGGATCATGCAAATTTTTGTACAATGTTCATGTGTTATGGTAAAGCTAAAAAAAATATTAAATCTGTTGCTTGACACTTTTCAATAGGGGTAACTATTTTCACTAAAATAAACCTGGCTAGCTTGTCATTTTTGTAGAGGATGTTATACATTTTAAATGGTATGAAATTTACACAGTAGCCTATTAGGAGCACTTGGAAGCTACTATAATTTTCTAAGAATTTACTATGCACATTTGTATATGTTTGTTATTTCACCTAATTATCTAATTAAATTAATAAATGCATTTAAATAAATAAATTGGGCATGACCAGTATGTTTTCTAGAGTGCATTTGAGGTCTACGAACTGTTGGTGCAATTGGTGATGCCCAATTTTAAATGCTTATATGCAGTGAAAATATTATTGCTCTATAATTTCATCATAGAGGTTGCTTTGGACAGATTCTGTCACTTGGTGAATTGCATTGGCAAGATGAGATTTGTTGTAAAAATAATTATTAACAAAGTTGTAGAGAACATCTTTATCTAGCTTGTGTCAAAATTTTAGGGAAATAGGCCAAATGGTTTAGGAGTTATAACTGTTAGAAGTCTGCTGTCTGAATTTGCTTCTACTATACAGATCTGGATGATTGAATTGTTTAACCTAGATAGCTATTAAATCATCTTGTGATAACTAAATGAAAGTTGTAGGAAATTTTATGAGATTTCCAGAAAGTCCTAGATCACAACAATTGGTTGAGTAAAACTCCAGTTATGATCTAAACTTGTGGCTGTTGTGTTGTGGTCCAGAAATGAACTTAGTGTGGATTCTTGAAATTTCTAGAGAAGAGATATGCACCTACTCAGTAAATAAGAATTCAACTTGGTTATCATCTAAGTAACTTGATATAATCATCAGCATAGAATCATGCACATTCTCATGTCATATCATTCACAATTCTTCTTAAGCATCCATGATACTTACTTTATGCATATGCATGCAATAGGTGCAAGGGAAGAAATCACGTTGGTGGAACTCGAAGCCAATCCATAAGAGGAGAACCAGGAAGCTCAGCACCAAGAAGCTCTAGGCAAAGGTGAGCCTGAAGTTGATCATCTCCTAGAGTGCCCTGACCACCAGCCAGCTATGTTTGTGAAAGGCAAGTCACAGAGCATTCTAAGTCTCCCCTGTTTTACAAAATATTACTTGAGTCCTTTATATTTGATTCATTAAGTGATAAGAGTTGATTGGAACCACTTGTTGCATATACTTTCCTTGTCCAGAAATATCTATCTTGAATCCTATGTAGGTCTAGGATCGACCTTTATGCTTAGCCATGCTTAGACCGGTAGAAGTCGGGTGATTTCCTGTCACCTGTGAGCTATAGGTGGTGACTTGATCACGGTTGGCTATATTGTGCTATCGTGGAACATAACCTAGTGATGTTGAACAATTGGAGACCAGGTGGAATCTTATATGTTAGGCGTGGTGACTTATAGTGATTCCATCTGTGTCGTTTAAGGACCGGCCATTGGATGCCCTCTTGTCATGTTGAACGCATGCCTCTCACATAGTTGGCTGGATAAGTCGTTCCGACCACGAAGGCAAGTAGATCAACTCAGGCTAGGACATGAGCAATTAAAGTGCGCACCCTAGAGGCAGTAAGGATGTGTGGAGAGCCAATGGCGTGAGTCCAAGGGCGGGTTTGAGTCCCAAGACTCCTGACAGATTGGTAGTATCTTTGAGGGTGCGGCACTGGTCTTACCCATGATTTGGACCTGAGTTGTACCAAAGGTGACCCGATGTGATCCTGACGGGGGAAGTATGGGTGTGTGTTAGGAATAATTCCCCAGCTAGGTAGGAATCGATTCGAATCGCTATCTCTCTCGGATAGTGAGAACTTGACATGAGCCCCCTTCATCGTAGTAATTGATGAAAGTAATGGTTATGTGGATTATAGAAATGCTCAACTTGATATGGTTACTATTGTGATGATTTAATGGTACACAACATGTTTGGCATAGGATAGATGCTAATCTAGTATGGGACATGAATAATAAACTTGTTATTTAAAATTTAAAGATACTAGATAAATATTGGCTTGTATTCAAAGAATGTCAATTAGCTCCACTTATTAGCCCCGCATGATCCTTGGTGTCTCTTATTTTTGGTTTATGACGGGTAAGTCTAGCTGAGTACCTTCTCGTACTCAGGGTTTATTTCCCTATTGTTGCAGATAACGTGATGTACCACAGCTACTGTAAGCACTGCTTTGCTCCTACAGTGGATGAGGAATAGGACCATGGGCATGGTCATTCTATATATCATCTCACCCTTGTGCTTTTGTTGGAGAACACTGTGAAAATTGGCTATGTATCTAAACTACTGTTGATGTCGTTCAGAACTATGTTGCTTCCGCTACTGTTAAACTGATGTTGTAATAACTATGTTGGAACTCCGATGTATGACAAACTATTTGTGAACTTGTTGTAACATGTGGCTTGTATGTTGAATCATGTATGATCTTGGCTTGTATGTTGGTTGATTCGAGATCCTTCATGATACTCGACAGACTACCGGATTTATATGGGCTCAAGTGTGATGGTTTGACTGCCTTGGTGGTTGTTATTGTACTTATGCTCTTATAAATTGGATGGTTCTGTTACAGCGGTGGCCACGAGCGAGCCCTCGCACCACTGCCTATTCTTCTTCTTGCTGGGATGGTTGGAGGCGCCTTCACCGACATCCTCGTGGTGCTTCGCCTTACCTTTGAGGCGGTCGAAGATCGCTCCGACCACCTCCTCACCCAAGCCATGGCTAGTGGTGATGTTGAGGAGCTACTTGGTGGTTCACGGGCCCTTATGTCCTAGCTTGTGAACCAGGGACTCGCAAGTGGTCCCAGACAGGAAGGCTCCTATGACGTCAGCATCGGCGACGTTGCGCAGCTCGTTGCACTGCCGGGAGAAGCACCGGATGAACCCATGAAGAGTTTCCCTGGACTTATGTTGACAATTTTGAGATCCTAGGGGTTCCTAGGATGCGCGTATGTGCCCTAGAAGTTCCCCACAAAGATCTCTTTTAGGTCCACCCAACTTTGGATTCGGTTGGGCGAAAGGTGTTCTAACCACGTTCGTGCCGAATCGGTTAGGAACAATGGAAGGTTCCGGATAATGAAATCATCATTATCTGCTCCACCAGCTTGGCAAGCAAGCTGAGAATCCTCTAGCCATAGTCTGGGGTTCGTTTCCCTAGAGTATTTTGAGATGTTGGTCGGTGGTCGATACCGTGGTGGGAAGACGGTGTTGAGGATGTGTCGACCAAAGGCCTAAGGTCCCAGCAAGCCAGGGCTAAGGCTTCAGTCCTCACCGCTGTCATAGCATCCGCCACATTGAGGGTGGTAGCCATGGCTAGCCCCCTCCCTTGCATCACTATGGGCATGTCTACAGGCATCAAGGGTGTCGCACGTGTCACGGTGGCCGCCAAGACGCTCATGCGCTAGGACCACGATGCGTGGCCTACCGCCCTACGATACCTGGTGGACTGACACATCCTTGTCGGGTCGCTCTAAGGGCGTGCGCTGGCTGGCATCGAGCTCGCGTCGTTAGGACATCGAGCTCTCGGCCTGCTGCGCCGCTGCATGCTCGAGTAGCATGCGAATCTCACGATGGGCCCGACGATCCTCGGGCGTCGTGGGCCCCGGAAGCCCCCGAAGCAAGGCCGCCATAGTAGCGATGTTCTGGCTTGCCTGGGCAAAGTGTGGGAGTGCTTCATCGTCCTTGATGACCCTCTGATTTATGTCGCAGGTCATGGCACGTGCACACCCACTGTCTCAGTGGCGCTCGATCTCTCGATCAAGCTCCGCGCGTTCCCGCTTGAGCTAAAGTCGTGCTTCCTCGAGCTCTTGGTGTCAGGCCTTCAACTGCTCCACCCATAGGTGAGGTGGGGCCCCTGCATCCCCCTCGGCCTCATCATTGAGGTCATTCATTGGGGTAGCCTCTTCCTCATGGATGCTTTTGACTTGTCCCTCGGGGGTACCTACCATGAAATATTCATGAGAGGGGTGATGGCTCCCCCTGCTCGAGTCAGAGCTAGAGGGTGACTCCGATTCTTCTGTGAGAAGGTCGTGGAAAGACTCTATGATATATTTGGTCATCCCCATGAACTCATCGTTCACAGGGAATGGAGGAGTGTGTTGCGCCACAAGGTGGCCAATGGTCTCTATGGCAATGCGCAGACCGAGCGGGAGCGCCGTCAGGGTGCTTTGGATGAGGTATTCCGGAGAGAGCCGCTCTCCTCCAGCAAGCTGTGCCATGATGTTGGCGAACGAGAAGGTGAGGTGGCGCATGTCCTCCCAGAACTATCGGGGTCCTAGAAAGGGGCCGAGCTAGCGCTCTAACCTCCTGTAGTCGAAGCTGAGGAGCTAGTCACTCCCGGGGGCGTGGGCCTCCGATGCGTGCAGCTGTAGCTCCTCAAGCGCCTCAGCGATCATGTCGAGGATGGCAGAGTGGAGATTTTGGATGATGGCGAGAGCCTGCGCCAACTCTCCCTCTGTCATGATGATGATGTCCATGTCCCCGAAGCACACGTGTGAGCCCGGGACCCAGCTGACATTGTAACTAGCCATCCGAAGCCTGATGTGGATGTCAAGACGCGCAAAAGGCCCCTGCCTAGCGTGCCAACAGTCGGTGTTTTGAGTTACCACCAATGAGTAAATTTCTAATATTGTGTGTCTGGCTCGGATGGTGTGGGTAAGAGGACATGAGGTTTATACTGGTTCGGGCAGAATATCCCTACGTCTAGTTCATTGCTGCTGCTTGTGTTACTAGCACCAAAAGTTTGTAGTAGGGGTTACAAACGAGCGAGAGGGGAACAAGTCCCAAGTCTCTGGTGGAAAGAGTGAACGGGTGCTGAGAGCTTGGTTGCTTCTTAGCCGTGTGCTTGTGTTGTGTTCTGGTCGGTTCGAGGTTAGATGGGTTCATGGTGGTTCGATCAGGTCTCGCCTCAATTAATCGATGTGATGCCCCCTAATGGGCACCCTGCTTTCACTTTTATAGGCCAAGGGAAAGCATGGGTTATAGCAGAGGGAAAAAGAAGAACAAGAGAGAGAGAGAGAGAGAGTCAAAGACCCTTAGGGTCGTCGGGTCCTTCTTCTCCTTCATGCGGGTCTCGCCGACACTATAGATGTCAACAGGGACGGAACCACGTCGCGGTCTTGTCCATCACTGGCACCATGCGTAGGCGTCATTTGCCTGTCATGGTGCTCCACTTTGTCCTAGCGGACGTCTTGGTGAACCAACGTTCCTGTCAGTGTTCGTATGAGGGTTAGGCGAAATAGCACGGGTACGCCCGACGCTGTTCCTGATGTGAATCCCTAGGCATGGCCCGTCATGGCAATAGGTTACATCAGGACATGGCGGTCTCTTCCTTGGCGTCATAGTTTTGACCCAGGCCCATACGCTTAGACCTAGAATGGTTGGCGGTGGTATGGGACCCCATCAGGCGAGACAGAGCCCACACCCGAGGGGTCGGGCAAGGCGGAGCCTATCCCTAGAGACTAGGCAAGGTGGAGCCCATGACCTTGGGGTTAGGCGAGGTGGAGCATGTGGCCTCGGGGTTGGGCAAGGCAGAGCCTGCCCCCAGAGGTCGAGCGAGGCAGAGACCATGGCCTCAGGGTCGGGCAAGATGGAGCCCTCCACCAGAGGTCTGGCGAGGTGGAGCCTGCCCCTAGAGGTCAGGCAAGGTGGATACCATGGCCTTAGGGTCGGGCGACATGGAGCTTGCACGCCTAGGGGTCGATTGGAGCTATAGTCGCACTCTTGACTACTCGGATGAATCAATGTTGATGGTCATTAGCTCCTCCTCTTTGGGTACCCTAGTATTGGTCCTCGACAAGGGTATTTGTGGTATTGTGATGGCCACATAAAAGTGTAAGGAGTCATCGTCTCTGCCTCCATCTTCATTCTCCAGCCGAACCAGCCGCACCGTCTCTCCTCTCGCTCCAAAGCTTAGCCTCCCTCTGCCACCCCAGTCCAAACCCTAGTTAGGCTCATCGGCACAGTAGCTTGACTCCCTCTCCACTCTCCAGCCATACCGTCTCTCATACCTTTTCGAACTCTAGCCGAAGCCAGAGCCAGATCCGGATCCAATCCCATTTGTCGATAGCAGTTCCGCTGATGGCGGAAGGACCATCGTCAGCGGCGGTACATGCTAGATCCAGACCCCCTACATCGGCACCTGTCATGACCGATCCCTAGTGTCATCATTGATGACCACCACACTGAATCTGCTACCCCTTCGTCGACGCCGGCTGCACCACTTCCGCGACCAGGATGACAAGAGGGCGGTGCCGACGACGTAGCGTAGCTAGGAATTGGAAGAGGTACCCAAATTCCTTTTAGGCCTTGTTTGGATGTATGTGTATCCACTTCAATCCATATGTGTTGGAGTGGATTGGAATGAAACTTAGTTTAATTCCACTACAATGAACTTCAACACATGTGGATCAAGATGAATACATGCGCATCCAAACAAGGCCTTATGATGCGTGCTGTATTCTAGTGGTTGGACCTAGGACATGTAGATATATAGTGATGGGGTTACATGTTTCTTAGTTTATTGTAGTTCACATGTGCTTTATTCGAGTAATAGTTTCTGTATAAGTTATAGTTCACATGTGCTTTATTCAGGTAATGGCTTTCGTATAAGCTGTAGTTTAGGCAACTAATTTGTACGCTCCTGCTCTATTTTGTTGACATTCGGTATAAGGTTAACTCAATAAATGCCTTTGTAATCCACATGTTGACATCCAGAATATCTCCCTGAAGCAGGGGAGCATGTTTAGGGATATGGTGATATAGATACAGATTTAGAAAAGCCAGTACCCCTTACAATTGAGGTGCTTGTTCTATCTTATCATGTTGGGATGGGAGGGGGGTTGGTTTAAGTAGCAGTGCAATTCAATTCTTTACTGTGTGGATAGCAATGCAATTTTTACATGCTTGCCGCTTAAGTTTGTTTCTCCAATTTTATGCTGTGGGTTGAACAAGCCATAGAGAAGTCCCTGCCAGCTAGGGCAAAAGGCAGCACTGATATGGGTCCTAGGGGATGTAAATCCATGAGAGTGAAGCCAACTAGTCTAGCAGAGTTGTAGCATCTTGTACTTCCAACTAGGTCTAAAAGTTAGCACACACAAGGCGAACAAAGCCCTGTGAGGGACTGGTCACGTGAAGATGACCTTAGCCATGCTAAAGAGGAGACTCCACCTCCCCACTAGTAGAATGACCAAACTTGCGAAGGTTGGTTCTACCTTAGACATGTATGTAAATTAAGTCACACTATTTGATATCCATGTTACTTTTCTAACAATTTGAATGTATGAAAACTGTGTAGCACCATTGTAGAGAAGAGCGAGGAAGTCGAGGCAAGCAACTAATAGGGTTGGGCTTCACAAAACCACCCAATCAATGGGAACAAGGATGCCCATCTTGGTTGTCAAGGGGAACAGAAGGCCACATGATCCATTGCAAGCTGCCAAGTTTGCCTCAGAGGCAGGTGTAGTAGTCGGGTCTCAAGTACCAATTTTCCCGCACTGAAAATATTACAAGCAACGGATCGAACATCTCAATGGATTTGTGGCCAAGCTATCTGTAAGTATGTATATTCTCTATTGACATTCAACTCTGTCTTGAGTAACTTAGTAGTGGATTTAATTTGCATTTACACTTCTACAGTTGAGGCGTGTACGGCAGACACGGTACAGGTTCACACGATCTTACTTCAATGGCATCCCCACTGATGAACTCAGAAAGACCTCTCCTGTGTCTTGCATGAATGACGCACGGTGGTGTGCACTTGTCCATATGTGGTTAAGTTCCAAGAACAAGGTGTGTGTGTGAACTCATTTATTTCTTGTCTAGTCTTTACGCGGTCTACTTGTGCTGCAGTCTAACACAACTATGGTTATAGGCAGTCTCGGAGCAAAACAAGCGAAACCGTGCAAAAGTCAAGTGCCACCAGGTTATAGGATCTCGCTCCTATATTACCCACCAGCAAGCATATGTAAGTGATGGTTGTGTTACTCTTTTTATATCAAATACGCAATGTCTTTTGTATCAACAGAAAAGGCATGTGCAATTTTAATAGAAGGACAAAAATAGGAAGGACGTAGGACACAATCAAGAAGTGCTCGTTGAAGAACATGATCGACCTCATGAAGATGTTGATGCAGTGGGAATCTTCAACAACTTCCATACCAGTAGCAACACAGGACTAAGTGATGCTGCAAGAGAAGCAGTGGTAAGTGTGGCAGAACTGCCTAATCTAATGCCCGCCCAAGAGTACTTGTCTTCCATTAGACACTAAGTACCAAAGAGAGTGCACTAAATCATGTTGTTTTGTTGAGCACACCATAAGGGAGAACTCGAAAATCCACATTTTTCAATCAGGATCATAAATGAGAGAATAAAGCTTACAACATTCTTAAGCCATTTCTTACATCACTTTATTACATATAACAGAATATTACTTCATTTGATTATAACAGCGGAATATAACAATGTTATCAGAGTTATAGAGGAAACAAAGATTAATTTAATGACATTGTGGAGTATTAACATCGTGGACATTTATATACGAGAGACGCTAGCAGATTTTACATCTTTTCTTAAAAAACCTTTAGTGAGGGTTATAAATAAACACTACGGTCGTAGCGTGAAATGAATCCTCTCTGAGCCCACCAGAAGATTTCCACACACAAGAGTCAGCTCTATGTATCCTCCAATCACCTGCAACAGGGGGAATAAAACCCTGAGTACTCGATTATACTCAGCAAGACTTACCTGACAGGAGGAAAATAAAAGACTCTAAGGATATGCAAGGCTTATTTGGCTTGTGGGTTATTGCATCTGCGGAAGCATTACTAAATGTGCGTCCTTATATTAAATTTTATTAGCATTTATCATTAGTTCATTAACTATCCATTCTATGTAAGCTCATATGCTACTTTCAAGTAGGTGGTGAGCAATCAGAACCATTTTACCATCTTTCATATTTCAGTTCTCACTATGGTGCTAGACCATAGCCAAGTCGGTATCGTCTCAGAGAAATGGCGATTCATGAATCAAAGTATCCCCGCTGGGTACCCCGAAACACAAGCCCCGTTTGTACCCTAGGCACAAACAAGACCAACCCATTCCACTCCTGTCATAGGGTCTAGGTCCCCGTTCAAACTTGGACTCCAAGCCCCCACACTTGAGACCCGGTCTCAGTATGGTGCTTAGACCTCCTCCTTTCCCCACCTCCAGTCAGTCGGTCTAGAAAGAGCCAAAACCTACGACAAGAGCGTAACGAGCCTTACTACTCCCATAAGTAAGTATGTGCTCAGGATAATAAGTCTGTGACCTGACTACCATCCATAGCAATGGATGGTCCTCAATCGACACAGGCGGAACAAATACAATCCGAGCCTCACTCGAATGCCTAACCAAGTCTAGATCCAAAGTACCATTCCGCCCGGTCTCCAATTATCATCCTGATATATATATATATATATATATATATATATTCCATGTGATAGTAATATGATAATAGCAATAATAATATCTTTCCTATCTCTCGCGAGTGATAGGTAATCACTTGACTTCTACCGGATCCTATAGCATAGCAATCTACACGATCCTGACATACTAGTAGGACTCATAGGATAAGGATATATATATACAAGTGGTTTTCATTCAATTCCTTAAAATTTAATGCACAAGCATAAAATAAAGTGTAGAATAATAGGGGTTATACACGGGGCTTGCCTAGGTAAGATATAACCAAAAGTTAGCATTCCATCATGGCGACACAATCATCAGGCACCATCTTTTCTACTTTTCTGGTCAACTCCACGATCCATCGTTATTCCTATTATGATATACGTGGATGCAATGCAGAAAACGTAATTAACCAACGGCAACTGCAACTCTAAAATAAGATTACGCTTCGCAAGCTAACGAACTACCTTTAATGACTAACGTACTAGTCTAAGTATCCACATCGTCAGGTAAGGCTTCGTTTCTAGAAAATGTTTTAGTCCTACAATCCCAAGGTGTTTTGGCTTCTTATTGATTAGATTTATATATTCGAACTAGGGCTCATTTAGCTACCATAGCAAATTAATTATTATGGAGCTACAAAAATTATAGTGAACACCTCATAATATTACAAAGCTACTGTGAAATTTCTAGAATTAACACTAGCACTGATTAATCATAAAAATTCCTACAAGTTTATACCTTAATAATATTAAGCATCTCAATTTAATAAGATAACTCCTGAAAATACTATGAAACTATGTGAACAAGATATATTGGTAGATAGATCATGATTTTAGGAACCTAACAAAATTAGTTTCCCAATTTTTGGCTAACTACACAAATTTATATTGAATTTACAAGTTTGCTTAGAAACTAAATTAGGAAATGCTTTAGAAAAAGAAAAGGACCGGTGGCAACTAATTTTGCCTAGCAGCCCGGCTTGGCCCAACGTGGGACATGGGCGCGCGTAGCAAGCTAGCCCAGCAAGCAGCCCAAGGTAGGATCCCTCGCGCTCGCTGGCTATTTTGCAGAAAAGACCTTGATCTATCAGTTTATTACACGACACTATGAACACTATTGCAGAAGAGACACACCTCGCATCTAACACCCTGTAAAAACTTGACTTTGCAACGACATGCCCCTGGACGCGTGCGCGTGACGACATGGCTCACCGACTGCATACGGCAGATACACCGGGCAATCCAGCGACACTCCGGTGAGACAGAGGGGTCGACCGGGCTCTATGGCCAAACATGCAAGGATGGGCGACGGTTGGGAGCTTAACGATGCACTACCGAAGCCAAGCCTCAACGATGGGCAGAACTGTGCGGCGGCGCGACTATTCCGGCGGCCTAAGGCACTATCGGGGTGGTGGAGATAGCGGGTAAGCACCAGTAGCTCATCGGGATTCGCGCTACGGTGGCGGTTGAGGCGGAGGAGTGCCGAGGTGGCCTGGCCACGTGCGCGTAGTGATATCGGAGGCGCTCCATGGTTGACACGGACACGTCAAGTCCTCACTCGCGTCGTTCTTGGTCAAACGAAGATGAGCAACAACACGAGGGGACCAAGGTGAGCTCATAGGAACAACTAGTTGAACCCCTACAGAGGGGTAGGGCCTTATCCCCAAGTCATGCTCTGTTTTAGAGGCGTGATGACCGGTGGCCATGGAAACACTAAATTCGTCCGCACCGAGGCGCGGCAAAGCCTCGATAGGGGTTGCCTTGCTAGTCGACTCCCAAGGCCACTTGCTGGTGCAAGGAATTGAACTATGAAGCTCTGAGCTAAGCCAATTGAGAGGCAGAGCGCATGGTGCTCCTGCTGTGGTCATGTCATGGAGAGGCACTTGAGTGACCTCGAGTGGATTAAGACGATGGCTTCAACCAATAGCTGTAGTATGAGCACGTGCGCACAGGTGACGAGACCGGGGAGTGCTTGGCGTGACGTGCTTGAATTGGAGCGGTTGGACCCGAGCAGGTCGCACTGGCATCAGCTAGCGGGGCGGGACAGGGAAATGTCTCATCACCACGGTGATTGGGGTCATCGACCAAGACGCGGCGGCAGCACCACATGCCTAGAGGCTCGACACGGTAGGTAGGACGAAGGGTGGGGCGAGCGCCACGTCGTCAAGGTGGTGACCGCCGCAGCTCCGCCATGACCCCGTGCATGGCTCGGTGGCTGGACGTTGGCGCGTGCAGACCGTGGCAGTGGGACCAGACCCCCGCCGGCCGGGTCAGGCCACGCAAGGCCTGGGCGCAGCGCATGTAACACCCTAAAATTTGCCTCTTTTGAAATAGAGCTAAAATGATGTATTTATAAATTTTTGTGCACATGAAATATAGGAAAATAAAAATTTTCATTAATTTAAAATTCATCATAAGGTTTAGCAACTGGTTGTGCATACATGCTGGTGCATAAAGTTTATCGTGATGAGTGGTGTTGATCCAAAACTCCAAAGTAATTTGGAATGTTTTTGAAAAGGGTTTGAAAATGGCTTTGAAATAAAAGAAAAGAAAGAAAAGAAAATTAGAAAATAAAAGTATTTTTTAAAGTTGTAAAGTTTATCCTGGAAAGCATAATAAAATTGTCCATTTTTATTTGAATAGGGAACTATATTTGAAACTATACTTGAATTTGATTTGAATTTGGCTTGGGATTTCAAAACTAGAAATAGAAAAGGATTTTTATTTGAAAATCTTCTTTTCTTCCTTTTCAGCACAGCCCCAGGAATCGGCTCGGCCCTTTCTTTCTTTTCCTCCCATGCCTGGCCGCTGGCGGCCCAGTCCCCGCACCTCCCCCTCCCTTCCCTTCATCCCGCGCTCGGCCCACTTGGCGGCCCGCTACTCGCGCCCTTCCTCCGCTTCGCGTTGCCCGTGTGGCCCAGCTCCGTAACGGCCTGCTCGGCCTTCACCGTGACCTCGTCATGCCCGCATGCGCCCACTCCTTCTCCCTCTCGCTATGACGTGGGTCCTGCCCGTCAGTGCCACGCCCCCTTCCCTTTCCTTTGTTCCTCGTGTGCCGTTCCTTCTTCGTCGCCCGTCAATGGCGTTGCCCCCACGGCAAGCCGTCGGCCCACCATGCCTGGATGAAAAGCGCTGAAATCACCCGAGCGCCCCGCTCCCCTTCCTTCTACCGTGCCTTGCCCTGCCTATAAAGCACTATGCTGCACCCCTTTCTTCTCCCTTCCTCTGCTCACACTCAAGTCACCGTCGCCGCCGCAATTCTCCTGCTCCGGCGCCCGAACCTCGACGCCGACGACTCCCTGAGCTCTGTCGAGTTCTCCCGCAGCCGTAGGTAATGCAAATTTCACCATTTTGGTCACCAATGCTCGGTTTTCCCCTAAACCACACTGTCGTCGTTTCTCCAGCCGCCGCCGCCGTCGACGACCCACCTCTGGAGCCCATCCGGACGCCGCGCTTGCTTCCTACCGAATCACAGTGAGATCCCCATCCTTCCTGTGTCATCCGTTCGCCGTTTTGTGCTCTAGAACGCCATACTGGCGACCTCCAGATGCTGGCGGCCATGGCGCCATCGCGGAACCAACGCTCCGGCGTGTACCCCACCTCGAATTTACATCCATCGTGTTCGCGAGGTCCCATAGAACGTTTAGGTGTGCTTGGTTGTCTCGGGAATGGCTGGAACCACTGTACCGGGGATCACCGTCGTGTTAGCCTCGTCGTCGACCATGGCGTGCTCACCGACGGTGCTGTGCAGCGGCAGAAGTCGTCCCGTGCAACTAGTGCCGTCAGATCTGCATTGAACGGCCACGATTGAAACGTACCGGTTCGTGGTGTAATCGGTCCACCGTGGACCCACGGACCCGGTCCACGGTGCCGCGTCAGCGCTAGCCCGCGCCACATGGTGCCCCGTGCCAACCTATGGCCCCCACGTGGCTGCCCAGTCAACAGCCGAGTCAACCCCCGGTCAGCCACCGGACATTTTGCGAAATAGGCCCTCTCTTTTCGGTTAATTCACCCGCAGTCCATATTAGTTCAAAATAAATACAAATCAGCCCTGCTTTTATTCGTTTAGGTCCCTATACTTTCTAGAAATAGTGCACGCGGTCCAAAATCCATGTAAATTCAGATTTTTAATTGTTTTAATTCAAAAATGAGTTTGAGTTATTTACAGAAATACCATTGAACCTTATTTTATGCGTAACTTTTGTATTTTAATTCTGATTTGACCCGTTTGAACTGCGTTAGGACCGTATTTATGTTTTCTACATGTTTATACTACTATTAGGCAAGTTTTCAATATCTAAAATTCATGGGTAGATTTAATCTATTATTTAACTAAAGGAAAACTTGTTTAAATCATAACTTAATCATTTTAATTCCCAAATAGTCTGTTCAAGTTACGTCGGTTTCGTAACGACGTGACCTACGCATTAGTATCAATATTTTCTATGTCAAAATCTCTAGAATTTCATGGTTTAAATCCCAACTTGAATAATAATTATGTCACTAGATTTATAAATAAAATGTAATAAATTTCACTTCAATTTTTAAAACCAAATATAAGTTTGACTTAATTCAACTTAAGTATTTTCTCTGAAATATCTTATACATTGAAGTCTGTGGTTTTGTTTTTAAAGTAAATCTTTCTGTAGTTGTATCATTTCAACCATAGCTCCGATTAGCGTGCCTCTCGTGACTGTGTGTACGTAGCGATGCGTAGAATCGTATTTTAAACTCTTTTACTTATTTTCCTATGATTGGTGTACTGTTCTGATATAGATGCAATTGTATGCTATGCATGTATATGTATGGATGTTTGTGTGGTGTTCTACGATTACGTCCAGTCGGTGAGATATACGTGGTAATCCAGAAGAAGAAGAAGGACGTTGAAGATTTTGTTCTGATATAGATGCAATTGTATGCTATGCATGTATGTGTATGGATGTTTGTGTGGTGTTCTACGATTACGTCCAGTCGGTGAGATATACGTGGTAATCCAGAAGAAGAAGAAGGACGTTGAAGATTAAAGCTTACCGAAGGATCGGTGTTTAAGGCAAGTATAGCATGGGACCATCCTTGTTACCTATTCACCTTTAATCACTTAATTCATATTGCATGTGTCTACCTTGTTGCCAATAAGGATATCCTAGATATTTGATATCTTGTACCTTGACACCATGGGTGATTATGCATTGGGTAGTATTATGCTAGTGCTCAAGATGAATAACCATGATCTTGTAACTTGACTAATGGTATATACAATAAACATTAAAACATGACTTTTTAGCAACATGGAAACAGGGGGCTGGAGTGTTTAGCTACTTTCTAAATGCTTCAGATTCCTCTCCCTAAGGACTTATCTGTAAGTGATTATCCGGGACTTACAGTATAGCTGTGAGGGCTATATGGCTCTAGCTTTAGCTCAGTACGATGACCTTCTCTAGCTTGTTAGTGGTTACCTTTATGGCGCAAGAGGGTATGTTTCCTTTCCTGCTAGGATGTGTGTACCGTGCTACGTGCCCACGCGTGCCACTCCTAGAGGAGGGCCACATACGGCTAAATGGCTGAACCCTTAGCGGCCCTAACTTGTTAGACGAACCTTTGAAAGGCTTCATAGTGAACACTGTTGACCTTCCTTGGTAGTGGGTCAAGGGGCTGATCACCCCGGGCAAAGGGTAAATCATGACTCACAGTGAAAGTGTACAACCTCTAAAGAGTGTAAAACTATTAACAGTCGTGCTCATGGACACGAGCGGCCTTGGAACCCTTATGGAATAGAGATGATCATTAATGGTTAATTGTTTATGCTAATCATTATTCATGTTTACCTGATCATGTGTTTATGGGCTTATGGATAAACTTGTTGCCAACCAATTGCTAAAATTATGATAATCAAAAGTTAATCGCAGTAAACCAGTGTCAACCTTTTGAGCCTCATGAACCCCATGTTATTTTGCTAAGTACGATATGTACTTACGCTTGCTTTACTTTATTATACTTTAGATAAAAATGTCGGATGGGTACTAGATTGCTAGTCTAAAGGAGTTAGGCATGTGGTCAACCAGTCAGTCGTCCCTATGGATTTGGAGTCTCTGCCTAAAGATCGGAGTTGTCTTTCCGCTATCTATACTCTAAGGTTATATTCCTTATACTAATATATTATGTATTTAAGCATTGTCTATTGATATTACCCTTATTTGTGGCTATATGTGAGATTTGACTTCCTAGGCTTACATATAGTGTGTATCTGGTTTTGTTCTTAAAACCGGGTGCTACAGCGCGGCATTGGCCTAGCGCATGCGTGGGTCGGCGGCCTCGGCTTGGTTATGACATGACCCCGATGCCAACTGCGTTGTGCCCACGGTGACGTGCACGCGTTTTTAAAGTGTAGCAAAAGTTACTAACGATCACAATTGAGGTTCAACTAACTCCCCTATCGTAAAGTCCACATTGTCAATGACCTAGCAACACCAACGCAAGTTCATGAACAGAGCACCCACAACATGATTTCACACGTTTTAACGACATTAGAGCAATTTTAAAGGAGGGCAACGCGACGTACAACACACCCACGACCCACACCATACTAAAGTACTCACTTAGAAGCAAATAATAATACCAAAACATGTGGTTAGTGTTTAAACATTTTCGTTAGAAATTAAATGTCAAGATAGCATTGTCTTACTACTTTTCCCATACTTAGAAAAGTTATGGTTTAGTTCAAACTAACAGCCATTAATACTTTTGTTATAATTTTTAAAAGGCCTAAACCTTATTAATTTCAACCAATAAGCATTTCACACAATAGTCCATACTTCATACTAACCCATAGGAGCAAACCATTTAAGCACTCTTTAATTATTTTGCTCAATATAATTCGCCAAAAATGACACTTTAACTACAATTTTGACTTCTTGTTGATTCAACAAAAAGTTCTATTTAAATTTCATATTCGATTTTTGAGCTCCCAAAACACTAGTTAACAATATTTATTTTCCAAAAGTTAAAGTTGCATTTCCGTCTGCTAAACTTGTACTTCAATTTTTATTTAAGTACTAAATACAAGTTATATTTTATTTTTGTATATAGAAATTGTTTTTCGTGCCAAACAATTAAAACTATTTTTCCTATTTTTCTTGTTAGGATTTTCATTAACACATTTATGCACTGAGTAAATTAACTTAGATATTTATTTGATTTTTTTCAACCACAAAAGTGAGTCACATAGAATTTGTTTATCATCTCAGGTAAGTTTTAATCTCTTAAACCCAGCGAACTTGTTTTGCTAATCTCTTTAGGTCTTAATCTTGGTGCTAAGCAGGCTCGTAACATCAGGGGTGTTACAGTAAGTACCTTTATTTGTTTTCCTTGAAATCTGTTGAAGCCATTGGCATAAAAGAAGAAAAAGTAGAAGGAGCCTAAAGTGGCACCATCATTTTGAAGTTGTAATATTACAACAGTTAATATGTTACCTATGCATTGTGCTTATGAATCTCTATCGGCAGTAAGCTGAGGAAGACCTATGCATTACTTGTAATGAAATAATCTCTTGGTTCTGCAATTTAAGTCCTCTTCCTAATGTTTACTCCTTGGTTTTCATAGAAAGCTATGAAAACTATACGAGCAGAACCTGTTGCTGATGTTGTTTCTAAGGTCCTCTTCTAGGCCAACTGCGACACCTTTTCTTTGAATGTTGGTATCAGGACAAGCTGCTCTAGACTTTGGGAATGACTTGCTGCTCATTAGGAAAGTTCAGCTGTCCTCGCCGAACAAGTGGATCAACTAAAGAGGAAGACAGAAAACACTAATAGCGAGTTTGTGGAGTTCAAGAAACAGCAACAGGAGGAGTACAATAAGCTCTATGAGCATATCATGCTCTTAAGCGCTGGTAACTCTCAGTCTTGTTGATGCAGTGAACATGTGGTTTGTTTGTTGTTTTGATGTGAAATTTTGGTGGCTTCATATGTGAACTCTGCCAGTGTTATTTGATTCAGGTTCAATATAATTATACATGTAGTCATTTTATGCAGCAGTGTAGATCTGAAATCATTTTTCTGATGTAATGGTTGGTGTGCACGTGGTAGATCTAGCACAGGCATGTTGTTAAATAAGAATCTAACACATGGACGAACCAGTGAATGACACGTGTAACAGCCACGACAGGGCATGTGGGCCAATATAAATAAAATACGTGGTACAAATCTGTCCTACCACGTGGTCGAATCAGAAAAAGACACGTGGGTAGCTCAGGGCGCGACACGTGGCCCAATAAAATGCCGACACGTGGATGTATAACATCGAGACACGTGGTCGAGGAAAAGAAAGACACGCGGGGTATTGTGGCCACGCCACGTGGACCAATAAAAATATGACACATGGTCTAATGAAGAAGTGACACGTGACTCAACCACAACACGACACGTTTGCTAATAGAAAACTGACATATGGAACAACAGGGTCCCGACACATGGTCCAGTAAGAACCTAAAACATGCAAGAACCAAAGATGGTCACGTTGTGCAATAAGAAGGTGACATATACCCGAACCATCTACAATGCAACCGGCTATAGCATGTACACGTGGAAAGTATCTCCAACGGAAGCACCCGCCAGTGTGGCTGCCCCTGGCCACACATGCCAAAGCAGTTCTATGATGGTCAGTTTTCATCATAGATCTATCCACTTCTATGACGATTTTCTAGAATCGTCATAGAATTTCAAGAATGACGTGACTTCTATGATGAACCATTTTTTGGTCATAAATTCGTCACAAAACTAAAATTATGACGAATTTGGCTCCTTCAATGATGAAAGTTGTTCGTCATATAAGTGGATATTCCTAGTAATGAAACTAGGAACTCAATCTGTTAGCCCGTTCGCCCTCTCTGTAACCCTACCTCCTCTCCCTATATAAAGGAGGATAGGGACCTTAGGCTCGGGATCCATCTTCCACCATTCCAATCTACTACATAGCTAGGAGGAACAACCCCTGTAATTAAGCATATGAATTGTGGCAGAACCTCCTAAATTTTAGGGCCCACATGCACCTGTCACTGTCCAACGACCTTTGACATCTATGCATATGTTCCCGGTAACTTAAGAAGACTGTCGGGTGTCCTCAGGGAACCCTGAATCATCCACGATTTCCGAGCAGGATCACATTACAGAGTCATTGCAGTATTACAACAGTTTATTCAAATAGATACACCAGAGTAAAAACAGCAGAAGTCTTACAATAACATAGTTTACAAACCATTTGTTTCAAACCATACAACTAAGTTCAATTAATAATACAAAACAAAGTAGTGGAGTGGCATTATAATATATTACAAAACACACAATTAAAGTTGCCCTGCCCAAGGACCACACATTTACTTATCGTCATCGCACTGAACAACAGTCATGCAGCACGATCCAAAATAGATCTGCTCATGACCCTCACCTGCAACAAGGGTCAACGAACCCTGAGTACAAAAGTACTCAACAAGACTTAATCGAAATAAAAACTGATAGAACTTATGAATGCAGGCTCAGGGATTCAAGGTATGGCTTTAGCAATAATCAAAGTTCTTTTGCATAAAAGCTTTTTAATAAAATTCTTTACATCAACATTTAAAACTTCATAAGATCATATACAAAGCTGACATGATCCGTAATGAGATCATGAAACTTCATAACCAACACCTTTACAGACCATCCTCAAGTTCCAGTTATTTATTACTACGATGATGAACAGTGAGTTGAGTCTCCATAACCGAGGAGCAACGACGATTCGAACCGATTAAAAACCCAGCTGGAAATTCCAGACCACACGACATATGCAGGTCCCCGACTTACATATATCAACCTACCCTCGGATCTTCTAAAACAAGAATGGGTCCGCGCCACCCGAGAATACAGTACTCCACATTCCAGCCCATTGCCACGTGGGTACACGCTATTCCGGCCATCTCTCCACTCCCAGTGCGCGAGTAGCCATTCTCGTAATAGAATAACCAAGTTAAGGCTTACCGGAGTATGTGGTTAGTACTACAAAGTCTCACCTCATGCAATTCAACAACGGACGGACCTTAATCGACACAGGCGGAAAGAACCTACTCACAAGACCTCCATGTCTTGTGGCTCACACACACCGAGTCCGCCCGGTCTAGATTTATTACTCCACATTCCCATATCACATGATAACATAAGTAACCAAAGTTCTATTTAAAACTTGCAGGTAACAGGTAATCACCCGACTTTCATCGTTCTAAGCATAGCTAAGCAAAACTAGGCATATACGAATTTAAAACTGGTAACATGTTAAATATGGAATAACAAGGTTGGTAATGTACCAATTCGGTTTTCACTTGACTTCTAATCACTAAATGCATTAAAAAGAATCCAAAGCGAAATCAATTTGTAAAATACAAGGTAGGGTTGTATGCATCCGGGGCTTGCCTTCGTTGACGGAAAAGTCTGGTTCCGGAGTCGTTCCACCGATCTCAATCCCAACCTCCACAGACGGATTAACTTCTTCCACAACTTGATTAACTACCACGTGTTCACCTTCGTTCACTACACGTAGTAACAATGCCATGTTTAACATGATGCGGAATACGAAACATAATGCTCGATGATGGATGCAAAATTAACAACTTGAATACAACTTTCCTTCCCTGTACAGTTACAAGTTAAACTAACTAAACCATTTTCGCAACACTCACATCAATTGCCAAGGATCATCACCAACTAATGACCCAAGGACATCACTCAATCAAAAACTCAAACAAAACCTAAATCACTAAAGGTTACTATTTGCTTTTATGAATTAATTAATTAATTAAGAATTATGAAATAAATCAACTTGTTCCAATTGTCCTCAAAATTTTTCTAAATGTTCATCACATGATAACTAAGTGACAAAACAATTTTCATAATTTTTGGATACATAAATAAGCCTAGAAAAATCATGGAAACTCATTTATTAATTAATTGAGCAATTTTTATCACATTCAAAAGTACTGAAAAACAACATTTCATATTTTTCCTAAATAATATACATCACAGAGAGTTCACACAAAAAATTTCATAATTTTTGGAGCTTTGAATAAATCTACAAAAAAATAACAAAAAACAAATACTATTCATTCAATTCTGAAAATAGAAAAATCCAATTTGAACGCTGTGTCACTGACATCGGGTCCCACCTGTCATCCCCAACCTCCGGCATTGACCGCGACGGTGACGGCGCTGACCGGCGCTAACTCACCGACGGTGAGTCCAACGGCGACGGCCAAAGTACCAAAACACTCACAACAACATGGCGCATCGATTGGAGACACTAGCTAACTCAATCATGGCACGATTCAAGGCTGACGTCGGCCATGGCGGACGCGGTGGCACGACAGCTCTACGCCGATGATGTGAAACCAGTAGAGCTTAAACAAAGGATCCAGGAAGCACCAGTAGCTCACCCCAAACGCGTTGAAGCAAGGAGCGAGGTCGGAGAAAAACGGAGAGGCGTGACGACGACCACGGTGATCACGGCGGAGCAAAGATCGTCGGTGAGGGAGAACCGGTGACTGCAGTGATCAAAATGAGCAAGCAACAAAGGATTAAGCACCACAGCATCGAGACGAAGCCATAGGTACACTGATCACGGGCAATGGCTCACCAGAGGATGCTGGCCGTGGAGAAACGGAATCTCGGGTGAGGTGGCCGACCACGAGGAAGAAAGTGACGAACGGCGAACTCACGTCGAAATCAATCGACTAGAGCTAGCTGGTCGGGTGCGCAAGGAGTAGGCGAAGCTATCTAGCGCTATGCCATGACGGTGAAGACACTACCACGATGGTGCGAGCTCGCCGGAGATGAGCAAGGCGACGGGAAAACAGAGGAGGAGGAAACGGCAAAGACGATGGCGGCTCAGGTTATAAAGGATGGCCAGGAAGCGCAAGGAAGCCACGGCGAAGCCATTTCCCTCGCCAGCATGACGCCCAGACGGCCACGCGTGCGACTGGAAGCAAGACGAAGGATCGCCGGCAATGTAGCAATAGCGGTGAACACTGTTCATCAATATTACAGAATTGCCATCCAGTTTAAAATCCAAATTACTCCCAAATTTGTATAACAACTCAAAAATATCCAAAAATAAAAGTTGTTCAAAATCAAAAGTTCTACAACTTTGCTTTTATAACCAACCCCTAATTCGGTCTACATTTTGAAATGAACTTTTGAATTCAAATAGGGGACATTTAAGGAATTTTGCCTTTTCAAATAACTTCAAATTTTACTAAACAACTTGAAAAACTCCAAAAACAAACTTTGTACAACTCAACAAGCCCTAAAACTTTGCTTTAAGACTCAACCCCAAAATGTGCTTTGATTTTGAAATGGGCTTTCAGGGTAGGATTTAAATATTGAAAATCAGGGTTTTCGGAATTTCAAATCAATACAAAGATTTCAAACTTGATTCAAACAATACTAAGCAATACTTATAACATAAATGTAAACTTGTTTTAGTGAATTCATATCAAAGTTTGCAATATGACCAATGCCTTGCAATGCATATGATGATATGTCCAATTTTTAATACTTAAACACCCGGGGTGTTAGATGAATACAAGAGCAGCCGCACCACTGGAGTATGGTTTAGCACGCCCCGTGCCCCGAACCAGTATAAATCTCTATGTATCATGTGCTACCATCTGATTCCATCTACGTGATCACATTGCTGGATATTGCCAGAGCAAAATAATCCGACAGTTGGTGCGCCAGGTAGATGCCGTTCGCGTACAGACTAATATTGTATTTCAGATGGGAATCGTCTTCAACTTCGGCAATGAACCGGAAGAGGAGTAGCCGGGCAAGAAGGTCACCTTTGGCAAGCTCGAATTCATCGTCGACCAATTCAGGGACCTGTGCCTCTAGGAACCCACGCCAACCAAGGAGGGAGAGCAGTCCCTCCAGATCCGTGCTTTCACCGATGGACTGGAGGAGGCTATGGATATAGGACCAGACGCCCTCAAGAGGTACCTGAAGCATTGCACCCATCTTTTCATTGAGGATGGCAAGAAGGTGAGCCTGTCCCCACTTTTCATATCAGCAAAACCATGAATCTTGACTCCGCTTTAGATCCGATACCAATACCTCATCGTTTTGCTTTCCAATCTTCGGAAAGATCAGGACAAATGGCAACAACTCATGGCGAGACACTCTCACAGGCTGTGGTGTAACCCATCGAACCTCCCACAGAAGAACACCAGCCTCCAAATCCGATGGACCGAGATGACCTTGACAACACCCCCGGTCAACAAGATTGGTGGGATGACGCCGATGTATCCAGACTCATCGATCCAAAGGCTTTCCGCTGTTTCCTTTACAGCTGTGACCAGCTACTCAAGAACTCAGATTCTGATTGTGATGACAACGAAGTCACCTCGCACGCATCGGGCTCCAACTCCAAACCGTCGTCGGACGAGCAGCCAAAACTCGGGCAGTCCTCTCCGATGAAAGGTTGAGACCCTCCCCCTAGCCAAGAAGGGTAACAGGATGGCGCGACCGATCACTCAAGCGCTGACCCCATGTCGAGAAACTCCCAAGCCTAACCATATGTCTACGACCAACGACTGACGGCTGCAAAAAAAGCGAACGTTGTTCTTCCTTCATCGAGAAGAAAACCTCCATCAAGCAATAATCACAAAACAAAACCGTTCGAGGGTAGGACCCATGCAACCATTGGAGCCCTTCAAACTAATTGAGCACGAAAACTCCACGAGTTGGTCCCTACGCACAACTGCATGACTGCACCAGTTGACTTGCCGTATTTTCTCCCGCCTGAGGAACCAATCGCTCTCGCTCCCATCTCGTCAGTCGTTCGGGTTGAAAACCGAAAACCGAACAAACCTTCCATCAGCAACCGGAGGCTTCACCCAGACAAAAGGGATCGTGAGGAGCTACGAAGATGAGGGCAACAGTGTCACCTTCTTCAATCTTGCCCACAACACTGACTCTTACCCCCCAGAGATACAGCCTAGCAACAAAAACTCATCGAGCACTAGGAAGGCAACCGACGACCATCAGTTATGTCGAGCTCATCTTTACTACTTTACTTTTTCTCGTTGCATTACATTTCGTGAGAATACACATATACCCATTCGATGCAAGTGTACATTAACACATCTCGAGTGTCTCAAGAAGAACCTCTCTGAATCACTCGGGGGCTAGCTGTATCGAAATGACCCAGTTGCAAATGTCTATAGCTATTACGATCGAGGGTTACACTAACCTGCCACCATGATCAGAGGCTGTAGAGACAGTCCTATGGACCATGCACCTATTTCCTTTTTCTTTTGTCAATCGGAGTCTCATAGAACTTGAAATGGCATGAGCAACCCGACAATGTCTCGTGCGGACTCATTCGAGACATTTTGTCTCTGTGAGCAATCCCCGAGCAGTCAGGGATTAAAAGCTTAAGCCAACATCAAACACTAAAGACAAAGAAAGATGAAAGACCAAAAAGTGAAGGTTGTGCAAAATATAAGTTCATTGAGGACGACACCAAACATCGCTCCTCTCTATACAAATTGGGTGCACCACCCTAACTTCCGATGACAAGCTTACTCCTTCAGCCGAATAGACACAGGGATAAGCCTCAATGTGTCAGCGACACCATTCATAATTGAATTCGGGCCAGCCTTGACTCAAACAAAAGTCACCATGAATCAAAGCTCCATGCTCCTAAAACTCGAGAAGCTACCTCCTCAGAATGACTGAGTAGAGCCTTGGTTCTACGTGACAATACCATTAAGCACCTCCACCCTAAAACATCTCACAAGATATTCGGGGGTTGCGGAATTGACGTCGGCACAACCATGCTAACCAACTGGAATGCCACCCAAAGTATGACTACGACTGGTCAAACGATGTTTGAACAGAATACTCGGGGGCTACGCATGCAAAACAATACTTGTTATAGAAGCAAAAGTGCGATCTTGAATCGATGATCCACCTTACTCGAATAGGGGAAACCGATCGGGACCCCGTTCGATGTTGTGCGGCTTCAACACCCGGACGCGTCATGCTAACCCATCCGAGAGTTTAGGGGCTACTACCATGCACAACCATCCCACATAGAAAACTCAACTTGCAAAAAAACATTGATAAACTGCAAGGTCCAAGCATTGTTACACCTCTTTTATAGAGGCACAAACTCTATTCCTAAAGGGGAGCATCCTTGATGAACTGCTCCACCTCAACGATGGCGGCAATCGCCTCAGCATTACCGCTGAACTCAGTAATCAACCGCATGACATCAATGTCTTCAGGAATCACTCCCGCCATTGAAAACCCAGGCTCCACCCTGTGTAGGTCCACCTTATGACAACGATGGAGGTGGGCCATAGTCAAAGCCCCCACGACCCCATGATGGACGCCATGACCCACTACCTCTCTGACCAGCGTCGAGAGATAGCGGAGCCGATCAGGAATGCTTGTCCCTTGTGGCAACACCATTATGACTACAGCAATCACCGCATCATGAAGCGCCGAATAACGGTCGCCACTAGACTACACAAAGGCGGCAGAGGAAGGTGCCCAGGCGGCCGCATCATTCTGCCCACGAGCAGCCTCCACCAACCGCTTGGCCAGATCCTTGCTAGCCCACTGTAGCCCTGCCACCTTGGCCTGCACGGCAGCCAATTGCTCCCTAATGCCTAGGAAGAAAAGGGGAAAACTCAGAACCGCCCCCATTAAGATGTAGATCGGATAAATCTTGAAAGAGGTGGAATCCAACTCACCAGCAAGCTCCGCCTAGGTCACCACTGCCATGGCCCTAGCCTCATCGGCCTCTCCATTTGCAACGTCAAGCGCCACCTTCGCGATCGAGATATACTCTCTCAGTTGCCTCTCCTCCTGAGTGACATCATGAAGGGCTTCACGTATCCTGTCGGCCTCCTGCACTACGGCAAGGACACCTACCCCATCACCACCCTGCCTCGATAGAAGCTGCGATGATGACGGAGCACCCCATCAATGGGGGGCCTTGGAGTAGGACGTGCCATCAAGATCGCCCTATAATAGATGACCTACTCAGATCGTCTCTCTTCCCAACAAGTTCAAGGGGCAGATCTACACTTACCTGAGTTGCACCAACTCCTCATGGAGAAGAACAGGACCCCAGAACACGCGCTTTCGATGGTCTCCTCCTCCGTCTCCACCCTCGCATGCTTGTCGCGGGCCATGGATGATGAACAAAAGCTCAGGGGAAATCATGGCAAGCGATGAAAGGTAAGAATACATAAGCTATAGCACAAGCTTACTAATCCGTCTTTGCTTCCTCTATTTTTATAGGCAGGGGACGCGCATGGCCAATGGAGTTCCAATAATCTCTCTGAGCGAGGGTGCCAGTTAAGGCTAGGCCATGTCCCCATGATCTCCGGAGGGATGCCTTCTAAGAAAAATGCGTGAGGAAACGAGCCACCGAAACTAACACCTCAGCTTCGTCGAGAAGGAACCCATCCGCGTAACCACAGAGAACCATGGGGCCCAATGGTCCGAAATCCAATGTATCATCACCCGAGCCGGTGTAGGCGAGTGATCTGACACTCAGATCGAGTACTTGGCCCGGCTCACCCCTTCAACAGGTGTAAGCGGTAGTGATTTGTTCACTATCGACCCTGCCCCACTAGAGTCAGGGGGTATTCGGGAGGGTCACTAGTATGATGAAAGGTCCTAATATGGCTAGAGGGGGGTGAATAGCCTATTTAGACTTCTACAAGTCAACTAGAGCAATTTGATTAGTATGACAAATAGCGTAATGCAAACTTGCTCTAGCTCTACAAAGGTTGTAAGCCACCTATCCAACAATTCTAGTTGCAATGATTACTTAGGCACCCAAACTTGCTATGTAACTACTCACTAAGAGCTCTCAATCTTGCTACTCTAAAGAGCTCAACTTGATGAATATAAATAATAAAGCAAGCTCTCAATTCTAATTACACTAAAGAGCTTGTATCAACTAGTTTGCAAGAATGTAAATAAGTGAGTAGGGTGATTATACCGCCGTGTAGGGAATGAACCAATCATAAGATGAAGATTAAGCCAATCACCGGGAGAATGCAAATGACAAGAGACAACCGATTTTTCTCCCGAGGTTCACGTGCTTGCCAACACGCTAGTCCCCGTTGTGTCGACCAACACTTGGTGGTTCGGTGGCTAAGAGGTGTTTCACAAACCTCGTCCACACGATAGGACACCGCAAGAACCGACCCACAAGTGAGGTAACTCAATGACACGAGCAATTTACTAGAGTTACCTTTTGGCACTCCGCCGGGGAAGGTACAACTCCCCTCACAATCACCGAAGGCGGCCACGAACAATCACTAACTCGTGCCGATCCTTCACCGCTGCTCCAACCGTCTAGGTGGTGGCAACCACCAAGAGAAACAAGCAAAATCCGCAGCGCAACACGAATACCAAGTGCCTCTAGATGCAATCACTCAAGCAATGCACTTGGATTCTCTCCCAATCTCACAATGATGATGGATCAATGATGGAGATGAGTGGGAGGGCTTTGGCTAAGCTCATAAGGTTGCCATGTCAATGAAAATGTGCAAGAGTTTGCCCTTGAGCCAGCCATGGGGCTATAAATAGAGCCCCAATCAAATAGAGCCGTTATACCCCTTCACTGGGCAAAACGCGCTCTGACCGGACGCTGGCCCTCAGCGTCCGATCGCCCGATGGACGCCACGCGTCACCAGCTTCAAACGCTGTTCGTCAGATTTCAACGGCTACGAAGCTGATCGGACGCTCCGGCAAAACTGTCTGGACACTGAAGCCCCAGCGTCCGATCGTTTCCAGTAAGCTCCCCGAGGCGTATTTCTTCGACCGAACGCGTCCGGTCCACCTTGACCGGACACAGACCAGCGTCCGGTGCTCAACCTTAGCCACTGTGCCGTCTGACAGCACGACCGGACGCAGCCTTTCAGCGTCCGGTCGCTGAGTGACCCAGCGTCCGGTCAGTAGACCGACGCCAGCATCATTTTGACCAACTCCATTTCAACTCTAACTTCTTCACCCTTGCTCAAATGTGCCAACCACCAAGAATTTTCATCCGGCGCAATAGAAAATAGGCATTCCATTTTCCCGAAAGCGCTGAATCATGGTAAACACCACCTCCTTTGTAAATGTGCCAACACCACCAAGTGTATCACCTTGTGCACAAGTGTTAGCATATTTTCACAAACATTTTAAAGGTATTAGCACTCCACTAGATCCTAAATGCATATGCAATGAGTTAGAGCATCTAGTGGCACTTTGATAACCGCACTCCGATACGAGTTTCACCCCTCTTAATAGTACGGCTATCAATCCTAAACGTGATCACACTCTCTAAGTGTCTTGATCACTAAAACAAAATAGCTCCTATGGTTTATACCTTTGCCTTGAGCTTTTTGTTTTTCTCTTTCTTCTTTCCAAGTCCAAGCACTTGATCATCATCATGGTATCATCATCATCATGCTATGATCTTCATTTGTTTCATCACTTGGAGTGTGCTACCTATCTCATGATCACTTGATAAACTAGGTTAGCACTTAGGGTTTCATCAATTCACCAAAACCAAACTAGAGCTTTCATATGATCCTAAAACCTCTGACACTCGGTGTAACGTAAATCTCCCAATACCCGGACGAGCTCGAAGTACCTTATTTCAGCGGATGTGTGCCCCTTTGTGGGAAACAAAAAAACTGGTTGGCCCGTGGCTGTAACCAAAGTACAAACTCCTAGAATATGGAAAATTAGTTTTATGACGTGCCCCCACTGGTCAGGCTTTGTCCTGCCACCCCTATTCATTAGGATGCAGACATTCACTCATTCTACCCGTTACCAGCTCGAAGAGTAACATGTGCAACTGCCCACAGCTGCAAACGCGTTCGTTATTCAGACACAGTGGTTCCCAACCCGGGAGACTGATATATTGGCCTTAGGGCTCCGAGACAATGACCTCGCTCTTTCCACTAATGAGGCCCATGAAAATTTGAGATCGCATTACTTAATGGGTCTCAAAGAAAAACGTGATGCCCTTAGTGTTTGTTAACAAACAACCCGAATTAGGTCACCCTAAAAACCAGCTAGCATAGTGACACATGAGGGACGGTGGTGCAAGTACCCCGTCCTCATTATTATTCTATGACTAGGACTTAATGATGCGCCACCACTAATTATACACCAGAATACATCGGGAACTGACTTCCTAAGTATAGCGGTGTTTTCACCCAAATATGGCACCTACGGACGTCCTGGAGGCTACGCTTCCGGTTATCGGGTGCCACCACCCCAACGTGGCATTGACAACGTCCCGAGGGCTACGCCCAGGAAATCACATTTTCTGATATATGGTGTACCACCCAAGCCAGCGCTTACAGCGGCTAGGGGGCTACGTTCCCTGATGTACAATGTACCGCCGCCCACTCGGTACTTGAAGAAGATTCTCGCTACCCGAGAAATGCTCTTGGTACTCGAATGACAACATTTTGGCTCCTCAATACTTGGGAATATCAAGTTACGCTGCTCAAAACATCGGCACCCGATGGAAATGCTCATTGGTACTTATAGTACACAGAACTTGTAGGGGGTCTACGACGTCCCGAGGGCTAAAGTTACATTCTAGCTTATCATTAAGTCCTATGGTGGCTATTGTCAGATATATGGGTTAGGGGTGCCTGCACCGCCCACATATGTGACCATCGCCAGGCTATCGGCCCAGCAGCTGCCAAGGAGGAGGCTCGTAAGGGCTGACGCGATCGACCAACATGGAGGTCAAGGCAAACCAAGACAGGCGTATCTGGACGATAGCTAGGATCAATCTGCTACGCATATCGTGTAACAAACTAGGAACTCAATCTGTTAGCCCAATCGTCCTCTCTATAACCCTACCTCCTCTCCCTATATAAAGGAGGGTAGGGACCTCGAGCTCGGGATCCATCTTCCACCATTCCAATCTACTACATAGCTAGGAGCAACAGCCCCTGTAATTGAGCATATGAATACAAGAGCAGCCGCACCACTGGAGTAGGGTTTAGCGCGCCCCAAACCAGTATAAATCTCTATGTCTCATGTGCTACCATATGATTCCGTCTACTCGATCACGTTGCTGGATATTGTCGGAGCAAAATAATCTGACACAATATTAAGGAGGAGTGGGTCTAGATAACGCTAGGGCATGTGGCATGGTGGTCGGGGAGGGGCTCGAGCCCCCTTTACCCCCTAACAATAAGAATTTTAAGCATGAAGTTTTTTTATCACGATGGCGGGATCTCTCTGTGTTTCAATTAAGTAGGAAAAGTGGTTTTATGTACAAGACAATCGTGCACCCTAGGAGCTAGTTACATGGCCTCATAGCCTAAAGAAACACAAAGTGGGGCGCTAATGATGCATAGGTGTAAAACCCTTCTATATTGCTCCAGATCATCCTTGATTTGGCCTACCACGTGGGTGGCTGTGAGTATTTGTTGTAAAAAATCCTGTGTTTGTGTTCCTTCCACAAGTTCCACATGATGGAAATGGCCATTCCATTAAAACCATGTCTTTTATCTTTTTTGGATTGAGGGTAGGGCCAACTCCCACTAGTCGGCCAAGCTGTCCAAGCTTGTCTAAAGGATCGGCTGGAAATTACCAATATTTTTCCAAGTCGCAACTATACTCCAGGACGCTTGGGCAAAGGGGCAGGTGAGGTAGAGGTGGTGGCCTATTTTGAGTGGGCCATTGCAAAGAATCACAAGTCTTGATGAGGCCATCTGCGTTGGGCAAGGTTGTCCACTATAAGGATTTTGTTTCGAACGAGGATATAGATCTAGCCGAAGATTTTGCACTTGTTTTTGGCACGGGCTCGATAGATGATGCTGGTTCCGTACCTATAGAATGAGCCATTGAATTGAGCATGGTAGGCCTACTTGGTGGTATACTCGCCGTCCATGGTCCATTTCCATGTGATTTGGTGTAGTTCCATGTGATTCGGTCTTCTAGGTCTGGTTGCAAGTGCACATCTTGTAGGTGGATCCTTAGGGAGACGAACTCTTCTATTTGTATGGTTGTAATGATTTTTTTCCTTGTGGCATGGCGATTGAATCCAAGCATCTTGGTCAAGTTCTTGTTACACAATTCTATTTTTCTCCATGGTAGCTTGAAGAGGTGTGGGCTATCTGGGCGCCTGTCATTCAAGGCAACTGTGGTAAGTGTACCGACTGAAAGACAATAATATTGCCTTTAGAATAGCTAGAACAACAAACATAAGCCATGAAGATTGACATATTTAGAATGGAATCACGTTGCATTCGGCTTTGCTTCATCATTGCTCTTTTCTTCTCTGGTTGAGCTTCATTCTTGCTGGCTTGTTCTTACATGTCTGCTTGCTTGTGGCAGCTAAGCTCTTGACGCTTGGTTTAGGTGAAGAAGAGTTGGTGATGATGTTGATGCCCATGCTGGCTCATGGGTGATTACCTTGCTAATGGCTTGGTTGGGTATATATCATCTCATCAAGATTATTCTCGCGGAGAATCGGGATTGTCAAGTTGTACTCTTGGCTTGCGAAGAGATTGGATGAATCATTAAGATATACTCACCATCTCCAATGCAATTTGCTTCAGACCTAGATCATTGATTTCATTCACATGAATATTTAAGCGTCAAAACATAGTGCCGGGGACCTAATACCGAGGTACCTAATGAGGTGGGACTAATGACCACCGAACGTTGACACTTCCGATCAGACGAGAACGCTACTGCGTTTCTTGTCTGAACGACGGAAGACTGGTTCTGCCTCGCCCGACCTTCGAGGGATGGCTCCACCTTGCCCAACCCCCGAGGGCTAGGCTCTGCCTCGCTCGACCCCTGAGGGTCGGCTCCGCCTCACCCGATGTTCGAGGGCTGGCTCCACCTCGCCCGACGTCCGAGGGCAATTTCTGCCTCGCTCGATGGCCGAGGACAGGCTCCGCCTTGCCCAACGACCAAGGGCAGACTCCGCCTCGCCCGACGAGTACACCCTGTGCCTTTATAATGATGAGCATAGGGTACAACATGACATTCGAGTCAAATGCAAAACCAAGGACCATGCCCTGCACCGCGGCAGGAAAGTACCACCAGGGTACGACGGGATGGGCGCTTTAGACCATTCTGGGCATGGCAGTGTCTGAATAGTGTTGTAGGCGCCACCTTCAACCCTCGAACACGGAACCTGACATAGACATACAACAACCACTACAGTCCATGAAGAGACGCGCGCCCTCTATAGTGATGAACGTACAGTCACCGCGCCGTCCGCTCCCCGCAAGGCTACAGGTCAAAACCCTTGTCCGACACGCCTCCTGGAGGGATGGGACGGGACGTGACCACTTGCTGATCCTGTAAGGGCATGGCGTTGTCAGCACATAGGCGTCCGATGAACGTGCCAATCCCTAACACCGTCTGGCCGTGTCAACGAGGCTGGCTCAGCGGAAAAGGAGGGCCCAACACCTTCAGAGGGGCTTCTTGGCCTCTGGTTTTTCACTTTTCTCCCATCTGTAACCCCTGCTCCCCCCTTGGTCTATAAAAGGGAGGGCAGGGCCCCCACTAAGGGGATCGACTCTCGATTGACAAGCTCATAGATAGATCGATCGACACGACTCAACAACACACATCACACACAGCCGAGCAGTGACCAAGCGCTCGGCGACCTTTCGACCAATCCATCAGAGACTTGGGACTCATCCCTCTCTCGACCGTTTGTACCCCCTACTACGAACCATTTTTAGTACTAATAACACGAGCAGTAGCAGACTGGACGTAGGGATATTCAGCCTGAACCAGTATAAACCTCGTGTCCTTTAGTGCACCATCCGGGCCTAACACGTATCAATTATAAATTTACTAGCCGGTGTTTGTTCGAAACACCGACAGTTGGCGCGCTAGGTAGGGGCCTTTGTGCGTTCCAAATCAGGCCTCGGATGGCTAACCACGCAATAAGCTAGGTCCCAGGCGCACACGCAATCATCACGGTGGGAGGAGAGTTGGCGTTGGCCCATCTCACCATCCAACCTCTCCCCTCCATCGGCTCCGGCTACCGGAGGCTTGAGGGCCAGCCCGGCGTCTCCCTTGGACCCCAGCCGTCCAGGGAGGCCCCGCACCGCCTCACCCTCTCTCTAGAATGCTCCACACGGAGTGCCTCAACGGCATTTCCGTTTGGTCTCCGCAACGCCGTGGCGTCGTAAGCCACCTTGTGGCCCAGCACGTGATCTCATCCCCCGCGAACAACGAGTTCATGGGGATGATCAAAAGCGTCATAGAATCCCTCCATGGCCTCCTTGCAGAGGGTCTAGGGTCGACTCTAGCTCTGACTCGGGCATGCTTCCCGGGAATGCTTCATGGCGGAAACCTCCAAGGGACACATCGAAAGCGCCTCTAAGAAGGAGGTCACCCCGATGGGCAACCTCGGCGATGGAACCGAAGGAAGAATGGCGGCCCCATCCCATGTAGGGGTGGAGCAGCTAAAAGCCCAAAAATAGGAGATCAACGAGGCCGGACAGCAGCTTGTTCGGGAATACGCATTGCTGGATCAGGAGATCGAACGCCACAGAGACGGTGGGCATGCATGCGCCGTAGCCTGCGACGTGAACCGAAGGATCATCGCCAATAATGAAACCCTTCCTTGATCACTCGGGCAAGCCAGAACATCACCGCCGCCACGGCCTTGCTCCATGGCCTTCCAGAGGCCGCCATGCCCGAGGATCACTGGGCCCACCTCGAAATCCGCACGCTACTCGAGCGTGTGGTGGCGCAGCAGGTGAAAAGCTCATTGTCTTTGGTTCACAAGCTAGGATGCAAGGGCCTACGGACCACCAAGGAGCTCCTGGACATCGCTACCAGCCACGCCTTAGGAGAAGAGGCGGTCGGAGCAATCTTCGACAGTTCCGACGGCAAGGCGAGGCGGGACAAGGGCGCCAGCGAAGGCGCCTCCAACCGTTCCACCAAAAAAAAAGAATAAGAAGCAATGGCGCGATGACTCGCTCGTGGCCGCTGCCGACCGCAAGGGTGGCCGAAAGCCGGTGGAGGGCACTCTGAATCACTTCAAAAAAATGCTCGAAGGGCTGTGCTCAAACCACGCCTTTCCCGTAAAATATCTGCTCAAGGATTGCGGCCTCATGCGGAAGTTCCTGGCCGAAAGCGCCAACAAAGGGGAGCAGGAGAAGGAACCTACCCCCACTACCAACGACGCCAAGGAGAAGGACGATGGCTTTCCGACGCCGAACAGCTGCCTTATGATCTTTGGAGGGTCGGCGGCCTATGACTCCAAACGCCATCAGAAGGTCACGCGCCGCGAGGTCTACACGGCACAACCGGCCACACCTCCCTTCCTCCGGTGGTTGGAGTCCGCCATAACCTTCAACCGGACCAACCATCCAGATACCGTCCCGCACCTAGGGATGTATCCGCTTGTCGTCATCCTGATCATTGGCCCAAAGCGGCTCACCAAAGTACTGATGGACGGAGGCAGCGGCCTCAACATCATGTATGCCAAGATGCTAGATGAGATGGGCGTCGACCGGATGAACCTCCACCCAACCTGAGCACCCTTTCACGGCATTGCGCCCAGAAAATAGGCCATGCCACTAGGACAGATCGATCTACCCATCACCTTTGGGGATCAGTTCAATTATAGGACCGAGACCCTCACCTTCGAGGTGGTTGGGTTCCCCGAAACCTTCCACACCATCTTGGGACAACCATGCTACGCGAAGTTCATGGTCGTCCCCAACTACACATACCTCAAGCTGAAGATGCCGGGCCCCCATAGGGTCATCACCATCGACACCTCCTTCCAGCGGGCCTATGAGTGCGAGGTCGAGTGTTGCGACCATGCCACAGCAATCATCGCCTCCGGGGAACTCGTCGCCCTCAAGGAGGAGGTCGCCAAAGAAGCGCCCGACGCAAAGAAATCAACCAGGTCGTTTGAATCGGTAGAGGGCTCCAAGGAGGTCCTCATAGACCCCAGCAGCTCTGATGGTAAAACGGTACGCATTGGTACCGCGCTCTCCTCCTAATAGGAAAGCGCGCTCATTGACTTCCTCCATGACAACAAAGACATCTTTGCATGGAAACCCTCGGATATGCCAGGCATCCCGAGGGAGGTCGCCGAGCATACCTTGAAATCCACCCAGGCTCCATGCCGGTGAAGCAACGCCTATGCCGCTTCGACGAGAAAAAGCACAGGGCCATTGGTGAAGAGATAGCAAAACTATTGGCCGCCGGATTCATCAGGGAAGTACACCACCCAGAGTGGTTAGCAAATCCCGTTCTTGTACGAAAGAAGAGCGAGAAATGGAGGATGTGTGTCGACTACATGGGTCTCAACAAGGCATGCCCAAAGGACCCGTTTCCTTTACCGCGCATAGACCAAATAGTTGATTCTACCTCAGGGTGTGAAACCCTCTGCTTCCTTGACGCGTACTTCGGCTACCACCAAATCGCGATGAGAGAGTCCGACCAGCTCACGACGTCTTTTATCACCCCCTTCGGATCATTCTGCTACATCTCAATGTCGTTCGATCTGAAGAACGCTGGGGCTACTTACCAGCGTTGTATGCTCAGCTGCTTCAGGGACCTCATCGGGCAGACCATTGAGGCCTATGTCGACGACATCATAGTTAAGTCCAAACGAGCTGGCCACCTTGTCGCTGATCTTTAACAAACCTTTGTGAAACTCCAGGCAAATGGCATCAAACTCAATCCCGAGAAGTGTGTTTTTGGGGTCTCGAGGGGCATGCTGCTCGGCTTCATCGTCTCGAGCATGGCATCGAAGCCACCCCGGAGAAAATCTCAGCCATCACAAGGATGGGCCCGATCTAGAACATAAAGGGGATTCAACGGGTCGCAGGGTGCCTCGCCGCCCTTAGCCGATTCATCTCGTGCCTCGACGAACGATGACTCCCCCTTTATCGACTCCTAAAGAAAGAAGACCGCTTCGAGTGGATAGCCGAGGCCCAGGAGGCGCTTGACATGGTCAAACTACTTCTGACAAAACCCCTAGTCCTAGTTCCTCCAAGCGACGAAGAATCCCTAATGCTATACATAGCGGCCACCACGCAAGTGGTCAGTGCCACCCTGGTAGTAGAGCGGGAAGAAGATGGGCATGCCCTCAAGGTGTAGCGCCCTATGTACTTCATCAGCGAGGTACTATTCGACTCCAAAACCCGCTACTCCCAAATCCAGAAGCTCCTATACGCCATCCTCATCACCAAGAGGAAGCTACGCCATTACTTTGAGTCACACCCTATGACTGTCGTAACATCGTTCCCCCTCGGTGAGGTCGTCCATAGCCAGGACGCCATGGGAAGAACCACAAAGTGGGCACTCGAGCTGATGGATCAAGGCATCGCGTATGCCCCTCAAACGACGATCAAGTCCTAGGTGTTGGCTGACTTCATCGCGGAATGGACCGAGGTCCAGATGCCACCGGCGGTCATCGATCAAGAGTACTTGATGATGTACTTCGATAGGTCCTTGATGAAGAAGGGCGCCGGCGCGGGGCTGGTCATTGTATCACCCCTCGGGGTCCGCATGAGGTACATGGTTCGGCTCCATTTCCCCTCATCAAATAATGTGGCCAATTATGAGGCACTCGTCAGCGGCCTATGCATCGCCATCGAGCTGGGCATCCGACGTCTCGACATTCGGGGTGACTCTCAGCTAGTCATTAACCAAGTCATGAAGGAGTCAAGCTACCACGATGCCAAGATGGCTGCGTACTGCCAAGAAGTCCGACGGCTGGAGGACAAGTTCGACGGCCTTGAACTTAATCACATCCCGAGGCGCCTCAATGAGGCGGCCGATGCACTCACAAAGGCGGCGTTCGATCGAGAGCCGGTGCTAATGGGCGTCTTCGCCAGCGACCAACACAAACCCTTGGTGCGCTACGAAGGGTCAGAGTGGGCCAATGATGGCCCATCTAATCCGACCCCGGGGGCTGACCAATCGACGGCTCCGCCCGGTCCCGATGTCATGGAACTTGAAGAGGATCCAGCAACAGAGCCTGACCCTCTAGGCGACTAGAGAACGCTCTACCTCGACTAACTCCTCCATGACACACTACCGACGGACAAGACGGAAGCTCGACGGCTTGCACGTCGCGCCAAGTCCTTCGTTCTTGTAGAGGGCAAACTCTACAGACGGAGCCACGCTGGAATCCTGTAGCTCTGTATCCCCAGCGAACAGGGAAGACTTCTGCTGAGCGACATCCATGGTGGGGTCTGTGGTCACCATGCCGCGCCGAGGACCTTGGTTGGAAACGCATTCCGACAGGGCTTCTACTGGCCCACTGCAGTAGCCGACACCGAGCAAATCGTACGCACCTGCGAAGGGTGTCAGTACTATGCTTGGCAGACTCACCTCCCAACCTAGGCACTCCAGATGATCCCCATCACGTGCCCCTTCATGGTCTGGGGGCTCGACCTGGTTGGGCCACTCAAAAAGGCGCCCGGGGGCTTCACCCACCTACTTGTCACCGTAGACAAGTTTACGAAATGGATTGAAGCTCGACCGATCTCCACGATCAAATCCGAGCAAGCTGTGTTGTTCTTCCTCGACATCATCCGTCACTTTGGAGTACCAAACTCCATCATCACACACAATGGCACGCAGTTCACCGACAAGAAATTCATTTGATTCTACAATGAACAACACATCCGGATCGATTGGGCGGCCGTCGCGCACCCTCGGATGAACGGGCAGGTCGAGCACGCAAACGACATGCTCCTATAGGGCCTCAAGCCTAGGATCTTCAACCGGTTGAACAAGTTCGGCGCACGCTGGGTCGCCGAGCTCCCGGCGGTGCTCTGGAGCCTAAGGACAACTCCCAGCCGGGCCACCGGCTACACACCTTTCTTCATGGTCTACGGTTCCGAGGCCGTTCTCCCGATGGACCTCGACTATGGAGCGCCAAGAATTAGAGCATACGATGAATAGGGAGCCGACACATCCCACCAAGATGCCATGGACCAACTAGACGAAGCCCACGACATCGCTCTCCTCTATTCGGACAAGTACCAGCAGGCGTTGCGATGGTACCATGGCCGACGAGTGCGGGACCAAGCCTTCAACTTCGGGGACCTTGTCCTCTGCCTTGTGCAGAGCAACAAGGACCGCCACAAGCTCTCCCCACCCTGGGAGGGGCCATACGTCATCGCGGAAGTACTCCGGCTAGGCGCCTACAAGTTGAAAACCATCAACAGCGAGGACTTCACCAACGCCTGGAACATTGAGCAGCTACGTCATTTTTACCCTTAAATAAACGTATACTTTTCCTTATCAGTTTTTGTCTTCAGAAATCCCCGATCTTTATTGACATCCGACCCTTGCAAACTGTCAGGGGTCGGACCTCACTCTAGGGCTGATATAAGTGATATAACTACATTTATCTTGCGAACACTTCCTGTGTTACCTTTGTAGACATTCTCTAAGTTTTCCATTCTTCTCATAATAAAGTCCCAAGAGCTAGGATTTCGGGAATAAATTCCGAGTACAACTAGTAGGACTGCGGGAAACCCACGCCCCAGTGGCTACGACATCCTTGCTCGCCAGCGTGATCAGAATCGATTCGCTCGCACTCCTAGTTTTTGCAACCTGAACCATGGGAAGGGTCGGAAGGCACCAAAACCTCTTTTACAAAAAGAGGAAGCTGCGAAGCTGTTTGCCGTAACAAAAGATGAAAATTTATTCATTTTTTGCACAAATTCACTGCTTACAAAGTGATTTCATCACGAAAAGGACTAATGTACTCTTAAATTCAAAGGACTGTTCACTCGGGGGCTCTCCCACAAACTTATTCAACCAAGTTTCTAACTAGCCCTACTACAGGTACTGCTGCGGTCGCCGTGCCACGCTCTCCATCGGCGACGCCCTACCGCTCCGCGGGATCCTCGAAGGCGCCATCATCTGCAACGTCGAACACCACGCCGGCGACTGTGGCGCCTCCGCCAGGGCGTCCAGCGACTATGATATCATCATCAGCCACAACCCTGACAACGGCGCCTCTGCCGAGGCGTCCAGGGACTACGCCATCATGATCAGCCACAACCCTGACACCGACGCCTCCGCCAGGGCATCCAGGGACTACGCCATCGTCATCAGCCGCAACCCTGACAACGGCGCCTCCGCCAGGGTGTCCAGGGACTATGCCATCGTCATTAGCCACAACCCCGACAACGGCATCTAGGTTGGGGGCGCCTCCCGCCGAAGGAAGGCCGCAATGAACGATGGCAAAGCCAACGAAGCTCGGCACCCTCCAGTGCCCCTCCTCCTTCGGAAGCAATGGCCCCTCCTCAGCAAAGGCGGCCCGCACCATCTCATCTACGTTGGATGACCACCAGCTCGACATCACGCTCCAAATTCATGAGCAGATCTGTGAGTTCTTCTCTCCCTGGCATTACCCTCTCTTACTTAGGAACCGCTGCATTCGATGGAAAGGAAGGAGAAGAGGTAGCGGCTCAGAGGCTGGCGAGGGAGTGGGACGAGAACTCCCCTCCCCTCCCTATTTAAAGAAGGGGCTCAGCAGCTGAGGAAAGGTGAAAGGTTGTGACCAAAAACTCTCTGCCTTCCCCTATTCAATGCAAATGCGAAATCAATGCTGATAGAAATCTGAGAGGACGCTGCCGGAACCGACGGGACGCGCTCTGGTCGACAAAACGTCGCCTGGTCAAACAGGACATTGCCTGGGTGTGGCCCACCACTAACCCACCCTGGGCGCAAGAACCTAGGCACACCCACATGCAGGTGACTCTCCGCTTCCCCAGGCAGGACCATGGAATGACCCGATGACGGAACCCCCATCCGGGGGAGCCCAACGGGCCTCCTGGGTTGATCGGGCGGCCCAGGTAAAACAGCAAACGAACAACTGTTGAAAGATAAGCACCTCTGTTTACTTAATTTGAGTGTTAATTTCATTACCGAGCCTCCGACTCCAGCAACAGCAAAGTCACGGGCATTGCTCGGGGGCTACCGAGGGTGTCTATTTGTTTAGACACCCTCTTTGCCCAACCCCTCCTTACATTTAAAATCGGAAGCGCGGTGTGAAGTATAAAACTTTGAATACAACTGGACGAACCGCCAGACCCTATGCCTCGACGGCTATAGTGTTTTTTGTTCACCAGTATAATCGAACTCACAGTTCCCCGCACCGCAAACCTTAGCTCCCGCCTTCCCAAGAAGGGTTCGAAGGGGTCCCCCTGCAGAACCTCCTTCGAGGAGAAGCTATCAGGTCGACTAAATCAATCGAGCGGCTCGAATCACCGCCAAGAGACACGAACAAAAAATGGCGACGCTTATGTAGGTTACGCCGACCTCGTCGCAAACGTCGGACCCAAACCCGGCACGGACATGTCCGGTAGGAGCTTCCCATCGCTCATATCACCAAGGTAACGTTACCAACCCCCACTTTTGTTTCAGTTAAGTGATACACTAAAACCGTACATCCAAACGTTGCATATGCAAATCCCTGCATCTCAACTCTTCGTGTCGCGTCACGAAGCGGCAGCCACCTCATTCAATATGAGCAGCGACCGACCGAGGTTCGAAGGCCGGCCCGCGAAGGGCTCGAGGCCACCTCATGTCAAACAGAGCCAGTGGAGAAAAACAGAGATAAGCCCTAGCGGCCTTGTCCGACCCTGCTCAGAAGCGGACAGGGACATCTCGATCTTTCTCGTTCAATTCTAACCCCGAGCCAAACCCACAGAATCTCCGTTGAGGAGAGGCCAACGGGCCACCTGAGCCCAACGAACGGCTCGGGCATCTGCCGGGAGGTGGGTTAAGAAGTAGTGGAATGCCACATAAGGGCTCTGCCGACCCCATCAATGAATGATGGATCCGGATTCGACACGAACATACCCGTTAGCGAGCTCATTGAGCACGACACTCGAGCCATCGAGGCAAGTACCGTCAACTCAGCCCCTCCGGTTGCAGAAATCGAGGACGGGGTAATGCACAAAACATGGCCGACCCCTATCAGACCCTAAGGGGCTTAGGGGCTCGAGCCGCTCGATCCAAGATTGAGAGACCGAGGTTTGAAGGCTGACCCACGAAGGGTCCAGAGCCGCCTCGCGTCGAACAAAAGCCAGGGGAGAAAACACAGATGAGCCTCAGCGGCCTTTGCCCAGCCCGCATTAAGGCGTATAGGGTCATCTCAACCTTCTAGTTCAATCCAGCCTCTAGCCGAGCCCATAGAATCCCCATTGAGGGGGAATCTATTAAAAGGTGGGCCAAGGAGCAACAGAACACCACCCGAGGGCTTTGCCAACCCTGTCGCAAAGCAAACGGGATCAGATTCCGTCCGAACATCCGCATTAGCGAGCTCACAAAGCACGTCACTAGAGCCATCGAGGCAAGTGACGTCGCCTTAACCCCTCTAGTTGCAAAAAACCACTGATGGGGCGACAGTCACAAAATGAGCCGACCCTTGACCGAATCCCCACCACGCGCGGGGGCTCGAGGAAGGACGGACCAGTGATAAGACCAAACGCACGGTCACACAGCGATCACCAAAGTCCTAAGTAAGGGGTACATGCGAATACAAACGTAAGTTCGCTACCCTCGCTCCGGTCTCCAGTAACATCCGACCCTAGCAACCGCAAGGGGTCGGATCTCACTCGGGGGCTGATAAAGGTATGAGTACCTCCTTTCTTTTTTCGAAATAGTCATTACATCAGACCTTCTCCTCGCGTCAAGACTGGCGGCAAGGTTCGGGGGAACGGATAGGTAAGACTGCAAAAAGCCCACGCCCAGACGGCTATGGTAATTTTGCTCACCAGCACAATCAAAATTTCTCCTAAACACCTCGGGCCCTACAGTCTTAACAAACGGAAGGGTCGGATGGCGTAAATCTTTTTTCATTGCAAAAAAGGAAGAAGGTAAGATCGAACAAACAAAACAAAATTATGAAACAAAGTCACGAATCTATTTTCAGACACAAAAGTTCCGACACTTGTTCACATATTACAGATAAGTGTTTATTAAACTTATTCAACTAACTACTTCTACGAAGAGAGAACCGTTTCTTTCAGTCTGTTCGTCAGGTTCCGTGCAAGGGGAGTCCTTCTCAATCTCGTCCAGCTTGGGGTCTTCATACACAGGCATGAAGCCGAGGCTCATTACCTCCAGGTTGATCTCCCGATCATAATGAGAACGGGCAACAGCGAAGGCTTGGGTGATCCCGGCGTCAAAGGTGTCCTCCTCAAGCTGGCCGACCCGCGCCATTATGCCAGCGGCACGAGTTGTAAGGGAACTGATCCCCTCCTCTTGCACCACCTGTAGGTTGTTGCAGGCCACCATGATGGCAGAGCACAAGAGATTGTGTTGATCGCTTTCGACCTGTAGAAGCCCCCGCACCTCGGCGAGTTCCGTGCCTAGCCCAGCAGAAATTTCCTCGGCCGCCAGCCTCCGGGCCACCACATCTCCAAGATCCGCCTGGAGGGCCACGGCCTCTCGACGCGCCACGCCGCGCTCTCGGATGGCCCGGTCGCGCTCCTCGCGGACCGTGCTGTGCTCTGAGCGAAGCCTTTCTTCGGTCCGGCATAGCTCGTCCCGCTCCCCGCACAGCCGGGAGATCACCTCGGCATCCTGGTTCGCCCTCTGCTGCAGGGCCACGGACCTTTCCTTGGCCTTCCACCTGAGATCTCGCTCCGTCTCCAGCTCAGCCAGGACCTCCATGGCCCGCTCATTGGCCTTGGCATCCTTGTGGAGCAGCTCGTCCCGCTCCTTTCGGATCCTGGCGGCTGCATCCTCGTCCAGCTTCACCCTCGCCAACAGGTCCTAAAAAATCCCATGGATCTCCTCCACGTCCCGATGTGACTCGGCCTCCTGCTGCTGGGCAGCAGCGAGCTACGCGCCCACATCTCCTCGTAGCCGGGCCTCCTCGGTAAGGCGGTCCCATTCTGCCTTTTGCTCACGGAGGAACCGAGATTTGTTTCGGCTACGAGCAACGATACACTGAAAAGAAGACCGATATCAAAAATACGAAAACACAAAAATACGTGAAGAAAGAAGAAAATGAGGGAGGAGATCAAGCGGATACCTGGCCAGTAGGAACGAGGATTTCACGCAGGACACCACTGGCCTAGCTCAAGGCATCCATCATAGCCGAGAATCCGATGTCAAGATTCTCCCGCTCCATGCTCTTGGCAACATCGTCAAGTGAGAAAAGAGCCGACGTTGGGTCCTCGGCGGCCATCCCCTGGAGCGGCGGCTCGCCCCGTGCGAGGGAGCGGCTGCCCCCCGACAATAGGGCTGAGGGTGACCTCCGGCTGGTCCTCTCCACCACCGCCACGATGCCCGGAGACCCCCCGGTCGTGTCCTCCTCCATCCGGCCTGCCTCGGGCGCCGCAGCCTGGGCCGCCGGTGGCGCGGATTGCGCCACCCCCTCCGACGCCACCATGGCAACATCTAGCCCTACCAAGCTTGTCGCGGTCGCGGTCACCTCCGCCTAGGCCCCCGGTGGCACGGACTGCGCTGCTCCCTCGGATGCCACCACGCGGCTACGTCCAGCTGCGCCTGGCTCGTCAGGGTTGGGGATGATCCGGTCGCGTCCTCCTCCGTCTAGCCCGCGTCGGGCGCCGTCGCTTCGGCCGCCGGAGGCACAGATTACGCCGCCCCCTTGGACACCACCGTGGTGGCGTCCGGCTGCTCCTAGCTTGGCGCGGTCATGACCACCTCCACCGGCGATACCGGACCCTTGGCTGGCGGTGCCGCACTCGCCACGAAAGACGCCGCCTGCTCGGCAACCACCGAGGGCACGGGCTCCACCGCAGGCACCGTCGGATCGGCCAACGAGGTCGCAGCATCAGCGTTGCTCCTGCCCAAAACAGGGGCGACGTCGGGCAGCGCCGTCTGTCCTACCTGAAAGGCAAGGCTCTTCTTGGGTGCCAGTCCCAAAGAGTGGCCCCGTCGCAGGAATCTACAAGAGGAAAAAAGGCATAAGGTCGAAACAGGAAAATTAAAAGGCAGAAAAACAGGAGAATTAGTGGCCTACTCTCGCGCCTTTGGGCGGCTAGAACATTTTGGGGACGAACCCCCAGGCCCCTGCCCCGACTCATCTGGGTAGGACCGCTTCGAGCCTGCCCCCTGCTCCCAGGCAGGGGGGCTCATCTCCCTTATCTCTGAGGGCGCGGCAAAGGAGCCGCCTCTCTCCGTCGATGCCCCGGGCATGGCGGCAGACCCGCCCGCCTCCGTCAGCTCATGGGGCGCGGCAGCAGAGCCATCCCCCTCCATCAGCACCTCGGGGGCGGTGGCCGATCCGCCTCCTCCCATCCACCGATCCTCCGGCGGCACCCCCGGATGGGGCGGCAGATTCTCCAGCTCCCACCGGCCCCAAGGACGGGCCGATGGCTTGGCCCACCTCCACCGACCTCGTGGACTCGCTTCCCTCCGCATGGAACGGGAAGGGTCCCTGCATGGGCCGGTGAGCGTTTGTCGGCATATCCTCGTCCTCCAGGACGTCCCAATCCACGCCAGTGGCTACCTCATCGTCGCCATCATCGTCATCGTTGTCATCACTGCCTGTCTCCTCTCCTCGATCACGCGCTTGCCGCTTCCGTAATAGCTTCTTCTTCCTGAGCTCCCTCATCTTTTTGTCCCACTCGGCCATGATACGGTTCGCTTTCGCCAGGGTCCGATCTTTCTGCAACGGAGCTAGGCTATCCTTGAAGAATAGTCCCCCCGACTGGTCCCGCCATCCCCAGGGTCAGCTTCAAGGGGTCAAAAATTCAAGTAAAAAAGGAGTACGGGGAAGGAAAACTTACGAAGTCAATAAACCCCGGTTCCGGCCACATTGGGGGATGCCCCGGCACCGGGAACACAAAATCAAGGACGACGCCAGTGGTGTCCTTCGAAGGCTCCATCGCCTCCTTGATGCGCTGCGCCACCTCGAACGGAGGGAGCGCCTCATCGACAAGCATCGTCCCTTCGAGCGACGCTCCGAGCACCATCTGGTGCAGGGGAAGCACGCGCGCCATCAGCGGTGCCACCCTCCTCGCATGGTAGGCGCCGATGATCCCCGAACCCTTCATGCCCCTATCCTTCAAAGTTTGGAGGGCAGCGAGAAGGTCGTCGATGTTCTTCCTCTCCTTGACCGGGATGCCCCACCTCCACGACCCTAGGGCCTCCTTGATGACGCACCCAGAGACGACTAGCAAGGGGGCGGCGGTGTCATCCTTGACATAGAACCATTGCGAATGCCACCCCTTGTTGGAGGTGGACAGACGCATTGACGGGTACGCATCTACCCGATTGTTGTGGAGGTGAATGCCGGCGCATCCCACCGGCGTGGGCAGCTCCTACTTCCCGACCCGCCTCTTCAGAAGGTTGACGGTGAAGATATGCCACCACAGGTCAAAGTGGGGATCAATCCCCAAGAACCCCTCGCACAGGGCGACGAACGCCGCAATGTGCTGGATCCCATTGGGGGTAAGGTGCTGCAGCTCCACCAGGTAGTAATCCAATAGCCCCCGAAGGAACGGGTGAGCAGGTATGGCGAATCCCCGCTCATGGAAGTGAGCGAAGGACACGACATACCCTTTGGGTGGCAATGGCTCGTCCTCATCACCGGGCAGCCACCGCTCCTCGGCGGCGGTCAGCGGGCGAAGGAGGCCACGGCGAACGAGGCCCTCCAGGCGCTGAGGGGTGATGCTGGATCTGCCCCATGGCTCCATTGAAATGATTGGGAGGGAGGTGGATGCGAGTTCAACGGCGGCTGCGATGTGGATGCAAGCTTGACGGCGGCAGCAGTACTGGTGCGGGAGGCTCTGGCGATTGGCGGCGAAGGTCGGCGATGCGAAGGCGAAAAGGTGGAGTACGGAAACCTAGGGGCGAACCCCATGGTTTTATAGGGGCGACGGATGCGAGGAGCGCAACCACCCATCTCGATCTCCGAGCCCACCACGACATGCCGCCACATCACGTCACGGGATAAGCGCCCACGATCCCTATCCTTTCCCACCAAAATCGCCCCGAACGGGCTAGAAAATCTCTTCTTCGGCCCGTGTGGGCCTAGAAAGCCCAAGGGTCGGCCCGACAATCTCGATTGCCATCCCAATGAGGGACAGGCCCGCGAGCGACTAACACCCAGGTACGCGAACATCAGTAGGGCCTCGATCCACGGTCGAGCCCTAGCCAGGCTGACCCTGGACGAAATCCCCGCGAACGGGATACCAGGGTCCCCTTAAAGCTATCCAGTTGACAGAAACCGAGTCTCATAGCCTTACCCACGAAGGGTCCGAAACACCCCCCGGGCGATTCTGCCCGAATCACCCGGGGGCTCAGGGGCTACACCCATCGGGTGCGCTCGCGCGCACCCTCTGGCGAACTAAAACACCCCCCGGGCGATTCTACCCGAATCACCTGGGGGCTCGGGGGCTACACCCATCGAGTGCGCTCGCGCACACCCTCTGGCGAACCGAAACACCCCCCGAGCGATTCTGCCCAAATCACCCGGGGGCTCGGGGGCTACACCCTCTGGCGAACCGAAACACGCCCCGGGCGATTCTGCCCGAATCACCCGGAGGCTCGGGGGGCTACTGTCGGGGACCTAATACCGGGGTACCTAATGAGGTGGGACTAATGACCACCGAATGTTGACACTTCCGATCAGACGAGAATGCTACTGCGTTTCTTGTCCTAACGACGGAAGACTGGTTCCACCTCGCCTGACCTCCGAGGGCTGGCTCCGCCTTGCCCGACCCCCGAGGGCAGGCTCCGCCTCGCCCGACGTCCGAGGGCAATTTCCGCCTCGCCCGATGGCCGAGGACAGGCTCCGCCTTGCCCGACAGCCGAGGGCAGACTCCGCCTCGCCCGACGAGTACACCATGCGCCTTCATATTGATGAGCACAGGGTACGACATGACATTCGAGTCAAACGCAACACCAAGGACCATGCCCTACACCGCGGCAGGAAAGTATCGCCAGGGTACGACGGAATGGGCGCTTTAGACCATTCTGGGCATGGCAGAGTCTGAATAGTGTTGTAGGCGCCGCCTTCAGCCCTCGGACACGGAACCTGACATAGACATACAACAACCACTACGGTCCAAGAAGAGACGCGTGCCCTCTATAATGACGAATGTACAGTCACCGCGCCGTCCGCTCCCCGCAAGGCTACAGGTCAACACCCTTGTCCGACACGCCGCCCGGAGGGACGGGACGGGACGGGACGTGACCACTTGCTGATTCGGTAAGGGCATGGCGTCGTCAGCACACAGCCATCCGACGAACGTGCCAATCCCTGACACCGTCTGGCCGTGTCAGCGAGGCTGGCTCAGCAGAAAAGGAGGGCCCAACACCTTCGAAGGGGCTTCTTGGCCTCTGGTTTTTCTCTTTTCTCCCATCTGTAACCCCTGCTCCCCCTTGGTCTATAAAAGAGAGAGCAGGGCCCCCACTAAGGGGATCGACTCTCGACGGGCAAGCTCACAGAGAGATCGACCGACACGACTCAACAACACAGATCACACAGCCGAGCAGCGACCAAGCGCTCGGCGACCTTTCGACCAATCCATCAGAGACTTGGGACTCGTCCCTCTCTTGACCGTTTGTACCCCTACTACGAACCATTTTCGGTACTAATAACACGAGCAGCAGCAGACTGGACGTAGGGAAATTCAACCCGAACCAGTATAAACCTCGTGTCCTTTAGTGCACCATCCGAGCCTAACGCGTATCAATTATAAATTTATTAGCCGATGTTTGTTCGAAACACCGACACATAGCATGTGCATTTTCTTGCTCTTGTTGCTTGAAGCTATTGGTATTATCAATTGAATATCTATATACTGAAAGAAAATAGCTCCAAAAAGGTTTGCTGGTGAGTGCCACCATTGGATTAACCAAAATAAAAAAAATAACTCCTTGATTAAGTATGATTAATCAAAAGAGGGGGCTATCTACCGCAATCATCTAAGTTTTTTTTTGTACCAACAAAATAGTACCATGGAAATGAAATTTTTGGTAGGAGGCACGCTATCCTACACCACTCAAGTCACATCCGAATAACGTTAAATTTTAATAAAATATGGTTAAGTGTTGATAAATTTGGAGGCCTCCATTTTGTTAAATTTATGACCACTGGATAGGAAATCAATGGCCCAGATGTAGCTACTTGCTTATATATATACACGTGGAATCAACATCAAACCCTTTCAGCTTTGTGCTCCTCATCCCATTTCCCATCGCAGCTGCATCTAGTCTATTCCTGACGTATGCACTACCTCCAAGCGCCTTGTCCTGGTGGAAGGAGACCCATTTTCATTGTCATTTGTGGACGGACGACGTTGACAGAAGAGTAGGCGACTCGCACAGCCCCACTGCACGCGACTCGAGCGCCGCCGCCGCCCTTCACCACCGCTTGCCCCCCTCCCTGTTTCTCGGAGGCCGAAGAGAGAGATCTATCGTTTTTAATAAAAAAAATTTAAGTAAATCGAGCCTTTAGGATTATTGTCTCTTCCTGTCAAGGTTTTTGGTTTTGAGGATTTATCTCCTTCTCTTCGGCGATAGCGAGAGGGCATGGTGGAATCGTTTTCTTCATGGTGGCTCTGTTGAAGATAGGGCGACAACTACGACGTCAGCATCCTCACCGGTACGACGGTATGGAGACTTTTATTTCCAGATGGCGACATCAAGGCGGTGATGGTGTCGCCGTCATGGAATAATTTGCTCCGGTCTCTTCTCCATTTTATTATGGTTAGATCTTGCCACAATGAAGGACTATGGAAAATAAGTTTCAAATCAGTCTTTCTCATTCTTCGGTGGCAGAAAGAAGAAGTAAAACACCAGAAAAAAGAAATTTCTCAACTCCGCCTACATGAATGTTTGCCGTCGTTCGTTGGGCATGTTTGCTTGTAGATGTTTGGTTTTGAGATCTGTAGCTATTCACAACATTTGTACAATGTAGATGAAAATCAATTTCTGAGTGCTTGACGTGTTGATGTACCTAGTTATTATCTAATATAATTATTCTTTCGTCGTAAAAAAATAAAAAACACTTTGTCCTGGTTGTCCTAGCACCAATGAAGTTCACCAGAAGATCCAATCTCTATTGCAACTATGACCCCGCCATCGAGTGCTTGATCTTCCATGGCTCTATCAGCCACCACCCTAGATGGAGGCCACAGAAATCCTTCCAACACTAAAGCCCCAATATCTTCGCTGTAGAGGAAGACGTAATAATAGACGACGATTACTTATTGGAGAATATGGAAGCATGGATCTTAAATCGAACCCAATGGTATGGAACCTATAGACACCCCCTTTAAACTATTCAACACTCTCTTGTGTCTATCATCGTTCAAAAGTATTCTTTATAGCTTTGAACACAAAAAATTATGTAGATTGAAAAATAAGATGAATGTAGTTAGCTAGGTTCATGAGAAGTAGTTTCATACTGTATAGTTATTTTTCTATGCAATAATACATTTTCATAGGAAATACCAGTAAAACCGTCAGATCGCGTCGATGTCCTCAATGACTCGTATTTTGGAACACATCCCTTAAGAGGCTTAGCTCTGTTCAATATTGTTTTTCCAATTCGACTCATACATGGTTTGCAGAACCTGTGTGCATTTGACTTGCTTCCCTAACCTTGCAACAGTAGTATTAGCATAAAACGTCCGGCCTATTCGCTTATGCTTATCCGCCAGAATCAACCTTATTTTTCAGTCGTAGAACAATGTTTTTCTCTCATACAAATCAGTCAAATCCGTATTTTTCGACCACAAAAACCATCAACTGAACAGACCGGAAGCAATTTTTCCAAATCGTAGAGAGAAAAATGTAGGGCTTGGTCAACCTGCCACACCGCGCCGCAACTTTCACGCCCGAGTTTCGGCATGCGTTTGTATTGCGGCATGCCGTAGCCTAGCCAACGCAGCCTAGTTCATTTTTGCGCCTATGCTCGCCTAAAGTGCGGCGGCCGTTTTGCTTGCCGTAGTTTAGGCGCGGCACGGCGACAGCATGATCCAAATAGGCCCGTAAACTTCTAAAAGGTCACAAGGAGCAGATACACAATACTTATTCTGCTACCTCAATCCTTGACCATTCTCTAAGATTGTCAAAAGAAAAAAGAGAGGAGAGAGAAAAAACTAAGGACAAATATTTACATAATAATCATCTAAAGTTGGCATGTTTAGTTACCACTACATATAGTGACTGTGGAGATTCACAAAATCATCTTAAGTTAGCAATATTAATTACTGCTACTACATATGGTGAGGTACAGAGATTTACAAAATCTCTAAGGCCAGTCCTAATGGATAGTTTCTTGGGGCAGTTTCCAAGAGAGAAATAGAGCAATTAATGTGCTGTAGAAACTATCCTTCTCAATCCATGGTTTCTACAATAATTTTTATACAAGAGATAACTTAAATGCAACACAAGAAAATAATAGATCAACTGTGGCAAGCAACCGTATAGCCTGATTGCTTTGTACCTGATGAGATCAAACATCTCGCAAGTCACAACAAAGAACACAGGAATATAGTACACTGCTTGGACTGCACATATAGTTTGCAGAATCATATATTAATCATACCAATCCAGAAAATTAAAGATAATAGGCTGTGACATCAGGTTGCGCAAGCAACAAAATAACTAAAGTTCATGATATATTATAGTAAAATAATAAGGTGGCATCATGAGGTTGCACGGCAGCATCTATGTTGCACAGCATCATCTCAGGTAGGTTCAGAAGTCCTCCACAAGCTGGTTGCAAAAGTCCCCCAGAAGCCATCAGGTTCCACAGCATCATCTACAAGTGAAAATAAACAATGAATTTTAAAAAAAAAAGACAACAAAGATAAACATCATCAACAACAACAACATAGCCTTTCAGTCCCAAGCAAGTTGGGGTACACAAAGATAACCATAGAGAACAAAAATAAACATAAACATAAACATGTATATCTCTAGAAACTGATCTACTATTAGATACGTACCTAATTTATTTGCCTATTTGAATTCCCAAACTTTTGCCAAATATGATCAATCAAATCAGATTGAAGTTGTTTGTATGCTTGGCGATCATGTAAGGCAGTATTTCTGTTAAGTACGTCTTCCATCTCTGGGTTTTGTTCATGAGAGATTGTAGCTTCTTGAACAGTACATGTGCTGGCTTCCTCATTCAAATCAAGTGGAACCTGCTCTGTATCCTTCTCATCTTCAATGATCATGTTGTGGAGGATTATACAAGCAAGCATGATATTCTCAAGATCCCCTTGCTCGTACAGACGTGCTGGTCAACGCAAAATACAAAAGCGAGACTGCAAAATGCCAAAGGCACACTCAACATCCTTCCTTGCTCCTTCTTGCTTTTCTGCAAATAGTTTATGTTTGTCTAACTATGGTTTCTGTATAGACTTCACGAAAACAGGCCACTCTGGATATATGCCGTCAGGCTAGGTAATAACCGATATTGTATTCTCTTCCATTGATAGAATATTGCACCTTAGGAGCTTCTCCTCTCAGCTGCTCGACAAACAAATGTGATTGGTTAAGCACGTTGATATCGTTGTTGGATCCAGCAACACCAAAAAAGGCGTGCCATATCCAACGATCATGCGAAGCAACTGCCTCTAGAATGATCGTAGGTACACCGTGATCACCGCGAGTATACATCCCCTTCCATGCATAAGGGCATTTCTCCCAGTGCCAATGCATACAATCAATACTCCCTAGCAAATAAGGCCAACTCATACTCTCCAGTGCTTTCTCCCTCTCAGCCAAAGCATGAGCATTAAGATTAGTTGTCGGTGCTAACAACAACTCTCTATAAGTGTCCAACATTTTACACTTAAGTTGTTTTTCTGCTGCCTTATCATTCAACCTAGCAGCTTCAACCTTACTATTTGCCATAATTGGCTGCGTCTCCGCCATCTTCTCACGGTCCTTCCTAGCCATTGTGCTTGCTTCAATGAACTTGTCTAGCTTCTCACTAATAGCAGAAAAAGCTTCAGGTGTCTTTTTTTTCCCATAGCGCTCTTATGCCCAATAGGACGAATGTTAGGATTATCTTCCAAATTCACCACTTCAGCCCTCTTATTAGTTGCACCCTTGTTCTCTTTTTCCTGTTCCATTTTTTTGACATATGCAGACCACTTCCTTTCATTTCGCACAACCTTCCATATATGCTTCAGCATGAAATCTTTATCACTATGTTCAGAGGCATACATCTTTTCAGCAATTTCCATCAATTGGTCATCACTATAACCACTTCTGTACACATTGTTGGATTTTACCCAGCAACCATGGAACTCACTCACTGGTTTCTTAATACGATCCGAACGGATTTTCAGTTGGTTCCGGTTTCTCCTGCGGCAAACCTCTGTGGATTTGTTGTATTCTTTAGTAACATCCGCCCAATACTGATCTGACTTCCTATCAGTTCCATCCACCGGGTCCTTTGAGTTACGCACCCAAGCACAAGCCTACATTTACAAACAAAAGCTCAAATTTTACAACCAAACAGATTTTTTTCAGTATCAGTCCAAGCTCAGTTTACAAACTAAGAAAGGTTGCTTACCAATCTAGTATCTTCACCTTTTGTCCAGTTCAATCGCTTCTCATTGATTGTTTCTTTGTCTTGTGCATTGCTTTCACCTGGCGGGGTTCCATTAAAACTTGGAGTAGTTGGCGAAATTCTAGTTCTGCTTGTTGTATTGCCAACCAAATGGAAATTTTCTGGACTACTGTTTGACTGCAGGAAATTGGTAAACCCACCTGGTGGGTACATCCTAAAAAAAATAAAAAGAGATGTTCAATGCCTGAAGGTTGAATGTTGAAATTTGCCAACTAAATAAAAATTTTCTGGACTACTGTTTTGTTCAGAACTTGCTTCAAAATGTTGTATTCAGAAAAAATCGACACACTAAACTAGTAGATGATATGCAGCCATCACTGAAAAAATAGAACATACCCTTCATTGGAGCCCATCGGGGAGGAACTTGTCCACCACGCAGGAAACCCAGCGGCTTGAAGACTTGCAAGTGTTGGAGATGCTGCTGCAGCCATGGCGGCGGGATTACCGGCGGCCGAGGTGGCTCCATCAGCATGGGCGGCGGGAGCGCCGACGACCGAACCAGATCAGGCAGCGAGGGCGGCGGGAGCACCACTGCCTCGCCTGGAACTTGAGCTCAGATTTCTCCCCCGGTGATTCATGTTCGCAGAGATTTGGGATGGATTGGGGGTGGATGATGCTAGGGCTTGGAATTGGGGGCTTGGAGACCAAGTATTTGGCCAGCGGCGCGGGAGAGCCAGGCGAGCGCGCGAGGGAAAATGGCGGGAGCGCGCGCGGGAAAGCCAAGGGAGCGCGCGAGGGAAAGAGCGCGCGCGGTGGGAGCTGGCGAGGCGGCGGCGGGAGCAGCGGATCTGGAAGAAACTACCGGAGTCCTCCCAACGCTGTTTCTGCGGTTTCGTCGCGCCTTGAACGGAGCAGCGAAGGCGTCGAGTCGTGAGGAGGAAACGATTACTTTGTTTTGCAGTCTCTCTCCTTATTAACTCTAGGGCCACCTCAGTAATTTGTTTAGCTGTCAACTTAATTAAAATAGATAGAAACCACAATAAATATTTGTCAGCTACAGTCAGCTACAGTGGTCGTATCTGGTTTATAAGTCATAATTTATTAGTCAACGAACAATATTTTTCTCTCACATCAAACAAGTCAATAGTACTTTCAGCCATGGCTTATAAGCCAAACCAGCTCAAACGAACGAGGCGTAGATTTATAGAGTTGGCATTATTCGGCACTTACAGCTAGTAAAGTATTAGAGAAATCTACACCTAAAGTTGACAATATTCGTCTTGTTCGTTTGGCTTATAAGCTGTACTTTTTTTAGTCAACGAGCTATATTTTTCTCTCATAACAAATCAACCAAAAGTACTTTCAGTCATGATTTATTAGCCAAGCCAACAGGTCAATTAACTATACTAACTACTGATACTAAAAATACAGATATTCACAAAATCATCTAGAGTTGACAATATATATATGCGAAATTTTACGGTGCTCAGAAAAAACTATAGCCATCCATTTTGATAGATCATATAGCTATAAAATAAAAAGAATCAATGTAGAGAAATTTAAGTAGTGGACCGAAACCTCAAACATATGGGTTCAGGAACCAAAAAAAATATATACGCAAAGAATTATTTTTAAAATAAATTTAAAGGGTAGAATAATACTTTCGCTGACCATCCATGTTCAATCTCTATCTCCGCTGAGCGCCGGTCTTCCGCTCGCCGCCCACCGCCCAGGGAGTTGAGCCGTCCTGCACTCGCCGCCGCCGCCGGAGGATCTGAGCCGTCCTGTGCCCGCAGACCAGCACAGACGCCAGGACGCCGTCCAACAGTGCCGACCTCGGAACACCGTCGAGGAGCACTGCACAGACCTGCATCCTCCGTAGAGACTGCTTCGTGGAGCTTTGCAGCTGCAGCACGTAATCAAGGAGAGCCACCTGGGAGTTGCCTCACCAACTTGCAACAGGTTCAAAACAGAACCCTTCCTAGCTTCCTTTCAGATTGTGGCGACGCGCGAGAGAGCTTGGCGCGGGAGGCCTGCGGCGGCGCGACGTGATGCGAGATGCTGGCGGCGGTGTGGCATTGGAGGCCGACGGAGGTTCGTCGTTGCAGGCCCTATCACCCTACGGAGGCGCGTGGTGGTGAGGGCGGCGGCCATGCGATTGGCGCCAACCCAGAGAGGCAGCAAGGCGTGCGACGAGGTGGTGAGGCGGCGAGCCGGTGACCTGGAGGCGGCGACGCAGAGAGCAGCGAGATCCCGCGACAGCAGGCAGCAGCGACTCCATCCTGTTCGTGGAATTGGTTAGGGAATCAAGTACTAAACTACCCTTGAGTACAAATAATTAATTTTCTTAATTAATAGATGCGGTAAATAATTTCCAAGTGAGGAACCCACCGTTCCTCCCGTAACAAAGCTCTATATATATTAATAAAAATAACCACGGAAATCACGGAAAGAGCCGCCGTCCACCGCACCGTGCCGCTGGCCGCTGTGCCAGCCACACCGAGTTCTACGGTGAGCGACAGGTGTATTCCACTGCCCCCACATCCCCAGAAGGCCAGAAGCCAGAGCCGCGTCAGACGCGGGCCCCCCTATCTGGCCCCGGAAGCAGGGCCCGTCATTGCTTCCCGACTGAGCGCAAACGCCAAAATTTGGAGACCCTTTTGACCCTTTCGTTGCTTTTGCTTCTTCTCTCGCCCCACCCCCTCCTTCCGCTTTCACATACGGAGTACTCCTCCTTCTGCACAATCTATTTTCCCCTGGGTCCGCACCCAAACCCCGGCGGCCACACGCGCTCCGCCGTCGCATCGCCTCGAGCGATCGCATTGGCGGCGCCCGCGCCTCCAGCGTCGATGGCGGAGGGCTCTTCTAGGTGAGCGCGCCGGCCTCCTGCGATCCTTTTGCGCGCCGTTTCGCGCCTTTGTGGGCGGTTGGGGGGCGAGTTTTGAATTTCTCACGCGTGTTTTGTTTGGTGGCTGGTTCTGGTTGCAGGGGTTACGCGTCCGGCTCCGGGGAGGGGTGGAGATTGGTGCTCCACGACCCCGACGTCGTCGAGGTGTCGGCGGAGACTGACGCTCAGTGGAGCTCTTCCCGTCGCAAGAAGCTGAAGCTGCCCCAGGTGAAGCGGGAATCGGAAACGCGTTTCTTTCACTCTCTCTGTTTTCGAACCATCGTTTTTATTCGGCGCCCGTGGGCTGTTTGGTGTTCGGTAGAGAAGTTCTAATGCGCGACTGGGGTGTGGCGATTTGTGAGAATAAAGGGTCCACAACTTTTTGGGTCGCGTATACTGAACTTTTTGTGAGAATCAGTGGTGAGCCCCGTGGTTTGGTAGTGCTCACGTGAGTATATTGTGGGGGAATTTATTTGGGTTGGCAACCGCGTTTAGTATCGGGGCGATTTGAATTGAACGAATTTAATCTAAACTTTCTGGTGCTGGATTATGATGCACCTTGTGCTGCACCCTTTTGTTATCTGAATCGTGTTTGCATTATCGATATTATAGCTTCAAGCAGGTGTCTGGTCTTGCAGTCTGCTGTTGTTTACTGTCCACTAGTGGACACGCACGTGTCTATAAGAAATCTTTCATAATGGATGATTCTAGCATGATGGAGTTGCAGATTAATGCACTTGTGATTATTCATTATTGTGACTTACAATTATTTTCTAACCTCTACAAGCCGAGGCGTCTCGCTTCCCATGAGCTCCTCCCGTCTTCTAGCACTTCTTCCCTCGCTGGCTCATGTGGCAAGCAAAGGATTTTATTGGAACAAATAATTAAGGCTTGTGTTCCTCTTAGCTACAGGAGGGAAAAAGGAGACAATTGACTTAAAAGTAATGTCACTCCTAGAATAACAGCGCTGGCCATTGCTCTTAAACAAAAAAAGATCAGATCAGCAAAAATGAGTAAATTTGGCCAGATTTACAATGCTGGAGATGGTCTGGTTATTAGCAAACCTAGTAGTCTATTTTCTTCAAATACGATGTTGTTGTGATAACTTCTGAGCTTGAATAGAATGCTAATCAAAATATGATGATCCTAGAGAACATCCTTAATTTTGCTACCCTCACCGGCTACTGTTAAACTGTAACTTTTTCATCTTGTGTCAGGACATGCTCTTTTTACTAAAATGCATTTTTTCCAAATATAGTTTTGTGCCATTCATACATTAACTAATTTGCTACCTGCACTCACCAATGCATGGTGGCAGGAGCCTTGAGCAGCAGTAGCATTTTTGGATCCATGCTTAGAAAAGGGCAACTGCTTCTGTCTTCGTGTGCTTACTTTTCATTGATCACAACCACAGTGAGCTACAGAGATGCTCCAACCTCTGCTATAGAGCAACCTTATTTTTTTTCTTGTTATCAATGTTATGGAACAGAGCTTCACCTACAACACAATCAGTCAGATGCCTTTTTTGTGGGGAAAAAAAGAGCATGTATGTGGTATCACAACAGTGGCAATAATGGTTGACAAACAAAAACTGAAACTTTCAGTTGAGAAACATATACAGACATCTATGTAGGATACTGGTGTGAATAGCATAGGCAAAATACTTAAAAGAATGATGTGTACAAATAGCCTGCCTCTGCATGCTCAGAGTCCTGAAGCAAGCAGTGCGTACAGTTTTTACAAATATTAATATAAGGATGTTTTATGTGCATTCTCAGATGATTCAGTGCCAAAAATTACATAGTTCACCATATATTCAGAACCTTTATAGACTGGCTATCTATTTGCATTTTCGGTGTGATAATCACCAGATGACCGGACTGTAATTAACAACAAAAAAGAACGGGCAAAAAAACATTATTTGTGCTTTCAATTCTAGACCTTCTCAAATACCAGGCGTTATAAATCTCAGACACCAATGTCAAATTCAGTTTCATACTGGAAGGCGAAACCAGACTTATATATGATTTACATCCCTAAAAAAGAATCCATAAATCCACTCCTGCCTTGGCATCCTATTGGTATCACATAACAAAGCATAGTACAACCTAAAGGCAAGCAGAAGGCAAAACAACAAAGAAATGGCGTATGGTGTATACTGATATTATCATTCAGAGGCATAAAGACAAAGCACCTAGTTACTTTATGCTCACCTGGAAGGTGGAATTCACTGCAAGAGGTACATTTAAATTAATCAACCTGCAATGGAAGAAGGGACATGCCATCAACATAACAAGACCTTTCCTACATGAAATGGATGTTAAGAACAATAACCACAGTATTAACTTCAAAATTATAAGCCTTCTCTGCAAGTGAGAAGGCAACTCACCCACTTATTTTCTGGGGATATCCTAGAAAGAACATGTTGGATAGAACACTCCAAGAACCCAGATGTCTTGATAAATATTCCAACAGAAGCTCGTTTGCTATCTGAAAAGTGGATGGAATCATAGAGTTTAATTACCATAAAATAACCGACAAGAAACACGCCTGCTGAAATTTGTAAATGCACCTTTGTAGCAATAAAAAAATAAATATATATTTCTACAGCAGTGATGAATGTATTTTGTATTGCAGACCATCAGATACTTTAGCATGGTATCCCTCAAGTGCTGTCTTTGGAAGAAGCAGGGAATTTGCTTGAGATAAACACAGCATAGCCATCATGTGCAAAACTAACAACACCTCATACCAAGAACTGAATTGAACTATGCAGTATCTTTACCAACAGAAGCCAGCTAATCAGTACTTTTCAATAAAACCATAAAACATACATTGACAGGGACACAACAATCTCTGTATCATCCTTGCTCATTTACAACCTGCTAGCAATAATCTCTTTCCTTTCAATGCATGAGAAACAATAATTCAGTTTCTTCCAAGGGAATAAAGAAATATGAATATCCATCTTTGCATCTAATCTAAAGCATAAAGACATCTATTATCGATGTTTGGGTTGGAGATGTTATCTATGCATCAGTTGTAGAAAGCAAATTACCTGTTTCTCAAGTCCTCCAATGTCATTGTAATCCTCTGTAGGTTTCTCATCTACTTCCAAATTCCAATGCCATAACCCGTGACTCATACTCTGAAGGCAATGTGTCCAGTATCAAGTAGCTGTTTTTGTTAATCCCAACTAAATCGCTAGGCTTCAGCTTATTATCAGGGTCAACTAATCCAATTTCCTGAAGGAATATGGTCTGCATTTAACCCAAGAATTAAAAATGAATCTGAGTTCTTCATAACTGCCAAAATCAACCAACTACAAATGGCATGTGGAACTAAACACATGCATTGCTGAATTACAATATGTGCAATACAGAACATAAAATGTAATCCAACTCTAACAATTAGGGATCAGGATACCTTGATTTTTTTTTTAAACATAGGCTTTAGGGCCGCCGGCATCTGGCTCGGCAGGTAGGTGCTCCTGGTAGGGGCCCTGCTAGTCGTCACCATGGAGGTTGCGGAGCTCGTTGTCGCGGTAGGGCTTCAGCGCCGCCGCCATCTGGGCAGTCGTGCTCAGAGGGCAGGGGACCCTGGCCGCCTAGCAGCCGAGGGGCCAGCCGAGCGGGGCCGAGGCGCCAGGGTGGCCAGCCGGCCACTGCTGGGGCGCTGGGGCTGGGCAGCGGCCGGCGGCCGGCGAGAGGGGCGAGGGCGGACGGTGGAGTCTCGGAGCGCAGAGGGAAGGGGCGAGCCGGCAAGGGCCCTGGTCCTGGATGCGCACCTCAGAACTCTTCACCTCCACGCGGCTGCTGTGACTGTGACCCTATCGGCGGCCCTGGTCCTGGTCTCTTGGATGCGCTCCTCGGAACCCTTCGCCTCCACGCGGCTGCTGGGACACAATCGGCGGCGTTGGAGCCAGCGCCGATCAAGGTTACCATGCCCATGACGAGCATGAGCAGCGACGCGGCCATCTGAACGCAAGCGCATCCGGCGATCAAATCAACGGATCTTCAATTCGATGAGGCGGCGCTGTGCACCAGGAGCGGCGTCTGTCGTCCTCGGCACCGGCGCGTCCACCCACCGGCTTCCCGTGAGCGAGGTCGTGTCCGCTCGCCGGGGAACGGACGCGGGGAAGAAGGGTGCGGATGCGGCGGTTGCGGGGGCGCCGGCCTATAGGGCGAGCGGAGGAAAGAAGGGTGCGGATGCGGCGGTTGCGGGGGCGGGCACTTTGGGCGGCGGTGATCGTAGGGAGGGAGAGGTGGCGGATGGAGATACAGGGGCGGCGCGCGCGATAGTGTCAGGCGGGTACAAGCGGGCGGGTAACAAGCCCTTGGTGAAAAAAAGTTCGGCGGAGGCGTTATCTTGTACAGGAAATACGTCTGTTTCATATGTTCCTGCTGTCGTTCTTTTTGTGGGTCCACATGTCAATCCCAGTTGGGTAGGAATGTTTTACGGTAACAATGGAATTTCAATTTCTTTGCTCCTTTATAGTATAGATTTGGATGTTGTAGTCATTACTTTGAGGAATTCCTTGTGGTGATCGTGGTCTGTTCTGTTTTTGCCTTTTCTGGTCAGCATTTGGATGATCAATGGAAACCTGTGATAAGCCTGATAACAGGCATGTAGTTATGTATGTACATCAACCAAGATCAGAATATAACTCATTCTCATCAGGGTCTAGGATAATTTGGATAGACAACTTATTTTTTGTGGCCTACTTCTCACATTTTACTTTTTTTTTAGAAAAGGAGGTTCCCCCTGCTTTTGTATTTCAGAAAGCAAACCAACCAGTTAAGTTCTGCGTTTTGGCGCGCCCGCCTTACAACTTCTCACATTTTACTTTCTGCAGAGTATTTATTTACCATGGCTGCATGCTAGTTTTATAAATCCTCTCCTGAAAGCAAAGAAATTTCCTTCAAAGCAAACGTACCACATGTCAGTCACCTGCATGTCAAGCATTGGTTATGGCATTTTCATGCTGTCGTGCAGTTATTGAATTTTCCTTCCTCTATCCACTGACTACTGCGAATGTTGGAGTTAATCAGTTTGTATTTTAGTGATTGATTTACGGAATGTGTGGGGCTACCTTATTATTATTTTTTAGATTTAGGAATAAAAAGCATTCCGGCCACCAACATCCACGAGTGAATGAGTAAAGCCATCCAATACAACTCTTGGGTTCTTAGACAAATCCGCAAAATGGAATCAAAACAAAAGGCAACACTCAACAGTGAGCCAGCACTCAACTGAGGAAAACTTAAGCCTCCTATCCTTCTTTGTTGTCGCCATCCCAATTTTCTGAACACTTTGATCACCATGATTTCCAAATGATGACACCCTTCTTCAGTGCCCCCCCCTGTCTCTTCTTCTATAGATAACTGTGACCATTGCAACATTATTATTTCCTTTGGTAAGATCTATTTACAATTCATGTGATTGTCCTATGCTGTAACAGGGTTTGCAACTTTTTTTTGGGTGAATCCTTTCTTTGCAGACTGCAAATTTCTTATGAAAAGGCAGCTTGTTTCTTTCAAAACTAACATAGTATTTGTGAGCTGTTCTTTGTATTCTGGAAATGAGATTATTCATGAGTTTTGTTTTGGCTTTGTTTAGGCTTATGCTTGGTACATGAACCTTGATTATCTAAGTTTGGTTTTTTAAATGTGCCAACATGTTGTTATGGTGCCACAAGACCTATCTGTTCTAAATATGTTACATGTCCGACATATAGGTTATTCCTTCTGACGTCATTGAACTTGATGCTGATGATGATCCTGATGGAGTTATGATAATTGGTGAGAAGATATCAAATCAGAAGAATAAGCAAGCAGTTGTTCATATGGATTGGCCAGAGCATACAACGGTGTTGTATTTTGTGTACTTGTTTTATATTCCCTTGGTTATTATATACTATGCCAGTGGTTTACTTTTCCTTTTCTGTTCAGGAACTACAGAGCGGTATGTCTACAAATTTGGCTGGCCCAAGTGCTATTCCTGTCATAGATGCTTTCCCATGGGATGGCCTGGGAGGTCATCATTACAATGTTGCTGGTCCAACTGCTATTCCTGCCACAAATTTTTATCCTTGGGATGGCCTAGGAGCGTATCATGGAGGTGCACTGTTACCCCCATTTTATTCTAATGAGTTTGTTGGGGCACCTGGAGAGGATCACAGTAATAAATACTATAATTATAGCACTTCACTGATGGAAAGTGGTAGCAGCTTTAACTCTGGTGCGAATAATTACATGGATGTTCCACCTGGTGCGGGAGCAGTTTTACCATGGGGGTACATGCCTTCAACTGAGATGCCACATCAGCCCAGTCAAACTAAGGTCGTCAACAGTGAAATTGATGAAAAGTACAAGACATTTAAACAGTTTGATACTGTTAGTGACTACAGTGACAATTTCTATGCATTGACAGGCCAAAGGAATGTTCATGCTGTTAAGAAGGTAGCTGTTTAAACTTTGGACATACTCTATCTTCACTTTATTTCCTCACAATTTAATATCAAGTTGGTTTATAAACAGCCATCAAAGGCCTGGGTGAAGCGGATTCAACATGAGTGGAAAGTCTTAGAGAAGGATTTGCCAGGTAAGTGGCTATTGTTTTCTATTCATGGTCTAATTTTCTAAAGATGTTACAGGTTTGTTAAATACAGATTGATCACATAATGTTTGTCCTTTACCCTCTCATTTCTACATGCTCAACAGTTCAGTAGACGTGTCGATCTTTAAAAATTCTCACGTGTGTCTAAAATGACTTCTAGTTCAATCTTAACCAGAAAATGCCATGGATGCAAATTGTTTTCATGCGTAGTGCAATATTTTCATGTACTTACTGGTACTTTCTTCTAAATCGAACAGAGACAATATATGTACGAGTTTACGAGGATAGAATGGACTTGCTTAGAGCTGTCATCGTTGGACCAGCAGGCACTCCATATCATGATGGCCTTTTCTTCTTTGATGTCTATTTCCCTTCTCGATATCCAAGTAAACCTCCGGTGAGAATATTTTGATGCCCTATGTATCTATGGAAGCTTGTTTTCCTTTGTTCTCCATTTATAAGAATATGCATGACAATAGATACAACTGTTCTTTCAGCTAGTGAATTACCGATCTGGAGGATTGCGGCTTAACCCAAATCTCTATGAGTGTGGTAAAGTCTGTCTTAGCCTCTTAAACACCTGGTCTGGTACTGGATGCGAGATGTGGAACCCATCTAATTCAACCATGTTGCAAGTCCTGGTCTCCATTCAGGCGTTAGTGTTGAATTCCAAACCTTATTTCAATGAACCTGGGTATGCAATGCATGCTAACACTTCTCAAGGCGAGAAGCAATCTATGGCATACAATGAAGAAACGTTTTTGCTATCCTGCAGAACAATGCAGTACTCTCTTCGGAATCCACCAAAGGTATGGAGATGCATGATCTGTTTATGTTTTTGCTTGCTATATAAGTTTTTGTGGATGCATCTATCTCTGTTTTCTTAAGAAACAACTCTTTCTCCACAAACAATGTCTGTCATTTGATCCAGGAGCCTTCTGTTAGATAGGAACAACTTGCTAAATACTGAGAACTCTCGAATAGAGTATTAGAATGTTAGATCCGCGACATCCCCAAGGGAAATTTCCTTACCGCAAGGTCGAGAAAAGGCCCTGAAAGCTGGCTGCCCATGACGCACCTACAGCACGTAAATCTCTGTAAATAGTTACACAGCGGCAGACCTTTATTTTCGTGCAACCCAGGATTTGAACCTTGGCTGGCAGCCTCCCAACTGGAGGACCTAGCACCGCGCTATTGACGTGTTTGCAACTTTGTGGAGTAGATTGACAAAGCTAACAATGAGCCCTTTATGAAAAAAAAGGGTTAACCCTCGACTCACCGTCTTAATGCTTCCAAATCTGAAGTGTGTTCCCTTTTTCAGCATTTCGAGGACTTCACTGTTGGCCATTTCCGCAACTATGGGCACAAAATCCTGAAAGGATGCAAGTCATACATGGACGGTGCCCAAGTTGGTTGCCTTGTCGGAGACGGCGTGCAGGATGTTGACGAGGGTGACAAAAGTTGCTCCAACAACTTCAAGGCCTCACTTAAGCCGTTATTCGAGGACCTACTGAAGGAATTCACCAATATAGGAGTCAACTGTGATGAATTCCGGAATCCTGGAGATACTAACATTGAAGCAGACACCATACTGAAGTTATAGCGCAGCAAGTAATGGAAGTTCAAAAGTAGGGAGGTTGACACTTGACAGATTTTGCTTCGCAACAGGAGGATTGACAGATTTTGCTTCTGGGGAGGGGCATAGTTGGGTTCTATCCCCAGAAGGATGTTTGGGGGCACAAAGGCCCACAATAAACCATGTGCAACTAAACTGACCCCTGCTTTTGGTCGTTAGTTTCTTTATAAATCCTCCCAGCCTGCCATTGTTTTCTAGACACAAGTTGCACGTGGCGTATTCTATCTAGAATTAGAAACAGTACTTTTACATCAGTCTGCCATGTGTATCTTTTGCGTGGTGTTACCCCTGTGCACCTTTGTGTGCCGGCCGGTTTTGTGTCCGCATTGCTCTTGCCATTTACAGACAAGCCGGATAAGCGACAACGCTCTCTGTCAGGCTGGCGCGCTTCGTGGGAGCAAATCCAAACTTTCAGTCGTTGGCCTACTATTTGGCATTTTGGCTTGCTCCAGCAATCCAGCTAGTGCTGGTAACTTGCTGTTCGTTTTTCTTCCTCTGTGCGCCCAAATCGGAGCGGGCTGAATTTTGGCCGGCTGCCCAGTTTAGCAACAGGCTGAATGAATCCAAACGCGCCTGGGTCATTGCCTCGTTCCCTTGTTCTTGGTAATCTCAGCCAGCCATGTCAGCTTATGCCTGTCATGTAGTAGGTTGTTCTGTCCTCTGCAGCCAAAAGATGGGTGTGCCCTATGGTGGCGGAGCAACAGTGGAGATGGTGTAAAGCCGGCAAGGATGGATGTTGCCGGTGGAGCTAGCTCCGCTATACGTCCTGTTCGTTTGGCTGATAAGCCATGGTTGAAAGTACTGTTGGTTAATTTGTTGTGAGAGAAAATATTGTTCGTTGGCTGAAAAAGTACGACTTATAAGCCAAGCGAAATAGGGCGATAATCGTAGTATTATTTCTACCTTTTCAGACGGGTTGTTTTGCTTCTGCATGGTTACCTTTTCCACTTCCAGCGACAGCGCACTCAACACAATCAGAAGACCCTCAGAAATTGTTAGTTCCGGTGATAGCATCCCTCCCTCAGGTGACTGAATTTTGTTTCTCTTCAGTCGATGCTTGTGGTCTGTGGATGTGCACCCTTGCTTCCTGTCTCACCCTTGGGTCTGCTATCATCGCCTCTAGCCCCTATGTTCAAAGATAAGGTTGACTGAAGAAAACTGGGATTTCGTGGAGACTGGGGATGGATAACGGTGACTTCTCCATTCTTGCGCACTCCGGCTGTGAGCACTTTAGTTGCAGCCCGTGCTGAGCAATGCATCTTTCCCGACGACTTGAAGTCGCGCATCTTCGTCCTGCAGTGGAGCAGTATCGGTTAAACTCAGGGAAAGTATACCGTCCGATAGGAACAGGTCACTAAGTATTGACGTTTTACTGATCTTGTATCTAACTGAGGTCTTGGTCTCCCACTCTCCCTTAGAATTCTGAACCATACAATCGTATGTCTCTTAGCTGCCGTTATGCATACGTTCGTGAATGCGCAACGCGGACGATGCAGGAAGCAGGAGATTGTACATGATACACAATTTGTATCCACCAAGTCGGTCGACGACTCGTTGCGCGCGAACCTTCGTATTGTCTCCCTCCTCTCCTCCCCTACTAAAAGCGACTGCACCAACGCTACTCGATAAAACCGGCACGCCCAGCAATAGCCCATCGTCTTGCTGCCTCCACTTGCCGGAATGGCGCGGCCTCAGAGGCACGACGCCTCCGCTCACCACTTCCTTCTCCTCCTCCACCTCCTCCGCCTCCTGCTGCTCCTTCCCTCCGCCAAAGCCGCGTCCTTCTCCACGCTCTGCGGCTCCACTCCCCCGCGCGACCTGCAGCAATCCCACGGCGCAGACCTCGCTGTCCCTTCTTCGATCACCGCCGGTCACTTCTCCGGCGGCGGCGATCTCCGCTTCGCCCGCGACCGTCCCTACACCCGCGCCCTGACCTTCTACCCCCGCGGCAGCTCGGCCAGGGCCACCTCGGAACCCGCCGTTACCCATCTCTCTGCCACGCTCACCCTCAAGGGGACCCGCGCCCGCTTCGGCTGGCGCGACCGCGACAGTGGCCGCCCCCACTCCGTGTCTTTCGACCTCGACGGCTACTACTACAACTCCACCGCCACTTCCACCGCGGAGGCGGAGCTCTGCATGGTCGGCTCCGGCTCTTACGCTAGGGAAGATGGCTTCGGTGTGGTCGTCCTCTCTGACGTCGTGCTCCGCCTCCACCTGCCGCAGCCGTCCAACCTCTCCCGGCCCTTCGTCACCGGCAGCGTCAAGGGCACCGGCTTCGGTCCCATCGCCCTCCTCGCGTATGCCGAGGATGACTACGCGTACGGACAGGCCGCCTCCTGCCCGGCGCCGCCCGTCCCAGTGCGACAGGTGCTCCGCGCGGCCGCGGGGTACTACTCGTGCCACCAGCTCAGGGCGCTGCTCCGAAGCTCCTACAGCCTGGAGTACAGGCCCAATGAGCACGACGGTGCTAGCAGCAGCAGCTTCCCGCTGCGGCTGCGCCACGGGAGTATGTACGTGAACCAGATGCGCTGTGCCGCCGACGGCGCCGTGCGCGCGTACATGGTGTTCTACGCCAATCAATCGGACGCCTCACCATCCAGCAACTACACGGCAGTGGGGAGGCGTACCTTCGTGATCGGAGACGAGGCGCTCGTCGCCGACGGGTTCTGGGACCCGAAGCGAACCCAGCTCTGCCTGCGGGCGTGCCGGGTGGCGAGTTCGGCCAAGCCCCGCGCGGACCTACAAGTCCGCGAGTGCGGGATCGGGGTCAGCTTCTGGTTCCCGGCTGTGTGGTCGATCCGGGACCGGAGCATCGTGGCTGGGATGATCTGGAACACGAGCGGGAACAGCGACGCCGGCAACACAGCAGGCGTGATCTCGGTGTCAAGAACCGGGAGCTACAGGGGCAACCTCTCCGGCATCAGCTACAACTACACCCGGGTGGAGGAGGCCAAGAAGCACTACGACTCCAACCCGGCGTTGAGCAAGGAGCGCAAGGGCAGGTTCCCCGGTAACTACTCGTATCGGGACTTCACGTTCCGATTCTTCCTGGAGAAACAAGGTTTGACCGGGTATGCCAGGCCAGTCACCATTGGCTCCGCCTTGGTTGAAGGGGACGAGATGATGGCTGACGCGGCCTTCTCTCAGCATGGAGCAGCAGAGGTCAACAAGCAGAGGCTGTTGAATGTCAGCTACAGTTTGGAATACCAGGTTGCCTCTGCGAATGCGAGTTCGCCTCGGTTGCAACGCATCTCCGCGGAGGGTGTCTATGACATTAAGACAGGCTCCCTGTGCCTGGTGGCGTGCCAAGTGACCAACGGTTCGTACGACGACTGCGACGTCCTAGTGACCTTCCAGTTCGCTCCGGTGAACTCCGTGGAGGGAGAGCGTGGGATTGGGACGATCACGAGCCTGAGAAAGAAGGGCCATCCTCTGTACTTCGAAGCAATGTACTTCGTCTCGTACGGGATGACCGTGCAGCAGATGGAGCAGTCCAGCTCCAGGATGGACATGGAGAGCATCATGATGGTGGTCTCCATGACGCTGTCCTGCGTCTTCACCGCCCTGCAGCTGCGCCATGTGAACAAGCACCCCGAGGCGCTCCCGGCCACGTCGGTCACCATGCTCGTCGTCCTGGCCCTTGGCTACGTGATCCCTCTCGTGCTCAACCTCGAGGACATGTACACGGACACCCGGAGCCGGTACATCCTCCAGCTGACGAGCGCCGGGTCGCTGGATCTGAACGAGTTCATGCTGAGGGCCAGCACCATGCTGGCGCTGGTTCTGCAGCTGCGCCTCCTCCAGCTTGCCCTATCGCGGAGATCGACGGATCCAGCGGGGAGCAGACACGAGGACTCGTCGTCGTCCGACGCCGAGAGGAGCACGCTCTGGATATGCCTCCCGCTGTACGTCCTCGGTGCAGTCATGGTCTGGATCGTCCACACGAGCGATGGTCCACGAGCAAGTGCGTTCTCTATTTCTGCCCCGTCGGGACCGGCTTTGGTGGACGACCTCGCGGCCTACGCGGGGCTGATCCTGGACGGGTTCCTGCTACCCCAGGTCGTCTCCAACGCGTTCTCGGGCTCCAGGGTGACGGCGCTCTCGCCGTGGTTCTACGCCGGCGGCACCGTGATCCGCGCGGCGCCGCACGTGTACGACGTGTTCAGGAAGCACAACTACGTGCCGAGCTGGAACTGGAAGCCGACGACGTACGTGTACGCGAGCCCTCGCGACGACCTCTTCGGCGTCGCGTGGGACGTCGCCATACCGTGCGGGGCTACGTTGCTCGCCGCGCTTCTGTTCCTGCAGCAGCGGCTTGGGGGCGCGTTCTTGTGCTGTTCGAAGAGTAGACGGTTGGGCTCGGGCGAGTACGAGATGGTCTCCACGACCACCATTAGCTCTTAGTAGCCGTGAGCTAAGATAGCAAATTGTGCAACTGTCGTGCACTATAGTCTATAGGATGGTGGCATTTTTTTTCTTTGGAATCAGTTGTTATACGTGTATTTAGTGTGCGATTACCCATACCAGTATGATGGTACAACATATTGGATAGTGATCGTGGCAGGTGTTGTTCAAGTTGATAGATAGTGCTCCGCTATGCATGAGTTCGTCATATCGTCTGCAAACGGAAGAACAAACTGAGAGAGATTGAATCAGTGTCTTGAAATATTCATATGGAGTACAGTGCATCCTTGTCCTAGACAATGTAACAAGCGGCTTCCATTGGCTGAGTATTGTTACAATACTACAACTCATACTTTTCTAAGACGATCACCATTTGAAGTTTTGTATAGGCATTCACCTCGTCATATAGGCATCACCAACTTGCAATAGTGAATAGTACCTGATCTGGAATGGCTCAAGGAGCGAGGACTTCTGTCAAATCTCATCCAACAAAAGCTTTATGTGTGCCCAACAAAGAATGAAAAGCCAAGAAGATAACAATCAATCTGAAACAAACTTTGAGTTCGGTCAAATGGTGTGTCTAAAACTGCAACCTCACATTCAATCTTCAGCCGCGCTTTGCACTAACCACATGATCTCCTTCTAGTTCAATCTTCAGCGGCTTGGGGGCACGTTCTTGTGCTATTTGAAGAGCAGACGGTCGGGCTCGAGCGAGTACGAGATGGTCTCCACGATTAGTTCTCAGTAACCGTAGCTGAGAAAGTAAATTTTGTTCTTGAGGGCATGTGCTCTCCTGCTGTGCACCGTTAGATCTGCACTGTGATATGTGCATAGCAGGAGAGAGACAATGGTGTTGTTTGGTTGAGGTTTTTTGGCCCGTTATCGGTTCACAACGCTATGTTCACACCGCTATAGGATAACATTACTTCTTGTTTAGTTGAGTTGGGCTGGAATCGGCTCCCACGTTAATAGATACATACCTTCGCAACAACGTTACTGCTCCTCTCGCAGCGTTATTTGATTTCAGTGCATAACACCCCTCCATGTCTTCCTCTCCCTCTCCGCTCTCTTCTTCGGCTCTGCCCCTGTGCTCCAGTGTTAACTTCCTGACGTCAACAACCCCACCCACCGACGTTCTGTGGCATCCTTGACAGTGAGGGCGGCCCATCCCATTCCCTCTTCCTTTCCCCTCTCTCCTCTCTCTTTGACCCCAATCTTTTCTCTAAACCCTAATTGTGGGTTGTGTCCTTGATTTTGATGGGAGTTTTATTGAAAGGGAAGCTTCGAGAGGGGTATGGGAGAGAAGACAATTTGCATCAAATTGGATTGGAGAGAATCAGATTGGATCAAGGGGTATGTGTTCTTCTCCTATGAGCTTTTTCATGTTTTGTTGATGCATTATTTTCCCTCTTGCAGTTCTATCTATCCGTTGAACCAAACAAGTGACTGTAATGTACTCTGTAAGACTGTAACATGTAGCAGCGGTAATGAGTTTCATTGTCACTGTCATTGTTCTTGTTTCTCTGTACACGCATCTCAGTGCACAGTTCTATCTATCCGTTGAACCAAACAAGTGACTGTAATGTACTCTGTAAGACTGTAACATGTAGCGGCGGTAATGAGTTTCATTGTCATTGTCATTACTCTTGTTTCTCTGTACACGCGTCTCAGTGCACGTCAAATAGTGCACAACAGAAGAGCACGATTTTCTCAAGAAAAAAAACAGAAAAGCACAATTATGGTAGCGTTTGGTAGAGGTTCTCAAACAGCTCCAGGAGTCGTTTGGTCTGCAGCCCGTTTTGTGTGCATTGCTCTTGTCATATTGCATCTGAGCCGTTAAGCAACAATGCTGCTTGTCACATTCTGTAACTCTGTTTCTCTCAGTCTTCACTGTCAGCTTGTTCCGCATATCGTATAGGTTATCTCGTCTTTTGTAGCGAAGTGTAACGCTTGATTTGCATTCAGGAATTGTGGTGGCCGGCCGTTGCCGGCCCAACACCGGGCGTTGGTGTTGTCAAAAAAAAAAAAAAAAAAACGGGCGTTAGTGCCCGTGCTGCCTGTTCGTAAGGCCGTATCGTATCGTGGATTATTTACTGCTGACTGGTTTGGTGTGAGAGAAAAACACTGTTCCCGACTAGAAATTTACGATCGTTTACGAGCCCGCGAACAGGCGCGGCCCAAGATTCTTGAATCTTCCACTCACCTCCGCCTTCTCCTTGTCACCATCTTCCAGGCAGCCGCAGCCCTATCATACTCGTCGTACTCCTCGCTATGCCACTTTCCCGTCCCGTCCCGTGACCACCACACCGGCGACCACTCCCATAGTACAGCGACAGCGAGCAATAATCTCCCCCGGATCTCCACGGGGCACTTCTCCGGCAGCGACGACCTTCTCTTCGCCCCCGAGCGATCCTACGCCCTCCGCTCCTTCTCCTTCATTCCCCGCCGCTCGGCCCACACCGCTGATCCCACCGTCGTTCGCCTCGTCGCCACGCTCGCCCTCGAGGGATTTGGCGTCGGCTCGCGTCGCAGGGAACACCACCACTCAGTCACCTTCGAACTCGAAGGCTACTACTCCGCCGCCACCTCCTCCGCTGAGCTATGCATGATCGGCTCCGGCTCTTACGCAAGGGACGATGGCACCGACACTGACATCTTCTTGTCAGAGGTTGGGCTCCGTCTCCGCCTGCCTCACCCTTCGAACCTCTCCCAGCCCTTCGTGACCGGCCGCCTCGAGGGCGCCGGCTTTGGTGCCATCATCCTCGTCGCCTACGCGGACTCCCACTCCGACAGCGACGGTGACTACACATATGCAGAGACCGCCGCCTCCTTGCCACCGCCGGTCACGCCCGCGCGTGACGGGCAGCATGTGCTCGGCGCAGGCTTCTCGTGCTCCCGCCTCCGGGCACTACTCCGAGGCTCCTACGACCTCGAGTATAGGCCAGGCACAGGCAGAGGCAGGCACACGGCGGGCAGCTCGCCGCTGCAGCTGCGACACCGACTCATGTACGTCAACCAGATGAGCTGCGCCACTGACGGCGCCGTCCGCGCATACATGGCGTTCTACGCCAATCAATCGGACTCCTTCCCGAGCTCACTGTTCTTAGTCGGGGACGAGGCGCTCGTCGCCGAAGGGTTCTGGGACTCGTCTCGGAGCCAGCTCTGCCTGAGGGCGTGCCGGGTGGTGCGCTCAGGCTTGTCCCGGGCGGATCTGGCAGTGGGAGAGTGTGGAATCGGGGTCAGCTTCTGGTTCCCAAACACATGGTCGTTCCAGGGCCGGAAGACCGTGGTCGGATTGATCTGGAACTCGAGCAGGGCGAGTGACGGCGACACTGTGAAGATATCAAGAAGCGCGACATCGGTGTCAAGAAGCGCGGGATACACGGGCGACCTCTCTGACATCAAGTACAAGTACACCTTGGTGGAGAAGGCCAAGGAGCACTACCACTCCAACCCGGTGTTGAGCAAGGAAAGGAATGGCAGCTTCCCGGGTAACCACTCATGCCGGGACTTCGTGTTCCATTTCAACCTACAGAGCCCAGAATTGCGCGTGCACGGGTCTGCCTCGCCTATCACAATAGGATCCGCCGTCGTCCAAGAGGATAGGCCGATGCCTGACGATTTATTCTCTCGGCGCGTGGCGGCAGAGGTGAACAGCCAGAGGCTGCTGAATGTCAGCTACGATTTTCAGTATACGGTAGCAGATATGAAGCGGCGCATCAATGCAGAAGGTGTTTATGATACTAAGACAGGCTCCCTCTGTATGGTTGCTTGCCAAGTGAGCAACGGCTCGTCAGACTGCCAGGTCCTGGTGACCGTTCAGTTCGCTCCGGTGGACACTAGGACGCGGGAGCATGAGCATGACGTTGGGACGATCAGCAGCCTGAGAACGAAGAGTGATCCTCTGTTCTTCGAAGCACTGGAATTCGTAAGCCAGGGGATGGACCTGATGTGGCAGCGCGAATCCAGGATGGACGTGGAAATCATCATGCTGGAGCTCTCTCCGGCGTTGTTCAGCGTCGTCCTTATCCTGCAGCTGCGCCATGCCAAGAAGCACCCCGAGGCTGTTCCTTCCATGTCGATCACCATGCTCGTTGTCCTGGCCCTGGGCTACCTTATCCCTCTCATGCTCGACTTCGAGCCTGCCATCAGGGCACTGCAGAATCGCTTCGATCCGGTGTGGACGTGGTATCGTATTGTGCCGAATAGGTTCCCATTGCGTGTCGGCACCATGCTGGCCTTCCTGCTGCAGCTGCGCCTTCTCCAGTTGGCCTTGTCGGGGAGGAGACCAACGGAACCAGGACGCGGTGGCGACGGTCCATCCGCCGCCGCCGAGAGGAGAACGCTCCAGGCTTGCTTGCTCCTGCACTTCCTCGGGGCAGTCCTGATGTTGATCGCCAACAGAGGCGACGGCCGTCCTCGTCTGCTAATCGATGCCACCGACCCGACGCCGGCCGATGTCCTTGTGTCCTACGGGGGGCTGGTCCTCGACGGCTTCCTGCTTCCCCAGGTGATCTCGAACGCGTTCTCGGGCTCCAAGGCGAGGGCGCTCTCGCCGTGGTTCTACGTGGGCGGCACCGTGATCCGTGCGGCGCCTCACGCGTACGACGTGTACGCGGGTCCACGCGGTAATATCTTCGGCGGCGTCGCGCTGTCGCCGTCCTCCTCGGGGTGGCGTTGCTGGCCGTGCTGCTGTTCCTGCAGCAGCGAGTTCGGCTTCGGGGCGCGTTCGTGTGCTCTTCATCATCAAAGAGGAGGTCGGGCGCGTACAGGATGGTTTCCAGTGTGCCGTCAGGCTAGATTGAATACTTGTGTTTCAAGTTTCAACTGCTGTTGTGCCAGGTACTCTGCTTTGGATGAACCAAAATGGTTTTTCGTTTTACTGAATACCCAAAATGGTTACCGTGTGGTAAACACGGAGAGCAACTACACAAATATTCATCAAAATGGTTTGTTTGATTTGAGCTTAGATACCCAGTACCGTGGCATAGGTGAGCAATATGGTGAGTCTGAAATGTATGGCTGATGTTCTCCTCCAATTTGTTCTGATGTGATGCATGATGGATCACAATCAAATCATTCAAAAACCAGTAAGGTGTTCCGTACAAATAGCACCGGTAGTAGTGGTGAAAAGGATGGCCTTTTTTACATTAAATTTATATTTAGATGTTGTCCTAACATAGCGATTGAAATTTTAAATTTTAAAATAGCCATTTAATAATGATGATGATTTATATGGACCATTTATGTAGACATTTTCTCTTCTCAAAATATAACTTTTATAGTTTTTATCCAAATATTTCCTTCACTAATTGTATTTTATATGGAATCTATATTTATATTTTGTTCCCAACTCGTATGAAAACCAAATTATTATTTTCATTTAATTTATCATTTAGATTTTATTATTTTTAATTAAATTAGGCATGGATTCTTTGGTTTAACCTATGTCGTGAGATTATCATAAAATTCAACGAGTACTTTCTTAATTAATGTGATAATCAATAATTGTATTAGGCAAAAACAAAACAAAAACATATCAACTGAGGCCATGGCTCCCCTCCGGCTCCCACCCCCGCCACCACCCCCTCCCTCTCCGATGATGGCGTCCACCGGTGATCTAGAAGTCTCCGTCAATCGGTCATGGGATCCTCATCGGAACTGGCCGCTCGCTTAGATTCCAACCCTGGCTTGGAGTTCCAGGACGAGGTTCGTCGTCTCTTCAAATCTCTGGTACACCACCCCCATCCCACCCTCGATGGCTCGTTCTCAAAAGAAGTTGGCTTTCATGTCAATAGACTCCGCAGAGTCATTAGTTCGAAATTTGATGTCTATTTCCATCTCTGGAACAATGGCACTCCCCATTGGGAACGCAAGAAACGTGCTTGGGAGATCGAATAGGAGAAGGAATGGACTAAAGTTCTTTCGAGAAGTTCCAAAAAAGCTGCAGCAAAGAATTCGAGACCTTGGAAAAAGGTCATCTTTGCAAAGAACTTGATACATCGCTCTCCTCCCCCGAGGCTTCCTCTCCTCAGAAATCAGTTTTGGTGCTTTTACCGTTCTCTCGGAGCCTAATTCATCTACCCATTTGCTATTCGGGAATCTCAGGCTGGTCATGGCCGTGTTCTTCGGGGACCTGATGAGCAACGTCACTGTGGCATGCAACGGGATGGAGATATTCCCGCCGTAGACACAGCTTGCCTTTTGGATCAACACATTCCTAAAGCCCATTCAAATTAAAAAATGGTTGCTCCTGGGCCTTCTTGCTCATGTTGTCAGCCTCTGGGCCATCCTCGCTCAAAATGCCCAGGTATGATCAGGTGTTGGTCTTGCTCAAATTTTGGTCACACCAAAAAAATATTGTTTGACGTGTACACGGCCCAACCTGGTATGGTCACCGAAAATCTCTAGAGGCGAGGATATCCATCTTGACCTTGATTCGCGCGTTAATTTCCCAGACCCTTCAGCTTCCATTGTTTTGGAACAGGAGCAACATATTGTTGATTCGCATCCGCAATCACCGTCACAACCTCCATCCTCGCAACCAAAAAGCCACCAAGAAAACCCCATCTTCTCCAAATCCCTCGGTGAGGAAGAAGACGACATGGCCAACTTCCTAGTGAACCCTCGACCTTTCCTCGTCGGTGACATGATGATTGACCACGGGTGGAATCAGCCTGCCCGTGGCCGTGTCGCTCTCGCCGATGAGCCAACCAGAGAGGAGGACTACGCCATAGTCTCCGTCGAGCCAATGTAGGCGGAAGAGAACCAACTCCGGCCGATGCTTACCTTGGTGAGTGACTTTCTTGAGCATGATCAACAGTCAGTATTACAGCTGCGCATCTCTCTCAACTTGGGTTGGGTTTGATCAAACTTTAGTCGGCAGTCCAGAGGGATCAACTTGTTAGAAACTCACCTTTCAATTTGGGGGCAAATCATGTGGTCAGAGTTGTTAAGCACGATGAGGGTATCAATGCCAGATCTTGTGCTTACATTAGAGTTTGTTGGTTAATGTTCTTGGCATTCCCTTTAGACTTTCAGAAAGATTTATACATCATAGCAGCATTTGCTCCCTATGGTAGGCTTTCGAATGGTACCACGATGCTAATAAATCCTGGATCCTTGCACAAGCTTTGATTCTTAGCCCGGAGAGAGTTCCATGAAGCCTTGTTGTTTCACATGGAACCATGATAGGTGGTATGGGAAGGTTGAAAGCTCTAGTTTGGTTTTGGTGAATTGATGAAACCCTAAGTGCTAACCTAGTTTATCAAAGTGATTATGAGATAGGTAGCACTACTCCAAGTGATGAAGCAAATGAAGATCATGACATGATAATGGTGATGCCATGGTGATGATCAAGTGCTTGGACTTGAAAAGAAGAAAGAGAAAAACAAAAGGCTCAAGGCAAAGGTATAAGTGGTAGGAGCCATTTTGTTTAGTGATCGAGACACTTAGAAAGTGTGACCACATTTAGGTTCGATAGCCGTTCTATTAAGAGGGGTAAAACTCGTATTGAAATACGGTTATCAAAGTGCCACTAGATGCTTTAACTCATTGCATATGCATTTATGATCTAGTGGAGTGCTAACACCCTTGAAAATATTTGTGAAAATATGCTAACACATGTGCACAGGGTGATACACTTGGTGGTTGGCACATTTGAGTAAGGGTTCAAAACTTCACCGGCGGAGTGTCCGCCTGTAGAGTGCGGACAGTCCGACGGTGCCACCGACGCCCTGTACAGAAAAAATAGGGTTTCACAGAGTGTATTGGACGTGTCCGGTGGCTAAACCCAGGTGAATGGTGGTCACTGTGAGTGACCGGATGCTGGCCTCGGCAGGACCGGTGCGTCTGGTCAGTGGAAGCAGTGAAGACGCTGGCGTCGGTCTTCGACCGGACGCTGGGTCACTTCGTGACCGGACACTGGAGGGGTGCGTCCGGTCCTGCTAACGTGGCAGCACAGAGAAGAGGAGAAAGGACCAGACACTGACGCTGCGTCCGATCATGACCGATCGGATGCGTCCGGTCGCAAAAATTCGCGAGTGGAACCTTAATGGAAACTATCGGATGCTCGTGTTGGTGCGTCCGGTCACTTCGAGCAGCGCGTCCAGTCACAACTTAAATGTACTGATGACCATTGAGATTGGGCGATCAGCATTTGAAGCAAGGGACACGTGTCGTGCATTGAGCGACTGGACGCTGGGGTCCTGCGTCCGGTCGATCTGACCGGAGCGTCTGGTCACCCCGAGTTGTGCCCAGTGAAGGGGTACAACGGCACTATTTCGTGGGGGCTTCTATTTAAGCCCCATGGCCGGCTCAAGCTTACCCTCTTGGCCATTTGTATTGATATAGCAACCTTGTGAGCTTAGCCAAAGCCCTCCCACTCATCTCCATCATTGATTCATCCTCTTTGTGAGATTGGGAGTGAATCCAAGTGCATTGCTTGAGTGTTTGTATCTAGAGGCACTTGGTGTTCGTGTTTCGCTGCGGGATTCACTTGTTACTCTTAGTGGTTGCCGCCACCTAGATGGCTTGGAGTAGTGAGGATCGTCGAGCGGAGGTTGGTGATTGTCTCTGGCTCCGATCGTGGTGATTGTGTGGGGTTCTTGACCTTTCGCCGGCGGAGAGCCAAAATGTACTCTAGTGGATTGCTCATGTCTTGTGTGATCCTCATCTTATGTTGGTTGTGCGGCACCCTATTGAGGGTTTGGCGTGTGATGCCAATTAGCGCGTGAACCTCTAAGTGAGTGAATCGCCACAACGAGGACTAGCTTGCCGGCAAGCAAGTGAACCTTAGTAAAAAATCATTGTGTCATCATTTGATTCCGAGGTGATTGGTCTTCATTGATATTGATTCTTGTGATTGATTGGTTTATTTCTCAACTCGGCGGTATAACCATCTTGCTTTCTCTCTTTATATTACCTCAAACTAATTATCAAGCTCTTTAGTATGGCTAGTTGTGAGAGCTTGTTAGTTTGGTTAGTGTGGCTCTTTAGTTAGCCTTTGAGAGCATACTAACTTAGTTTAGTGGCATAGCCATTGTGTGGTTAGAAACTATTAAAACTAGAATTGTGGTAGGTGGCTTGTATTTTTAGTAGGCTAGCGCAACACTTGCTTCGCCTCATAATTGTCTAACCGGTTTGTTAAGTGTTGTTGTAGAAATTTTTAATAGGCTATTCACGCCCCCTCTAGCCATTTGGACCTTTCAAAGGTCCTGGTCTATGCTGATTTACATTCTGAATGGTAACTTCCTGGATGCCTTTCCTGCTGATGAAGATCCAGTGCCTTTTGATGGTGAACCCCACCCAGAGCATGCTCCAGTTGTACTTGGGTCTCATCCACTCGAACCAAACTAGCAGAATGAGCAGAGGGCGCGACAGCTAACCTTGGCTTCTTCGGTCACTTCGAGCAGCACGTCCGGTCACAAGTTAAATGTACTGATGACCGTTGAGATTGAGCGATCAGCATTTGAAGCAGGGGACACGTGGCGTGCATCGGGGTGACCAGACGCTAGGGTCCTGCGTCCGGTCGATCTGACCGGAGCATCCGGTCACCCCGAGCTGTGCCCAGTGAAGGGGTACAATGGCTCTATTTTGTAGGGACTTCTATTTAAGCCCCATGGCCGGCTCAAGCTCACCCTCTTGGCTATTTACATTGACATAGCAACTTTGTGAGCTTAGCCAAAGCCCTCCCACTCATCTCCATCATTGATTCATCATCTTTGTGAGATTGGGAGTGAATCCAAGTGCATTGCTTGAGTGTTTGCATCTAGAGGCACTTGGTATTCGTGTTTCGCTTATTACTCTTGGTGGTTGCCACCAACTAGATGGCTTGGAGCAGCGAGGATCGTCGAGTGGAGGTTGGTGATTGTCTCCGGCTCCGATCGTGGTGATTGTGAGGGGTTCTTGACCTTTCCCCGGTGGAGAGCCAAAATATACTCTAGTGAATTGCTCGTGGCTTGTGTGATCCTCATCTTGTGTTGGTTGTGTGGCACCCTATTGAGGGTTTGGCGTGTGATGCCAATTAGCGCGTGAACCTCCAAGTAAGTGAATCACCACAACGAGGACTAACTTGCCGACAAGCAAGTGAACCTCGGTAAAAAATCATTGTGTCATCATTTGATTCTGAGGTGATTGGTCTTCATTGATATTGATTCTTGTGATTGATTGGTTCATTCCTCGACTCGGCGGTATAACCATCTTGCTCTCTCTCTCTTCACATTACCGCAAACTAGTTATCAAGCTCTTTAGTGTAGCTAGTTGTTAGAGCTTGTTAGTTTGGTTAGTGTGGCTGTTTAGTTAGCCTTTGAGAGCACACTAACTTAGTGTAGTGGCATAGCCATTGTGTGGTTAGAAACTATAGAAACTAGAATTGTGGTAGGTGGCTTGCATTTTTAGTAGGCTAGCGCAACAATTGCTTTGCCTCATAATTGTCTAACCGGTTTGTTAAGTGCTATTGTAGAAATTTTTAATAGACTATTGACCCCCCCCCCTCTAGACAATAGGACCTTTCAAGTGGTATCGGAGCTGAGGTCACCATAATTTGAGGCTTAACAATCTTCGGTGTAAAAACGACTCAAATCAACAACACCAAGAAGCCACCTCAATTTGATGGCTCAAACTATCCCTATTGGAAGGTTAAGATGATAACTTATATCAAGTCAATCAATAGGAAGGTTTGAAAGGTGGTGGAGACCAAGATTGAGATTGATGATGAAGAGGCTCCCATCGTCGCTGAAGAAATGCTACTCCAAAATAATGACATTGCTCTTAGTGCCATCCATGATACTTTGGATGAGAGAACATTTGAGCAAATCAAGAACATTGAGAGAGCTCATGAGGCATGGAAGAAGTTAGAAGAATCATTTGAAGACACTCAAGTCGTGAAGGGTGCAAAGGCATACATTCTCAAAGAGAAGTTTGCAAGCTTTAAGATGAAGGAGGATGAGAGTATGCCAGAGATGTTCCATAGGCTTCAAGTGCTTATCATTGATCTCAAAGCGCTTGGAGAAGAGGTGAAGGACAAGGACTTCTCCCACAAGTTCTTGAGATGCTTGCCTTCAAGATTTGGCATGTTGGTCACTATTCTAGTGAGGAGTGGTTTGGACACCATGACACCAAACCAAGTGTTGGGAGATATAATGACCGATGACACATATAGAGATGATGATGAGAAGGAAGAAAAGAAGAAGAAGAAAGATAAGAAGAAGGATGACAAGAAGAAGAGTGTGGCATTCAAAGCCACATCATCCAAGGGCAAGGCAAAGCAAGATACATCAAGTGAAGATGATGATTCATGGGATGATGATGATGATGAGAAGATGGCTCTCTTTGTCAAAAGATTTGGCAAGTTCATGGTGAAGAAAGGCTACCGTGTTAGAAGGAAGAAATCTTCATCCAAGAACAAGGAAGAGTCAAGAAGGTGCTTCAAATGTGGGAGCAAAGATCATCTTGTTGCTCAATGCCCATATAATAGTGACTTCTACTTCCACCTCATCTAGTAATGACGGTTTCACATGTGATGCCTCACTAATGGTTGAAAATGAGACCCTCAAGAAGGATGTCAATGAGCTCACTCACACCTTGGCTAAGGTCTATGGTGGTGAGGACCGCTTGCTTATGTGCTTGGGTAGCCAAAGAGCTTCTCTCTATAAAGAGGGATTGGGCTATACCCCTAAGAAAGGCAAGGCAGCCTTTGCTCCTCATAAGACTAGTTTTGTGAAGAACAATGGTCGGTTTTGCACTAGTTGCAAGCAAGTTGGTCATAAAGAGCATGAGTGCAAGAACAAGAGTAAAAATGCTAATGTATCCTCAATTAAGATTAATTCTTTCTATGTGCTTACTAAGGGTACAAATGATGTGAAGGCTAAGTTTATTGGTGCACAATGGATGGGCTCAAAGAAGAAAGCCATTTGGGTACCAAAGAGCTTAGTGACTAACCTTCAAGGACCCAAGCAAGTTTAGGTACCTAAAAAGAATTGATCTTCTTTTGTAGGTCAATTACAAAGCTAAAGGAAGGCATTGGATTCTTGATAGTGGGTGCACTCAACACATGACCGGTGATACAAGAATGTTCAACTCAATCAACACCAATAGCAATAATGGTTATGATAGTATCACATTCGGTGACAATGGCAAAGGTAAGGTCAAAGGGCTTTGTAAGATTTTAATATCCAATGACATGAGCATTTCCAATGTATTGCTAGTAGAGAGCTTGAACTTCAATTTGCTATCCGTGGCTTAATTGTGTGATCTTGGATTCAAATGCATATTTAGGGTAGATGATGTAGAGATCATAAGTGTAGATGGCTCTAACTTGATCTTCAAAGGCTTTAGATATGAGAATCTATATTTGGTTGATTTTAATGCTAGTGAAGCTAGATTATCTACATGCTTATTCACTAAGTCAAGTATGGGTTGGTTATGGCATAGAAGGCTTGGTCATGTTGGAATGAAACAATTGAATAGATTGGTCAAGCATGACTTAGTTAAAGGCTTGAAAGATGTTGTGTTCGAGAAGAATAAGCTTTGTAGCTCTTGTCAAGCTGGCAAACAAGTTGGAAACACCCATCCTAAGAAAAGCATGATGAGCACTAGTAAAGCATTTGAGTTATTGCACATAGACTTATTTGGGTCAACACAATACACTAGCATTGGTGGTAACAAATATGTCTTTGTGATAGTGGATAATTACACTAGATACACATGGGTATTCTTTCTAGTGGACAAAAGTGAAGTGTTTGCAACTTTCAAATCATTTGTCAAAGGCATTACCAATGAGTTTGAAACAACCATCAAGAGAGTTAGAAGTGACAATGGTAGTGAGTTCAAGAACACTAGAATTGATGAGTTGTGTGATGAATTTGGAATTAGACATCAATTCTTGGCCAAGTACACTCCACAATCAAATGGCCTTGTTGAGAGGAAGAATAGAACACTCATTGATATGGCAAAGTCTATGCTTAGTGAGTACAATGTGAGTCAATCCTTTTGGGCCGAAGCTATCAACATGGCTTGCTATTGTAGCAACCGCCTCTATTGTCACCCATTGAAAGAGAAGACACTATATGAGCTCTTGAATGGTAGAAAGCCCAACATTGCATATTTTTGGGTCTTTGGTTGCAAATGCTATATCTTAAAGAAATGCACTAAATTGGGCAAGTTTGACAAGAAATGTGATGAAGGATTCCTACTTGGATACTCAACTACTAGCAAAGCATATAGAGTTTGGAATTTAGATAGTGGTACTCTTGAGTAAGTTCATGATGTTGAATTTGATGAAACCAAAGGTTCACAAGAAGAAAATAAGAACTTAAAAGATGTTAGAGGCATTCAACTTTCAAATGCCATGAAGAACATGGATGCTGGTGAATTGAGGCCTAGACAAGTGAATAATGATGAAGATGATCAAGTGCAAGTGCTCTCTAACTCAAATGTGCAAGATGATAAAAATCAAGCGAGTACAAGTGGCTTTCATGATAATAAACAAGATCAAGTAGCTAGTGCATCATCTCAACCCAATGATCAAGCAAGTGCAAGCAATCAAGTTCTAATCCTCCAACTAACCAATATTGCAAGAGATCATCCATTGGACACTATCATTGGTGATATTTCAAGAGGTGTACAAACTAGATCAAGAATGGCTTCATTTTGTGAGCATTTTTTATTTGTGTAATTCATTGAACCAAAGAAGATAGATGAAGCATTGAAGGATGTTGATTGGGTGAATGCTATGCATGAAGAATTGAATAACTTCACAAGAAATCAAGTATGGGAATTAGTAGAAAGACCAAAGGGACACAATATGATTGGAACCAAATGGGTCTTTAGAAACAAGCAAGATCAAGATGGGATAGTAGTAAGGAACAAAGCAAGATTGGTAGCACAAGGCTATACATAAGTTGAAGGTCTTGACTTTGGAGAAACATATGCCCCAGTTGCTAGATTGGAAGCAATTAGAATCTTGCTAGCCCATGCTTGTGCCCACAACATCAAACTCTATCAAATGGATGTCAAGAGTGCATTTCTAAATGGTTACATCAATGAAGAAGTATATGTTGAGCAACCTCCCGGTTTTGAAGATGACAAGAAGCCCAACCATATGTACAAGTTGAAGAAGGCGTTATATGGATTGAAACAAGCACCTAGAGCATAGTATGAGAGATTGAGGGACTTCCTACTCTCTAAAGGGTTCACAATGGGCAAGGTTGATACTACTTTTTTCATCAAGAAGATTAGAAAAGATCTATTTGTATTGCAAATCTATGTTGATGATATCATATTTGGATCAACCAATCAAGATTTTTGTGATGAGTTTGGAAAGATGATGGCTAATGAGTTTGAAATGTTAATGATTGGAGAGTTAAGTTACTTCCTTGGTCTTCAAATCAAGCAATTGAAGAATGGTACATTTATAAGTCAAGGCAAGTATATCAAGGACATGATCAAGAAGTTTGGCATGAGTGATAGCAAAGTCATTAGCACACAATTGGGAACCAATGGCAACTTGGATAGTGATGCAAGTGGAAATATGGTGGATCAAAAGTTGTATCGGTCTATGATTGAAAGCTTACTCTATGTGACTGCATCAAGGCCTGATGTCATGTTTAGTGTATGCATGTGTGTAAGATTTCAAGCCTCACTAAGAGAAAGTCATTTGAAGGCTACAAAGAGGATATTAAGGTACTTGAATCATACACCAAATGTTGGTTTGTGGTATCCCAAAGGAGCTAAGTTTGAGATAGTTGGTTATTCCGACTCGAATTATGCGGGATGCAAGGTTGAAAGGAAGAACACCTCGGGCACATGTCAATTGTTGGGAAGATCACTTGTTTCATGGTCATCAAAGAAGCAAAATAGTGTTGCATTATCAACCGCCGAAGCCGAATACATATCCGCCAGTAGTTGTTGTGCACAAGTACTTTGGATGAAGGCCACTTTGAGTGACTTTAGAATCAAGTTCAAGAAAGTGCCATTGCTATGTGACAATGAGAGTGCAATTAAGCTAACCAACAATCCGGTGCAACATGCAAGAACAAAGCACATTGATGTCCGCCATTATTTCATAAGAGATCACCAACAAAAAGGGGGCATTTGCATTGAGAGTGTAGGCACCGAAGATCAACTTGCTGATTATTCACCAAGCCATTGGATGAGAAAAGGTTTTGCAAGCTAAGGAATGAGTTGAACATATTAGATTTCTCAAATATGTGTTGATGCACCCCCACTTATATGACATGCCTCTCCTCCGAGCAATCCAAGGTAAAAGTTGATTGGCATGGCATATATCCTTGCTAAGGACATGTTTAGTGCATCTAGTCATCTCTCCATTTTATTAGGCTCATTCATGAAAATCAAATGAATTTGATGTTTATATGGTATCACTATTGCTTCTATGCTTGACTTGATCTAGTGATAGCATATGACTTGTTTGTGGGCTTGTAAACCTAGTGTTTAATCTAGAAAATGAGTTCTAAGTGTTTAACTCAACATGGTACAAGATAATCCTTATTTGGAGGTGTGAAGAAGCTTGTCCTTGGATCAAACCGAGTTAAATATCTTTGACAAATATTCTAGTTTGAACCAAATTTGGGAATATAATACTCATCCCATTGATTGACATTGATAATCTCAACCTATCTATCTTTTAAACCTTTATGGTTATTGATGACAAAGGGAGAGAGAAACAAAGATATAAGTGATAGGGGGAGAAATAACAAAGAAATTAGTACATGGGAGAGAAACAAAAGATATTAGTGTACTAAGATGGTGAAAAGTCAACGAAGGGGGAGAACTTGACATAGGGGGAGAGATATGATAAAGGAAAGGAATCAATTAGAATCTTGAGCACACAAGTAGTGGGAGCAAGCTCATGAACTTGTATGGTGCATTTGAATGTGCATTTCATATGTTTGCTTGCATGGCACAAGTTTTAAATTTCAATATTCATGCTTGTGTGGTGTATGCTAGTTGTAGGTTTGAATGATGAAATGAAAAATTAGCATGAATAGATTATCTAGTGATTTCATTCTCTAGTATTATCAAGTGGTATCTAATGATTTCATTTCCAAGTGTTGTTTCCAAGTGGTATCAAGCTAACCATGATGCTAAGGATGGTATATTAGTGCACTCTAATTGGTATCACGCTTTAAAGGTCCATCTTTTATACCTTAGCATCATTTGGTAGACATTGTCTCCTATATTTTCTATCTAAGCATATGTGCAAGCTTCAATCCAAACTCTTAGCACATATGTAGGGGGAGCAATTGCTACTATATAGGATTCATGAAACTTGTCTATATCCTTTTACACATGGTAAATATGCTTGGACAAGCAACATGGATTCAATTGAATTTCAATTCATATCTTTGTGAAAGGGTTGTCATCAATTACCAAAAAGGGGGAGATTGAAAGCTCTAGTTTGGTTTTGGTGAATTGATGAAACCCTAAGTGCTAACCTAGTTTATCAAGTGATCATGATATAGGTAGCACACTCCAAGTGGTGAAGCAAATGAAGATCATAACATGATGATGGTGATGGCATGGTGATGATCAAGTGCTTCGACTTGGAAAGAAGAAAGAGAAAAACAAAAAACTCAAGGCAAAGGTATAATTTGTAAGAGCTATTTTGTTTTGGTGATCAAGACACTTAGAGAGTGTGATCACATTTAGGATTGATAGCCGTACTATTAAGAGGGGTGAAACTCGTATCGGAATGCGGTTATCAAAGTGCCACTAGATGCTCTAACTCATTGCATATGCATTTAGGATCTAGTGGAGTGCTAACACCTTTAAAAATGTTTGAGAAAATATGCTAACACATGTGCACAAGGTGATACACTTGGTGGTTGGCACATTTGAACAAGGGTGAAGAAGTTAGAGGTGAAATGGAGTTGGTCGCAATGATGCTGGTGTCGGTCTTCTAACCGGACGCTGGGTCACTCAACGATTGGACGCTGAAAGGCTGTGTCCGGTCGAGCTGTCAGACGGCACAATGATTAGGGTTAAGCACCGAACGATGGGCTGTGTCCGATCAAGCGTGACCGGACGCGTCCGATCGGCAAAAATAGGATTTGGACCCTTACTGGAAACGACCGGACACTGAGGGTCCAACGTCCGGTCAACAGTGTCGCAGCGTCCGGTCAACATTTTGACCGTTGAGATCAAACGTTCACTGTTGAACGCAGGTGACACGTGGCCGCCATCAGGCGACCGGACGCTGGTCAGTAGGACCGGAGCGTCCGGCCAGCCCGATCAGTACCCAGTGAAGGGGTATAACGGCTCTATTTCGTGGGGGCTTCTATTTGAGCCCCATGGCCGACTCAAGCTCACTCTCTTGGTCATTTTCATTGACATAGCAACCTTGTGAGCTTAGCCAAAGCCCTCCCACTCATCTCCATCATTGATTCATCATCATAGTGAGATTGGGAGTGATCCAAGTGCATTGCTTGAGTGATTGCATCTAGAGGCACTTGGTGTTCGGGTTTTGCTGTGGATTTCGCTTGTTACTCTTGGTGGTTGCCGCCACCTAGATGGCTTGGAACAGCGAGGATCATCGAGCGGAGGGTGGTGATTGTCTCCGGCTCCGATCGTGGTGATTGTGAGGGGTTCTTGACCTTTCCCCGGCGAAGAGTCAAAAGGTACTCTAGTAAATTGCTCGTGGCTTGTGTGATCCTCATCTTGTGTTGGTTGTGCGGCACCCTATTGAGGGTTTGGCGTGTGATGCCAATTAGCGCGTGAACCTCCAAGTGAGTGAATCACCACAACGAGGACTAGCTTGCCGGCAAGCAAGTGAACCTCGGTAAAAAATCATTGTGTTCATCATTTGATTCCGAGGTGATTGGTCTTCATTGTTATCCACACTTGTGATTGATTGGTTCATACATCTACACGACGGTATAACCTTCTTGCCTACTCTTTACATTATCGCAAACTAGTTGTCAAGCTCTTTAGTGTAACTAGTTGTGAGAGCTTGTTAGTTTGGTTAGTGTGGCTCTTTAGTTAGCTTTTGAGAGCACACTAACTTAGTGTAGTGATATAGCTATTGTGTGGATATACTTCATATAAACTAGAATTGTGGTAGGTGGCTTGCTTTTTGGTAGGCTAGCGCAAAACTCGCTTCGTCTCATAATTGTCTAATCCTTTTATTAAGTGTTGTTGTAGAAATTTTATTAGGCTATTCATCCTCCTCTAGCCATTAGGACCTTTAAAAAGGTATAAGTGGTAGGAGCCATTTTGTTTAGTGATCGAGACACTTAGAAAGTGTGATCACATTTAGGTTCGATAGCCATTCTATTAAGAGGGGTGAAACTCGTATTGAAATGCGGTTATCAAAGTGCAACTAGATGCTCTAACTCATTGCATATGCATTTAGGATCTAGTGGAGTGCTAACACCTTTAAAAATGTTTGAGAAAATATGCTAACACATGTGCACAAGGTGATACACTTGGTGGTTGGCACATTTGAGTAAGGGTTCAAAACTTCACCGGCAGAGTGTCCGCCTGTAGAGTGCGGACAGTCCGATGGTGCCACCGGTGCCCTGTACATAAAAGACAGGCTTTCACAGAGTGTTTCGGACGTGTCTGGTGGCTAAACCCAGGTGATCGGTGCTCATTGTGAGTGACCGGACGCTGGCCTCGGTAGGACCGGCGCGTCCGGTCAGTGGAAGCAGTGAAGACGCTGGCGTCGGTCTTCGACCGGACGCTGGGTCACTTCGTGACTGGACACTGAAGGGGTGCGTTCGATCCCATTGATGTGGCAGCACAGAGAAGAGGAGAAAGGATCGGATGCTGACGCTGCGTCCGATCATGACCGACCGGACGCGTTCGGTCACAAAATTTCATGAGTGGAACCTTACTAGAAACGACCGGACACTGGTGTTGGTGCGTCCGGTCACTTCAAGCAGCGCGTCCGGTCACAACTTAAATGTACTGATGACCGTTGAGATTGAGCGATCAGCATTTGAAGCAGGGGACACGTGGCATGCATTGGGACGACCGGACGCTGGGGTCCTACGTCCGGTCGATCTGACCGGAGCGTCCGGTCACCCCGAGCTGTGCCTAGTGAAGAGGTACAACGGCTCTATTTTATGGGGGCTTCTATTTAAGCCACATGGCCGGCTCAAGCTCATCCTCTTGGCCATTTGCATTGATATAGCAACCTTGTGAGTTTAGCCAAAGCCCTCCTACTCATCTTCATCATTGATTCATCATCTTTGTGAGATTAGGAGTGAATCCAAGTGCATTGCTTGAGTGTTTGCATCTAGAGGCACTTGGTGTTCGTGTTTCGCTGTGGGATTTGCTTGTTACTCTTGGTGGTTGCCGCCACCTAGACGGCTTGGAGCAGCGAGCGGAGGTTGGTGATTGTCTCCGGCTCCGATCGTGGTGATTGTGCGGGGTTCTTGACCTTTTCCCGGCGGAGAGCCAAAATGTACTCTAGTGAATTGCTCGTGTCTTGTGTGATCCTCATCTTGTGTTGGTTGTGCGGCACCCTATTGAGGGTTTGACGTGTGATGCCAATTAGCGCGTGAACCTCCAAGTGAGTGAATCGCCACAACGAGGACTAGCTTGTCGGCAAGCAAGTGAACCTCGGTAAAAAATCGTTATGTCATCATTTGATTCCAAGGTGATTGGTCTTCATTGATATTGATTCTTGTGATTGATTGGTTTATTTCTCAACTCGGCGGTATAACCATCTTGCTTTCTCTCTTTATATTACCGCAAACTAGTTATCAAGCTCTTTAGTATGGCTAGTTGTGAGAGCTTGTTAGTTTGGTTAGTGTGGCTCTTTAGTTAGCCTTTGAGAGCACACTAACTTAGTGTAGTGGCATAGCCATTGTGTGGTTAGAAACTATTAAAACTAGAATTGTGGTAGATGGCTTATATTTTTAGTAGGCTAGCGCAACACTTGCTTCGCCTCATAATTGTCTAACCGGTTTGTTAAGTGTTGTTGTAGAATTTTTTAATAGGCTATTCACGCCCCCTCTAGCCATTTGGACCTTTCAAAGGTCCTGGTCTATGCTGATTTACATTCTGAATGGTAACTTCCTGGATGCCTTTCCTATTGATGAAGATCCAGTGCATTTTGATGGTGAACCCCACCCAGAGCATGCTCTAGTTGTACTTGGGTCTCATCCACTCGAACCAAACTTGCAGAATGAGCGGAGGGTGTGACAGCTAACCTTGGCTTCTTCGGTGGCAATCCACACCCAAATCTGGTTCAGCAGTAGATGCAGCATGGCCTGATACAGCAAGCTCAGCAGGGGCACGAACAACCGGGGCAGCAGAATGACCAGCAGGAAGTTGATGGCATGAAAGAAGATGAGGCTGATAATGAATGGCCGGCATGGAATCCAATAATTTTTGCTATAGACAATGGACTAGTTGTGCCCGAACATCCATCACTACCACAAGATCACCTGGATCTAAATCTATCTGGTTCCTCCATGCGTTTTCTACGAGGGATGGCCCTGACCTCTCCCAAGATGATATTTTGGGCAGCAATGTCACTGATGATGGTAGCTCCTCCTCCAACGATGCAAGCTCAAGCTTGGTTGAAGATCGCGCTCGTTTTGCTGCTGCTTAGAGCCGGTGTGCAAATGTTCCAATCTTCAATAGGAAGGGCCTTCCAGATGATGTCTTTGTCAGAGCTTTTGAACCTGTTGGTTCAATCCTTGTGGATAGAGATGTCATACAGTCTGCTCTTGCTCCAGCTGCTCCAACTGATGTAGTGGTCCCTACAGGTTTAGAATTTGTGCCTTAGAAACCTATTCTGCATGCTTTGGCTCTCTAGCTGTGGCCAGAAATTGTTGCAAGTCGTCAGGCAGCGAGGCATTCGATTAGTGCCCCCCTAGTTATCATCTTGCCTGATCCTCGGAGCATGGAAAGCCCAGTTGTTTCTCACCCAATGGAATTTGAATTTCAAGTGCAATAGAATCAGCCCAGCCCATCAACTGGGGTTGGCCCAAAGAAGCGTGGTGGTCGAAGGGGTCACATACTGTCGCTACCAGCTACTCCTAGTGACCCAAACACCCCTTTGGTTGATAACACTGTTAGACGCAGCACACGGCTCAGAAGTGGCACAGATGGTTTTAAGCAGGTCAAATTGGGGGCCAATCCATGCAAGAAGAGGAAGACCACCTGCGTGATCCTTATCGATGAGGCCACAGGTGAAGTAGGCCCTGTCCCTATGGACATCCTCCAGGGATAGGGCCTCGACTGCGGTATAATAGCTCCTGAGGAGCTATCCGATGAGGGCCATCTCCCAATCCTGTTGCCAATGAAGAATAAATCTCTTATTATCATATATAGAGCTGCATCTCCCAGTTATTTACCTTTCATCTGTTACATCTTTATGCACGCTTTTGTTCGGTCTAGAGCTGCGTCTCCCAGTTCTATCTGTTGGATCCTGAACTTAAACACCTTGAGCATGCTTTTATTCTGGTGTACTGGCGTCTATTATCTTCCTGCTCGCTTGTTGTTTTCTATGCCTGTATTGTCAGCGTCTATACTGCTGCTGCTCTCGTGTTCCTGTGCACATTGGTCGTGACATGTCTAGTTTCTCTCTTAATAGATCCTCGCAAATTTTGTGTCAGAGCATAAGAGGGATCAATGCAGTTGGTAAATGGGATGCAATGCGAGACAAGATTGAAGAAAGCGCTTGTTTGGTTGTTTGTTTGCAGGAAACGAAAAAAGAGCATTTTGATATGGCATTTATCACAAAGTTTGCACCTAGACGATTCGATCATTTTGATTTTATTCCCTCAATGGGTGCTTCTAGTGGACTCCTAGTAATCTAGAACAGCTCCTGCTTTGTGGGGCAAGTCATTGACAAGCAGGCATTTGGTATGATAGTTCTGTTTTCCTCGGTTCACAACTCAGAATCCTGGTACTTAACTACGGTCTATGGACCTTGTGTCGAGCCAGCACGCAATGAGTTTATTAACTAGTTTAGAAGTCATCATATCCCTGGTATAGAGAACTGGATATTCATGGGTGATTTCAACTTCTACCGTTCTCTATAGAACCGCAACAAACCAGGGGGTTGCTTGTCAGACACCCTGATTTTCAATGAAACAATTGGTCATCTCGGGTTAATTAAACTCCAACTCAAAGGTAGAGCTTTCACATGGAGCAATGTGCAACATGACCCCCTCCTTAAGCAGCTGGACTGGTTCTTCACATCTGTTAGTTGGACAATAGATTACCCGAGCATAGAAGTTATTCCTATGGCAAAAATAACTTCAGATCATATCCCTTGCAAGATTACCATAGGAACCAACATCCCCTGCTCTAACATCTTTCTCTTTGAAAACTTCTGGGCAGATCACGCATGCTTCCTAGATACTGTTCACAATAATTGGATCACCTCTCCCTCTACCAGCTCGGCTACTAGAACCATCCCCATGAAATTCAAAGGCTTGAGAAGTGTCCTGAAATCCTAGAGCAAAAGCCTTTTAGATTTGTCTCTGTTCATTGGTAACTGGAACAAGGTGATTCTCTTTCTGAACAACCTAGATGATAGAAGAGCTCTTTTCAATCTAGAATGCAACCTGCGTTTCTTGGTTAAAAGATAGCTTGCCATGCTCCTACGCTACAAGAATGAGTACTGGAAGAGGTGTTGGTCAATTATCAAACTAAACTAGGGCTTTCACGGCTTGTTCATGAACCTTGAGTGCATCAATAGTTCATTCATCACCCTAGTGCCTAAAATTTGGAGCCCGGAGACAGTCAATGATTTTCGGCCTATCTCGCTTTTGAATATCAGTCTGAAGATTCTCACCAAGTTACTTGCAGACAGGTTGTAGTCAGTAATTCTCAAGCTCACACATAAAACCAATATGGTTTCATCCGTTCTCGCTCAATTCAAGATTGTCTCGCTGGGAGTTTTGAATATATACATCAATGCCACCAATCACGCCAAGAGACCATCATCCTAAAGCTTGACTTCGAAAAGGTGTTTGACACGGTGGAGCACTCGACCATTTTGCTCATGCTACAAGATATGGGTTTTCCCAACATTTGGCTATCCTGGATCTGCAGTACCCTGTCTTCTGGTTCATCAGCGGTTCTCTTAAATGAAATTCCCGAGAAATTCTTCAAATGCAAACGTGGAGTCCGTCAAGGGGATCCATTACCCCCCCCCTGTTCATTTTAGCGACTGAGCTCCTTCAAGTGCTTGTCAACAAAGCATCTAGCATTAATCTGCTCAAGTCCCCGTTACCCCATGAGGATGGAGAATTCCCTATAATTCAATATGTCAACGACAACCTTCTCCTACTCCAAGTAGGCGTCAGGCAGCTCTTTTTTCTAAAGGCATTGTTACATAGCTTTGAAACCTCCTCGGGGTTAAAAGTCAGCTACAGAAAGTCACAGTTGATCCCTATCAATGTAAGTCAAGAAAAAACTCAGCTCCTAGCCAGCACTCTTGTTTGTTAGATTGGGAGCTTCCCCTTCACGTATTTGGGTCTACTGATGGGTACCACCAAGCCAAAGATAGAGGACTTGGCGCCCATCATGGACCGAGTTGAACGCAAACTCTCAGCTTGTTCGACATGGCTGTCCTATTCGAGGAGATTGCAAATGATCAACTCAGCCATTACTCCTATTGTCACCTACACTCTTTGCACCATCAAAGTACCGAAAGGGTTCATTGAGAATATAGATCATGCCAGAAAGCAGTGTCTCTGGCGTGGCAGTGATGTGAATGCAAAAGGTGAAAATCTTGTAGCCTTGGCCGAATATCATGAAGACCAAGGAGAAAGGAGGTCTAGGGGTTATCAACCTGAGGTTACAGAATGATGCACTACTGCTCAAGCAACTTCACAAATTTTACAATAAAGAAGATGTGCCATGGGTTCATCTTGTGTGGGATATGTATTATGCGGACAAGGTGCCGCATACATGTCTAGAGATGGGCTCCTTCTGGTGGCGAGATGTGATGAGGCTCAGCACCATCCATAGGGGCATTGCAAAATGCACCCTTGGAGATGGCTCCACAGTTACCTTCTGGGATGATCTCTAGTTGGGCTCGGTACTATCTTAAGAGTATCCGCGGTTGTATTCCTTCGCAAAAAATAACACTATCTTAGTCCGGGACATGATGACGGAGGAGGACCTAAGTGCAGTCTTTACACTGCCCTTATCGGCACAAGCTTATGATGAGATGATGCAACTCCAAAGCCATCTAGAGAACCTAGAATATGATGATGCTTCCAATGACTCCTGAGCTTGATTTGGGGGGCCAGCTACTCCAGCCGCAGATTCTATACCTTTGCATTTAGTGGCATTGAGGTGCATCCCTATTACAAGATCCTATGGAAGTCTCGATGCACTCCAAGGATAAAGTTTTTTGCATGGCTCGTTCTGATGGATCGGTTAAACACCAAGTCAAATGTTAAGAAGGCGAAATATTAACATCCATGACGACACCTTGTGCATCATGTGCAACTATGGAGCCGAAGAAGATATTGATCATCTTTTCTTCCAATGGCCTTTCGCGGGACAATGCTGGGCAACCATTGGCTTCACGTGGGACATCAGCCTTTCATTGCCAGAACGTCTTGCAAGTGCCTATCAAGACCATGACCTGGAATTCTTTATGGAAGCCTCCCTCATAGCAGCCTGGGAGCTTTGGAAACTTTAAAATGACAAGGTCTTTCAGAGAAGGGATCCTACTCATAGCATTTGGTTAGCCAATTTCAAGAATCAATGTCTTTTGCAATCGCTTAGGTTTAGGGATGACTTGAGGTCTTCCTTTTGTTTTTTGCTTGATGCTTTCAATTAAGACAGGTTTGTAAGCTCTGTACCTTTGTACTTCTTTTTATAATATATTAAAATCTACTATGGGGATCTCCCCCACAGTCCTTTGTAAAAAAAAAAAATTGTATTAGGCATGGACTCTTTGCTCTAATCTAGGCTATTGGATCATAAGAGATAAAAAAGATCATAAAAAATCTAATTGTGTAAGTTTTTTCTTTTGTTTTTGGGTCCTCTTGGCATATGTATATATTGTACTTCCTCCATAACATAAGTCGTTTTGGCTTTTCTAAATGCATAGCTTTTGCTATGCATTTGGACATACACTATGTCTAGATATATAGCAAAAGTAATGTATCTAAAAAGTTAAAACATCTTATAATTAAGAACTGAGGAAGTATTAGACATGAATTATTTGTTCTAGTCTAAACAATTAGATCATCATAAGATCTAATGGTGCAGTGGGTCCTTTTATTTTTCAGTTATTGTCAAGTTCTAGACAATCTCGGCAAATATAGTGGTTCTGGATAGATTTTTTTTATTTGTCTTTTCCTCTCCTTTTTACTTTAGTGAATTTAGTTAAATGTAGTCACGTAAACTTGTCCGTTCCTCATCTCAGAGACATACTCACTCCGTCTCTAAATAACTATCGTTGGCGCTTTTTGAGAAATAACTTTGACTAATTTTATATAAAAAAAATTAATATTTATGGTACATAAGTAATATCATTAGATTGATCGTTGAATCTATTTTCATAACAAATTTATTTAGAGATATAAATGTTGCACGTATTTTATATAAATCTAATTAAATTTATGACAGGAAAAAAATAACAGTTATTTAGAGAGGGAGGGAGTAGACTATAAATTATTTGGTCCTTGTAGGTGCATTACTCCGTAGGAGTATCTATCTCAGTCAATCCATGACTTTGTTGATGTGACCGGTCTTGCGTTGCTTGCCACAAGCGTCATGCCATGACCTCGTGTAGCTAACATTTTTTTGTCTGCTTCCTCAATTTTCGTAACAAATTTAGTCAAGCATAGCTCGTCATCAAACTGTTAGGATGACTAAGGTGCATGGTCCAAAACCCGGTTCATGTGTCCTACCTTATTATTTATAAGTTTTCGTTCTTGCTAGAATATGACATCTACAATCTCCTTGATATATGTCTTGCTCCGCTCTTTGACTAATTTTATAACTTAGTGCAGTTCAACAACAGTTTTTTTATGCATGGGCTTTGATGAAACATATAATAATCAAGATTCACAATGTTAGTAAGAGGGATCATCATTCGTATCTAATTTGGTCATTTTTCCTTGTAATGCAGACAAAGAATCATTTGCATATAGGTATACAATAAGCCATTTCTCCATGCATTAAAACCTATATTATGTCATGTTCTATTCCTAGATTACTTCATCTTAGGCTTGGGTTGACGCCTTTTGTGAGAGTCATTTTGATGCATAGAAATTAAATAAGGTTCCTACTCTTATTGTTCATGTCACATGTAGATATTTTATTGTCCTAGGACAATTTTGTCATGAATTAAGATTAGATTAATGTCTATGGTACTATTTTTATTTTAATAATGATATTATCAAGAAACCTCATAGCAACATATGTAATGTAGCTTACATGGTTATGTACTTATTATGTCTTGTGGAGTTCAAGTCCTAAACTCAGCACATGTGGTCACATTGTTTTCAAGATTTATTTTCAAAAAAATAACGCTATACATTTAATAGTAGGAGATATGCTCAGTGACACCAAGGTGTTTGGTGACTTCATCAATCTAAGTGCATGCATGTTTGTGAGTGCCTATGTCTGTACTTTGTCTAAAAAAATAATCTTGTAATATATGCATCCAGTCTTAATTCTTTTGAATACAACTAAGGTGAGAGGTGATCTAATAGAAGGAATGGATTATAAGGTATATGCTACTAAATCTGAAACCCTAGCTCATGTTCTTGAACCAGTGTGTGGTATGGCTACGATAAAACAACATTGTAATGTGTAAACCGGTTTCTCTTACAAAAAAATCCATGACCTACGCAAGGAGTATCTACATAATCATCTAAAGTGGGCATAGTCAATAATTAGTGTACTCCTACAAATGTCAAAACTCAGTGGGTTTCTGGGCCTGACTAGCTGCTACAGGAAATTATTAAAAAATATAGCATGATTAGAAAACTACTCACTCTGATGCTAAAGAACGATTGAAGTTCTTGTGGACACTAGAAGCTCAACAGGATTTCATTCTACTCAAAATAGCTCTGAGTAAGGCATCAGTGTTAGCAGTGCCAAACTTCAACCAAATATTTGTGCTTGAAACTGATGCCTATGACCTTGGGGTTTGTGTAGTGCTTATGCAAGAAGGGCGTCCGGTGGCTTATTTAAGTAAACCCCTCGTCAACTGAAAGAACTTAGCTCTCTCTGTCAATGAAAAAGAGTGCATGGCTATATTATGACTAGATAAATGGAGACCTTACGTGCAGCATAATGCATTTGTGATAAAAAGGCATATCACAAGAGCTTGCTTTACTTGAGTGACCAAAGAATCACATCTAAGTTGCAACACAAAGCAATGGTAAAGCTCATGGATCTAACATTCTTTATTCAATACAAGAAGGTGGCCATAAATATGGTTATTGATGCTCTATCCAGATGTAAACTTGACAACTCAGTGTGGGTTATCAATGAATGTATTCAAGCATGGGTGGGAATTTTGATTCAATGGTATCAGGATGGCGAACTGGCCAAACAATTGTTAACTAGATTAAGCCTCACAACCACTAATTCCCAAGCGTATACTCTACATCAAGCTTATGAGGTGGCCGAGGCAAGGGCCCCAACAGAACCTACGCGAAGACGAAGGTTGCCTATGGTCGCTGCTTTAGACATGAAAATTCTAGCCAGAGGGTGGAGGTGTTGGGAAGGGCACTTCATTCTGTGGGGAAATCACCTAGTACTTGAAATACCATTGCCGTCGCCCCTGGTATTGGTAAATGGGCTGGTATGCGCCTTAGATCAGTCTCAATGGAGTTTCATGGGTATTAAATAAGCTACTATGTCATAGTATTGATGAAGAGAGATAGATAAAAGTTTTATGGGATGAAATGAGTCTCGTAAGCTCTTGAAACAGTAACATAAAACCCCAATCTTAGTGGAGAAGAGGAGAGTGGGTCATTGCCATGTATTGAGCTTGACCAAATCCAGAGAGTACCGTGAGTATATATAACACCATAGGCGGTTGTAGCCGGTGAACAGGAGCTTAAACTCTATTCTGAAATCTCAATTTCCTTGGCTCCCAAGGTTCTTCTGTGTTTCTTTTCAAAAAATTCTCTCCCAAATTCCTGCCGTTCTGCCCAAATTCTGATTCCGGTTGCTAGAGTGGTTTCAACGCCGTTTAATTTCTCTACTGTACGTGGATTTTCTCTTGCCAACGGTCCATTATCAAGTCGACGGGAAATTGGATTGGAAGATTCGTGGAGGGCGCGTGGGTAGGATTTCTTCGACTTCGACGCTACAGCAGCCAACCGTTGGGTCGTTGGTAGACTAGTACACTGAACGGGAGGTACACGACTACACGAGGACCGAGGTGAATATGCCTAGCCTAGCCTTATCTGACCTGAGCCACGTACGCAATCTGAGTAGCAGGCGGCGGCGACAGCAGTGCTGCACACAGGCGACAGTCCATTCCGTCCGCTTCTTCACGGTCCAGCGGTCGTCTCTCTATAAACACCGCACACACGGGTGCTACTCTGAATCCCGATGAGACACCTCGCCGCCACGGTCTTCCTCCCAACCAAAATGGCGGCAGCCAAGAATCACAGCCACCCGGCCACTTATCGGCTTTGCTTCCTCCTATCCATGGCCACGCTCTCCTCAGCCGTCTCTGCCACGGACTCTCCCCTGTGCAGCATCCCTCCCCGCACCAGGCCATGTGTCCGCCGGCAAGGACACACTGCCACTCATCCACTCCTTCCAGCTCAGCTCCGGCTACTTCTTCGGCGGCGAAGACATCCACTTCGCTAAAGATGAGAGCGACGACCGCTTGTTTCATCCTCCCCGCTCGTTCACCTTACTGCCACTCCAAGTCCAGAGCACCACCAATTCCACCGTCATGCACGTCGGCGCCACGTTAACCCTCTCCGGCCGCCGCGCGTTCCACACCGTGGCGGCCCATCGGCGAGATCGCTTCGCGGGAGGTGCCCACTCCGTCTCCTTCCACCTCGACGGCTACTACTCCTCCACCTCCGAGGAGCTTTGCATGCTCGGCTCCGGCACCTACTCTATGGGCGACGGCTGGCCCAAACACCTTCCGGACGTCGTCCTCCGCCTCCGCTTTCCCAGCCCGCCCAGCCTCAAGGACCCCTTCGTCACCGGCGAGCTCAAGGGCGCCGGCTTTGATGCCATCACCCTCATCTCTTACGCCGAAGGCGACAGCTACGAGTACGGCCAGCGTGCATCCTGCCCGCCGTTGCAGCCGCCTCCAGCCGTGAGAGGTGCGCTCCAGGTGCTAGGTGCCAGCTTCTCGTGCGCTCATCTCAGAGAGCAGCTCGTGAGCTCGTACAAGCTGCAGCACGTCGGTAGCGTGCCCGCGTCGAGCACCTCTCCTGCGTTTCTGCGGCTGCCGGAGCCGCGCATGCACGTTGGCCAGGTGCAGTGCACCGCGGACGGCGCCGTGCGCCTGTACGCGACGTTCTCCAACAACACGAACCTGTGGGGCTGGGGCGTGCGGTACCTGCGGCCAGGCATTTGTGGTCAAGGAGGCAGCGGTCGTCGCCGAAGGGCGCTGGGACTCGACACAGAGCACGCTCTGCCTCAGGGCGTGCCGGGTGGTGCGCTCGGGGCCGACGTCCCTTGCGGTGCAGGAGCAGCAGGACTGCGGCATCGGGATGAGCTTCTGGTTCCCGGCCGTCTGGACGATTCGGGAGCGGAGTATTGTAGCCGGAATGCTTTGGAACTCGAGCCAAGGGACTGCTGCAACTGCAAGCAACGCCGCCGCCGCCGCTGCCGGTGCGGTATCGGCGTCGAGCATCGACTTCGACATCAACAGAGACACCTTTTCAGACGTCAAGTACACGTACACTAGGGTGGACGAGGCAAAGCAGCGTTATTTCGCTGATGTGCTGAGAAGCCATGAGAACAAGGCTAATAAGGGGACTTTCCCGTCTGCCAGCTATTCTTACCATGACTTCCAGTTTCGTTTCCACATGGAGAACAGAGGGTCGGAGCTTGGAGAAGCCTACCCCGTTACGATTGGCTCGGCTATAGTCGACGGGGATAGGCTACCAGCCGGCGGTTCTTTCAGCTCCTGGCATGCCAAGGTCGACATAGAGCATGAGCTGCTGAAGGTCAGCTACGACATATACACACGCCATCTTCCTCCACGTGTGAATTGGATGAACATGTCGTCCCCGGTTTCTATAGAAGAACGCCTGATCACAGCGGAGGGTGTTTATGATCCTAAGAAGGGAGTCCTGTGCATGATCGGCTGCCGAGAGCTGGAAGGCTCCACTGACTGCCAGATCTTGATCACCGTTCACTTCGCCTCGCTCGATGCAAAGGCGCAGGGCCACGGAAGGGGAGTGATCAGCAGCCTGAGAGCCAAGACAGACCCTCTCTTCTTCAGCAAGATGGACATTGCTCTGTTCGGGATGTACGCCGAGCAGGTGTCCGCGTCGATCTCGCGGATGGACCTGGAGAGCGTCATGCTGGTGGTCTCCACGACGCTGTCGTGCATCTTCACGGCCCTGCAGATCCTCCACGCCAAGAGGAGCCTCGAGGCGTCCGCATCCACGTCCATCACCATGCTCGTCGTCCTGGCCATGGGCTACGTTGCGCCACTCGTGATCAGTTCCGAGGCTCTGTTCGTGAGCAGGGGAACCGAGTACGCGCCGTTCCAGAGGAAAGTGCCGTACGAGCTGAAGCAGGCGATGCTGAGGGTGCCCACGCTGATCGCGTTCGTACTGCAGCTACGCCTCCTTCAACTAGCCTGGTCTGCCCGGAGATCGGCTGCCGGCCGGAGCAAGGACGGGACGTCGGCGGCGGCGGCAGCCGAGAGGAGAGCGCTCTGGGTATGCCTGCCGCTGTACCTGCTCGGCGGGGCACTGACCATCGTTCTTCACATGGCGAACACCCGCCGTGCCGCGCGGGAGGATTCCCTCGCCGTTCGCGTCGGCCCAGAGCCAGCCACGCTATGGGAGGACCTCGCCTCGTCCGCGGGGCTGGCGCTGGACGGGTTCCTTCTCCCTCAGGTGGCCATGAACGCGTTCTCCGGTGGCAAAGTGAGAGCCGTCTCGCCGTGGTTCTACGTCGGCGGCACAGTGGTTCGCGCGATGCCTCACGTCTACGATGTGGTCAGGAGCCAGGGTTACGTGCCGAGCTTGAAGCCGTCGAACGTGTACGCGAGCCCTCTGGACGATCGGTTTGGCGTCGCATGGGACATCGTTGTGCCGTGCGGAGCAGCGTTGCTGACCGTGCTGCTGTTCCTTCAGCAAAGGCTTGGTGGCACTGGCACTGGGACCTTCTTGTTTCGTTCGGGGAGAACAGGGGAATACCAGATGGTCTCTACCTTTTAACTGGAGCATTTCGGATGACCCAATTTAGATGGTTGGGAGAGATCGGTCTCGATTTGCATTCAAAATTATCTTATCATCGCAAAATGCGGCATTTCTTTGTCGATATCGGTTTCATTAGTAGTGGTATAGCAAAAATATAGCTGATCACCGATAAATTTGCATGTACTTTTTAGATGATTTTATTTTCTGATGCAATCTTCAAGAAAAGATGGGATATAAATTTAAAGCAAATAAATATATTTTTTCTAATTTATTTTTTTCTTAGCGAAAATTTCTTTCCCTGGGTCAGTTGCATCCTCGATCTTGACCTTTTCTTTTGTCACTCGCTCCCCTATTCTTCTCGCTTTCAAGGTCGGCTCTCACTCTCACTTCTCTTCGGCTTCTTGGCTCAATCGTTTGGAGCTACAGAACCACACGACACGAGCTTGTGGATCATCTTCTATCTTTCTCAACCTCACAGTAACTACACAATAGCCACCTATAATGTATTTAAGCTGAATTAATCTTCAATCAATTTTCTATATGAGATTAATTCTTTCTTGCACATAGTTATACTGTTTGTTATTATAAGCGTGGGCTGATTTTCTTACGTAGTGGGTTTAGTTGGACTTCCATTTGGGTGTACTTCCCCCTTCCTCGCTTCTGTCCGCTATCTGTTATGTTATGGCACGGTGGGACACCAATCAACCTTGCAAACTATTCCCTTCACGTTCCTAAAGAAAGTCGTTTTGAGGTTGTCTTAAGTCAAATAATTTAAACTTTGACTACAAATAAATTCTTTAGATTGAGTTTGAAAATATGAAAGTGATGTAAGTAAATTCATCTAGAAACATAGTTTTATAAAAGTATATATTGACTATATTTTATAGAAAATGTAGTGGTCAAAGTTGTTTTTGAGACCGTGTCGATATCAAAAACGACTTCCTTTAGGGACATGGAGGGAGCAATTTTTTTCCGTGTCACCGTCATTCTGTCTGTTGTTTTTTTCCTTCTCTTTGTTTGTTTTCATTTCTTTTGTCGTTTTGCCCCCCTTTTCTCCTCTTCATTTTGTCGGGTTTTTTATGTTTTCTTCTCGCTTTGTTTGTTTTCATTTCTTTCATCGTCTTGCCCTTTTTTCTCCTCTTCCTTTTGTCGATTTTTCTTTTTTCTGTGTCTTTTCTATAATAAGGGAAAAATAGAAGAATTTAAGTGTCAAGATAGGGAATTGAACTTATGACCATAGCTTTATATGAGACATAGGGATTTCACCATCAAACTACTGTCGTGTTTGTGAGTTTAATGCACAAATCATCCAATTTAATTGTTAGATCATGGTTAACATACCTAATCTATCTATCTATATACCTAATATAAAATAGATAATGGATTCTTTTAACCGTCTTTTTTTAATTCCCACAATACCCTCAGGCCCCTCCTTATCCCGTATGTGACCTGAACTCATGACCCGTGCTCATACGAGTTAGAACTACATGCTTCACGTGTTTAGCGACGTTGTACAAATTCTGATTTCATGATGTATTGTTTAAATCTCTGAGCCACAAATCGTTGTGAAGACAACACAATAAGTTGTATACTTCATTGTAACATACAGGCATATTTACCCATTATATTAAGAAAAATAAGAACTAGTAAAGAAAATACCATGTCAGCAATCAAATTTGACAAAGTCTTCACCTCCGCCACATCCATCGTAAAGCCATGGCGACATTGTTTTGTCTTTTGTCACCATTGATCATTCCATTAGTGTAAACAAGGATAAAAATATAGCCAACCAAATTTTTGATGAGCCCAGATCTCTTAGTGGCTCCTAAAAACCATAATAGTCATTCGACCCAATTCCCAAACAATGTATCCCAAAATTGCTAGAAGAACGTTAGGGAGGCCACGCTTTGAGCCCAATCCAAATATACTCTTGCGCTGCCATCCATCAACGCAACCACAAGCCTCAAAAACATGTCATCAACGTCGGCACACCATGGTTGAGGTAGAGAGAAAGCAACAGGACCGCAAAAAACGTCAACATGAACTACAGCCAAATTACAAAGCTAGGGATACAAAACCCATTGCCAATCACGCGCTCTCCATGGAAGCAATCACTAGAGTAAGATGATCAAGTGACAAAAACAGAAGATCCACCATCACTGTCTCTATTGTTGAAACCCATGAAAAACAAACATTTTATTTGGATGACACCCTAAACAACTCCTAGATCTACTAAAAGAGTAGAATCCCGCTACTACTCCTAGGTCTTGTCGCTAATTTAGCACAATCTAATCACCACTGATACATAATAATAGATATTGGATGTATTTGTTTTCTTAAAAATTACCCATGTTTGGGAGGGGGGGGGGGGTGGAGGGGGAGGGGGAGCACCTTCGACGCACCACCCCATCCTAGCTCCCAAAGGTTGAGCCATCGACCGCACGTTTCCTTTACGTCCAAGGAAGCTGCTGGCATGTCTCTTTGGAAAATTTCAGACATTAGCCAGCTGCAGGCCAAATAAAGGTGACACTGTTCTTTTCTGGTCACAAGTGTGGATATGTCAGGATCAAGCTGACTTATACCCACACCTATACTCCTTCACCAAAAAAAAACCCAAATGCTCAATATAGTACTTCACTGAACAAGATGACAGTAGACTATTCAGTTTGCCCCTCTCACAACAAGCTGCAAATCAAATGGAAGAAATTGAAAACTACATGCAGGAATCAAATTTTGATGAATATCACAATGATATTTGGAGTTACAGTTGGGGATTTCCAAAGTTCAGTAGCAGCAAAGCATACAAGATCCTGCAAGGGCACACTGAAGCATCACCCCTCTTTTCATGGCTTTGGGCCTCTAGCAACTTGGGAAAACATAAATTTTTCTTCTGGCTGCTTCTTAGGGACAGGTTGAATACTAGAAATCTTCTGAGGAGAAAAAATATGGAACTTGAAGACTACAGCTGTGTTTTATGCAATACAGGACATGAAGAAACAAGCTTTTTCATCTCTTTTTTGAATGCCCCTTCAGTCAATCCTGCTAGAATATGATTCCTATTAGTTGGAACCTGAACTTACAACCACTTTGACATGATAATAGAAGCCAGAGAGGCATTTGGGAATAGCATATTCAAAGAAGTTTTCATCACTGCTTGTTGGATCATTTGGTTGACCAGAAATGGAGTTATCTTTGATAATGGACAAATCAATATCAATGCAAAAAAACAATTCAAGGGAGAACTTGGCTATATGTGTACAAAAGCCAAACTAGCAAGACAAACCAAGCTCAATTTGTGGAGAGATAGCTATACATGATGTAATTTTCTCTTTTTTCTCTTGGGCCTAGTTGCCTTGTAAATCCTTAACTTGTACTGTCATTCTTTCATTTAATTGAAAAGCAAAAAAAATGTAGGTAGGGGGCTCCCCAGCTGATTGGGTAAAAAAAGCTACTTGCATGTCTCTATCCGCCGAGGCCCAAGGATGACCCTCGGCAAGGCCCTCGCCACCTTGCTCAGCGGCGCTCTTGGTGAAGGGTGTCGCGCTACCGCTCCTGACCTAGGTAACTTTGATCCTGTCATTGCAGGTCGAGCGTTGTTCGCGAGGTCTTTCGAACGAGAAGAAACCCTCACGGGTTGGCTCTGTGTGGTGAGGTGGAGGACGAAAGACGGTGGTCCCTAGAGACGGAACTCCCCGCGCCGTCAGAAGAGTAGTTGGAGTGGGTGCGTGGAATGTCTGATGTGCCCCTGTACTCTAGTAGAGTAACGCCGTGCCAGGCATGGGCAATTTGTAATTCCGTCGTGCCCAAGGGTATGCCATATAAATACCCGGTGGGTGGCATAGTAACAAATGATGAATTAATATCCATTTACTCCTAAATTTATTGTGATTCCCCCTTTGTCCTTCACCATCCAACCCTCACTTTACTTCTCCTGTGGGGCACGCTCGGCCTCCTCCGCGCTATTCCTTAGTGAGGGCAGAGACCAAGCGAAGCCCCCACAATCCACATCTGGAAAACAACATAAATCAGTCATCTAAATATACATCTAAGTTATCTACCCATATTATTATGAAACATAAGCTAAAAGAATTAAATTATGCACCATGCCTTTATGGTAAATAATCAAAGCAACCCTTTAATTTTGCATCTAAAATAGCACTTTTGCCTGTATAAAAAAGTAAACTAAAAATAAATCTGATCAAATCTACGTCTAATTAACAACACATATCATTATAATAATAATAGTAAAACATACATACTTTATTCCTTCGAATGTTTTTAAATTACCGAGTTTTATTATACTAAGCTAAGGAGGCATATATGCTCTGTGATCACGCATAGTCAAATGTACATGCTTGTACAAACGTAAATGTATATTTTGTGGCTTATGAATCGTGAAAAAAATTCCTTAATGAATCATATACCAATGACACTAAAAATTATCTTTACATAGCACTGTCCGTTAGTATTATGTCTTTTCAAACTAATGCTATGAGTCTATGACTTTGACCAAACCAAGTCAGCAGTCAGCACTCATCACTCATCAAAATTCCAAATCGCATCTATGGTTACAACTACCCCATATCTGCCCCGGCCCCAGAACATGCAGAACATGGCTATGGGGGCGGTGCGGTCTCTTTCTTAAGAGCAGAGGATATGGACTGTTTGACGTTTGCTTTGAAAAGTAAGCGATGGATCACAAGCCATAACTCAGAGTGCTTGCTGGAGGCTGGAGGTGTACTCATCCTCTCTGCTGAACCTTGGTGCGTGGTGTCATCTGCCTAACTGTGAACATGAGTTAAATGCATCCAAGGTCTATGTATCTGTACAGAGCTTTAAGTTAGGTTTGTCAACTCTAAAAGTTAATTTTAAGGTCCATAAAAAATTAAGTTATTCATCACAGGTTTTTTTTTCATTTGGCCCTTAGATCTAACGTGGCATACATAGTAGCATTTAAATTGTATTTAACCTCCTTTTCTCAACCCATCTCCCTTTCCTTGGCCTCCCGAGCTGCTGCCGCTGCCATGCTCTTGCTCGTCGGTGCCCCCTCCTCCACGCCTATTGCACTCTCTGGCCTGTGCTCACGGGCCCATGCGCTCACTAGCCCTATGCGATTGTTTGATAGCCACGGCTCCGCGGCGGTCTAGACCCCTGCTGCACTCTATGATTGTGCTCATTGGCTCCTCTCCTCTCCTCACTTTCCCCCTCTTCCCTGCTCCCTTCTTCGAGAGGCAGCATGCATCACGTGGAAACTGGCAAGCTACATGAGCGCTCCGCCAACAAGCAACACTGCATGTTCCTTTTGTTGTAGGGGTGTTGATTAGCGGCTAGTGCGAGCGTATGGGACCAACGAGCGAGCACGAGCACACGGCCAAAGAGTGTGGGAGCGTAGGGGGGCATCGGTGAGCGAGAGCATGGCAATGGTGGCGCAGGAGGCCGCGAAGAGAGAGATGGGTGAGAAGAAAGGATTAAATGCAATTTAGACGCTATGCTGGAGATGGCTTTACATGCCACATCAGATCTAAGGGTCAACGAAAAGTATGGACATGTTGTGAGTAACTTAAAAAGTTTATGGACCCGAAATCGACTTTTAGAGTTGAAGTTTGCGGACCTAATTAAAACCCCTGCATAAGTTTGTTTGGATACCCTATGATTATAATAATTAGATTATGGCCCCGTTCGCTTCGCTGAAAAAACAAGCCGAAACATTGTTCCGGCTGATTTGTTGTGAGAGAAAAATACTATTCTGACTGAAAAAATAAGCTGAAAAGTACGAATTATAAGACAAACGAACAGGGCCTATATAATCAAATTATGATCTTAACATGATTGATCATATGATATATTATTATAACCAAAATCCCTTATTATCATAATCTAGGTGAGACCAGATTTTAGGAGATTATGGGTGCTGAAAGTCTAACTTGCCCCAATCAATTGTTCAACCTGCCAAATTAAAGAATAAAATAGAAATTTCTTATTTTAACCGACCATAATCAATTGTCATAATCTAGGGATCAAACACTCCGATTATTATAATACATAATTATTTTCATTACAATAATTATATGTATAATCTAAATTGTAATAATTTAATTGTGATCCAAACGGATGTCTAATGGGCCTGGCGAATTTAACTCTCTGAAGAATGAGTATATTTCGGCTTCTCTCGATGATGTGATTGGGTTCTTGTGGTGGAACTTGTCCACCTGAGTTCAAGTCTTCAACTTTGCACGGATGCTTATATTTTTTTGAATTTATTCCAAGCGTTATGCTTTTAGTGGTAGGCGACGTTGCCGTCGACAGCAAGGTACCTATGGTGACTTCATGAATCTAGAGATCTACCGGCTCAGGTGCTCATAGGTGTGTTGTAACACCCTCGGTGTTACGCCTTAATCAGAATATTAAACCATGTCATGAGCATCATGTTTATGTATTATTGCATGTGGTAAATGAGAAATTAAATTTTATTGCACTAATTCTCAAATTGAGCTCTAATTTATTCCTTGTCCAAGTTGTCCTTCCAGCACGTCATCTCTCTCCACGTGAGAGCTCCTTAGCCACAAAGTCAAATGATAAATTATTGTCATTCACTAATTATTAGCATACCACTTGGCAAGATTTATATCTTCATCAATCTCGCGACGCGCCTCTGTCATCTCTCGTTGTTCTAATCATCCCACCTTTACTTCGCTTGCTAATCGCCTTGCAAAATTATCAGCGCACGTCGCGCTGTCGCTGCCTTAGTGTGTCGCACACGCTACGCATTAATCTCACTCACAAGTTCGATCGGCGAGCATGCCGCTCGCTCACTACTCTGCAAACACGGTGCATGAATCCTTTCCTCACGCAGAACTGTAGCAGCATGAGTTTCAAACATGTCAGAACCGGTACCAGAGCAGATTTTCAACACGCCAGAATTGCAGCAGCGTAGATTTTCCAACAGCAGCACTGCAGCAACGCGAAATTTCGGTAGCACTAAGTAAACACGGTTCACTGAGTCTTGCACGTCTTGCACGTCGGACAATGCAGCAACGCAGAAAAACCTGTTCACGCAGAAAACACTGTTCACGTGGAAACACTGTTCACCCGAGAAAAATGTCTCCCAGCGGATGCTTTTGACCTGTGGTCTTCTCCTCCGTTTAATCTGTTAGACCTGCATGAAGGCATCAGCACCATGCATGTACGTTCATCTTTCATTCATGTACTAGCTCCTGCTAGTATATACTCACAGTGATCGGTCATATCCATGCAACAAGCACGGCGTGTTAATTGAAAGGCTTGCTAATTGTGCATTCGCCATCACTGTCCTGCCTAGCGCAATGTTGGCAACATTGTAGCTATATCCATCGACAATCATTCGCACGGTTTGGATCAAATAAGTCTTCATCTCTACAGCTAAAACTTTAAAATATATCTCTACACGGCACTGGCCACCCCCACCCGTCGCACACGGTATGCTCGCCCGCCGCTGTCCTGCTTTCAGGCAAAGACTTGACTGATGGATAGGACACGGCAAGCATCATCAGAAGTTCAGAATCTCCCTTTCACATTTATGTCGGGCTGCTGATCACAAACACAGCCTGAAGGCACTGGCTCTGCTCTGACTTGTTAGGTGACGAAACACTGTTCACCCATTCCTCACGCATCCATCATCGGCACGGTAGCGGTACGAGCATGACTGACCGTGACCGCGTGCAACGAGCCAGCTTCTCCCTCCCCGCGTCTTTTGCCTTTATAAGGACATGCCGAGCCATCGAGCTGTTCCGCTCCACTGATCATTCACTTCTCTCAAATCAAGTAACCAGCATCTCACATCCGATTCACCGCTTCGTGTTCTACCTTTTCCAAGAACACGCAAAGGTGCGAATAGATCAGTTGGTTAATCAAGCTAATTGGCCTCCTCCAATAATATCGTTTTCTTCATCTCTAGAGCTCATTTGAATTTATTTATTGATTGTGAAATTTTTTTTTGTTAGATTCCTAAATTCATGATCTATCTGTTAGTGTAATTAGTTCGTATAGTTCAGTGATACCTTTAGGGTTACTTTATTATGTTGAAATGCTCGTTATGGTTATTTAGAGAATACATTTTTATGATGCATGGTAGCTAGTGCACTTTGTTTTATTATATATATAGTAAATTGATATTAACAATAAGGATGCCTTTAGTTGCTAAGATAATACATGAAATGTTTCATACTTGTTTAGTGGGAATAATAGGTAACTTTGCGTATTAGTCATTAGAGTTAGCTTAGTAGCTTGGTAGATGTATTCTTATTTTAAGAGTTGCGGTTGCCTATATATTAATTATTGCATCATCATCACTGCATGCATATAGAGGACGAGCCACTGGAGATCGTGACATTCGGCGAGCAGGAGTACGACGAAGTCATCGAAGAGTACGAGGAGATCCTCGTGCAGGAGGACGTTCCGGAGCCACCCGTCACTGACTTTGCTGACACCGCGCCTGCCCAAGGCAAGCCCCGGTGCATAACCTCTACTTTTCTGCAGTTTAAATTATATTTGTGCATTAAGTTTCAAGGAGTTGAATGAAACCCACTTGCATATATATCTTTATTCCTATGAGTCTTACTAGTATGACAGGATCGTGTAGAATGCTATGCTACAGGACTCCGGTAGAAGTCGAGTGATTGCCTGTCACTCGCGAGAGATAGGAAATATATTATTGGATTACTATCACTTGGAAAATATCAAAATGGTGGAAAGAAAAATGATGACCGGATAGGGATATGGTTTGGGTATTGGTGAGTGTAAGGAGTTGTGTTGCCGTGGACACGGGGCATAGCTTGGTTACACTATTTTTCCCTGTCTGGTCGGTTAAGGACCGATCGTTGCATATGACTCTAGGCAGGTCACAGACTTATTATCCCGAGCACATACTTGTGTATGGGCGCTTGGAAGACTTGTTGCTCTCTTGTCGCGGATCCGGCTCTTTCCGGACCGACTGTCAGGGTTTTATTTTGGTGGAGGAGGTCCTTGCACCGCACTGAGTCCGGGACTCAGGGGCGGGGGCTTGGAGTCCTAGTTTGGACGGGGACCTGGACACCCGGGACAGGAGAGTGATGGGTTGGTCCTGCTTGTGCCTGGGGTACAAACGGGGCATGTGTTTTCGGGGTACCCAGCTGGGCACATTGATTCGCGAATCGCCGGGTTATCCGGTACGGCTTGTCTGCGGTTTAGCACCGTAGTAAGAACTGAAAGTTGAAAGGAGAAGAAATGGAACTGATTGCTCAACTCTTGCTTGAAAGTAGAACAGGCTTATATAGATTGACTAGATGAAAACTTAATACGGCTGATGATAATAATGTATCAATAAGGACTCACTATTAGTATTGCTTTTTGCTAAAAGAGAACCAGCAAACCATAAAGCCTAGCATATTCCTTGGAGTCGGAAAAGTATTCCCACTGTCGGATAAGTCTTGCGAGTACATTGTGTACTCAGGGTTTATTTACCCCTGTTGCAGGTGACGCTTGAGGAGTTCCTTGTGTGGAGGATCCATCTGGCGGGCTCAGACGGAATCCTCGTTATCTTATCGCTAGATGTTATCTTTTAATATTCCGCTGTTGATCATTCCGCACTCTATATTTGGTATTGTAATAATGTACTTTTCAAGAAACTCTAATGTATAAGATAGACTTGTGTTGTAACTCGTTTTCATTATTGTATCCTTGGGAAAAATGTGGATCTTTCGGGTTCTCCCTTGGGGTGTGCTCGACGGACACCGCTCGCTGTAGTTACTTTCGAGGTGCTTAGTGTCTGATGGAAGACAAGCGCCTTCGTAAGTATGCTATTTCGGGTGGTTCTGCTACATGTGTGTTTACGTACGTGTTTTCATATGGGTGAGTGTGCGGGCGTGTTGTAAATGACTACGTTGTACTGTGTAATGAAAAAAAAAAGAGCAACAATCCATTTGTGAAGGGATTTTCCATAACATATTTTATCTGCCAATGGCCCGTTATCCAATTCAATCAGTTTTAACTCCTGCGGTCAAGTCATCGAAGATTCGTTGGTCCATCAAGGAAGCTTCGTGGTGGCCTGTGGCTGTGGGGTGTTGCCGTGTGTGAAGAGGGTTCAGATTCTCTAACTTGCCGAAGGAAAGTCACCGGTGACTTACTTCACGCCCGATGCCCTCCATTTCACATCCAACGGCTGATAAAAGATGCAACTTTTCCACCCCAAGCAGCAAAGCCCAGCTGTGGTTTTGATCCAAATATAGTCCAACTCGGGATTATTATATATGAAACAGAGAAATAACAGATGGTTTTACTAAGTATTTTCATAGCAAAATTAAACGGGCATTTTGCTATGTATTTTTTAATGAGCAATACTATGGTAACCTCTTTACTTACTAGGAGGTAGTACCTCAAATAAATCTAATCCTTTGATTTTTATAGTTTTTTGAATTAATTATTAATTAATCTATGAAAAGAAAAAGAGATATAGTCAAATCCTCCTAATCAGCACCTTCCTTGCCGCACCTTTTCTTGTGCTCGCCATTTGTGAAGGAAAGCCACTATCTGGGATCCCATCGGCGGCGACGCCATCACTACGTGGGCAGTCACTCTGTCACCTTCTCCTTTGAGGGTTACTACTTCAACGGCACCACCTCCGGCTCCGGGGAGCTTTGCATGACTGGCACAGGCTCCTATTCCGAGGAGAACGGCTCCACCAAGCGCCTCCGCAGCGTCTCCCTCTACCTCCGCGTCCCCAACCCCTCCAGCATCACGGACCCCTTCATCACCGGCAGCCTCGAGGCCACTGGCTTCAAGACCATCTTTCTCTCGTCGCGTACGACGAAGACGGCACCTACCACTATGGCAAGCGCGCCTCCTGCCCGCAGCTGCCGCCATCTTCTGCCGCGGCAACGAGGGGCGCGCTCCAGGCGCGCGGCTCCAACTTCTCATGCACGCACCTCAAAGAGCGTCTCACGACTTCTTACAAGCTGCAGGACGGCGACGGCGCGCACCCGCTGAGCTCCTCGCCAGCGCGGCGCCTGCACATCAGCGAGGTGCAGTGCACAAGAAACGGGTCCGTGCGCGCGTACGCGGCGTTCTCCAACGACACGCAGATGTGGAGACGTCTGCAGCCACGCCCACCCTTCATGGTCAAGGACGAGGTGGTTGTCGCCGAGGGGCACTGGGATTCAGCTCGGAGCATGCTCTGCCTCAGGGCGTGCCGTGTGGTGAGCTCTGGGGCGTCCATGCCGGTGAACAAGGAGTGCGACATGGGCATGAGCTTCTGGTTCCCGGGAGTCTGGACGATTCGGGATCGGAGTGCCGTCGCCGGCATGCTTTGGAACTCGAGCAGAGCGGCTGATGGCGCCAACGATGCCTCTGGTGTCAATGGTGTGAAACGACTGTCGAGCATCGATGTCAGCATCCATAGAGGCAACTTCTCAGAAGTGAAGTACGACTACACGATGGTGGAGGAGGCGAAGAAGCATTATCTCCAGGATCCTGTATCGGGCAAGCGCAAGAAGAAGGTTAAGGGGCCGTTCGTTGCTCCTAACTACACCGATCATGACTTCGAGTTTCATTTCTACGAGACTAAAAGCATGATGATGCTGAGTGGAGACGCCTACCCGGTTACGATCGGCTCGGCGATGGTCTATGGTGATCAGCTGGCCGCCGACGATTCCTTCTCCCGGCACGCCGTGGTCGACATGAATTCGCAGGAGCTGTTGACCGTCAGCTACGACATCCGTGAGCAGTTTCCACCTGCGGGCTGGGTGCGTCCCAAGAACGGGACGTACGGGGTCACCCTTGAAGAACGGCGAATGGCAGCAGAGGGTGTCTTTGATCCGAAGACGGGCATCCTGTGCATGATCGCCTGCCGAGAGTACAACAGCTCGACGACGGACTGCCAGATACTGGTCACCGTTTATTTAGCCTCGCTGGACGGGAAGGCGCAAGGCCATGGAAGGGGAGCGATCAGCAGCCTGAGGAACAAGACGGACCCTCTCTTCTTTGACAAGGTCGACATCAGGTTGTTCGGGATGTACTCCGACCAGATCTCGGAGTCGATCTCGAGGATGGACTTGGAGAGCATCCTGCTGGTGATCTCGACGACGCTGCCGTGCGTCTTCACCGTCCTCCAGATCTTCCACGCCAAGAGGAGACCCGAGGCGGCGGCGGCCACCTCGGTCGCCATGCTCGTCGTCCTGGTCCTGGGGTACGTCGCCCCTCTGGTGGTCAGCTCCGAGGCTCTGTTCCTGAGCCGGAGGAGGCAGTGCTTTGACTGTAGGAACAGTAGGATCGTAGATCTAGCCATTGCCATAGACTGATTTTATTCGGGATAAAATAGACACTGTACATCTTAGTGCTTCTAAAACTAAAGAGACAGAGAGGGAGGGGGGAAGGCACCGAACCTGACACGGCAGAGGGGGAGGGTTCGGAGGCCGCCATCGGGTTCGTTGATGTAGTCTGCGCACGGACAGCGACGGTCGGGGAAGACGGGTCGGAGATGCGGTGCCGGCGGTGAAGATCGACGGCGGCGCAGTGCAGCGGTGGAGGTACTTCCCGTCACTGGCTGCGCCCCTCACTTAGATCGGGTTTAGGGTTTGTCGGTGGAGAGGTCGGCTCAGGTCAACCTCGTGATAAGAGCCGCCGGTCTCCACCTCTTTTTATAGCGTAGGGTGACAGGGGCTCTCCAACCATGGTGGGCGGGACGCCCTTGATTAGGGCGCGAATCAAAGGCCTAACTGGGCCGTTGGGTCCAGTTAGGTTAGAGATCAATCTAACAATCTCTCTGTCGATGTTTTACCACCGATAGCCTGCCACGGGGGTCCCCGGGGCAGTATTGTTCGGGCTTCAGCGTATGCGGAACTCGACGGTGAACGCAAGAGACGGTCGATTTATCCTGGTTCGGGCCCTCGATCGTTGATCGAGTAATAGCCCTATGTCCAGCCGGCATTAGCCCTTGCGTTGTATTGATTGTGTTGTAGAAAATCATGATCTCCCGTCTCTAGGAACCCTGCCCTCCTTTATATAGTCAGGAGGTCAGAATCCTAGTCGGTTTACAATGAGAGTTCTTAGTAGGATTACAGGATAATATTACTACTAAGATTACATAGGAAGAATCCTAGTTAGACTAGATCTTCTCTCCTTCCTGCGGGATATCCTGTGGGTCCCGCACCGACAAGCCCCCGAGCATTTCATGGTTGAGCTCTGGAAGCGTCGTCTTGTTCTTTCAGGCTTTGCCGAGCAGAAATAAGCGTCGTCCGAGTGCTTTCTTGACCGAAACCGTGTGGCGCTCTGTGAAATCTTCGCGTGGAGTGTACCTTTTTGAAGAAAAAAGTATTCCCCTTTGGGTGTAGCCCCCGAGCCTCTTGCTATTTGGAACAAGGAGCTGGAGGGTCTTGTCTTGAAATCGCTCTGATCCTTCGTTGAAATGTTCCCAAGCGTGTGTCCGGGTTCTTTATCAAAAAGAACTCGGATATAGCTCGGTCCGGCTTCTTTTTGTCATGATTCCTTGAAGTAGTTTTGTCCTGAAGAAGTCTTCTTGGTGACGTGCGCTTTTTTCGAAGAAAAAAGTGCACTCACTGAGTGTAGCCCCCGAGCCTCTTGCTATTTGGAACAAAGAGCTGGAGGATCTTTGAATCTTATGTTGTTTTAAAATTGCTGACTTAAAGAAGTCTTTCGAGTGATGTGCGCTTTTTTGAAGAAAAAGTGCACTCACTGAGTGTAGCCCCCGAGCCTCTTGCTGTTTGGAACAAAGAGTTGGAGGGTCTTGAGTCTAATTTGTTCGAGGAACTGAAATCTTCTCCTTTTGTAGCCTCTGAGCATTTATCTGGGTTCTTTGATTCTAAAAGAACTCGGACGCATTGTTCTTGGCGTATTCTCTGGTAGTCTGCTGTTTGTCAGGTGTAGTTGTATGGTGGTGGTTGAGTGTAAATGTTGCCTGTTCACGGGTTGTACAGTGTTGGCATATTCTTCCGAATATGCTCGTCTTCGAGTACTGTTACTTCTGAGTCTTTCATTATTGAGTCCTGTCTTTTCACTGTGTCTTTTGAAAGGCTTGTTTCGTCGGTACTCCTAGTCTATGTGCACCGCTCCTTCGATCTATAAATACCCTCTCGGGGTGCATGCTTTCATCCATTGAACATTTTGTTGAAAACTTCGTAGTCATGAATATGGTAGTTTGTGAGGTAGAGCAGCCCCCGGGCGTATCTTGTAATTCCTGTGTGTCTTGTTGTAGCTGGAGGAAGTCTTGTGATAGGGATTAGAGGTAGACTAATCCCACAGCGGCATTGTACTTGGAAGTACGTGGTGGTAGTTGGAGGAAGTCTTGTGATGTGGGCTTCTTCCCTCATCCGGCAGTTCTGGGTTGATCCTCGCCGTCTGTCTTGAGACTGTCCAGTGCAGATCAACACCTGATCCTGCATCACGTCGGGCTTGGGTAGACAGATGTCTGCCGACTTCCCCTGGTCTATGTTGTCCCGCCGTGCTGCTGATTTCTGCCTTGGATGCACTGCGTCCGTCCTTTGAAGAAAACAGTGTAGCCGAGCCCGATTTGTTCTACCGAGTAGCAATTTGGAGCACGTAGTCGTTCTAGAGCCTAGTTGTGTCCAGGCTCCTTTTTGCTACCTTGCTTGTCGTAGTGCCGAGTTCATTGGGTCTTGTAAGGTGTGTAATCTTCTATTTTTGAAGCCATTTGTAATGGAAAGAATCTTGTCTTCAGAGTTGTCATTCATTTTTCTGCTGTAATCCTGGTTATTCATGAGACTCCCGAGTTCTTTCTTTAATAACCGGGTTCTTTTGTTCCTTGCGAGGTAGCCCTTTGTTTCTTCATGGTTGACGGGTCGTTCTTGTAGTGATCTGATAACCCTGCCGTGGTACTAGATGGATAAGTCTGAAATCTGCCCGTTAAACTGTACCGTTGTGTCGATTTGTGTCGTCCGTCATTTTAGCTGTGTCAGTAAATGGACCGTTGCGTTCCCACACCGTGTCTTAACGGGCCTGGTGGGCCGTTTTTATCACTGAAAAATCTATTTAAAGACCTTTTATCTTCCTTTTCTTTACTGCCCAACTCTTGCCTTGAAACCCTAGCTTTCAGAAATCCGCCGCCGTCATTGTCGCCGTCACTCGAGAGCCGCCATCTTAGCTTCATCTTCCCTAGTGCCTTTTTGCTTCCGCTAGTTCATGGGTAAGAAGAAAACCGTGAGCAAGTCCCAGGCAGCCTTCGTGGATGAGGAGTCATCCCTTTCTTTGATCGAGAACCGAGAGTTCGTGGCCATGAGGGCTGCTCAGAAGGTTTGGCCGGCTCCAACAACAACCGAAGACCAGCTCCGCGAGCTCGTCAGCGACGGCTTGATCCAAAGCAAAGACATTGCTGAATGGAGAGTTCCGGGCGAGCACCGGGTTCCAGCTCTAGGTCCTGGTGAGATTGTCCTTTTCATTTCCTTTATCCACGCCGGACTTTGCCTTCCTGCTTCTGCCTTCCTTCATCAATTTCTTGGTTATTTTGGGGTTAATCTGAACCATCTAACCCCTAATGTCGTCCTCCATCTTTCTGTTTTCGTTCACCTCGGTGAAGCTTTCCTTGGAATTCCTCCTTCTCTATCTCTTTTCCGCTACTTCTTTCGTTTGAAGACTCAACCCCGGCGTGAAGAAACCAATGTTCTTGGCGGCTGTGGGATCCAGTTTCGCTAGGGTCTTAAAAGCAAGTTCTTTGACTATGACCTGGTTGATTCTGTGAGGGATTGGCGTGCTGATTGGTTTTATGCCGCCAATTTGATTCCTTCTCTTTCCATACATTCTGGGTCTGGTCCCTCGGTTAATGACCGGTGGGATAAGAACCCCGTGTCACCCGCTGAGGTGCAGGCAATCCAGCCACTCCTTGATAGGATTAGTATGCTGAAACAGCAGGGTTTAATCGGTTTCGGTATTGTCTCGAGTTTCCTTCGTCGCCGAGTTCAGCCTTTGAAGGAGCGGGAGCACCTTGGCTTCGAGTACTCTGGGGCTGAGGATCCTTCACGTATGGTCCCAGCTCTTGAGCTGACCGATGAGGAGGTATTTGAGCATCTCCAGAAGATGCTGAAAGGAGCAAGCGTTGTCCCACTTACTGTCTCCGAGTTCTCTGCTAACAACTCGCCTCCAGCTGTAAGTTGTTTATCTCTTTGTCTGGGTACTTTATGTACTCTTGCTGTATCCATTTTTGTTTAACTTTTCCCTGTCTTGTTGTTTTATTCTTTTTCATAGGAGTTTGGGCGTAACTTTGTTGACCCAATCCCTCTTGATGTTCTCCCTGCCGTGGCGAAAACTAGGGAGAAACTTGCTGGAGCTTCCGCAACCAGTAAGTTCCCGTTCTCCGCAGCGCTTCCTAGAGTTTCTTCCGGATTTGTTGATGTATATGAAGAATATGTTCCTCGTCTAGTCCCCCGTGGTCCACGTAGTGTCCCGAAGAGGGGGCGAACGGATGGGTCTTCATCTGGCCTGCCTGCTTCCAAGAAGTCTCGCAAGCCAAGTACTCTTCCAGGTACTCCAGTTGTAGCTAGCATGCTCTTAGGTGAGCATATTTAATACTCTTTGTTTTCTCTTTTTTTTATCTTGAACCGAGTACTATTATTCTTTTTTCAGCGGGTGGTCTGGTAGCCTTGGTTGAAACCGAGGGGGAAGAGGATGATGAAGTACCCCTCATCATGCGGCGGTGAGTTGTTTTCTTATTCCCCTTCCATTGAATTTCTCCTCTTTGTCTTGATTTTTAGTCTTAATCTTTTTGAAGTAACCGGACGTCGGGTACGAGTTCTTCTGAGGCTCCCGCGCCGGCTTCTTCTGAAGCTCCGATGTTGAGTTCCTTGGTACCGAGCTCTTCCGCACCTCCGATGCCGAGTTCTTCTGCGGCTCCAGCCCCGGCTTCTTCTGGGGCTCCGGTATCAGTTATACCGCTCCTGTCGCCAAGTGGCGGGGACGTTTTTGCTGCCGTTGTTCCCCCTGTGAGGTCTTCTTTGTGTTTTATGAAGAAGAAGATAGTCGGGTGAGTGACTTCTGGTTTCGTCTCTTTGCATCTGTTTCCCCTTTCTTTTGTTCTTATTGCCAAGTTTCTTTGTCAACTTTTAGGCCTTTGTCTTCTCTCGACCCCCATCGACTTCTTGCCAATCTTCTGGTGTGCCACCGATTACCGAGCCTCAGGACTCGGAGCGCATGGTCGGCGAAGTGGTTGTGGGGGAGACAAGGTTTCCTGGTGATGAGGCTGCTGCTGGCTTGGCTCCCCCGGAGGTGACCGTGGCCATGGCGGTGGACTCGTCTAGGGAGGTAGCCGGGACTTCCCATGATGTGTCCCTGCTTTTGCCTTCTTCGCATCGGTCATCTTCCCCCACTGCTACTCTCTCTACTGAAGACGTGGTGCATCAATTTGATGCCACTCATCGGTTGTCAGAGTTGACCACTTCTTGGGGAGACTTTGCGACTTCTTTTGGAGAAAAACTCCAAGTAAGTTTTCTGAAGTTCTTTCTTTGGATGTTCATTTTTCTCCTGTTCTTATGCCTTATTTCTTTCTTTCTTCTTGTTCAGTCCTTCTCCCGGGACCATACCGGCTTCTTTTTTTTTGTCGAAAACCGAAGAAGTTGTCCTCTGAGTTAAGCGCCTTGAAGACAGATCTTGGTCTCTGTCAGGCCGAGCTAGAGGCTGAGCATCAAATGCATCAGAAGGAGGAAAAATCACTTCGTGCCCGGGTAGTTGAGGCCGAGAGACAAAGGGATGCTACTGTCCAAGAGGCTTTAAAGAACTCGGAGGCCATGAAGAACTTGGAAGCAGCGAAGAAAGAGTGCAATGGTATGGCGAGTTCTTTTCATTTCCTTCTGTATTTGAACCTTCCTTTTTTCTGGCTTGTTGTTTGGTGTCTTGTCCAGCTCTCCGAGTTGAAAAGCAGAAGCTCTCGGAGAGTATCGATGAAATGAAGACTCTTGTCCATTCTAGTCACAACAAGGCTGAGGAGGTAATTACTCGTGCTAAGGAAGAACTCGCACTCGCTAAGTTGATTAGGCGTGGAGCTGATAGAGATCTTGTGCATGCTCAAAAAACCATTGAAGACTTGTCTGGCAAGTTGGCGACGACTACTGAAAACTAGAAAGCTTTGTGGAAATCCTTTCGTTCAGTAGCCGACGCTCTCCGAACTCCAGCGGATGATGGACAGTCTTGGGCTCAGTTGATTCCCCGAATTCCGACTCGTTTTCAAGAGTTCGTGAAGAGGTGCGCCCAACTGTGTACCAAGAATGTCCTGGCCCAGGTCCGGGTTCTTGCTCCAGAGGCGCCTTTGTCCAAGATAGCAGAGGAAGCTGATAGTCAAGAGTATATTGATGCCATTGAAAGGATAGAGCCCGAAGTCGACGACTTAGCCAGGAAGATCATAGATAATCTCAATATTGATGTTTCTACTCCGGATGATAATGCTTGAATGTAATCAACCTCTGTACTCCGGCTTTTGTAACAGAGTAGTTATACTCTTTTGAATGAAGATTTCCCTCACCGCCTGGATGCCTTATTTATTTCTTGGATGAGTTGTCCAAGTGATCAATGTTATTTGACTTGCTGAGTACTTTGTCTTGCTTTCAACTTTGCCATGTGAACAACTTTGCACATTATTTCTTGATCTGTTGAGTGCTTGCCTGGCTCCAGTCTGCGCCACATAAATAACTCGGTGCGGACTCTTGAGTGTCTTCAGTGTAGCCCCCGAGCCTCTTGCTTTTTGGAACAAGGAACTGGAGGGTCTTGACTTGATTTTTTTTTCTAATCCATGTCCAGGCTTAGTCGTTTTATTTTTTGTTTCGGGTGTTAGCTTATTAGCTACCCTCATCGGCTGGCTCAAGCGTCTTTTCAGCTATTTTGCTCTCGGCCGGTAGGCTCAGGCATGTTTCAGCCATTTTGCTCTTTGGTTTGGGTGTTAGCTTATTAGCTACCCTCATCGACGGGCTCAAGTATCTTTTCAGCTATTTTGCTCTCGGTCGGTAGGCTTAGGCATGTTTCAGCCATTTTGCTCTTTGGTTTGGGTGTTAGCTTATTAGCTACCCTCATCGGCGGGCTCAAGTATCTTTTCAGCTATTTTGCTCTCGATCGGTAGGCTCAGGCATGTTTCAGCCATTTTGCTCTTTGGTTCGGGTGTTAGCTTATTAGCTACCCTCATCGGCGGGCTCAAGCGTCTTTTTAGCTATTTTGCTCTCGGCCGGTAGGCTCAGGCATGTTTCAGCCATTTTGCTCTTTAGAAACAACTCGGGGTTAGCCATCGTAAGACGTATGCTGCCAAAAAACCATCTTTATTGATCATGATCGTTTGATAATCCAGAATACATATTTTGTCGAGGGACAACATCTTTATTGGCTATGAACGTTGATCTCTTGTGGTTTGTACATGTATTGTCCCTTGAGTTGTTTTCATGCGTAGAATCTTCTTAGTTGGTTGATGTGCCATGTATTGCTGACTTCTTTCTCATCCTCAGTTATTATCTTGTACGTGCCTGGTCCAGTGACTTTTGAGACAATAAAAGGACCTTCCTATGGACTGAGTAGTTTATGGTGTCCGTCAGTTTTTTGTAGTCTACTGAGCACTAGGTCTCCGACTTGTAGTGATAGAGGCTAGGTATTCTTGTTGTAGTGGCGTCTTAATCCCTGGAGGTATCTTGCTGATTGAAGGGTAGCGTTTACCCTAACTTCTTCTGTAGTGTCAAGTTATAATCTTCTGGTGTGTTCTGCTTCTCCTTCGTCATACTGTTCAATCCTTGGTGACGTCCAAATCAAGTCGGTAGGTAGTACAGCTTCTGATCCGTAAACTAGGAAGAAAGGCGAGTATCCGGTAGCTCTGCTTATTTGAGTCCATATCCCTCATACTACTTTGGGTAATTCTTCAATCCACTTTGATCCATAGTCTGCTAGCTCTTCATACAGTCTTGGTTTCAACCCGGCTAGTATGAGTCCATTAGCTCTTTCTACCTGTCCATTGGCTTCTGGATGTGCGACTGATGCGTAATCTATGCCGAAGCCACAACCCTGCGCCCAACTTTTGAACTCTGTGGCTGTAAAGGGAGAGCCTAAATCTATGATGATTCGATTGGGCATACCGAAGCGGTGCATAATGTCTTGGATGAACTCGACTGCTTTGGCTACGCTGTATTTTGCGAGTGGTTTGTATTCGATCCACTTGGTGAACTTGTCAATTGCCACGAAGATGTACTCGAAACCGCCCTTTGCTTTCTTGAGGGGTCCTACTTGATCCAGCCCCCAACAGGAAAAAGGCCAAGCGGGTGGGATGCAGATGAGGTTGTAAGCTGGCACATGAGCTTGTCTTGCGAACATTTAACAACCTTTACATTTTCTGACGAGTTCTTCTACGTCTTTCAGAGCTGTTGGCTAGTAGAATCCGGTGCGGAAAGCTTTGCCGACTAGTGTTCTTGAAGCGGCGTGATTTCTGCAGCAACCTGAGTGTATTTCGTCTAGGATTTCTCTGCCTTCTTGAAACGAGACACATTTTAGGAGTACTCCTGATGATGCAGCTCTTCTATAGAGCTTGTCCCCCACTAGGACGTAGCTTTTGCTTCTGCGAACAACTCGGGTAGCTTCCTCTTTATCAGCTGGCAACTTATTCTCTTTGATATAATCAATAAAAGCTTGTGTCCATGAAGTGTTGATTACAAGAATCTGGTTGCCTTTGGCTGTGAGTTCTGGTGTTTTCTTACCGGGTTGTTTGATAGAAGGAGCTGATAACTCCTCTATGAATACGTCGGGTGGGACCTTTGCCTTGTCTGATCCGAGCTTGGCGAGGACATCTGCTGCAATGTTGCTATCGCGCAGGACATGTAGAATTTCTAACCCTTGGAATTGTTTTTCGAGTTTTTAGATTTCAGCGCAGTAAGCGCCCATGTTTTCTTTGGTGCAGTCCCAATCTTTGTTGACTTGGTTGATGACTACAGCCGAATCCCCGTATACGAGTAATCGCTTTATTCTGAGGGTAATTGCCACTCGTAGCCCGTGGATGAGAGCTTCGTACTCTGCTTCATTGTTGGTAGCTTGCCATAATATCTGAAGTACATACTTAAGTTGTTTTCCGTCTGGAGAGATTAGGAGGACACCCGTACTGGCTCCGCCTAGCTTGAGTGATCCATCAAAGTACATCTTCCAGTGGTCAAGGATTGTATTTGACATAGGTTGTTGAATCTCTGTCCACTCGGCAACGAAATCGGCAAGGGCTTGAGATTTGATTGCTTTCCGTGGGGTGAAATCGATGTTGAGAGCACCAAGTTCAACTGCCCACTTTGATATGCGCCCTGTTGGGTCTCTGTTGTGCAAGATGTCTCCGAGCGGGAAGTCTGTCACCATGGTGATCTTGTGGCTTTCAAAATAGTGGCGGAGCTTGCGTGAAGTGATCAATAAGGCGTATAGTAGTTTTTGCACATGCGGGTATCGGATTTTAGATTCTGACAGTACTTCGCTGATGTAGTATACGGGTCGTTGTACTTTATATACGCGCGCTTCTTCTTCTCTTTCCACGACTATCGTCGTGCTGACCACAGTAGAAGTTGCCGAAATGTATAGCATCATGTCTTCGTCTTTCTTTGGAGGTGAGAGAACTGGTGAGGATGTGAGGTATGACTTAAGTTTCTTGAAAGCTTCATTGGCTTCTTCCGTCCACTCGAACTTGCTTGCCTTCTTTAGTAGTTTAAAGAAAGGTTACCCTTTTTCGCCGAGCCTTAAAATAAAACGATTGAGTGCCGCCATGCAGCCTGTTAGCTTTTGCACATCTTTGATGTTTCGAGGTGGGCCCATCTCTGTTATGGCTCGAATTTGCTTGGCACTTGCTTCGATTCCACGATGACTGACCAGAAAACCGAGTAGTTGTCCTGAAGGGACTCCGAATACACACTTGTTTGGGTTCAATTTGCACCTCCATCTTTTTAAGTTCTCGAAAGTTTGTTTTAAGTCCTCAATCAGTGTATCTGGGTTCTTTGTTTTTACCACCACGTCGTCCACGTATGCTTCTATGTTTTCGCCGATCTGATCTCCAAGGCACGTTTGGATAGCTCTTTGGTAAGTGGCTCCAGCGTTCTTGAGTCCAAACGACATGGTCTTGTAGCAGTAGGCACCGAACGGAGTAATGAAAGATGTCTTGCTCTGGTCTTGCTCTTTTAATGCGATCTGGTGATACCCTGAATAGCAATCAAGAAAGGATAATAGGGTGGATCCTGCTGTTGAATCAACTATCTGATCAATGCGTGGTTGCCCGAACGGGTCTTTCGGGAAGTGCTTGTTGAGATCTGTGTAGTCAACACACATGCGCCATTCGTCCGTGTTCTTTTTCTGTACTAGAACTGGGTTTGTAAGCCAATCTAGATGAAGGATTTCTCTAATGAATCCAGTCGCCATTAGTTTTATGATTTCTTTTTTAATCGCTGCCTTCTTATCAGGTGAGAATCGTCGTAGCCGTTGCTTTACAGGCTTGGAGCTTTCATTGACATCAATGCTGTGCTCAGCCAACTCTCTTGGGACACCTGGCATGTCGGCTGGCTTCCAAGCGAAGATATCTTTGTTGTCCCGAAGAAAGTTGGTGAGCGCGAGTTCCTATTTTGCCGAGAGGTGGGTGCTGATGGTTGCTGTCTTAGAGGGATCGCCCGTGCCTAGGTCGATTTGCTTGACGTCGGCTTCTTTTGGTGGTGCGAGGCTGCTCAGCTTTTTAGCCGGTATCTCTAGTTCTTCTTGGCTTATTTCTGCGGTAATAGTGGCTATTTCTTTTCTTCCACTGTCGGCTTGTGCTTTGGCCGTGATTTGGATTGCCTGAACGTCGCAGTCAAAAGCGCGCTTCAAATCACTTCGTAGAGAAAGGACACTGTTAGGTCCTGGCATCTTAAGCAGTAGGTACGGATAATGTGGTATTGCCATGAATTTTGCTAGCACTGGGCGTCCGAGGATTGCATGGTATGATGAATCGAAGTCTACAACCTCAAACTTGATGAACTCTGTACGGTAATTCGAAGGGGTTCCAAAAGTAACGGGTAGAGTAATTTGTCCAAGTGGCATGGCTGCCCTGCCGGGTACTATGCCATAAAAAGGTGTACTTGTTGGTGTAATTATTCCGGCGAGTTGTAGTCCCATCTTCCTTAGCGTTTCTGAGAAGATGATGTTGAGTCCGGCTCCCCCGTCGATTAGTACTTTGGTGACAGTCATACCAGCAATAGTTGGATCTAGAACCAGTTGGTAATGACCTACGTTTCCCACGCTAGTCCATTGGTCTTCTCTGGAAAATTGGATTGGATACTGTGACCAATTGAGATATCTTGGAGTAGCCGGTTCTGCTGTCATGATAGTCCGTAGTGCTAATTTTTCTTGATGTTTGCTTCTGCAATCTGAAGCCCCTGAGAAGATTACTGCTACCGTCCCCCTGGATTTTTGGAACCCTTTGTCTTCGTGATTGTCTTTATCTTTTTTCTGATTGTCTTCTTTGGTGTCTATCTTACTATCTTTCCTTGTGTATCGATCATTGAAGGTGTAGCAATTTCCGATGGTGTGCCTCCCATTAGGGTGCAATGGGCAACGTATGTTTTTGATGTCGTCATATCTCCTGGGTTTGGAAAACTTCTTTGATTTGTCAGCCATTGCCACGGTGTTGTCTGGTCTACGTTTTCTTTCCTGATGTCTGCTATTTCGATGATTTTGGTTGTCTGTGTTGTCTCGGTTGCTTCTATCCGGGAACCTCTCTCGTGTCTTCTCTTCTGCCGTAATCATCTTTTCTATTGTTCGTCTGAATTCTTCGTTGTTTCTCGGATTTTCTTTGCAGAAGTCTTGAAATTGCCACCTAGCCATGATTCCGTGAGAGAAAGCTTCAATTACTTCTCGTTCGGTGATGTCATGCACTTGAGCCCGTAGTTCGCCGAATCGTCGATAGTAATCTCTGAGACTCTCACTTCCTTTCTACTTGAGTCCTTTTAATTCTACGTGAGTGATCGGGTGTGTAATGATCCCTGCAAAATTTTTACAAAAAAGCTCTTTGCATGTCCTCCCAATTTCTGATTGATCCTGGATTTAATTTGTCGAACCATTGGAGAGGCATGGTTTCCAGGGCCATGGGAAAGAACAGGGTCTTGATATCGTCATCTCCTCCGGCTAGTTCAATTGATTGTGAATATATCCTGAGCCACTACCTTGGTTCAGTTTTGCCATCATACTTAGAGTGGTTGGATGGTTTGAACTTGTGAGGTAGTCGTATTGATGCAAGTCTATTTGCAAAACAGGGGAATCTATCGTGCGTTCCGGCTTCTTTGAATTCCGATTCGGCACCTCCTTCTGGCCAACTGTCGTTTTGATGAGAGTAATTCTGCGAGGCCGTCTGGGCTGGCGCCCTACTCCTGGTCTTTCTTGGTTGTTCAACTCGTTGGCCTTGACTATGATCCCTCCTACTTTCTCTGTTATGACTTCCACTTGGTCCAAGTCTCTCGAAAGCGGACTTCCTTTGATTTTGATCTTCTTGCCTATGGGTCATTGATCTAGCGGGTAGTCTTGATTGGGTTCTTTCTTCATGCGTCCTCGGGGCTGTTGACCGAAGCAAGTCCCAGAGCTATTCATATTTTTCACTGAGATGTGCGGTTGCTCTGAGTTCTTCTAATGCTTCTCGGATCTTATCGTAGGGCGTACTTGCCGTGCGTCTTTCTTCGACTTCTCGTTGTGATTTTCTTCTGTCGTATTCGGCCAACTCTAACTCATATCTGATCCAGGCTTCCCTGCGCTGCCTAGCACAGTGTTGGCGTCCTTGCTTTAACTTGTTTTTTCTTTCTCTAGCTTGTTTCTGATTCTCGGTTTCACCATCATAGCCCTGGGCAAAGGGTGATATGTTGGATTCTGATTCATCTGATGACCTAACATCGGGCGCTTCTAGGGGACCAATGGTGACCGAGGATGGCGAACCATGAGTACTTCCCGTGCGTGAACTGTTCTGTTATTAGCATTAGTTTCTATACTGTCGGAGTTGCTGATAACTTTAGTAGAGGCCTCGAGGTCACAGATCGAGTCTCCTTCTTGGTAAGGTAGAATAACTGCTGTCGTCGTCGTGTCATCTAGTCGGGTACTGCTATCCTCAGGAACAGAGCCCGGCCAGTGGACGATGCAATCTTGAGATGTTATAGTCAGTACGAGACCTTCCTGAGCTCCTTTTAGTGGCATTCTAAGCACCGGATCGAGGGATCCTTCGAGCCATGCCTGATAAGCCTTTGCCATGTTGTGGAGTCCGAACGGAAAAAGACCTGACTGAAAGGTCCTAATATGGCTAGAGGGGAGGTGAATAGCCTATTTAAGAATCTACAAATCAACTAGAGCAATTTGATTAGTATGACAAATAGCGTAATGCAAACTTGCTCTAGCTCTACAAGGGTTGCAAGCCACCTATCCAACAATTCTAGTTGCAATGAATACTTAGGCACACAAACTAGCTATGTAATTACTCACTAAGAGCTCTCAACCTTGCTACTCTAAAGAGCTCAACTAGATGAATGTAAATAATAAAGCAAGCTCTCAATTCTAATTACACTAAAGAGCTTGTATCAACTAGTTTGCAAGAATGTAAATAAGTGAGTAGAGTGATTATACCGACGTGTGGGGGATGAACCAATCACAAGATGAATATATAGCCAATCACCGGGAGAATGACAAAGAAGAGAGACAATCGATTTTCTCCCGAGGTTCACGTGCTTGCCAACACGCTACGTCCCCGTTGTGTCGACCAACACTTGGTGGTTCGGCGGCTAAGAGGTGTTTCACAAACCTCGTCCACACGATTGGACACCGCAAGAACCAACCCACAAGTGAGGTAACTCAATGACACGAGCAATTTACTAGAGTTACCTTTCGGCACTCCGCCGGGGAAGGTACAACTCCCCTCATAATCACCGAAGGCGGCCACGAACAATCACCAACTCGTGCCGATCCTTCACCGCTGCTCCAACCGTCTAGGTGGTGGCAACCACCAAGAGAAACAAGCGAAATCCGCAGCGCAACACGAATACCAAGTGCCTCTAGATGCAATCACTCAAGCAATGCACTTGGATTCTCTCCCAATCTCACAATAATGATGGATCAATGATGGAGTTGAGTGGGAGAACTTTGGCTAAGCTCACAAGGTTGCTATGTCAATGAAAATGTGCAAGAGAGTTCCCTTGAGCCGGCCATGGGGCTATAAATAGAGCCCCCATCAAATAGAGCCGGTGTACCCCTTCACTGGGCAAAACACGCTCTGACCGGACGCTCCGGTCATACCGATCGGACGCTGGCCCTCAGCGTCCGGTCGCCCGATGGACGCCACGCGTCACCAACTTCAAACACTGTTCGTCAGATTTCAACGGCTACGAAGCAGACCGGACGCTCCGGTCAAAACTGACCGGACGCTGAAGCCCCAGCGTCCGGTCGTTTCCAGTAAGCTCCCCGAGGCGTATTTCTTCGACCGGACGCGTCCGGTCCACCTTGACCGGACGTAGACCAGCGTCCGGTGCTCAACCCTTCCCACTGTGCCGTCTGACAGCTCGACCGGACGCAGCCTTTCAGCGTCCGGTCGCTGAGTGACCCAACGTCCGGTCAGTAGACCGACGCCAGCATCATTTCAACCAACTCCATTTCAACTCTAACTTCTTCACCCTTGCTCAAATGTGCCAACCACCAAGAATTTTGCATCCGGCGCAATAGAAAATGGACATTTCATTTTTCCAAAAGCGCCGAATCCCACCTCGCAAGCTCGGCGGGAGGGAGAGAGGGACCCAAACCCATCTCAACCCTGCAAACACCTTGTGCACATGTGTTAGCATATTTTCATAAATATTTTCAAGGGTGTTAGCACTCCACTAGATCCTAAATGCATATGCAATGAGTTAGAGCATCTAGTGGCACTTTGATAACCGCATTTCGATACGAGTTACACTCCTCTTAATAGTACGGCTATCTATCCTAAATGTGATCACACTCACTAAGTGTCTTGATCACTAAAACAAAATGGCTCCTACATTTTATACCTTTGCCTTGAGCCTTTTGTTTTTCTCTTTCTTCTTTTCCAAGTTCAAGCATTTGATCATCACCATGCTATCACCATTATCATGATCTTCGTCATTGCTTCATCACTTGGAGTAGTGCTACCTATCTCATAATCATCTTGATAAACTAGGTTAGCACTTAGGGTTTCATCAATTAACCAAAACCAAACTAGAGCTTTCACTGACTTCTTGAAAAGATTCTGAGTGTTCTCCGAGTTGTTTTCTTGATATGCCGAGGCCGCGTTCTGGAGTCCCATCGGAAAAGAACTCGGTTTTTTGAAAGAACTCGGATAAAACTCTGTCTCGGAAGCGGAGCTTGAATTCGAGTCGGATGCGCAAAGCCGCGAAACCTGAGTTGAATCGGACACCATGAGTTGCGCGAATCTTCCTGAGATTTGGTCCGTCGTAGTCGGCGGAATAGAATAGTCTTCATGATGTTTCCAATCTTCGAGGAGACGGCATTGGAGCTTGCCATTGTCGTCTGCCTCGCAGATCCATGAGCCAAAGATGAAAGTTGATCCCGTCGAGAAGATCATGTTGTTGAGGTCCATCGAGCTCTCGGATGCAAATTCGCCGATATCCCCTACCTGGCGTGCCAGCTGTCGATGTTTTACCATCGATAGCCTGCCACGGGGGTCCCCGGGGCAGTATTGTTCGGGCTTCAGCGTATGCGGAACTTGACGGTGAACACAAGAGACGGTCGATTTATCCTGGTTCGGGCCCTCGATCGTTGATCGAGTAATAGCCCTATGTCCAGCCGATGTTAGCCCTTGCGTTGTATTGATTGTGTTGTAGAAAATCATGATCTCCTGTCTCTAGGAACCCTGCCCTCCTTTATATAGTCAGGAGGTCAGAATCCTAGTCGGTTTACAATAAGAGTTCTTAGTAGGATTACAGGATAATACTACTACTAAGATTATATGGGGAGAATCCTAGTTAGACTAGATCTTCTCTCCTCCCTGTGGGGTATCCTGTGGGTCCCGCACCAACACTCTCCCTTGATCTCTTTCCATCTTTTCCTTTCATATCATTTACTTTTGTTCATTCCATTACAGATTAGCGCATAGAACATGTCTCATCATCACGGTCTATTGCCGATAGATTTAACAACTACAACACACTACTCTGTTCTGAAATATATACTTATCTTTGGGCCTTCTTTTGTCTAGGAATTATAGGCTTTCCCTTAAACCCATGCCGGCTACATGTTCTCTGAACACGTTGGGTGGTAAGCCTTTTGTAAGTGGATCCGCGAGCATCCTTTCTGTTCTTATATGCTCAAAACTTATGACTTGATCCCGGACTTTATCTTTCACAACATAATACTTTATGTCAATGTGTTTGGCAGCACCACTTGACTTATTTTTGTGAGCATACTGTACTGCCGGATTATTATCGCAGTATAACTTAAGTGGTCTATAGATGTCGTCAACCACCTTCAAACCGGGTATGAACTTCTTTAGCCAGTTCACCTGCCCCGTTGCCTCATAACACGCTACAAACTCGGCATACATTGTGGACGATGTAGTGACAGTTTGTTTTGATCTTTTTCATGAAATAGCTCCCCCTGCGAGAGTGAATACATATCCAGACGTGAATTTTCTATCATCTCCCGCATAAGCAGAATATGAATACCCCACTATATGAAGTGAATCAGATCTTCTATACGTCATCATGAGGCCTTTCGTTCCTTGCAAATAACGCAAGACTTTCTTTACCAATTTCTAGTGTTTTATTCTAAGATTGCTCTGGAATCTGCCAAGTAACCCGGTAACAAATGCCAAGTCAGGGTTAGAACATACTTGAGCATATTGCAAGCTTCCGACAGCTGAAGCATATGGAACCGCTTTCATTTGATCGATCTCATATTGGTTCCTAGGGCATTGAAAATCCCCATATCTGTCGCCCCTGACTATAGGAGCAGGTGAGGGACTATATTTGTGCATACTGAATTTCTTTAAGATTTTCTCTATGTATGCCTTTTGTGATAGTCCTAATACCCCTTTACTTCTATCTTGGTGAATCTCGATCCCTAGAACGAACGAAGCTTCACCAAGATCTTTCATATCAAATTTTAAGGACAAAAACTTCTTTGTCTCCAGTAGTAGACTGACATCACTACTAGTAAGCAAGATATCATCCACATACAGGACAAGGAAGATGAACTTTCCATTCTTAAACTTTGTATAGACATAATTGTCCTCTACATTCTCTTTAAACCTAAAATTTCTTATTGTCTGATCAAACTTCAAGTACCACTATCTTGAAGCTTGTTTTAATCCATAAATGGATTTCTTTAGGCGGCATCCCATTCGTTCTTTTTCTTCTACGACAAAACCTTTCGGTTGTGCCATGTAAACATTTTTCTCCAAGTCCCCGTTGAGAAATGTCGTCTTTACATTCATCTGATGTAATTCTAAATCGTAATGTATCACTAATGCCATTATGATTCTGAAGGAATCCTTACATGAGACTGGAGAAAAGGTCTCATTGTAATCAATCCCTTCTCTTTGCGTAAAGCCTTTTGCCATAAGTCGGGCTTTATATCTCTTTATATTCCCTTGAGAGTCAAGTTTTGTTTTGTAGACCCATTTACAGCCTACTGTTTTGGCTCCTTTAGGAATTATTTTCAAATCCCAAATTTTATTGGCATTCATAGATTTCATTTCATCTTCCATGGCCTCAAGCCACTTTTATGAATGATCACTTCTCATGGCTTCTTCAAATGAGGTGGGATCATCCTCCATTTGAAATTCCTCAGTGTTGTACACTTCATAATCAGCAGGAATAACTAATTTTCTAACTCTTTGAGACCTTCTAGAGGCCTCCACATTTGACACATCTTCTGTTTGAGGCTATTGTTGCTCCCTCTCATGTGTGACAATTGGTTCCATAGGATCCTGAAGAACAGGTTCCTCATCATTATTCATTGTTGCCACAGGCGGAATAACAACAGGCGCTGGCACCACAGTATCTTATACTGTCAGTGCAGCGACAGGAGGTAGTAAGAAAAATAGCTCATGAATCATCGGAGTGGGTGCATACACCCGCTTCTCTTCAAGGTCAATTTCTCGAGCTACCATGCTCCCCCTCATCATTTCATCCTCTAGAAAGACAGCGTGTCTCGTTTTCATAAACTTTGTATGTCTATCTGGACAGTAGAAACAAAAATCTTTTGACTTTTCTGGGTAACCAATGAAATGGCAACTCACTATTTTGGGATCTAGCTTCCCGATGTTTGGGTTAAATACTTTAGCCTCAGCAGGACCCCCCACACACGTAAGTGGTTTAGTGAGGGTACTCTTCCTGTCCACAACTCATACGGTGTTTTGGGCATCGACTTACATGGTACTCTATTGAGAATATGAATGACGGTTTTTAACGCCTCCATCCACAGGCTCATCGGTAAAGTGGAGTAACTTATCATACTGCGCACCATATCCATCAGGGTACGATTGCGCCTTTCAGCTACTCCATTCTGCTGAGGTTCGCCCGGTGTAGAATACTAGGCTACTATGCCATTCTCCTGTAAGAACCTTGCAAAAGGTCCAGGAACTTGGCCATATAGGGTATGCCGACCGTAGTACTCCCCACCACGGTCGGACCTGACTATCTTAATCTTTAAATTTTGTTGGTTTTCAACTTCTGCCTTAAATATCTTAAATTTATCCAATGCTTCTGTTCTTTCTTTGATTGGATAAATGTAGCCATAACGGGAGTAATCATCTGTGAATGTTATGAATGAATCAAAACCATCCACACTCTTTACAGAAAATGGACCACAGATGTCTGTGTGAATAATCTATAGAATTCCTACGCTTTGTTTGGCATCTTTCTTAATTTTCTTTACATACTTTTCTTTTATGCAATCTCTACATTGTTCTAAATCTGAGAGCTCTAATGGAGGAAGAATATCATTCTTAACTAGTATTTCTATTCTCCCCCTCGAAATATGGCATAAACGACAGTGCCATAATTTCAACAACGCATTGTGAGCTCTCTTTCGTTTTCTGTTTACATCCGCAGACGAGGATACATTCACATTGTCGCACGCAACGTTCCCATCATTGCATACAACATTCACATCATCACGTAGTGATAACAAATAAACCTCATTTTGTAAGATAGCAAGACCAACACATGCATCATTAAATGTTATCTTACATTTGCCATTTCTAAAATGGCAATCATATCCATCGTTGTCCAAACATAAAACACTTATTAAGTTTCTCTGTAACGAGGGAACATAAAGAACATCTCTAAGTATAAGTTTGAAACCATCAGCAAGCTCTAGAGAAAGATCACCAACGGCTTCAACTTCTGCTCGGACTCCATTTGCGACTTTAACGTGTCTTTCGCTTCTTTCCATAGTCCTCGTCGAACGAAATCCCTATAAAGAATTAGCAACATGAACAGTTGCACCTTAGTCAATCCACCAAGTAGATTTTGAATACTGTACATACAGGGATTCATTTATGAATGTAATAATGTTCTCACATTTCTTTGCTATTATCATCTTTAAGTAATCGGGATAATTTTTCTTATAATGTCCCGTCTTCTTGCAATAGAGACATTGATCTTTCTCTACTGTGAACTAGTTATGCTGAGGCTTATGCAGCATGGGGCCTTTCCCTTTGACTTTGAGGAGAAGTTGGCATTATTATTCTGTTTCTTGTTGTCTTTCAAATAATTGATAGAGCCACCATTGGCAGCTTTCATCCTCTCCTCTTCTTGCACACGCATAGCCATGAGCCTCTCCATGTCCTATTTCTCGGGCAGAATGTTGTAGTTGACAACAAAAGTGTCAAACTCTTTTGGCAAAGAAGCAAAAATCAGATGGATAAGGAACTCATCCTTAAGAGCCAGATCCATTGGTTTAAGCTTGGATGCCAAATTATTCATCCTTAGTATGTGCTCTCTTATGCCACCATTACCTGAGTACCTCTCTGTCACCAGCTGCTTTATCAGCTGGGTGGCATATGTCTTTGAAGAGCCAGTGAACTGACTCTTTATTCTTTCGAGATACTCAGTGACGGTGTCACACTCTGGGATTGAGCCCACAATTGTAGGCTCAATCGTGTTTTTTTATCACAGCCAAACACTTCTTGTTGGCAGTGACCCACTTCCTATGCTCAAGGTCATAGGACATCTTTAGGGATGCAAAATCGCTCTCTCTGGTTGTCCAAGCGGCATCAGCCTCGTTTGTCTCCCTCACCGGTGCCACAGGCTCTGTGAGACACGGTGTGGTGACTACCCAGTCCACCTCAGCCAAAATAAAGGCTAGATCTATCTTTTTCTTCCACTCAATGTAGTTATCATCTTTTAGAGTGGGGATCTCTTTGATACAACTCATCAAGTTGTATCCGGCTAAAAATACAATTCAAATAGAGTGAGAACATAAATGTAATAATAACAATTGCATGCCTTAGTTTCAATGTTGGTCAAAATTAAAACATACATTTGTCCTCTACACTAATTCTACATCACCGTTGGGCATAAATAGAATTAATGCAAGACAAAACATCATAATATTGTCATTAATCAACGTTGATCAGAATAATAACAATATTATAATCAATTAAAATATATCCATTTTTCAAAATTAAATTCTCCTGTTGGTTCGAATTTAATAGTGAAAATAATATCTTTAAATACGCAGTGGAATAAATGAACTCATTTTCTTGAATTTTACCCACAGGGAAAAAATACTTTTTCTATTTTCTTTTGAGCCAATTTCCATTTTTCAATTTTTTGGAAAAAGAAAAATACGAAAATCGGCTCGCGGGCTCATTGTGACTATCTTGGCCCAAAAACCGGCAAAAGCCGGCTCGGCCCATCTTCTCTCTTGTGTAGAGCCACACCCAGCCGCATAACATGGGCTGGGCAGCAGCAGTTCACTCAGCAGCACTTTGGGCATGACGCTAGCCCATTCAATCTCGATCGTCCGTCCAGATCCGACGGCGACAACCCGCGCGTTTCGCTCGGAATAAAAACCCGACGCCGTGCGCTCCCAAGGAAACCCTAACCTCATTCTTTTCTGCCATCTCTCTCTCTCTCTCTCCTCGGTACCGCAGCATCGAGCGATGAGCAAGCGAAGCAGTGGAGCAACGGCGCCGTCGCCGGCCCCCTCGCCGGCGTGCACGCTCCCTAGTGGGTGAGCGCGTCGCCGTCGAGTGGCCTAGCCGCGGCACCTCTTTGGCCAGAGCCCGGTGAGCAGTGCCCCCCGGCTCGGCCCTCTTTTCCCCGCGCGCCATTCTGCACGACGGTGAGGTAGTCCCTCTGGGTTTCCCTCTTCCCCTTTTCCCCTTCTTTGGTTCTTGTTGCTCTTCTCGGTTTTGACCGATTTGGATGGGATTTAGGGTTAACTGTGTTAGGGTTAGGGTTTCGAGATGGCACTATTTATCTTCCCCAGAGGGACTCTATGGTTTTAGGGTTCGGCATCTTACACTCTTGAAACCGAGCCCTCATTATTTCTTTAACCCAGTTAGGGTTAGGGTTCATCCGAACCCTCTTCTTTTCTTAGATCCGAAGGGATCGAAGTTAGGGTTCAACCGAACCCTTTGTCGGCCGAAACCCTCTTCTTCTTCTTAGACCTGCACTGGATCTAATCTTCTTTTTCCTTTTCTAATCGGTTTACCCGTTCGAGATCTAAAATCCTAGAAACCGATGGCTCTGGTACCATTGTTATGACTGTAGGAACACTAGGATCATAGATCTAGCCATAGACTGATTCTATTCGGGATAAAATAGACGTTGTACATCCTGGTGCTTGTAAAACTAAAGAGACAGAGAGGGAAGGGGGAAGGTACCGAACCTGACACGACAGAGGGGGAGGATTTGGAGGCTGCCATCGGGTTCGTTGATGTAGTCTGCGCACGGGTAGCGACGGTCGGGGAAGACGGGTCGGAGATGCGGTGCCGGCGGTGAAGATCGACGGCGGTGGAGGTACTTCCCGTCACTAGCTGCGTCCCTCACTTAGATCGGGTTTAGGGTTTGTCGGTGGAGAGGTCGGCTCAGGTCAACCTCGTGATAAGAGCCGCTGCTGCCGTTCCAGAGCTACGTGCCGTACGAGCTGAGCCAGGCGATGCTGAGGGCGCCCACTCTGATCGCCCTGCAGCTACAGTTGCGCCTCATCCAGCTGGCCTTGTCTGCACGGAAGGCGGACGCCGACCGGAACAAGGCCGAGGCGTCATCTTCGGTCGCCGAGAGGAGAGCGCTCTGGCTATGCGCGCCGCTGTACCTGATCGGCGGCGCACTGACCATCATCGTTCACTTCGTGGACGCAGCGCGGGAGGAGTCCCTGGCCGTCCGCGTCGGCCCGGAGCCGGCGACGCTGTGGGAGGACCTCGTGTCCTCCGCGGGCCTGGCGCAGGACGCGTTCCTGCTCCCGCAGGTCGTCATCAACGCGCTCTCGCCCGGCGCCAGCAGTGTCAGAGCCCTCTCGCCGTGGTCCGCGCGATGCCCCACGTGTACGACGTGATCAGGGCGCAGGGCTACGTGCCGAGCTCGAAGCCGTCCTACGTCTACGCGAGCCCGCGTTACGACCGGTACGGCGTCGCCTGGGACGTCATCGTGCCGTGCGCGGCGGCGCTGCTCGCCGTGCTGCTCTTCTTGCAGCAGCGGGTTGGTTCGGCGGCACCCTTGTTCCGTTCGCGGAGGAGGTTGGGCGAGTACCAGATGGTCTCGCCACTTTAGACGATGATGATGGCTTTTGCTTGTCACGTTATGGTCTACGTCTCGCGTGTCTCTTCCACACCATCGTCGTTGGCTCGTTGCCACGGTGCATTTCTTTATCGCACTCGCACCCGTTTGTCGTCATGAAAAGTCTTCGTTGGATAGTGGAGCACTATCCGCTATGCAGTGATGTAGTGTAAGAATAATGTATATTTTATTTGAGGAGCATCTATATTTTTCTCAAGTAGCGGCTTTATGTCTGAATAGTTGACGTTTACTTTGAAAAGCAAGCAGCATAGATAGAGACCGATGGACTGGGTCTTCAACTGGGGCAGACCAAGGTGTTACCGGGCAGCAAATATGCATAATTAATCCCCTCATCTTGTAACGAATAATGAGGGGCACATCTACTATCAGATTAGCAGTGTAAATTTAACAAATTACTTGCACAATTGACACGACGATTTACGTGAAAAACTTTCTTAAGGTGAACCACGGGACCAATTGGTCCACTCCAAATTTCCACTATCATCAATAATAAGTACAATAAATCTTCTCTATAGCATCTAGAGGATTACAACAACAACACATTCATCATGTTACAAGCTTGGGATAAACTACAACCACAACCTTCTAACAAGAAGAATGACAACACCAAATAGAGAAATCACAGATTCTATCCCTGTCAGAGATATGGGCCAGGGGTACCTGCACCGCCCGTATATATGACTACCACCAAGCTATCGGCCCAGCAGCCGTCAAGGGGAAAGCCCACAAGGGCTGACGCGATCAACCAATGTGGGGATCAAGGCAAACCAAGACGGGTGTATCTGGACGATAGCTAGGATCAATCTGTTGCGCATATCGTGTAACAAAATATAAACACAATCTGCTAGCCCGATCGCCCTCCCTGTAACCATACCTCTCCTGCTTATATAAAGAAGGGTAGGGACCTCGGGCACGGGATCCAATCTTCCGCATATTCCATATGTCTCGTAGCTAGGAGCAACAGCCCCTGTAACTGAGCATACGAATACAAGAGCAGCCTTACCACTGGAGTATGGTTTAGCGTGCACCGCATCTCGAACCAGTATAAATCTTTGTGTCTCGTGTGCTACCATCTAATTCCGTCTACGCGATCACGTTGCTGGATATTGCCGGAGCAAAACAATCTGACGGTCTCACTCGGTAATAAGTTCATATCTCACAAACTATAGCTCCAATGTGCACTAATTTCGGTAGGCATGTAGATCTATGAGTGCCCTGACCACTGACCAAGTTTCAGCTCAATCAAACACGGTTTCACCACCCAAATCAATCATCTACCAAAAATACTTAGTCTTGAAACTGTTGTAACTAGAGCTGACAAAACCCTCTCGAATTTGATGCTTTACTCAACCAATCTTCAAACCAATGGAATAGATCAAAGTAGTCTAAGTGTAGAATGAGCTCACCAAAATTTATGCCTATCCAAACACATTTGAGCCTTCAATCGCAAGCTTGAAGACGATTGGGTCAGAGCTACCAAATCTGAACAAATTTGCTTCTCCTTTTTTTCCTCTCTTCTCCCTCATGCTGTGTTGTGTGTGTTCTACTCCCTCACTCTCCAAGTGCAGCAACAGGTGAAAAGGAGTTGGGGGTTTATGTGTTTCACACCCCTTCTCAACAAGGCAGTGTATGCTATGGAAACCAAGGAGCTGTGCAAACTATGCAAACTCTAATCGAGACCACTGGACTCTAATCCAATGGTTAGAGGTAAAGGTGGGTTATTTTAGCACTTAACCCCCCCCCCCACTCATCCCATCTAATCCAAGATTTTGCAAATCACCCCAGCCTCAGCCCCAGCGCCTGTACGGTTCCCTTCCGTCTCCTCGCGATCCCCGTACGGCGCGATACAGCGCCGCGACGATGCCCGCGTCGAGGCCTGGCCGCGCCGTTTCGTTTACGGCGATTGTTTACGGCGCCGCCGTCCCTCGCGTTAGTATACAGCGCGGTTGACTCGAGGAGGCAATCGAGAAGCTCGACCCAGCAGCCGCCGACGCCAGCGCCGGAGGCCTCTGCGGACGGCAGCGGCCCGGCCTCAGCGAAGCGCGCGGTGACGGCGACCCCCAGTACCTGCTTGTCTTTGGCTGTATATATTGATCGATCGAACAGCTGGCCGGATCGTCCACGACAGTACGTACACGTACGTACGTGAACACCAGATCTTTGGCTTAATTTGCTGCCTGCCTTTCAGACAGTATGTACGATCTAATCTAATAAGGTGTGCTGCACTAGTATTCGTTTACATGTAATCTAATAAGGTGTGCTGCACTAGGTGTGCCCACTGCCGCCATGGAGACCGACCAGGGTGACGCAGGAGAAGGAGCAGGGCTTCCTGGCCCCCGTGCGCGACCTGTGGCGTTGGAGACCGTCGCTGCCGCTGCCACCAAGTCTCAGGTCGCCGTTGATCCCGTCATCGCCGTTGATCCCGTTGTCGCCGATGATCATGCCGTCATCACGATCGATGCGGTCGACGTCGGAGTTGGAGCCCACCTTGAACAGCCAAGCACACCTAAGCCGAAACCTTCTCCGAGTTTAGTAGTAAGTTGCATAGAACATATGGTTTTTTTGTTTGCAAAGAACTAGGTTGCCTGGTCTGTTGCTCATACAATTTTACACTTGTATAGGACACAAATTGCAAAGAACATTTGAAGTCTGTAGTTGGAATGATCTTTGATACTCTCACAGATGTGGAAACATTTTACAAATCGTATGCACACGAAGTTGGTTTCTAAATGATGAAATATTATTCAAGCGGTATTGTTGTTCAAGGGAAGGGTACAGACAGGAGAGCGTAAAAAAAGTTAGTGGTGAATCCAGAAAAAAAAGAAAGTCACCAAATGTGATGGAATCCAGATGTGGTTGTCAGGCACATATTGTTGTCAAGCTTGAAAGTGACAAGAAGTATCGAATATATTCAATGGTTGAGGCGCACAGCCATTGTTTTGTGTCGCCAGATAAGAGGCATTTGCTACGATCCAACCAAAATGTCAGTGAGAGAGCAAAGAGTACTTTGTTCAATTGTCATAAGGCTAGCATTGGCACATCACAAGCATATCGACTTCTCCATGTCAGAGAGGGTGGGTTTGAGAATGTTGGGTGCACAAAGAGGGATTTGCAAAACTATTTCAGTGACCTCAGAACAAAAATCAAGGATGCAGATGCACAAATGTTTGTGGCACAACTTGAGCGAAAGAAGGAAGTAAATCCTGCCTTCTTTTATGAGTTTATGGTGGATGAACAAAGACGACTTGTTCGTGTATTTTGGGCAGATGCTATACGCAGGAAAAACTATAGTGTTTTTGGTGATGTGATTTCGGCAGATGCAACATATACTACCAACTAGTATAACATGAATTTTGTGCCATTTACTGGAATCAATCATCACTTGCAAAGTGTTTTCCTTAGGGCAGCATTCTTAGCAGATAAAAAGATCGATTCATATGTATGGTTGTTTAAGACCTTTCTTAAGGCCATGGGTGGAGTAGCACCTCATCTAATCACAACAGATGAAGATGCGAGCATGATGGCTGCTATTGCTCAGATTCTACCAGATACAGCTCATAGATTTTGCATGTGGCATATCATGGAAAAGGTACCTGAGAAGGTCGGGCCGTCTATAAGAAATGATGAACAATTTTGGGAAAGACTAAACAAGTGTGTTTGGGGGACTGAGAATTCAGATGATTTTGTGTCACAATGGAATTCTATCATAACAAATTATGAACTCATGGAAAATGATTGGTTTTCCAATAGGTTTGCCATTCGCGAATCATGGATTCCGGTATACTTTTTGGACATACCTCTAGCAGGAATGCTTAGGACTACATCACGATCGGAGAGTGTAAATTCTTTTTTTAACCGTTTCATTCATAGAAAGTTGACCTTTGTTGAGTTCTGGCTAAGGTTTGACACACTTTGGAGTGCCAAAGCCCAGAGGAGTTGAAAGCCGACAATGCAAGTCTTCACACTCTAAATTGATGACACCATGGGCCATGGAGAAGCAATGTAGAGGGATATATACACATGAAGTTTTTAGTAAATTTCAGAACAACTCAGTAGCTGCAAGAGACCATTGCATTATTCAAGGTATTTCAGAGTGTGAAGATATAAGATGTTTCACCATCAATGACCCTAAATGGAAAAGATCGAGTTGTTTATATGAATAAGTCAAACATGCTTGGTAGGTGCTCCCAGTAAATTATATGAGTCATATGGCATCCCGTGTCGCCATATCATACAAGTGCTTCGAGTCGAGAAACAAAATGAGATACCTTCAATTTATATTATGAAGAGACGGGAGACAAGATGTAAAAGGTGTGTATCTTGTACATTTTTTTTTCTATGCCTGTTTTGTTTCCTTCACAGATAGGCCAACAATCCTTCTGTTTCGTTTTACAGGGAACTATTCTTTGATGAGGAAGGTAACCTACTAGATGAAAAGCCTAAGGATCCCATGGAGGTGGCAATGCGGAAAAAGATTTCATAATCACGCAACAAGTTTGAAGATCTTATCCAAATAGCCAAGAACTCAGAACAAGGGATATACTTTTTATATTCTAGTTTATCCAACCTAGTAGAACCTCTCCAACAAATCACGCTTTTGCTATGAGAGTTGATAAACATGAGGAATATGAAACTTTCCCGGGTAATAAAATTCCAAATGAAGTCGATATACATCCACCAAATGATATCAAGTCAAAAGGGAGATGCAAAAGAATTAAGAAGGGCAAGGAGAAGAAGGCTGGAAGTGGAGGTCAGGGTAAAAATAAACGGAAATGTCGAAAATGTAATCAAGTTGCGGATCATGATGCACGCAATTGCCCAAACAATGTTGTTGGCTGATATTTTTTTACACTTGGAATGTTGTTGGTTGTCCGACAACACAGAGTTTGTTACCTTTAGTTTGTTTTTTTTAATTCGGAAGAACCTATGTTTGATTGATCAGTACCATTGTCGAAGTAAATGTGCAATTCTGAGAATTATTTGCAGTTAATTATTGTCCATGTGCTATTGCTAGTTCATTTTGCAAGCTCGTGTGTGCAATTGTTGATCACCGTGGACGTGCATGCTACTGTGTGCATGCTCCTGTTGTTTGGTTGCGGCACCAGGTGACTTGTGTTTGGCTTGCGTATATGCATGTCAGGTTGACAGGATGGGGAGGAAAAATGCAGTCATGTCAAGTCTGAATTGTTATCTTACAAAAGGCTGGGACTTCAGATCATTACTGTATGGGGATCATGAGGAGACGGAAGGAAACCGTCTGGTATTGGGGCTGGGGTGATATGCAAAATCTTGGATTAGATGGGATGAGTGGGGGGGGGGGGGTTTAAGTGCTAAAATAACCCACCTTTACCTCTAACCATCGGATTAGAGTCCAGTGGTTTAGATTAGAGTTTACATAGTTTGCACAGCTCCTTGGTTTCCATAGCATACGCTGCCTCTCAACAAACGATCTCAACCAAAATTGTGCACAAGCACTGGTCTTATGCGCTGTTTTTGCTGCGCTCCAAATCATCGTCCATGTGGTGGGATAGCTCAACAGTTATTGCTACTCCCTCTATCCATAAAAGGATGTAATTATGAGATTTATATATAAGTTAAACTAGCTTAACTTTTACCAAGTCTATAGTGAATAATATTAACATTTATGTCTCCAACTAAGCTTACTATAAAAATATATTTCATAGTTAATTCAATGGTATTTATTTTGTATCATAAATGTTAGCACTTTTTAGTTGGATTAAATTAAGTTCAGGCCAATGGTGGCAGCTTAATTTAGTTCGGCTATTGAAGGGTCAATGTGCTACACTTTGCCGCTCTTGTACAGTATGTGCAGGGCTCTGACTCCGCCCAACACTAACTTGCCAACATTAGGAGTTGCTGAAACCAATGTTTTTGGCTTTCCAGCTCCACTGTTGTAGCGGAGCTAGAGCCTTGAGGAGCCTGACAAAAGGAGACCTAAGAGCAACTCCACCGGATTGAACATCCATTCTCCCTAAAATGTTAGTATAGGAGATTGAGAAAATAAGATTAAAGAAGATAGGGAGTGTATGTTGCAATAGATTGAGAAAAGGAGAGTGTTTGGTTGGCTGCCACCACTAGCCGCACTACAGTAAAGTCTGCCACACCCTGCTAATGTTGTTGTTTCGTTGCCTATTCAAGTTCAGCATGTCATTAATTTTGTACATGCTCTTGGTAGTATTTCTCGCCACTTGTGTGCTGTGAGTTTTTGGCTCCACAGACTCTGGTGCCGCCATAAACTCTGGAGCTTGGCATTGCTCGCTGCATCCAGAACCAAACGGGCCCAAGATCCACCCCTTTTCATCCACAAACATATGGGACCAACGAGTCAGTGGTTCATTACATTATTTTTCTTCCACTCCTTTCCTATTCTCTTTCTTCTCTCACATCGTACAACACTCGACGGCCAAGGCGGTCTCGATGGCGCTGCTAGCCTCCTGCGCGCTACACGGGGGCGGACAAGCACGGTGTGATGGCTCACAGTTGGGCACACCGATGTCTGTTGCCTACGACGCTGTACCGCTGCTCAACGGCTGATGCGATAGGCCCGCCTGCCGCATAGCAGGGCCTGCATGGCTCGCCGACTAGACTCTAGCGCAGTGACCTTGGCTCGACAACCGACGTGATGGTCCCTACTCGCCCCCTAGTGCGGCGACCACTGTTCGGTGGCTGGCGCCGTGTGGCTCGCCCACCCGGCCCCTAGTGCAGCGACTGGGGATGCTCCAACAAATCTCTGGCTCGGATTGACTTGGATCAAGTGGTGGCGTGAAAAACCTGTTGTGGAGGTGGAAAGGGATTGAAGCAGTCTCTCCCTTCCTCGTGGGACGGAGGAGAGATTTCAGAAGATTTTGAAAAATTTATGGAAAGAGGATGAGAAAGGGGATCTACAAAAGCTGTTTTTTTTCATTTTTAAAAAGTCAAAGTGACATATAATTTGAAACGGATGGAGTATAAACAAATCACAAGATAACAAATACGACGTGGCTTCAAGTTTTCATGACGTTTAAGAAAATTGGTTTTTTAAAGCTTATTCTCCTATACGATGGTTTTTAGAGAAAGAGGATCTTTTTTCTCAATTTGATGGACATGCTCTAATTAGCCAGGCTGATGTTTGCATGGAAAAGTAGTATGCATCTCGTGTGCGTATATATAACCCGTAGCGTCCCTTCTTCGTTACTCCCAGTCTCAGTCAAAACAGCTCGGAAGCAGGCAAGCAGCTACACTTGCTCCCATGATACTTTGATAGAAAGCAACGCCGCTCCGTCAGAGCAATCGGTAGTGGAGCAAATATGCTAGATTATCAGATCGTGGATAGAACTTAGGCCTGGTTTAGTTGGGCGAAATTTGGGAATTTAGCTACTGTATCTTTTTTGTTTTTATTTAACAATTAGTGTTCAATCATGGACTAATTAGGCTCAAAACGTTCGTCTCGCGATTTCCCACCAAACTGTGCAATTAGTTTTATTTTTCATCTACATTTAATGTTCCATGCACGTATCGCAAGATTCGATGTGATGGTTACTGTAGCACTTTTTGAAAAAACTTTTTGGAACTAAACAATACGTTCTCCGTCGGGTTCGGGTCATGCGAGACGCTGTCAGTTTAATATTTAAGCTAGTCGGATTGGTCTAGCGCTCCTGCGTCAAACCGCTGGCCGGGGATCAAACTCCCTCGAGGGCGATTTACGCTGGCCGGAGGAAAAAAAAATTCCCCTCGCTTGCTCTGCGTTTTCCAAAAGCACAAGTTGAGGACCGGCCCACTCACAGGGTTACGAGCCCTTGTGTGCGGGTAGAATATGGAATTCGGAGGTTTTTCTCGACCTACGTGAGAGGTCTCCTTCTTAAAGCGTAAAGTTTCGGGGTTGTCTAGCCACCAAAGGTTCGAGTTTTTTTTAAGCACGCGCAGACTGAATAAAAGATAGGTACGTAGAGCAGATGGTCTCTCTGCTTGGTTTTCGCTCGTGACGTAACTAATTGAGTAATCGTGGTGGATGCATGAAACCATGCATCTGAGAATTTTTTTAACACTTTTTTTAAACTATTTCTAAATCTAACACTGTTTGTTTTTTATTTTTAAATCTAATACTTTTGGCCGTGTCTATTGCCATGGCGCGGCGACCATGCATGGTGACACGGCGGGAGGATGACATGGCGAAGACCGGGAGCGCTGACCGATAATGTGGCAGGGTCAGTCGCGCCACCGATCTTGGCGCGACACTTATGCGCTCCGATCGGTGGCGCGGCAGAGCCTTGGGACAAAAGGTGGAGCAGTTGAAAGCGGCAGAGACGTTGATGGCTTGGCGAGAGAGAGAGAGAGAGAGAGCGTCGATGGCTTTCAACTGCTCCATCTTCTGTCCCATCTCTCTGCTCTCTCTGCCAAGCCATCGACGCCTCTGCCGCTTTCAACTGCTCCACCTTGTGTGCCCATGGCTCTGCCGCGCCACCGATCAGGGCGCGTCAGTGTCGCGCCAAGATCGGTGGCGTGGCAGACCCTGCCACGTCGTCGGTCAGCGTTCCCGGTCTTCGCCACGTCATCCTCCCGGCGCGGCTAAAAGTGTTAGATTTGGAAATAAAAAACAAACAGTGTTAGATTTAGAAATAGTTTACAAAAAGTGTTAAAAATAAAAAAAAATCGCATGTGACACTAGCTTTTGAAGTTACTACGAAAGTTCTAGCCTAGCTTCAACGTTCTAATAGCCAATGGGTCGGTCATCGGCGGTCATCGCCTCATCGGTGTCCCTATCCTCCTCACCGTCACCGGCACGGCTAGCTCCACCAGCCACCGCTACTTAAAACGCCAGCCACACCGACGGGAGCATCCACAATTCGTCCGCCCGAGACGCACGCAAACATGGCGCCACAGCCCAGCAAGCACGGCCGTTGCACTCGCCAGCTGGTCTTGTTCCTCCTCACCCTCCTCCTGTCGTCGTCAACCGCGGCCGTTTGTCGTCATGAAAAGTCTTCGTCGGATAGTGGAGCACTATCCGCTATGCAGTAATGTAGTGTAAGAATAATGTATATTTTATTTGAGGAGCCTCTATTATTTTTCTCAAGTAACGGCTTTATGTCTGAATAGTTGACGTTTACTTTGAAAAGCAAGCAGCATAGATAGAGACCGATGGACTGGGTCGGTCAACCGGGGCAAGCCTGTTCGCTTCGTCATATTTGACTTATAAGTCATGTCTTATCAGCTAATGAATATTATTTTTCTCACGTTAAACCAACCAACAGTACTTTCAGCCATGGCTTATAAGCCAAACAAGTCCAAACGAATAGGGCGAGGTGTTACCGGGCAGCAAATATGCATAATTAATCCCCTTATCTTATAACGAACAATGAGGGGCACATCTACTATCAGATTAGCAGTGTAAATTTAACAAACTACTTGCACAATTGACACGACGATTTACGTGAAAAACTTTCTTAAGGTGAACCACGGGACCAATCGGTCCACTCCAAGCTTCCACTATCATCAATAATAAGTACAATGAATCTTCTCTATAGCATCTAGAGGATTACAACAACAATACATTCATCATGTTACAAGCTTGGGATAAACTACAACCACAACCTTCTAACAAGAGGAATGACAACACCAAATAGAGAAATCACATATTCTGTCCCTGTCAGAGATATGGGCCATGGGTACCTGCACCGCCCGTATATATGACTACCACCAAGCTATCGGCCCAGCAGCCGTCAAGGGGGAAGCCCGCAAGGGCTGACGCGATCAACCAACGTGGGGATCAAGGCAAACCAAGGCGGGTGTACCTGGACGATAGCTAGGATCAATCTGTTGCGCATATCGTGTAACAAACTAGGAACACAATCTGCTAGCCCGATCACCCTCCCTGTAACCCTACCTCTCCTGCCTATATAAAGGAGGGTAGGGACCTCATGCATGGGATCCAATCTTCCACATATTCCATATGTCTCGTAGCTAGGAGCAACAGCCCCTGTAACTGAGCATACGAATACAAGAGCAGCCGCACCACTGAAGTAGGGTTTAGCGTGCACCGCGTCCCGAACCAGTATAAATCTTTGTGTCTCATGTGCTACCATCTGATTTCATCTACGCGATCACGTTGCTGGATATTGCCGGAGCAAAACAATCTGACAGTCCCACTTGATAATCAGTTCATATCTCTCAAACTATAGCTCCAATGTGCACTAATTTCTGTAGGCATGTAGATCTATGAGTGCCCTGACCACTGACCAAGTTTCAGCTCAATCAAACACCGTTTCACCACCCAAATCAATCATCTACCAAAAATACTTAGTCTTGAAACTGTTGTAACTAGAGCTGACAAAACCCTCTCGAATCTGATGCTTTACTCAACCAATCTTCAAACCAATGGAATAGATCAAAGTAGTCTAAGTGTAGAATGAGCTCACCAAAATTTATGCCTATCCAAACACATTTGAGCCTTCAATCACAAGCTTGAAGACGATTGGGTCAGAGCCACCAAATCTGAACAGATTTGCTTCTCCTTTTTTTCCTCTCTCTTCTCCCTCATGTTGTGTTGTGTGTGTTCTACTCCCTCACTCTCCAAGTGCAGCAACAGGTGAAAAGGAGTTGGGGGTTTATGTGTTTCACACCCCTTCTCAACAAACGATCTCAACCAAAATTAATTGTGCACAAGCACTGGTCTTATGCGCTGTTTTTGCTACGCTCCAAATCATCGTCTATGTGGTGGGATAGCTCAACAGTTACTGCTACTCCCTCTATCCATAAAAAGATGTAACTGTGAGATTTATATATAAGTTAAACTAGCTTGACTTTTATCAAGTTTATAGTGAATAATATTAACATTTATATCTCCAACTAAGTTAACTATAAAAATATATTTCATAGTTAATTCAATAGTACTTATTTTGTATCATAAATGTTAGCACTTTTTAGTTGGATTAAATTAAGTTCAGGCCAATGGTGGCAGCTTAATTTAGTTCGGCTATTGAAGGGTCAATGTGCTACACTTTGCCGCTCTTGTACAGTATGTGCAGGGCTCTGACTCCGCCCAACACCAACTTGCCAACATTAGCAATTGCTGAAACCAATGTTTTTGGCTTTCCAGCAACACTGTTGTAGCGGAGCTAGAGCCTCGAGGAGCCTGACAAAGGAGACCTAAGAGCAACTCCACCGGATTGAACATCCATTCTCCCTAAAATGTCAGTATAGGAGATTGAGAAAATAAGATTAAAGAAGATAGGGAGTGTATGTTGCAATAGATTGAGAAAAGGAGAGTGTTTGGTTGGCTGCCACCACTAGCCGCACTACAGTAAAGTCTGCCACACACTGCTAATTATGGATGAAAACGGTACGGATATTTATTCGACTGTCCGTTCGACCGAACAAATATGAACACTTATCTGGATAGTTACTCGGATATCCGTAATTTTTTTCGGATACGGATAATAAAACGGATATCTTAGGCGGATATCAAATACGGATGTAATATCATCGATATCCGGCGGATATCGGATAATCCGGGTAAGTATCGGATATATCCGGATATTATTCAAACGGATATTATCCGGATATTATTCAAACGACCTTGGATGGAGAAATGATCAAAATAAAAATTGTAGATCTCAAAAAATTATGAAACTTTGTTGTTTACAACTTTTTCGTTTGAAATCATTTAGTGCTTAAAAATTTAAACCATCCAAACTTTCTCAAATGGAAAAACTAGTTTATAGGCGTCAAAATTTAAAAATCACAAATTTGAACCATCCAAACTATCTCAAATGGAAAGTTGACCAAAACAACAATTGTAGATCTTGATAAGTTGAACAAACTTGGTAGTCAAAACTTTTCAATTTGAAGTCATTTAGAGTTCATAATACTAGAGTCAAAGTGTTGTTTCTTCATTTGACCATATTTGACTTGGTCAAACTTGCTCAAATGAGACACTAAATGACCTCAGATGAAAAAACTCTGAATACCAAGTTTGATCATCTCAACAAGGTCTACAATTGTTACATAGCTCATTTTTCTATTTGAGAAAGTTTTATCAAACACTAGTCAAAAATTCTTCAATCTCATAGACTTTCTGAAACTATTTCACACACTTATGAAATTTGAACTATATTTTGTTCAAACTTTCTCAAATGAAAAAATGGCCTATATAAGGATTGTAGATCTTGATGAGCTGAACAAACTTGGTATTCAAAACTTTTCAATTTGAGACAATCTAGAGTTCCGAAAACTAGTCTGTAAGCGTCAAAATTTAAAAATCACAAATTTGAACCATCCGAACTATCTCAAATGGAAAGTTGACCAAAACAACAATTGTAGATATCGATGAGTTGAACAAACTTGGTATTCAAAACTTTTCAATTTGAAGTCATTTAGAGTTCATAAAACTAGAGTCAATGTGTTGTTTTTTCATTTAACCAAATTTGACTTTGTCAAACTTGCTCAAATGAGACACTAAATGACCTCAGATGAAAAAACTCTGAATACCAAGTTTGATCATCTCAGCAAGATCTACAATTGTTACATAGCTCATTTTCCCATTTGAGAAAGTTTTATCAAACACTAGTCACAAATTCTTGAATCTCATATAGACTTTCTGAAACTATGTCACACGCTTGTGAAATTTGAACTACATTTTATTCAAACTTTCTCAAATGAAAAAATGGCCTATATAAGGATTGTAGATCTTGAATCCATGACCATGACTCCATGAAACCCATGAAGCCATGAGCTTGGCTATTTCTACTCATGCCGCGAAGATTGGTGCTTGTATGATGTATCTGTATCTTTATCTTATTTGTTGCTTTACTCTTTAGTCTTTCAAATTTAATCTAGATGGATTATGTACTCATAGAGTGGTGTAATGGTTTATGACGAATGATATATATATATATATATATATATATATATATATATATATATATATATATATATATATATATATATATATATATATATATATATAGTCAATATCCGAATAGATATTTGTATCCGACCTTCTTGAATCCGATTCATACCGTATTCGATACTCATTATTCAGATCCGTGAATCGAAGTCAATCCGTATTCGTATATGTATCCGAACGCTATCCGTGTCCGAATTCGAATCCGAACAGAAATATGAAAACAAATATAATATGAGTGATATCCGTTCGTATTCGATCCGTTTTGTACATGCTAGTGTTGTTGTTTCGTTGCCTATTCAAGTTCAGCATGTCATTAATTTTGTACATGCTCTTGGTAGTATTTCTCGCCACTTGTGTGCTGTGAGTTTTTGGCTCCACAGACTCTGGTGCCGCCATAAACTCTGGAGCTTGGCATTGCTCGCTGCATCCAGAACCAAACGGGCCCAAGATCCACCCCTTTCATCCACAAACATATGGGACCAACGAGTCAGTGGCTCATTACATTATTTTTCTTCCACTCCTTTCCTATTCTCTTTCTTCTCTCACATCGTACAACACTCGACGGCCAAGGCGGTCTCGATGGCGCTGCTAGCCTCCTGCGCGCTACACGGGGGCGGACAAGCACGGTGTGATGGCTCACAGTTGGGCACACCGATGTCTGTTGCCTACGACGCTGTACCGCTGCTCAACGGCTGATGCGATAGGCCCGCCTGCCGCATAGCAGGGCCTGCATGGCTCGCCGACCCGGCCCCTAATGCAGCGACTGGGGATGCTCCAACAAATCTCTGGCTCGGATTGACTTGGATCAAGTGGTGGCGTGAAAAACCTGTTGTGGAGGTGGAAAGGGATTGAAGCAGTCTCTCCCTTCCTCGTGGGACGGAGGAGAGATTTCAGAAGATTTTGAAAAATTTATGGAAAGAGGATGAGAAAGGGGATCTACAAAAGCTGTTTTTTTTCATTTTTAAAAAGTCAAAGTGACATATAATTTGGAACGAATGGAGTATAAACAAATCACAAGATAACAAATACGACGTGGCTTCAAGTTTTCATGACGTTTAAGAAAATTGGTTTTTTAAAGCTTATTCTCCTATACGATGGTTTTTAGAGAAAGATGATCTTTTTTCTCAATTTGATGGACATGCTCTAATTAGCCAGGCTGATGTTTGCATGGAAAAGTAGTATGCATCTCGTGTGCGTATATATAACCCGTAGCGTCCCTTCTTCGTTACTCCCAGTCTCAGTCAAAACAGCTCGGAAGCAGGCAAGCAGCTACACTTGCTCCCATGATACTTTGATAGAAAGCAACGCCGCTCCGTCAGAGCAATCGGTAGTAGAGCAAATATGCTAGATTATCAGATCGTGGATAGAACTTAGGCCTGGTTTAGTTGGGCGAAATTTGGGAATTTAGCTACTGTATCTTTTTTGTTTTTATTTAACAATTAGTGTTCAATCATGGACTAATTAGGCTCAAAACGTTCGTCTCGCGATTTCCCACCAAACTGTGCAATTAGTTTTATTTTTCATCTACATTTAATGTTCCATGCACGTATCGCAAGATTCGATGTGATGGTTACTGTAGCACTTTTTGAAAAAACTTTTTGGAACTAAACAATACGTTCTCCGTCGGGCTCGGGTCCTGCGAGACGCTGTCAGTTTAATATTTAAGCTAGTCGGATTGGTCTAGCGCTCCTGCGTCAAACCGCTGGCCGGGGATCAAACTCCCTCGAGGGCGATTTACGCTGGCCGGAGGAAAAAAAAAATCCACTCGCTTGCTCTGCGTTTTCCAAAAGCACAAGTTGAGGACCGGCCCACTCACAGGGTTACGAGCCCTTGTGTGCGGGTAGAATATGGGATTCGGAGGTTTTTCTCGACCTACGTGAGAGGTCTCCTTCTTAAAGCGTAAAGTTTCGGGGTTGTCTAGCCACCAGATGATCGAGTTTTTTTTAAGCACGCGCAGACTGGATAAAAGATAGGTACGCACAGCAGATGGTCTCTCTGCTTCGTTTTTGCTCGTGACGTAACTAATTGAGTAATCGTGGTGGTGCATGAAACCATGCATGTGAGAATTTTTTAACACTTTTTTTAAACTATTTTTAAATCTAATACTGTTTGTTTTTTATTTTCAAATCTAACACTTTTGGCCGAGCCTATTGCCATGGCGCGGCGACCATGCATGGTGGCACGGTGGGAGGATGACATGGCGAAGACCGGAGGCGCTGACCGATAATGTGGCAGGGTCTGTCGCGCCACCGATCTTGACGCGACACTGACGTGCTCCGATCGGTGGCGCGGCAGAGCCTTGGGACAAAAGGTGGAGCAGTTGAAAGCGGCAGAGACGTCGATGGCTTGGCAGAGAGAGAGAGAGCGTCGATGGCTTTCAACTGCTCCATCTTCTGTCCCATGTCTCTGCTCTCTCTGCCAAGCCATCGACGCCTCTACCGCTTTCAACTGCTCCACCTTATGTGCCCATGGCTCGCGCCGCGCCACCGATCGGTAGCGTCGTCGATTGTCGCGCCAAGATCGGTGGCGTGGCAGACCCTGCCACGTCACCGGTCAGCGTCCCCGGTCTTCGCCACGTCATCCTCCCGGCGCGGCTAAAAGTGTTAGATTTGAAAATAAAAAATAAACAGTGTTAAATTTAGAAATAGTTTACAAAAAAATGTTAAAAATAAAAAAAAATCGCATGTGACACTAGCTTTTGAAGTTACTACGAAAGTTCTAGCCTAGCTTCAACGTTCTAATAGCCAATGGGTCGGTCATCGCCTCATCGGTGTCCCTATCCTCCTCACCGTCACCGGCACGGCTAGCTCCACCAGCCACCGCTACTTAAAACGCCAGCCACACCGACGGGAGCATCCACAATTCGTCCGCCCGAGACGCACGCAAACATGGCGCCACAGCCCAGCTAGCACGGCCGTTGCACTCGCCAGCTGGTCTTGTTCCTCCTCACCCTCCTCCTGTCGTCGTCAACCGCGGCCCTCGCCGCCGTTGTCCCCACCTCCTACTCCTCCCACTGCTCCTCCCCGTCCCCTGCAGCCCCCGAGACGCACGCAAACAGTGAAATCCGGCAGCAGCAGCAGGTTTCCGCGTCGATCTGGAGGATGGACCCGCAGCGCATCGTTACGCTCTTCTGTGTCTTCACCGTCTTTTGGAGCCTCCGAGCCGGTAGGAGGAACCGCGAGGAACCTCGTGCCATGTCAATGGCCATGCACGTCGTTATTATTTTCCTGGGGTGCGTCGCGTTGGAGTTCATCCTGTCGCACTGGGTGTTTTTCCTTGTCACGTTCGTTCACATGTTTAGCTAGTGGCCTGAGGCATGCATGCACATGTTCATATTGAGGCGACGAGGCTGATCCTTCAGTTGGTCGTCGTCTGATCCATATGATACGCGCTGTGTGGAGACTTAGGAATCGGGCAAACCGCCATAGCCCACGTCGTTTGCTTAACACTCCTATTTGTAATCTATTGGTCGTATACTTTATGGAATTATCAAACCAGAAAAGCTGCAACGTTTATTTTCAGTTTTTCATTCACGCAGCACAAAACATCGTCTCGCGCTATCTGTGTGCTCTGTATTTGTCAACCAGATATCGCGTCTCTGTATGTCCTCACTTTTTTTTTAATTGCTGCGATCGGCAGCTCGCCACAACATTTTAACACCTCGATCGATACTGCTCGCAAACAGGAACAATCGATTCTCTCCAGCAACGGTATATGCTCAAGCTGAATCACCCTATGCAGTTATGCTGGTAGCCTGGTACCCAATGCAAATAAAAAGAAATAAGGGCATGCTTGATTTTCACCGAAATGTACCGTGCGCTAGCCAAACTTTGGTCATCAAAATTGGTGACCATGGTTTTTGGCCACCAAAATGAACTAGCATGGACAAATGAGAGGGCTGCCAAGCCAAAATTTAGCACCCAAACGAGGCCAATTCTGGTCAAAGGAGCCAAAGTTTGGCTTGGCATCCTTTGGAATATTTAGAGGTATTTGGGACTGCTCCACAAACTCTACCGTAGAGTAGTTCCAAAAAAACTGAAGTTTGTTTAGCACCTCTTTAGGTGCTTTTCACAATTGCACCATTTTTCCTCGAACAGAGTGCGTGGAGCTGAAACCGTTTAGCTAACAAACGTGGAGCGGAGCAGTCCCAAACACCGCCTTAAGCAACCAAACAAGTATCTCATATATGTGCCGGTAACCGGTAAATGAACCCATACGGATAAAACACCGTGACTTCGAGTGTCTATGTTAGTTATAATGTTCCCGATATGCGATAAATGTTATTCTAGTGTCTTAGTTGGATACATGCTATATATTATAATCGAAAGTTTGTCATCCAAGTGCCATATTTGGGGCATGGTTTTCAATAAGGGCGGGCAAGACTTCAGCAAAATAGATTAACCAAATCCAAACAAAAACCGAGTTTAAACGAAAAAGTTGATTACCGAAATTTTCGTGAACTATTCAGTGAAAACTTTTTTGCGCTATTCAGTCGGTGATTTATCCGATTTTGAGCTGGTATTAACCGAATTTCTTTGTGACCATTATATTAAACACTAAAACAGTGTCCAGTGCATATTTAAATGTATTTCTATGATACTTTCTTTGTTAGAAACATTCTTTGTTGCTTTTTCTTTTGTTTTATTGTATGATGCATTTTTTGTTTGGTGGTTTCCAATACAATTATATTGTTGCATTGTCTCCTGTAGAACTATAATATGTACTACGGTTAACCAAATCAAACCGATTTAATAAAAAACGACGTTGGTCTGCTATTAGTTTTTTGGCAACAAATTTAGTTAACATTTTGCCAAAATCGAAATTATTGATAACTGATTTCACCGAATGGCAAGCCTAGTTCACAGTAGTACGGATTTAGCATACAAATCTTCAATGCTTCGTTGTTGTGAAATCAATTTGTACAACAAATCAACATCCAACGACTCGGACTGGGCGACCGCGGCACGGTGGGCCATGGCGCCGCCACATGCGTCCCAACCCACCAGCGATTGGGTGAACGCGGTGCGGCAGGCCAAGGCGCTGCCGCGCGCATCCTCGTTCACCAATGTGCCGCCACGAAGACGCAGACGCATCTCGCGACCGGACTCTGAGGGGTGGAGGGAGATGCTGCCCAACAAGCGGACCCGCCGACGGCCGTTCGCGTCACTAGAAGCAAGCGGCCACGTCAGCGCGGCATCCCGAAGCCGTTGCGCGACCGGTGCCTGAACTGCTTATCCTTCACCCACTGCATCGCTGCCTGCCGCGCGCATCACGTACGATGCTTGCAAACCGAAGAATCTCCGAAGAAGTTTCATGATTTCGTGAAGAGGCCGACGAGGTGGTAAGCATCGTACTTGACAAACTTGCGCGAAACCTCCTCATTTTTTTATCACAGCCTCCACATATGATATCATGACATCTCGACAAGTTTCAAGATTTTTGGTATTCGTTTGCTTTTTATAGAATTTAAAAACAACTCGACCACAAGTTCGTGGTCATGTTTCATGAATATGATGTTCGAAATTGGTGGTATGTTCCTGGATACGGCCTCACATTATACTAAATAACATGAATATCATTTTCCATTCATTTTTTTCATTATTCGAATGACTAGTAGTTATAATTTGAATTATCCAAGAAAATTCAATTAAATAAAATAAATTAAAGAAATATAGAAAAAGTCCGAGAAATGTGCCATGTTGGAACATGGAGTAGCATGTATTGTATGAGGACTACAGAAAAAGTTTGGGGGCAGGAAGAAAAAAAATAGAAACGGTTTGCCGAGTGTCTGCGTTTGGCGCTCGACAAAGGAGCATCTTTGCCGAGTGCTAGGACGGCTGGCACTCGGTAAAGAATTTTAATTTTTTTAAAAAAATCCCTCTTTGCCGAGTGCCAGACCAGATGGCACTCGGCAAATAATTTAAAAAAATACTTTGCCGAGTGCCAGATCGAGGACACTCGACAAAGGTTTTTTTTTTAAAAAAAAAACCTCTTCACCGAGTGTCAGACCAGGTGGCACTCGACAGAGAATTAAAAAAACAAAAAAAAAATATTTTACCGAGTGCTAGATGCGAGGCTATCGGCAAAGGGGATTTAACCGCGCCGGCCCAGCTGGCCCACACACACCGCATACACGCACGCAGGCCGCCGACCGCGCCAATGCCAGCGCCAGCGCCGCCGCCGCCCCCGCCCGCGCCAGCGCCGCTCTACAACTAAAACACATTTGTAAGGGAATCGTCGACCCGGCGTGCGATGCCTCGCTCGCTCGAGCGCTTCACCCCTACGACCGAGCATCTCCAAGAGTTCCTTAAACCCACTCCTAATCCTTGGTTTTTAGAAACAAGAGAAAAAAATCTCTCTCCAACAGTTTCTAATATCTTCTCTTAATTTTTAGGCACTTGGTAAACTGAGCCAGGCGCGAGTATCTTTCCGCGCTCGCAGCCTAGCGCGAATCGGCGGCTTCCCGCGCGGCATCAATTTGGCGCCCCTCCTTTTGCCGCGAATCGGTCCTTGGCGCGCTCGTTCATCGCAGTTGCGTCGGATCTCGGAGACATACGAAGGAAGCCACTCCTCCGTCGGCATCCAGAAGAGGTTCGATGCCGCTACTGTGAGGTGCTGAGGTACGTACGATCGGCTTTTCGTCTTCGCAGTATTGGTCTCCTCTCCCTCCGATCTGCTTTTGGATCTTCACGGTATTCTCGCGTGCTCCGTCGTGTCGTCGCCGTCGTCGTGGCAGTGTTTGCCGCTGTATCTGACTGACGCGTTACACGCAGTGGTAGTGCAGCGTATCTGCTCGGTCCTCCTTCCGATGACTGACGCGGTCCTCCTTCCAATGACTGTGTTTGCTGCTGTATCTGACTGACGCGTGACACATATGAGTTTCCAATGACTGTATTTGCCGCTGTATCTGACTGACTGTGTTTCCAATGACTGTGTTTGCCATCCAGAACCCAAGCACCATGAGTCATGGGTCATTTCGTAATGATTTTGCATGATTAAGAAAGGGAAATACTTTGGTAATGATTTCTTTGTTCATATTTGCAGGCTCGTCGCAATGTCCGGTGGTGGATATTGGACTGATTTGGTCACAGGATTTGAGGGTGTTCGTTCTTTGGACGAGTTCAACTTTCCCATGACACAGGAAACGCACACATATGAGGACGTGCAGGTAGGAGCTGGTGTTGAAGAACATGAAGTGCAGGCAGTAGCAGGTGCTGAAGTTGTAGAAGTACAGTCCAGTGCTGGTGGTAATAAACGCCCACGCGTTCCAAGGCCAAACGCCAAGAGGCAAAAAAATTCATTCCGGACGAGGATGTAATTGTTGTCTCAGCTTGGTTGAACGTCAACAAAGATCCCGTGCAAGGTGCTAATCAGTCTCATTCCTCCTTTTGGCGTAGAATTTATGATTACTATGAGACCCACAGGAAGTCATTTGCAAGCCGAACAGAGAGTTCACTAATGCATAGATGGATGTATATTTTGGAGAATGTCAACAAGTATTGTGCTTGCTATGATGCGATTGAGCGTAGAAGCAGAATAGTACTCACGTCGCTGGCTGGAGTGTAGACGTAGATGGATGTATATTTTTCCTCCGAGCATCTCCAAGAGTTTCCTACATTTTTCTCCTAAAAAGTTGTAGTTTGGCAACTCCTAAAAAGATATTAGGAGAAAAAAAGACAGTCATCTCCAAGAGTTTTTAATAAATAACATCTAAAAAATCAAATTGAGCTTTTTCTGGCTTTTTTTATTTTTTGTCACGGGAAACATATCGGCTGCCGTACCTTGAGGCCACGATCTCCCTGCCGCCGCCGCCAAGTCCCAGCCAAGGCATCCACCACCCAGCCGGCTGCCGCCTCCTTCCAGCCTGCGACGCGAGTACTACTACTGCTTCTACACTCCAGCCAGCGACGTGAGTACTATTCTGCTTCTACGCGACGTGAGTACTATTCAGGGCAACACCTCTCGCTGGCTATGCTGACAAAAACGTCACAGGAAAACAAGTACAGCCCATAGTTTTGTGCCAAGCTAAACGACGAGGAGAGATATTTTAGCCATAATCAACTATCTTAAAGAGCTTTCTGGGTGCCGAATCTATGCCAGTTTGTTTGCAGGTGAGCTGGTAGTATGCTCCTTGACACCTATTATATATCTTTTAGTTTCATCTTATATTGGGATCTCATCCTTGGTAATTTGATAGCCCTTTCTAACCTACCAAGGTTCAACTGTTCGTGTGGTGGGTGGCACACCACATTTTGTATAAAAAAACTTCAAGAACATCAACTGCAGTATTAACTTTATTACTTGACAGAGTGGTCTGAGACTGTTTGTTTATGTTTCTCAATGCAGAATCAAACAGAGTCAGAGAGTTTTGTCAAAAGAGAGAGAGAGAGAGTCAGAGAGGCACACCTTAAATTGAAAACAATTGTGCACACTATTCTACTATTCTGCCTCGGTAGAATCATGGCGTTTGGCAAATCTCTGTTGCAAAGAGAATTAGAAGATTCCTCATCAGACGACAATGATTGTCTCGTCATGTTAGCAGCTGCAATTGTTGAAACATATTCAAATAAAAAAAGAAGACATGGTGGTTCTGTTCTAGGGCATAAAGTTATTTATCGAGATAGAGAAGGCGGACACCAAAGGATGTTTCAAGATTACTTGGCTGATGATCCGACATATGGCCCAGATTTATTCCGTCGGAGGTTTGTGCGCATTCACTTGTGATATGATCACTAGTACGCTAAGTAATTATTCTTACATTTATTTTATTTTTTAATTTCAGGTATAGGATGAGCTGGACCTTTTCAATGCGATAATGAATGTCTGTAGAATCATCACGATGACTACTTTGTCCAAAAAAGAAGTGCAGCCAATGTTCTTGGATTAAGTTGCTTTCGAGAAAAGTCACAAGAAGATTTCGTATGCTAACATATGGAGTTCCAAATGATGCTACGGATGAGTATGTTCGCATTGGAGAAAGTACCGCAATTGAGAGCCTCACGAGGGTTCGTTGCTTGCGCTTGTTGATTTATTTGAAGAAGAATACCGAGATATCCTAATGAGGTCGACACAATGACGCTTTATCGGCACTTTCGGTGAGCAAAATGGTTTTCCCGGTATGTTAGGGTCCATCGATTGTATGCATTGGGCGTGGAAGAATTGTCTCAGAGAGTGGCGAGGCCAAAGATAAGGGGCATATGGAGGAGCCCACTATTATTTTGGAGGCTGTTGCTTCCAACGATCTTTGGATATGGAATGCCTTTTTGGAATGCCCGGTCTCATAATGACATCAATGTGCTTCTTCACCGGTCTCCTTTATTTGCTAAGGGCCGAGGGCAGAGCTCTCCCGAGGTGAATTATACCATAAATGGTCATGATTATACGATGGGTTATTATCTAGCCGATGGTATATACCCATCATGGGCTACTTTAGTGAAGTCCATTTCTCAACCTATGAGGAACAAGAACAAATATTTTGCCAAAGCACACGAAAGCGCGTGAGTAAGGATGTCGAAAGAGCTTTTGGGGTTCTGCAATCAAGGTTCGCCATTGTTCGAGGAGCAGCTCGTTTATGGGACACGGAGACACTGGGCAACATCATGAAAGCTTGTGTCATTATGCACAATATGATTGTCGAGGATGAGGGAGTCGTTGACCCTACTGAGCGGTTCGATTACGGTGGCCAAAATGTGGAACCTTGTCATGAGAGTAATCGCACCCTCGATGAATTCATTGAAGCGCATAAAGGATCGAGACAAGGAAATACACCACCAGCTTAAAAGCGCACCTCATAGAGCACCTCCGCAAGATTTTCCTGATAAATATTAAGTTCATAGGACTTCTATGTATTTATTAGCATGAGTACTTTTTCTCCTTCAAATTGCAATCAGTACTTTGTTTGTCCTAAGTTTGATTATAAACAATTTTCCATTCTCTCAAAATCAGATTTGTGCACTTGTGTCATATAATTTAAAATTTTCTTCTTTCTCGAAATACCATGCAGCCGGTCAGTACCAATCAACATCAGCTACAGTACCATGCACTTGTGTATATACGAACACATATGTCCATCTATAATTCACCCATGAGACCTTGACTAGCACCAAGTACCAATCAATTTCATGGCCACGTATACAAAGGTTCACCTGAATATAAATAATACATATTAAAAACACTTGACCATATATGATAAAGCAAAGGTTCACTCAATTCCAAAATTAAATGGCTATAGGAAAAAAAATCACATGAACTAGTTTTAATTAAGCCAAACGACGATCAACAATCTTCTGCTTTGCATAATCTGTAGTAAATCGCTGTCAGAAGGGGTCAAGACGCTAATGTCCATTGCCATTATTTTTTCTTCCTTTTCGATCGTGTCATTTTCCACCTTCCGCAATTCAGCTTCTACCTTTTTTTTTTCTTCTAATGCCAGCGCCTTTTCTCTAGCTCAAGTGAAGCCATGTGCCTCTCCTCTTTCTTCTTCTCTTTCTCCATGTCAAATGCCTCCTTCTTCGCCCACATTTTGTCCAAAGCCTCCATGCAAGCTTCACCTCCTCCTCGCCTTAGAGCATCTTTTTGCCTTCTTCTCGTCCCCCTCGTGGCCTCTTTCGGCTTCGGACTGGAGGTGCAATCTCAAAGACATCTTCAAAGGACGTTGACTTGTACATTCGTGGGAGTGAGTCAGGCGAACCTTTTTTTCTTGTTACCGCTTGCTTCAGCTCTGCCAGCCCTTCTCTTGGCCTTCCACTTCTCTTCATCCTTCAAAATGTTCCAAAGACCTTTGAGAGTGAATGTCTTCTCACCGCTCATTCCTTGGAACATAGTTAATGCTTCGTAAACCCGGAAACATATGTGTTTATTAAATATCAACGTGTATGTCTTCTAAGATTACTGAAATAAGAAAAAGAATTACCTTGTCATGAATGGTTTTTTCACTTTGATTTCTACGCTCAATCGCATCATAGCAAGCACAATACTTGTTGACATTCTCCAAAATATACATCCATCTATGCATTAGTGAACTCTCTGTTCGGGCTTGCAAATGACTTCCTGTGGGTCTCATAGTAATCATAAATTCTACGCCAAAAGGAGGAATGAGACCGATTAGCACCTTGCACGGGATCTTTGTTGACGTTCAACCAAGCCGAGACAATAATTACATCCTCGTCCGTAATGAATTTTTTTGCCTCTTGGTGTTTGGCCTTGGAACGCTGTGGGCGTTTACCACCACCAACCTTCGGATCAGATTTCTACAACTTCAGCACTGCCATCGCTCGACTTCATGTTCTTTCAACACCAGCTCCTACCTCGCACGCCCTCATATGTGTGCGTTCACATGTCATGGGAAAGTTGAACTCGTCCCAAAGAACGAACACCCTCAAATCTCAGTGACTAAATCACCCAATATCCACCACCGGACATTGCGACGAGCCCGCAAATATGAACAAAGAAATCATTACCAAAGTATTTCCTTTCTTAATCATGCAAAATCATTACGAAATGACCCATGACTCATGGTGCTTGGGTTCTAGATGGCAAACACACATCATTGCAAACACCCGACGAATGACATAACAAATACAAATCATTGAAACTCATATGTGTCGCTAGCGTCATCGATACAATCTGAAGAAAACACGATCATTGAAGGAGGACCGCGTCGACCATCGGAAGGAGGACCGAGCGATACTGTTGCAGACTACCATCACTGCGTAACGCGCGTCGGTCGACATAACAAAAACACCGCCATGACGACGATGGCGACGACACGACGAGAGCACGCGAGAATACCGGTGAAGATCCAAAAGCGATCGGAGGAGAGGAGACCAATATCAAAGACGAAAAGCCGATCGTCGTACCTCAAGACCTCACAAGAGCGCGGCATCGAACCTCTTCTCGATGCCGACGGAGGAGTGGCTTCTTCAGATATGTCTCCGAGATCCGACGCAATCTGCGATGAACGAAGCGCGCCAAGGACCGATTCGCGGCAAAAAGGAGGGGCGCCAAATTGATGCCGCTGAAGCCGCCGATTCGCGCTAGGTCATGAAGCGAAAGATACTCGCTACTGCCTCGGTTTACCAAGTGCCTAAAAATTAAGAGAAGATATTAGAAACTGTTGGAGAGAGATTTTTTTCTCTTGTTTCTAAAAACCAAGGATTAGGAGTGGGTTTAAGGAACTCTTGGAGATGCTCGGTCGCAGGGGTGAAGCGCTCGAGCGAGCGAGGCATCGCACGCCGGGTCGACGATTCCCTTACAAATGTGTTTTAGTTGTAGAGCGGCGCTGGCGCGGGCGGGGGCGGCGGCGGCGCTGGCGCTGGCATTGGCGCGGTCGGCGGCCTGCGTGCGTGTATGCGGTGTGTGTGGGCCAGCTGGGCCGGCGCGGTTAAATCCCCTTTGCCGATAGCCTCGCATCTAGCACTCGGTAAAATATTTTTTTGTTGATTTTTTAATTCTCTGTCGAGTGCCACCTGGTCTGACACTCGGTAAAGAGGTTTTTTTTAAAAAAAAAAAACCTTTGTCGAGTGTCCTCGATCTGGCACTCGGCAAAGTATTTTTTTAAATTATTTGTCGAGTGCCATCTGGTCTGGCACTCAGCAAAGAGGGATTTTTTTTAAAAAAATTAAAATTCTTTGCCGAGTGCCAGCCGTCCTAGCACTCGGCAAAGATGCTCCTTTGTCGAGCGCCAAACGCAGACACTCGGCAAACCGTTTCTATTTTTTTTCTTCCTGCCCCCAAACTTTTTCTGTAGTCCTCATACAATACATGCTACTCCATGTTCCAACATGGCACATTTCTCGGACTTTTTCTATATTTCTTTAATTTATTTTATTTAATTGAATTTTCTTGGATAATTCAAATTATAACTACTAGTCATTCGAATAATGAAAAAAATGAATGGAAAATGATATTCATGTTATTTAGTATAATGTGAGGCCGTATCCAGGAACATACCACCAATTTCGAACATCATATTCATGAAACATGACCACGAACTTGTGGTCGAGTTGTTTTTAAATTCTATAAAAAGCAAACGAATACCGAAAATCTTGAAACTTGTCGAAATGTCATGATATCATATGTGGAGGCTGTGATAAAAAAATGAGGAGGTTTCGCGCAAGTTTGTCACGTACGATGCTTACCACCTCGTCGGCCTCTTCACGAAATCATGAAACTTCTTCGAGATTCTTCGGTTTGCAAGCATCGACGTGATGCGCGCGCGCGCAGCGATGCAAAGGTGAAGGATAAGCGCCTCAGCACCGGTCGCAAGAACGGCTTCGGATGCCGCAGCGACGTGGCCGCTTGCTTCTAGTGACGCGAACGGCCGTCGGCGGGTCCGCTTGTTGGGCAGCATCTCCCTCCACCCCTCAGAGTCCGGTCGCGAGATGCGCGTCATCGCCTTCGTGGCGGCACATTGGTGAACGAGGATGCGCGCAGCAGCGCTTTTTGCCTGCCGCACCGCTGCTCACCCAATCGCTGGTGGGTTGGGACGCGTAATGGCGCGCCATGGCCCACCGTGCAAGCGGTCGCCCAGTCCGAGTCGTTGGATGTTGATTTGTTGTACAAATTGATTTCACAACAACGAAACATTGAAGATTTGTATGCTAAATCCGTACTACTGTGAACTAGGCTTGCCATTCGGTGAAATCAGTTATCAATAATTTCGATTTTGGCAAAATGTTAACTAAATTTGTTGCCAAAAAACTAATAGCAGACCAACGTCGTTTTTTATTAAATCGGTTTGATTTGGTTAACCGTAGTACATATTATAGTTCTACAGGAGACAATGCAACAATATAATTGTATTGGAAACCACCAAACAAAAAATGCATCATACAATAAAACAAAAGAAAAAGCAACAAAGAATGTTTCTAACAAAGAAAGTATCATAGAAATACATTTAAATATGCACTGGACACTGTTTTAGTGTTTAATATAATGGTCACAAAGAAATTCGGTTAATACCAGCTCAAAATCGGATAAATCACCGACTGAATAGCGCAAAAAAGTTTTCACTGAATAGTTCACGAAAATTTCGGTAATCAACTTTTTCGTTTAAACTCGGTTTTTGTTTGGATTTGGTTAATCTATTTTGCTGAAGTCTTGCCCGCCCTTATTGAAAACCATGCCCCAAATATGGCACTTGGATGACAAACTTTCGATTATAATATATAGCATGTATCCAACTAAGACACTAGAATAACATTTATCGCATATCGGGAACATTATAACTAACATAGACACTCGAAGTCACGGTGTTTTATCCAGATGGGTTCATTTACCGTTACCGCACATATATGAGATACTTGTTTGGTTGCTTAAGGCGGTGTTTGGGACTGCTCCGCTCCACGCTTGTTAGCTAAACGGTTTCAGCTCCACGCACTCTGCTCGAGGAAAAATGGTGCATTGTGAAAAGCACCTAAAGAGGTGCTAAACAAACTTCAGTTTTTTTGGAACTACTCTACGGTAGAGTTTGTGGAGCAGTCCCAAATACCTCTAAATATTCCAAAGGATGCCAAGCCAAACTTTGGCTCCTTTGACCAGAATTGGCCTCGTTTGGGTGCTAAATTTTGGCTTGGCAGCCCTCTCATTTGTCCATGCTAGTTCATTTTGGTGGCCAAAAACCATGGTCACCAATTTTGATGACCAAAGTTTGGCTAGCGCACGGTACATTTCGGTGAAAATCAAGCATGCCCTTATTTCTTTTTATTTGCATTGGGTACCAGGCTACCAGCATAACTGCATAGGGTGATTCAGCTTGAGCATATACCGTTGCTGGAGAGAATCGATTGTTCCTGTTTGCGAGCAGTATCGATCGAGGTGTTAAATGTTGTGGCGAGCTGCCGATCGCAGCAATTAAAAAAAAAGTGAGGACATACAGAGACGCGATATCTGGTTGACAAATACAGAGCACACAGATAGCGCGAGACGATGTTTTGTGCTGCGTGAATGAAAAACTGAAAATAAACGTTGCAGCTTTTCTGGTTTGATAATTCCATAAAGTATACGACCAATAGATTACAAATAGGAGTGTTAAGCAAACGACGTGGGCTATGGCGGTTTGCCCGATTCCTAAGTCTCCACACAGCGCGTATCATATGGATCAGACGACGACCAACTGAAGGATCAGCCTCGTCGCCTCAATATGAACATGTGCATGCATGCCTCAGGCCACTAGCTAAACATGTGAACGAACGTGACAAGGAAAAACACCCAGTGCGACAGGATGAACTCCAACGCGACGCACCCCAGGAAAATAATAACGACGTGCATGGCCATTGACATGGCACGAGGTTCCTCGCGGTTCCTCCTACCGGCTCGGAGGCTCCAAAAGACGGTGAAGACACAGAAGAGCGTAACGATGCGCTGCGGGTCCATCCTCCAGATCGACGCGGAAACCTGCTGCTGCTGCCGGATTTCACTGTTTGCGTGCGTCTCGGGGGCTGCAGGGGACGGGGAGGAGCAGTGGGAGGAGTAGGAGGTGGGGACAACGGCGGCGAGGGCCGCGGTTGACGACGACAGGAGGAGGGTGAGGAGGAACAAGACCAGCTGGCGAGTGCAACGGCCGTGCTAGCTGGGCTGTGGCGCCATGTTTGCGTGCGTCTCGGGCGGACGAATTGTGGATGCTCCCGTCGGTGTGGCTGGCGTTTTAAGTAGCGGTGGCTGGTGGAGCTAGCCGTGCCGGTGACGGTGAGGAGGATAGGGACACCGATGAGGCGATGACCGACCCATTGGCTATTAGAACGTTGAAGCTAGGCTAGAACTTTCGTAGTAACTTCAAAAGCTAGTGTCACATGCGATTTTTTTTTATTTTTAACATTTTTTGTAAACTATTTCTAAATTTAACACTGTTTATTTTTTATTTTCAAATCTAACACTTTTAGCCGCGCCGGGAGGATGACGTGGCGAAGACCGGGGACGCTGACCGGTGACGTGGCAGGGTCTGCCACGCCACCGATCTTGGCGCGACACTGACGCGCCCTGATCGGTGGCGCGGCAGAGCCATGGGCACATAAGGTGGAGCAGTTGAAAGCGGTAGAGGCGTCGATGGCTTGGCAGAGAGAGCAGAGACATGGGACAGAAGATGGAGCAGTTGAAAGCCATCGACGCTCTCTCTCTCTCGCCAAGCCATCGACGCCTCGCCGCTTTCAACCGCTTCCACCTTTCCTCCCAGGCTCGCCACCACCACCGATCGGAGCACGCCGTTGTCGCGTCAAGATCGGTGGCGCGACAGACCCTGCCACATTATCGGTCAGCGCCCCCGGTCTTCGCCATGTCATCCTCCCGCCGTGCCACCATGCATGGTCGCCGCGCCATGGCAATAGGCGCGGCCAAAAGTGTTAGATTTGAAAATAAAAAACAAACAGTTTTAGATTTAAAAATAGTTTAAAAAAGTGTTAAAAAAATTCTCACATGCATGGTTTCATGCACCACCACGATTACTCAATTAGTTACGTCACGAGCAAAAACGAAGCAGAGAGACCATCTGCTGTGCGTACCTATCTTTTATCCAGTCTGCGCGTGCTTAAAAAAAACTCGATCATCTGGTGGCTAGACAACCCCGAAACTTTACGCTTTAAGAAGGAGACCTCTCACGTAGGTCGAGAAAAACCTCCGAATCCCATATTCTACCCGCACACAAGAGCTCGTAACCTTGTGAGTAGGCCGGTCCTCAACTTGTGCTTTTGGAAAACGCAGAGCAAGCGAGTGGATTTTTTTTTTCCTCCGGCCAGCGTAAATCGCCCTCGAGGGAGTTTGATCCCCGGCCAGCGGTTTGACGCAGGAGCGCTAGACCAATCCGACTAGCTTAAATATTAAACTGACAGCGTCTCGCAGGACCCGAGCCCGACGGAGAACGTATTGTTTAGTTTCAAAAAGTTTTTTCAAAAAGTGCTACAGTAACCATCACATCTAATCTTGCGATACGTGCATGGAACATTAAATGTAGATGAAAAATAAAACTAATTGCACAGTTTGGTGGGAAATCGCGAGACGAATGTTTTGAGGTTAATTAGTCCATGATTGAACACTAATTGTTAAATAAAAACGAAAGTGCTACAGTAGCTAAATTACCAAATTTTGCCCAACTAAACCAGGCCTAAGTTCTATCCACGATCTGATAATCTAGCATATTTGCTCTACTACCGATTGCTCTGACGGAGCGGCGTTGCTTTCTATCAAAGTATCATGGGAGCAAGTGTAGCTGCTTGCCTGCTTCCGAGCTGTTTTGACTGAGACTGGGAGTAACGAAGAAGGGACGCTACGGGTTATATATACGCACACGAGATGCATACTACTTTTCCATGCAAACATCAGCCTGGCTAATTAGAGCATGTCCATCAAATTGAGAAAAAAGATCATCTTTCTCTAAAAACCATCGTATAGGAGAATAAGCTTTAAAAAACCAATTTTCTTAAACGTCATGAAAACTTGAAGCCACGTCGTATTTGTTATCTTGTGATTTGTTTATACTCCATTCGTTCCAAATTATATGTCACTTTGACTTTTTAAAAATGAAAAAAAACAGCTTTTGTAGATCCCCTTTCTCATCCTCTTTCCATAAATTTTTCAAAATCTTCTGAAATCTCTCCTCCGTCCCACGAGGAAGGGAGAGACTGCTTCAATCCCTTTCCACCTCCACAACAGGTTTTTCACGCCACCACTTGATCCAAGTCAATCCGAGCCAGAGATTTGTTGGAGCATCCCCAGTCGCTGCATTAGGGGCCGGGTCGGCGAGCCATGCAGGCCCTGCTATGCGGCAGGCGGGCCTATCGCATCAGCCGTTGAGCAGCGGTACAGCGTCGTAGGCAACAGACATCGGTGTGCCCAACTGTGAGCCATCACACCGTGCTTGTCCGCCCCCGTGTAGCGCGCAGGAGGCTAGCAGCGCCATCGAGACCGCCTTGGCCGTCGAGTGTTGTACGATGTGAGAGAAGAAAGAGAATAGGAAAGGAGTGGAAGAAAAATAATGTAATGAGCCACTGACTCGTTGGTCCCATATGTTTGTGGATGAAAAGGGGTGGATCTTGGGCCCGTTTGGTTCTGGATGCAGCGAGCAATGCCAAGCTCCAGAGTTTATGGCGGCACCAGAGTCTGTGGAGCCAAAAACTCACAGCACACAAGTGGCGAGAAATACTACCAAGAGCATGTACAAAATTAATGACATGCTGAACTTGAATAGGCAACGAAACAACAACACTAGCATGTACAAAACGGATCGAATACGAACGGATATCACTCATATTATATTTGTTTTCATATTTCTGTTCGGATTCGAATTCGGACACGGATAGCGTTCGGATACATATACGAATACGGATTGACTCGGTTACGGATACGAATAATGAGTATCGAATACGGTATGAATCGGATTCGAAGAAGGTCGGATACAAATATCTATTCGGATATTGAGTAAAAGCAGCATATATATATATATATATATATATATATATATATATATATATATATATATATATATATATATATATATATATATATCATACGTGCGCAAACCATTACACCACTCTATGAGTACATAATCCATCTAGATTAAGCTGAAAGACTAAAGAGTAAAGCAACAAATAAGATAAAGATACAGATACATCATACAAGCACCAATCTTCGCGGCATGAGTAGAAATAGCCAAGCTCATGGCTTCATGGGTCTCATGGAGTCATGGTCATGGATTCAAGATCTACAATCCTTATATAGGCCATTTTTCATTTGAGAAAGTTTGAATAAAATGTAGTTCAAATTTCACAAGCGTGTGACATAGTTTCAGAAAGTCTATATGAGATTCAAGAATTTGTGACTAGTGTTTGATAAAACTTTCTCAAATGGGAAAATGAGCTATGTAACAATTGTAGATCTTGCTGAGATGATCAAACTTGGTATTCAGAGTTTTTTCATCTGAGGTCATTTAGTGTCTCATTTGAGCAAGTTTGACAAAGTCAAATTTGGTTAAATGAAAAAACAACACATTGACTCTAGTATTATGAACTCTAAATGACTTCAAATTGAAAAGTTTTGAATACCAAGTTTGTTCAACTCATCGAGATATACAATTATTGTTTTGGTCAACTTTCCATTTGAGATAGTTTGAACGGTTCAAATTTGTGATTTTTAAATTTCGACGCTTACAAACTAGTTTTCGGAACCCTAGATTGTCTCAAATTGAAAAGTTTTGAATACCAAGTTTGTTCAGCTCATCAAGATCTACAATCCTTATATAGGCCATTTTTTCATTTGAGAAAGTTTGAACAAAATGTAGTTCAAATTTTATAAATGTGTGACATAGTTTCAGAAAAGTCTATATGAGATTGAAGAATTTGTGACTAATGTTTGATAAAAATTTCTCAAATGAAAAAATGAGCTATGTAACAATTGTAGATCTTGCTGAGATGATCAAACTTGGTATTCAGAGTGTTTTCATCTGAGATCATTTAGTGTCTCATTTAAGCAAGTTTGACCAAGTCAAATTTGGTCAAATGAAACAACAACACTTTGATTCTAGTATTATGAACTCTAAATGACTTCAAATTGAAAAGTTTTGAATACCAAGTTTGTTCAACTAATCAATATCTACAATTGTTAAATATCAACGTGTATGTCTTCTAAGATTACTGAAATAAGAAAAAGAATTACCTTGTCATGAATGGTTTTTCCACTTTGATTTCTACGCTCAATCGCATCATAGCAAGCACAATACTTGTTGACATTCTCCAAAATATACATCCATCTATGCATTAGTGAACTCTCTGTTCGGCTTGCAAATGACTTCCTGTGGGTCTCATAGTAATCATAAATTCTACGCCAAAAGGAGGAATGAGACTGATTAGCACCTTGCACGGGATCTTTGTTGACGTTCAACCAAGCTGAGACAACAATTACATCCTCGTCCGGAATGAAATTTTTTTGCCTCTTGGCGTTTGGCCTTGGAACGCGTGGGCGTTTATTACCACCAAAGACCTGGATCAGTACTTCTACAACTTCAAACCTCTCTCGCTCAGCACTTCATGTTCTTCAACACCAGCTCCTACCGTGCACGTCCTCATATGTGTGCGTTTCCTATGTCATGGGAAAGTTTGAACTCGTCCAAAGAACGAACACCCTCAAATCCAGTCAGGACCAAATCAGTCCAATATCCACCACCGAATATTGCGACTAGCCTGCAAATATGAACAAAGAAATCATTACCAAAGTATTTCCTTTCTTAATCATGCAAAATCATTACGAAATGACCCATGACTCATGGTGCTTGGGTTCTGGATGGCAAACACAGTCATTGCAAACACAGTCAGTCGATACAGGTAGCAAATACAAATCATTGAAACTCATATGTGTCACGCGCGTCGATCCGATACAGCAGAAACAAACACAGTCATTGGAAGGAGGACCGCGTCGACCATCTAAGGAGGACCGAAAGCGATACGCCAGCACTACCATCGCGTGTAACGCGTCGGTCGAATCATACGGCAAACACCGCCACGACGACGGCGGCGACGACGACGGAGCACGCGAGAATACCGTGAAGATCCAAAAGCAGATCGGAGGAGAGGAGACCAATATCACAAGACGAAAAGCCGATCAGACGCGTTCCTCGGACCGCTACCTCTTCTGGATGCCGACGGAGGAGTGGCTTCCTTCGTATGTCTCCGAGATCCGACGCAACTGCGATGAACGAGCGCGCCAAGGACCGATTCGCGGCAAAAGGAGGGGCGCCAAATTGATGCCGCGCGGGAAGCCACCGATTCGTGCTAGGCTGCGAGCGCGGAAAGATACTCGCGCCTGGCTCAGTTTACCAAGTGCCTAAAAATTAAAAATTAGGAGAAGATATTAGAAATTGTTGGAGAGAGATTTTTTTCTCTTGTTTTTAAAAACCAAGGGTTAGGAGTGGGTTTAAGGAATTTTTGGAGATGCTCTAATATTTTTTTAGAGTTGCCAAACTATAACTTTTTAGGAGAAAAATGTAGGAAACTCGGAGATGCTTTGACTTCCTCGCACCGCTCCGCTCCTAATCGCGGTTACCGCACGCCCTCGGACGAACCCACGCCCCCTGCCGGGGCGTCTCCCACCCGCCCCGACGGTTCCAGCCGCCGTCGCCCCTGCCCTCTCCCCTCCACGCCGAGGACGTCCTGGCCGAGGGCGGATCCAACGATGAGGCATCTCGTCCGGTGAGCAGACTGTCGGCCGTCGCCCTTCGGCGGATCCAGCGACGAGGCAGAGCAGCTAGGGTGGAGGCGCTCGCCCTTGGTGGATCCGGCGAGGTGACATCTTGACCCAGGTTGATTTTGACATGTTGCTTTGCTTGAGATCTACTACTAACCTTAAGTACTTGTGTGACGCCCAAGCCGTTCCACTACAACGCCGCCGCCGCCCAACTACGTGGCCGTCGGCAGCTCGCTGCGGTTCAAGGTCGTCGACTTCGGCTTCGGACGGCCCGAGCGCGTCCGTAGCGGCGGGAACAAGAAGATCGACGTCATGGTGTACCTGTACCCTGGCCACGGCGGCAGCAACATCCATCTGGCGCTGCAGCTGGAGCCCATGTACAGGGTGGACTGGTGGAGAAGGACGTTCACTTCTTCCTGGAACAGGCGGCAGCCTACTGCGTAATTGTACTACTGCTGCTCTCTCTGTCACTGCCCACGCCATGCATCCAGTTCGTTGATCATGATTTATTAACATTATGTGTTGCTTGCTTATATATTGCTTAGTTCCTTGATTGTACAAGCTAGCCTGCTAGGCGTGTTGGATTGTACTATCTGTATTTGCTGGACTTGAGCGGAATAAGGAATTAAGGATGGATTGTATCTGCTGCACTAGCCTACTCAATGCACGGTATGCAGGTAAGCCGTTTGATGAAATGCCCCTTAAACTCAATCTAAGCAGTTCTGTACTGGTTGTTGCATTGACCCTCGCTGATGAGATGAATCAGTGCTCCAGTGATTCAAAATATCTTATCTTGGCTGGCATTTATATGGAAGAACCGTCGTTAACATGATGCTCTATATCTGCTCCTTTCCTTTTGAAGAACATGTCATTATTTTATTAGTTTGTTGCATGGTGCAGAAAAAAATACCTTATTTGGGATGTGCATTCTCTTCTGTTAATGCAGAATTCTGAGCACTCCAAATGAAGGAACTTGGCCACCTGTTGCTTCATTACTTGATAACAAGTCAACTTTTCCGAAGTGGCCACCCGTGGTAAGTAATAAACAAGTTCGTTTTATTATTGCAAATAGTGGGATGGGGATTTGAGTTGTGGGTGTGGATGAAAACTTTCAGTGTTTTGCGCTGTTATAGATAAGTTTGAGATCTCCTTTTTGAAAACTCAGTGATTTGGTAATTCAACGTTGCAGTGATTACCATTTTGTATGATTCTACTCTTATGCAAAACAAACTGAAGGGGTTGGTCACCCGCAGCACTCAGCTATGCTCGACAGCCTCCCTCTCAAGGTCAATAAATGCGTGGAGGTGCTCAGAGATATTTAGGTAATTCAAAAGCTAATCTTGTAACTTGTCCCATGGCGATGGTGCCATGGTGGTGTTTGCACAATGGTCTTTTCACTCTACTCTGTTTTGGGCATTGGAGTCAGTGGCCACATCTTAGCGTTGGAGTCAGTAGCCACAGTATTATTAATCTGACTGCTCTCTGTTGCCGTGTGCATGGTGCTCTCTATCCTATTGGATCCCAAAAAAGTTCATATCCTTGTGATAGAATCATTTGCTGCAGTAATGGCTAGCACGGAGGGGAGGAAGAGCATGCTTAAGCTGGCTGAAAGGATGGCGATGAGATTTTATGGTGGCGTCAAACACCCAATGACCCAAAGGCAGATTGGGGTGGGAACCGTGTTGTGTCTTCTAGATTTGGTATCTCAATCAATTTTGTAGTGTTAGCTGGCAAAGTTCTAGGTTTGGTATGTTATTGTATCGATAAAATATTTTGCAGATCTTACAAGGACCTACCACAACAGATGCATGTACTATTTTTTCTCTCTAGAAACATGTATGAGACCATAGATATCAAAGCTGTGTGCTTTTTAGAAACAAAAATTCCAGCGTATATGCCTTAATGTGATGTTGATGGTTATTATTGTTCAATGATGCATCCCATCTATCTGTTATATTTTAAAAGTAGGTGACATAATCTTTGACCATTTTGTTTGATCCTATTAATTATATTCTAATCATTGGATCCCGTAGTAACGCACGGGCATATATGTGATGTTGATGATGTTTGTTATATATATCTTCTGTTTGTTTAGATGGGATGTAAAAAAACAAATAAAAAAGGCTATTTTCAGTCATTTTGCCGAGTGCAATGGCCATGACACTCGGCAAAGTGACTACCTGGGAACATGCTTTGCCGGGTGCAAAGGCCATTGCACTCGGTAAACATCACAGATTTACCGAGTGCCACGGGTCAGACACTCGGCAAAGGTCGCCTGTTTGCCAAGTGTCTTGACAGGACACTCGGCAAATAGGCTACATTTGCCGAGTGTCTTGCCGGTGGCACTCGGTACAGTGGCCACCTTTGTCGAGTGTCTAAGTCAACGACGCTCGGCAAAGCGGCGACCTTTGCCAAGTGCTTGACCTTGACACTCGGCAAAGCCGCCGTCACGGTGGCGCTCGCCGTCACGGCGACTTTTCTTTGTCGAGTGTCAGATTAGCACTCGGCAAAGGCTTTGCCGAGTGCCCGATAAAGTGCACTCGGCAAAGAGGTTTTTGCCGATAAACTGTTTACCGAGCGCCTTTTGTCAAGTGTAACACTCGGCAAAGCCTTTGCCGAGTGTATATCGGTCTGGCACTCGGCAAAGAAGCTGAATCCGGTAGCGAAGGGACCAATGCTACCATGCCACAAAATGATAGCATGCGTTTCTAAGCAAAGTGGTCCGAATTTCAAGATGATTTTATTTATGCTATAATTAACTAGTATAACTAAAAGACAGTTGTTTGAACGGCAAAAAAAAACAGACACCTGAAATACAGGATTCACGTTAGAGATAAGCTTCGTTCGGCAACAAAATATGTTTAGTTTTGTTAAACGCGCTTTTCAGTAAAAAAAAAAGAAACTAAGGTCTCGCGGAACTCCGAAGCTATCCGCTGAACAATGGATAGATCGTCACTTTTCATCAATGTTAGACGGACGGTGACGTCCAATCGGCAAACATTCCCTTTATATTGCCGTGTTTGTGCCTCACCTTCCTCTACTTAAACACCAGCCACACCGACGAGACCATACCACACTTCATCATCACCAAGTTAAAGTGCTAAACATGGCACCACCGCCCAGCAATAATCCCCGCCATTGCACTCGCCAAGTCCGCATTGTGGTTGTGGTCCTGCTCCTCCTGTCGTCCATCGCCACCACCCTCGCAGCCGCTGTCCCGTCCTCCTACTCCTCCCACTGCTCGTCCCCATCTCCTGCTCCCGACCTTCCCATCGACGTCGGCGAGGACATTAATGAACTCGTCAGCTCCTTCCATCTCTCCACTGGCTTCTTCTCAGGCAGCGGTGCAGACAGCGTCTTCTACCCCGACAACGGTGGCGGCCTCCACCACCACCACCGCTCCTTCAACTTCAACCTCCACGACCGCTTCTTCACATTCATCTCCGACGGCGTCTCCCGCACGACCGACCCCGCCTTGATCCATCTCACCGCCACTCTCACCCTCTTCGGCTACCGTGTGGAGACCTATGAGTACAACGGTGACACCATGCGCGACCATCGCGCCCATTCTATTTCCTTCCACCTCTGCTGAACTCTGCATGGTCGGCGCGGGCACCGAGCACGCTGCTGCCGTGGCCGGCGGCTCCGTAAAACACTACGCGGACGTCGCCCTCCGCCTCCGCGTTCCCAGCCGTCCCAGCCTCACCGACACCTTCGTCACCGGCCGACTTGAGGGAGCCGACTTCGAGGCCGTCTCCCTCGTCACGTACGCCGAGGGCGACGACGTCTACAAGTACAGCGGGCGTGCCTCGTGCCCCCCAACACCCATGGAGCCGGAGGCCACCGCGGGCGCGCTCTCATGCCGCCGCAGGCGCAGCACAGCGGCTTCTCTTGTTCGGCCCTCAGAGCCCGGCTCATCACTAACTACAGACTGGAGTACGGGAGCAGGCACGCGTCAAACACCTCCTCCTCCTCCGGCTCCGGCTCCTCACTGCCGTGGTTGCGTGAGCCACGGATGAACGTGAACCAGGTGCGCTGCGCTGCTAACGGCGCGGTGCGCGTCTATATGCGGTGTTCTCCAACGATACCAGCCTGTGGACGACGCCCATGGACCGCTTCTTTGTCGAAGAACAGGCCGTCGTCGCCGACGGGTTCTGGGACTCTGCGACGAGCCGGCTCTGCCTTAGCGCTTGCCAGGTAGTGCGCTCGGCTTCGGGGCCATCCGCTACGGAAAACCTGGAGGTGCGCGAGCGCGGGATCGGAATGAGCTTCTGGTTCCCGGTCGTGTGGACCGTTCGCGAGTCGCGACCGGATCCTCGCCGCCAGCTTGCTCTAGAACGCGAGCGCCAACAGCCACGCTGGTGTAGTCTCCAGTCCAATAACAGCATCGAGCTTTACGAAGGTCATCCGTGGCAACCTCTCTGACGTGGCTTACCAGTACAACCATACAATGCTTGAGACGGCGAAGCAGCATTATCTCAAGGCCACGCTGAGCAACGACAAGAAGAGCAAGGATTCGTTTCCGAGCAACCACACTTACTCGTAAGCGTGATTTCGAGTTCAGATTCTTCCTGGACGACCAAAGCGTCGGCGGCGACGGCGGCAGGCGCGCCTACCCTGTCTCTATCGGGCCGGCGATGGTCGACGGCGACAAGCTGGCAGCTGAATACTCCTTCTCCCAGCACGCCGCGCCGGAGATGGAGCAGAGCCGGCTGGTGAATGTCAGCTACTTTATACTCTCTTCAGTTACTAATAACTGGCTCAATTTGTCGGCCCCGGTGCATTTCCAGCTTCAGAAAACTCAAGCAGAGGGTGTTTATGATACTGAGACAGGCTTCCTGTCCATGGTCATCTGCGAATAACGAAATGGCTCAACGGACTGTCAGATACTGATGACCGTCCAATTCATTTCGTTCGACGAGCCACGATTTGGGCACGGCAAGGGGAGGATCAGTAGCCTCAGAGACAGCACCGACGATCTGTACTTCGAGCCGAGGGACATCACCTTGCTCGGTGTGTACATCCAGGCCGGTCTTAGAGGAGAGGGCAGGAGATGCGACTGTCGCGGCCCAAACCGCTAGGGGACTCATGAGTATAATATATTTATGTAAATAGATATACATAGCTATTATAATAAAGCATTGAAGGTCCATGTATTATTTAGGAGGTGTTTAATCCAGGGACTAAAGTTTAGAAAATATCACATCGGGTGTTCGGATACTAATCATAAAACTAATTACATAAGCGGTGACTAATTCGCGAGACAAATTTATTAAGACTAATCAATCCATCATTCTGTAGCATCACATTATCAAATCATGAACTAATTATGCTTAATAAATTCATCTCACAAATTAGTCTCAAACTATACAATTATTTTTATAATTAATCTATATTTAATACTCTAAATTAGTATCAAACATCCCGTAGTATCGAACATCCGACGGGACTAAATTTAGGAGGGGGCCGATCGACGTCGTCTGTCTTTCTCGCGGTCTCGTCCGACATCCAACTTGTACGCGAGTCCGAGCGACGGTCTCTTCGGCGCCGCGTGGGACATCGGCCATACCTTATGGAGTGGAGCCGTTCTTGCAGCAGCGGCTCGGTGGCGACTTCTTTCTCTGTTCGAGGGGCAGGACTGCAGGAGGTCAGGTGGCTACCAGATGGTCTCAACTTCCCCATAGTATATATAGATCTTCAGCCAAGAAGCCTGGCACTCGATAGTACACTGATGGATATGTATCAGCCTTACTTATTTCTCTCCGAAGAAGCAAGAATCACCCATTGCATCGAGAGTTCATTAATAATAATTAGGGAGGGAGACGATTGGACACCTTTGACTCCAGAACTGTTATTTCGCTTCATACGAGTTGCTTAATGCAATCAATACTGTCTATTCCATACCGTCAGAAATCAGAAGGCTAACAACAAAAATGTAAGGGGTATATATATTGACTGAAATTGCAGATAAATAAGCCTCCGTCAGCATCTGCTGTGTCACTTTTAAGCTATACAAATGGTATATATATGCTACCAATCGAAGTCTTTGGACATGCTGTAGAGTAGAGATGAGACAGGTATTCATAATGGAAGCCGTGGTTGAAGTTAACGAAAAGCAGGGTAGTACTAGTAGTCTTCTTTTTTAGGGGAATTTAAACTTGTACTAGTAGTCTTAGTACCATTAAGATGAGTTATCAATCTGAGTTTTGAGATCCATCAAGTTCATTGCTCAACATATGGTGCAGAAGAATATCAACCATAGTACCCTTCGTGTTCACACTGCAGCACGTCAGCACTTTGTAAGCAAAGGATGCAACAGTAAGGTACGAAGAACTTAGCAAATACACTTCAGTTGATTACCGCATGGATCGCCGCTTGTTTCTTCCTTCGGGTGTAGAATCCTGCAAGGGTGGACAAATACCCTCAACATTAGATACAATGATCTGTGTAACTATGCAGCTCAGCAACAAGGCCTCCTTACTTTGCCTCTGGTTTTGCCACATGATCATGATTTTCCCATTCTCCAATATGCAGATGACACTCTTATTTTTATGCAAAGAGATGCTAGGCAACTTTTCTTCTTGAAGGCTATTCTTAATTCTTTTGCTGAATCAAAAGGACTTAAGGTTAACTATGCCAAGTCTATGATGGTGCCAATCAACATCAGTGAAGAGAGGTTCAATATTCTAGCACAAACTTTTGGTTGCTCTAAGGGTACATTGCCTTTTACATATCTTGGTCTCCCTCTGAGTTTATCAAAGCCCACAGTGGCAGATTTCTAGCCTCTTGTAAATAAATGTGAGAGGAGACTAACAAGCATCTCATCTTTCCTAAGTCAAGCAGGAAGACTACAAATGACTAATGCTGTCCTTACTGCATTACCAACATTCACAATGTGCACCTACCTTCTTCCAAAAACAGTCATCAAGCAGATTGACAAGTTTAGGAAACATTGTCTGTCGAGAGGGTCAGACTTAGGATGCAAAAAGCCCTCTAAAGCTGCCTGGAAGCTAGTTTGTGTTCCAAAAGACAGTGGTGGCCTAGGTGCCTTAAACCTCTATATTCAGAATGAGAGTTTGATTTTGAAACATCTGCATAAATTCTTTAACAAGCTTGATGTGCCTTGGGTGCAGCTAGTCTGGAATTGTTACTACTCCAATGGCAGTTTACCACCCAACAGTAACAGAGGTTCTTTTTGGTGGAGGGACACACTCAAAACACTAATCTCCTTCAAAGGTTTGGCATCTGTAACAGTCTCGGATGGGTCCTCTTGCTTTTTCTGGAAAGACACTTGGAATGATAGATTTCTCAGCCACCAATTTCCAGAGTTGTTCTCCTTTGTCAAGGACAAGCATCTCACTGTGCAGGCATTCATTAATTCTGAGGATATGTCAGATCAGTTCCATTTGCCACTTTCTGTACAGGCCTTCAGTCAGTATCAGCAGCTTGGGACTATTATGGCTGATACAATTTTACATGATGGTAATGATACCTGGACCTATATCTGGGGTTCACAGTTCTTTACTTCAAACAAGGCGTATTTACAACTCATAGGCAAGAGGCAAGTTCATCCAGCATACAAGTGGCTTTGGAATTCTCATTGTCAACCCAAGAGGAAATTTTTGAAAAAATTGCAAAAACGACACTCGAAAGATTGAGTCCTTGATTATGATGACACTCGGGTGGACGACAAGAGGGTCCATCTGTGTCTGAATGTGGGTCCAGTGTCAAATCTGCAAACGACCGATGTTTGGAGTCCCATGTTTGCAAATCGCCCGGAAATTTTTCTTCTGGTTATTGTTAAAAGATAGACTCAGTACTAGAGAGTTGCTCAGAAGGAAAACCATGGATTTGGAAAGTTATAATTGTGTTCTGTGCCACTTAAATGTCGAGGAATCTCTCCTACATTTATTCTTCCACTGTCCTTTTGCCATGAGCTGCTGGAACTTGTTGAATTTAGCTCATCTCATACAGTCAAACTTGCTGGATACCATTTCTGCTTTCAAAGATCAAATTCAGAGATCTTTCTACATGGAAATTATTATATCTATGTGCTGGGCTATTTGGACTGCTAGAAATGATGTTATTTTTAGGAATCATCAGCATTCACTTGGAGCAGTCAAGATGGTGTTCAAGGAGTTGGCCCTAGTTAAGCTACGAGCCAAAAGCAAGTACCAACCTTCGTTTGATCAATGGTTAAACAACTTTGTATAATAGTTATGATTTTCTTCATTTCCTTCTTTGTATCCTAAGCCTTGTTTTCGGCACTCTGTAAATTTAATCAAAAATTAATAAATTCCAGTAGGGGGAAACCCCTCCCGTTTCATTAAAAAAAATGATCTGTGTAACTACTTTTAACGAAATATTTAGTTGGCAAATGAAGTAAAATGGTGACAAAATGATAAGAAAGTTTTTAAAAATGTAAGTGTGCAAGGTTCTTCATCAAGTAGCTAGTGCAGTAAAACGTGCTGAACTCATGCTACTAGTGCCCAATGTGTCGTTGATGCTACATTAAAATTCCCTTATCAGACCTAGCGAAATTAAGCCTCTTTTCATCACCCTACTCCCTAAGGTGGACTCAGCAGAACGGCCAAAGGATTTCCGGCCTATTAGCCTAGTTCATAGCTTTGCTAAACTAGTCACTAAGCTGCTGGCCAATCGTCTGGCAAGCCGGCTGCAACAATTGGTGTCTCCCAACCAAAGCGCTTTCATTAAAGGTCGTTTTATCCAAGATAACTTCATGTTGGTCCAGCAAACAGCAAGGTTCCTTCACCAGCAAAAACAGCCACGAATTCTACTCAAATTAGACATTTCTAAGGCCTTTGACTCGGTGTCGTGGCCTTTTCTCCTTGAGGTGATGCAACATTTGGGTTTTGGGCCAATTTGGAGAGACTTGGTCAGTGGGCTGTTAGCATCTTCTTCTACTCAGGTTCTACTGAATGGGATTCCAGGCAACTCTATTGTTCACTGTTAAGTAATATGTTGTTCCCCTTGTGTGAACGCACGAGCGAGGACAAAGGCGCCGAAAGGGCTCCCTGCTGTTGCAATTTAGTAGCGATTCTTGGGGCAGCGCGCCGAATGGCTCTCTTGCCAAGATCAGAGCCACAAGGGGCAGACGCCAAAAGTCAGCCCTCATCACATCTAGTCACTATAGCAAAGATGATGACAACGACATATCTCAGTATTAGGATTAGATGGGTAGAGTTGTATATATAGTTTGCCACTGCAACTCAGTAAAGAGCGAGTTCAGTTTTATCATCTCAGCCAACGCTGATGCTTGTGCTGGGTGTGTGTACTCTGTTCTTCCTTCCTTCTTCTACCTCTAGCCATAGAGTGTGGTCGGCAACGACAGTGCGTGGTCGACTCACCCGTGCCGGAGATCCAGGGGCTAACAAATGGCATCGGAGCCTTACAAGCGCCGTCGCCGGACTAACCGCTGGCGATGATGGACGGTTTGGAGATGGGCGTGCTGCTGTGGCCGCCCAGCCACAACAGGAGGTCGTTGTGCGCACGGTGCGGGAGGTCAGCGGCAGCAGTTGGCCGACGCTGACTCGCACCAACTATGGCGAGTGGTCGGTGACCATGAAGGTCAAACTCAGAGCCCGACGGCTCTGGAATGCTGTTGACAAGGGCACCGACAACGAAGAAGACGACATGTCAGCGCTGGAGGCTATCCTCGCTGCTGTGCCATCGGAGTACCGGGAGCCGTTGAGGGCGAAGAGCTCTGCTAAGGAGGCGTCGGAGGCCATTGCGGTGATGCGCGTCGGTTCCGACCGCGCAAAGAAGGCGACGGCCCAGCTGATGAAGCAGGAGTACGCCAACCTCAAGTTCAAGGATGGTGAATCGGTGGAGGACTTCTCCCTCCGCCTGCAAACGTTCATCAGCAAACTGAGGAGCCACGGCGTCACCATCAACGAAGAAGAGACGGTCACCATCGACATGCAGATCGCTCTCTCCGTAAAGACGATGCTGGATCTGTCCACCCTCACCATTGAGGATGTGACTGGTCGGTTGCGGGCGGTGGACGAGCGCCTGGAACAGGCGACAGCAACAACAGACAGCGGCAAGCTGTTGCTGACAGAGGAGTGGGCTGCCTGGAGGAACTCCGGGGAAGCCTCCTCCAGCCGCGGTGGCGATGTCAAGCGTCGTGGCAAGGCTTCTTCGGAGAAGAAGAAGGTCGACCCCAACGCCTGCCGGCGCTGCGGGAAGACGGGCCATTGGACAAAGGAGTGTTCCAATCGCAAGCAGGAGAAGAAGGCTGAGGCTCATCTGGCACAGGCTAATGATGATGATGAGACCACTCTCCTGATGGCGACGTTCTGTGCACTGCACGACGTTGAGGCCAAGGAGAAGGGAGAGGGGATGGCGGTGAAAGGGCCTGGGAAGGCTCTGAAGGCTGTCCACCTCGACGAACCGCGCGCCCAAGTCCACCTCGGACGTGTGGGCGGCGGACAAGAGCTACGGTGGTACCTGGACTCCGGCGCCAGCAACCACATGACGGGCTCCAAGGCAACCTTCTCCGAGCTCGACGATGACGTGACCGGCACGGTGAAGTTCGGTGACGGCTCTAGGGTGGCGATCCGAGGGCGCGACACCATCACCTTCAAGTACCAGAACGGCGAGCACCGCGCGCTGACGGATGTGTGTACATCCCGTAGCTACGTTCAAGCATCATCAGCATTGGCCAGCTGGATGAGTGCGGTAGGGAGGTACTGATCAAGGACGGCGTCCTTAAGCAGGAACAACGCCTTCTTGCCAAGGTGAAGAGGTCCCGGAACCGGCTGGACCTGCTTGACTTGAAGGTGGAGCAGCCGGTGTGACTGGCACCACGGCACACCGAGGAGCCATGGCTGTGGCATGCCCGGTTCGGCCATCTCAGCTTCAACGCGCTCAGTCGGCTGGAGAAGATGGTCCAAGGGCTGCCCCACATCAAGCACGGAGGCGAGCTGTGTAACAGCTGCCTGGACGGGAAGTAAAGGGGGCTGCCATTCCCAAAGGCGGCCAAGTATCGCGCGGTGGACGCTCTCGAGCTCGTCCACGGCGATCTCTGCGGGCCAATCACGCCAGCCACAAACGGTGGTCGGCGGTACTTCCTCCTGCTCGTGGATGATTGTAGTCGCTATATGTGGCTGTAACTCCTGACGAGCAAGGACGAGGCGGCGGCGGCAATCAAGAAGTTCAAGGCACGCGCGGAGGCGGAGAGCGGCAAGAAGCTGCGTGTGCTGAGGACTGATCGCGGCGACGAATTCACTTCTGTGGAGTTCGTTGCGTACTGCGCCGATGGTCGTGGTGCGACACCACACCGCGCCGTACTCGCCACAACACAATGGCGTGGTGGAGCGGTGAAACCAGACGATGGTCGGCATGGCTCGATCCATGATGAAGGATAAGGGCATGCCGACAAGGTTCTGGGGTGAGGCGGTGACCACGACGGTGTTCATCCTCAACCGCGCGCCCACGAAGGCCCTAAAGGGCAAGACGCCATTCAAAGCTTGGTATGAGCGCAAGCCAAGCGTATCCTTCCTCCGGACATTCGGCTGCATCGGCCACGTCAGGAAGACGAAGCCGGTCCTCACCAAGCTGGAGGACAGGAGCACACTAATGGTGCTCCTGGGCTACGCGGAAGGTACCAAGGCGTACCGGCTCTACGACCCACGCGGAGGCAAGGTGCTTGTCTCGCGCGACGTCGTGTTCGACGAGAAGGCGGCCTGGGACTGGGACAGTCCGAGCATGGGGGAAGCTGGCGGCTTCACCAACACCTTCGTCGTCGAGCACTTGGTCATCCACGGTGGTGGAGATGCTGGAGAGGAGGTGCCGACCACTCCAGCAACAGAGCCGAGCACTTCTGGGGCAGTGCCGAGCATTCCGGGAAGGGTGCCGAGCACTCCGGGAGTGATGCCGAGAGGTCCTGCAGTGGTGTCGGCCACTCCAAGACGGGTGCCGGACACTCCCGTAGCAGAGCCGAGAAGTCTTGCAGTGGTGCCGACCACTCCAAGACTGGGGCTAAGCACTCCTACAGTGGTGCCGAACACTCCAGGAATGGTGACGAGCGGTCCAGGAGTGGTGACGAGCGGTCTAGGAGTGGTGACGAGCACTGCAGCCGGGGTGCCGAGCACTCCAGGTGCCCTGCAGACCACTCCGGCGGAACAGGAAACTCCATCGACGCCGATCGAGTTCGCCTCACCTCCAAGCGACATCACTGAGTTCGTGGATGCCTTCCACGACAGTGAGGAGGTGCGGTTCCGCAGGCTGGACGACATCGTCGGCGGCACAGGGCCCTCAGGCCTGGCGGGTCGGCTGCTCAATGACCCAGAGCTGCTTCTCGTCAGTACAGAGGAACCACCCACGTTCGCGCTGGCCGAGCGCGATTCAAATTGGCGACGGACGATGCTGGAGGAGATGAAGGCGATCGAGGATAACGAGACTTGGGAGCTCGTCGATCCATCTCTAGGATGCCGTCCGATCGGCCTGAAGTGGGTGTACAAAGTCAAGCGGGACGAGCACGGAGCCATTATCAAGCATAAGGCGCGCCTCGTCGCCCAAGGCTTTGTTCAGCACGAAGACATCAACTTCGAGGAAGTCTTTGCGCCGGTAGCACGAATGGAGTCTGTCCGACTGCTACTAGCTTTGGCAGCAGCAAAGGACTAGCGCGTCCATCAGCTGGACGTAAAATCGGCCTTCCTCAACGGCGAGCTGGCGGAGACGGTCTTCGTCAGGCAACCTCTGTGTTTCGCCATTAAGGAAGCAGAGCACAGGGTGCTCCGACTGCAAAAGGCGCTCTACGGGCTGCGGCAGGCCCCACGAGCGTGGAACGCCAAGCTTGACGCCACGCTGGGCGAGCTTGGGTTCATGAGGTGCGCAACCGAGAATGCGCTCTACACGCAGCGACGGGAGGAGGAGCTCGTCGTCGGCATGTATGTGGACGACTTGATCGTCACTGGCACGCGTGCAGAGGACATGAACAGCTTCAAGCGCGAGATGGCGGCTCGTTTTCGATTGAGCGATCTCGGCACGCTCTCCTACTACCTCGACATTGAGGTGGGATAGGGGAAGGAGGCGCTCACGCTCGGTCAGAGCGTGTACGCCTCGAAGCTGTTGGAGCGGAGCAGCATGGCTGAGTGCAAGCTGTGCGTGACTCCGATGGAGGAGCGGCTGAAGCTGACGAAGGTCAGTACTGCGGCGAAGGTAGATGCAACACTCTACCGGAGCATCGTCGGCGGTCTACGCTACCTAGTCCACACGAGGCCGGACATTGCGTTCGCCGTGGGCTACGTCAGCCGCTTCATTGAGGATCATCGAGAGGATCACTGGGCTGCGGTGAAACAGCTACTGCGCTACATCAAGGGGACGGTGGATCAGGGGATCGTCTTCCCCAAGACCGGCGGAAGTAGGCTGCAGTTCACTGTGTTCAGCGATGCAGACATGGTGGGGGACGTCGACAGACAGCGGAGCACTTCTGGCGTGCTCGTCTTCCTCGGGTCGGCTCCAATCTCATGGCTGTCGCTGAAACAGAAGGTGGTGGCGCTGTCCACGTGCGAGGCAGAGTACGTGGCAACGGCCACAACAGCGTGCCAAGCTGTGTGGCTGCGCCGGTTGCTGGGCGAGCTGACCGGTGTGGAAGCTCACCCACCAACACTGATGGTGGACAACCAGCCCGCCATCGCCCTCACGAAGAATCCGGTTCTCCACGACCGGAGCAAGCACATCGACGTCAAGTTGCACTTCCTCAGGGACTGTGTCGATGGAGGACAGATCGTCATCGAGTTCGTCGAAACTGGTTGGCAACTCGCAGACATCCTCAACAAGCCGCTCGGCCTTCTTCGGCTCACAGAGCTAAAGAAGATGATCGGCATGGAGGGGGTTCAAGGGTTAGCAGCAGGATTAGGGGAAAAATTGTTAAGTAATATGCTGCTCCACTTGTGTGAACGCACGGCAGGGGCAGGCGGCGCCGGAAAGGGCTCCCTGCTGTTGCACTGTAGCAGCTGCAGGGGCAGGCGCCGAATGGCTCTCCTGCCGCACTGTAGCCACAGCAGGGGCAGATGCCAAAGTCAGCCCTACTGTCACATCTAGTCACTAATAGCAGCATGGCAGCCTGACATGTCTATATTAGGATTAGATGGGTAGAGTTGTATATATAGTTTACCACTACAACTCAGTAAAGAACGAGTTCAGTTTTGCCATATCCTCTGCAGAGCTTCGGCCAACGCTGTTGCTTGTGCTGGGTGTGTGTACTCTATTCTCCATCTCTTCTTCTACCTCTAGCCATAGAGTGGTCGGCAACCACAGTGCGTGGTCGGCAACGGTGGTGAGTGGTCGACTCACCCGTGCCGGAGATCCAGGGGCTAACATTCACCAGCGGGGCTTGCGTCAGGGTGACCCCCTATCACCTATGTTGTTCATCTTGGTTATGGACGTTCTAGGACACATGGTTTCAAAGGCAGCCAATGAGGGACTCCTGCAGCCCCTCTCCAGGCGGGTTTTGCAGCACAGGATCTCTCTCTACGCCGATGATGTGGTGCTGTTCCTCAGGCCGGAAGCTGGTGACATACAATCTGGTAATGGAAATTCTCAATCTTTTTGGTGATGCTTCGGGGCTTAAAACCAACCTTCAAAAGAGCAGTGTTTTACCCATCAGGTGTGGTGACATGGAGCTGACCACCATCCAGAACCTGTTGCCTTGTGCGGTGTCCGAATTCCCTTGCAAATATTTAGGTTTACCCCTCTCCCTTAAGAAGCTCACTATGGGGTAGATCCAGCCTATTATTGATAAGATTGCAGATCAGCTGCCAGATTGGAAGGCGGACCTCATGACTAGGGCTGGAAGAAAAGTGCAGGTACAGTTTGTGCTCACTGCTATGCTAGTGTACCTTGTTATGGCCATAGACTTCCCTCCCTGGGCCATCAAAGCTGTGGACAAACTTAGACGGGGTTTCCTATGGAGGGGAAGAAAGGAAGCAAAAGGGGGTCATTGTCTTGTGGCATGGGGCAAGGTGAGCCGTCCACCGGAGCTTGGTGGTTTGGGGATCTCGGACATGAAATTTCTTGGATGGGCGCTGCGGATGCGCTGGGTTTGGCTTCAGAAAACGAAACCCCATAGGCCCTGGGCGAACTTTCCTATCCAGGTGCCTGGACAGGTCCAAGCCTTCTTCATATTAGCGGTTGTCTCTGAAGTTGGCAATGGGGCAAACACTCTTTTCTGGGCTGATAAATGGCTGAATGGACAATCAATTGCAGACCTAGCCCCTCATCTTCTTGCTGGAATACCAAAAAGGATAGTAAATAAACGCACTGTTGAAGAAGCTCTTACTGATCGTGCTTGGGTTCTGGATATCCGAGGTATCATGACAGTGGAAGTAACGGTGGAGTTCCTCAAGCTCTGGGATCTCCTTTATGATTTTCAGCTACAGCCAGAGGTTGAAGACGCTCACATTTGGCGTCTTTCTTCTAGTGGTCAGTATTCGGCCAAGTCAGCATATGAGGGTTTTTTCATAGGATCCACTCTTTTTGGCCCATATGAGAGAATCTGGAAATCTTGGGCTCCACCCAAGTGTCGTTTCTTCATGTGGCTGGTCGCACATGACAGGTGTTGGATGGATGATCGGCTTGCAAGGCGAGGGCTGCCACTTCCGGCACAGTGCCCCCTCTGTGATCAAGAGGAGGAAACCGTTAACCATCTGCTGGTTTTTTGTGTCTTTGCTCGGCAATTTTGGTTCTATTTGCTCCAGCACTTTGGGATCCAACAATTCTGTCCACAGCCTTTAGATTTGTCTTTTGATGTGTGGTGGAAAAATTCAAGCAATGCTACTGTTGGGTTAACAAGGAAGGGGTTCAACTCTCTTGTGATCTTAGGAGCTTGGACCTTGTGGAACCACCGAAATAGGCGTGTTTTTGACGGAGCTACTCCCAGCTTGGGTGGTGTTTTGGGTTTTAGGCTGTGGCCGGGGCTCGGGGGCTATCTTTCTTGGCTTCCCAGCCTCCCCCTCCCCCTGTAGCCCTGTAGTCTGGAGGACGTCTAGTCTTGGTCGCCTCTTTGTTTCCACAGGCGCGTTTGTACTTTTATTTTGGAGTGGTGTGGTGTGTGTTGTAACTGGGGTCTCTCCCCCCTTTTTTTTCTTCTTAATATAATTAAGCGCAATTCTCATGCGTTTTCGAAGAAAAAAAAAGTAGTGAGAGGCGAATTTTCAAACTTTTTAAAACAATACTGTGAAGCGTGTATATCAAAGTAGTCAAAGGACAAAGTAACCATGACAACTGGATAGCATTCTGTCCTCATTAGCAAATACGGTACCAGCAATTCCTTAGTTAATTACTGACTTACACCAGTTTTCTGAGTAGAGTAATGATAATTTGTTATAAGCAGAAACATTCGTCTAACCTGCATATCAGCTTTCTCCAGTTCCATCTCAGCAAAAAATGCCTCCAACACAAATGCCACAATCTGAAAATACAAAAGGAGAGACCATATGGTGACAAGACATCTAATAACAAAAAGAGGGTTAAAAGCATACTTGGAAGTATCATTTCTAAATAAAGTCTAAAGCTAATCACAAACCAATCATAACTAACGAATTTTCTGTTACGACAATAGAAAATTTATATCATGCAGAAGCCTGGGCCAACTGTTAAAAGAAAAAAAAAATCAATATCTTACCAGATTAAGCAGCAGTAATACTGAAATAAGGTAAAAACTGACAAAATAAACCAGGCTCCAAGAACTTCCAGTCAGGTGTGCATAGCTCTGAAAGCACGGGAAAGGTTAGGGGAAAAAATGCCATCCAAAACAAAATTGGTTCAATACTTCTGGCAGAAATCTTCTAATAATCATTTAGACAGACAATCCAGAAACCATGAAAAATTAGGGGGCAGTTTCAGGGAAATAGACATAAGTATTTCAAGCTAGTTCCTTAGATTTTAGAAAATCAAGTCAAGCAAAATAAAAGGACATGCATAACAAACTGGTTACATGTCAGACCCCTAAAAGAGATGGGTCAAGAAAGAAAGCAGATTGCGGTTTAAGGGTGCATGCGAAATTCTTACCTCCATCCAGATTTGCCAATTGCCCATCACTAACAAATTGAACAGAGTAACCATACCACTTGGGTAGTCATTGAAGTTGAAAAGAAGATAACTATATATGTCAAGGGAAAAATAGACAGTACTGGGCATAGTACATTTCGATTTCATAGTTAAAGTATTAGTATAGAGGCCATGTGAGCCAGGACAAACTGTAGAAGTCTACATGAAGATCAAGACAAAAAAAAAGGATACTCGTTCCCAAAGAGATCTGTTTCTTCCAACTTCGAGTTTCCTGCGTACACGATGCCACCGAAAAACTGCAAACAAAAGAGCCACAACTATCATCTTATGAAAAACAGAGATGTAAAAAATGCCTATGGTATTTCAACAATCAATGCATGTAGTTCAGCTCAGGAAAAGCACAAGCAACAGGTGTTACACATAATTTGTGATCAAAGAGAAAAAAAAATCTAGCCAACAGGTATATGTAGTTATTATACAGGTGTTCAACTAAACAAACTGAATCAGTAAATTGCAGTCCTTTACAGACTGTAGATTTAAGTTAAATTCCTTACTTGACAGCTGTGATAACTAACCATTTAATAATAATTAAGCTCTCAAGTGAACTAGTTTATGCATAAAATTTATCACGGCAAAGCACAATTATATTAGGACCTGTAAACCAATGGAACAGTATACACAAAGTATACAAAACACAATCCCCAAGTATGGCAACAAGCTAGACATGAGGGAAAAGAATGTCGCAACAAATGCTCTGAAACGCTGAACTTGCATCAAAATTCTTGTTAAACGCAACATCCTTCCAAGGAGAAGATATCGAATCCTGTTAACAGAAAAATCAAAGGAAAATTTATCACATATTTGACAGCAAGATTGTTACAGCAAGCAACAAGAAAATGTTGTCAGATTTTTCTCAGTGCTCTATCATCTTGAAACCAACTTAAGTGGCAAAAATATTGAATTTACAATTTTTAGGAGTACAGGCATACAGCACAGGACAACTCTGGGAGTACACCCTGAATCATCAACACATGTAGCTCAACATAATTGTGACGGTGGCAGGTTCTCGACTTGCATTTGCAATATAAAGGAAACTGAATAATAGCTTAACATAGATGCATAATGTTGATATTTCACAAGTTTAGAGACTTCTAAGCCCTCTAGACTTCTAGGCATATTTGTAAGAATGATGTGTATTTACAAGGACTAGACTAAATTTTTCAAAGTAGTGCATCCAAAATAGTGAAGTTACCATTCTCCATTTGAAAGAAAAGGAAGCGTTGATGGGGAGGCAAATGTCAGGGTCTCTCCAAAAACTACAGGGAAATGGGAAGTTAGATACTACAACAATCATTTGCTAGTACACTTTTTTTTTTAAATCACTATGACTTCAGAAGATGCCCTCATAGAAATGAAATAAATAATTCAAGTCAAGCATCTTGTCGCGACGCGAACTTATTTACAGTGAGGACTTTAGGAGATGTATGCAAACTCCCCAAATATTGAGAAAAGGTGTCTTTGTAGCTCAGAAGGCTTTATAGATAAACTATATTGTTGTTTTTGTAGCTTATTACCTTTATTTTTACTTGTACTTTTTACATATTTGGCTTCTTATGTTATCCTCTTAATGCAAGGACATGCAGCTTTCTTGTATGTTCTAAAAAAGGATAGAAAAAATCTTAAAATTTAACAAGCATCATGCATCTGGCACAATCATATTTGTTCTGTAAGAAAACATGGCTATGATTAGTCAAGTTGATTACCAATCAAATCAGATCTAAGACTAACCACTGGAAATCAGTATCTTGCTACCTTATCTATAGACATGTAAACATTATTATGTATCGTATAAAGATTTCTGTTCTTACAAAAAGTCACTGCAATGCATGATTCAGCGAATTTACAGGTTTTTATTGTAAAAATGGAGCTAATCTTTTGAACCAAAATATTTTGCAGTGCAAGTGACTTTTTCTTAATACAATGCAAAATGAAAAAATAATAATAATGGAACAGTACAAATAAACTCTTCTAGAACTGAGGTTACACTTACAAATAGTCCAAGTAATCACAAAATCAAACTTATTTTGACCCTCCATCCAATAGGCGCCAAATCCTAATGAAAATATTTTGAGTGCCATCTCCACAACATAGATCCATCCTACAACATAAGATTAGTATTAGCATTCATGGTAATAGAGGAAACAAAATGTTTCAGGAATAATGTCTTCCATGATGAAATAGCACCAAGGAAGCACTTCAAATGCTCAGCTAAGTGTCAACAGGAAAGATAGGAGGTGACAAAAAGGAAAAAATGTAGGAAATGCAATTTACGTGGTGGCAACACTATTATAGTATGTTACCTCACTAAGCAAAAGCAATGACCAGTCTATAAATAGACAATCAGGTACTCGCATATTTAGCATATACTTCTTATGAGCTTCACAAAAGAAAAAACAGGTATTTTATAACTTATTATATTACTGAGGCAGTGCTTATGCGCAGAAGCATTGCAATTTGCAAAAATTACATTCGACGTGATAAATGAAAAGCCACTCATAGCCTGATGAGACTTTAGCAACCTACCAAAAAGGACTAAGGCCATACCCATTGTCAAGATATACTTAGCAGTCATAACTAGTACTTGGACCAAAAGCATCCAGTCATCACAGAAGAGAGGAGTTAAAGTCCATGTATGTCATGCAGCGTATGCACCTAGTGGAGATTTTGTAGGCATGTGCAATTTACTAATTATTCTAGGGAAATGCATAGCAACTGGACCAAGATACCCCAAATAGAAAATGTTGGCATGTTTTGGACACTAAGGTATCATCCCTAGATTTTTTTTTCTTTTTTTGAAAATGGATCATCACGAGAACCAGTTCATTTTTCGTAATTGTATTTAGGAAATGATGTAGATGTTTTCGTTTTAAAACTTGAAAGTTAGATGTTTACTGCAGCCTTTTTCATTGTGACTACATGCTACAGTACTATGGCTGTATGCTACTCCCTCCATTCCAAAATTTAGGGTATGGTGCAGAATGTTGGCCTATAAAAATACGACATGTTCAACAGATAAGTGTCGCGGAAATGCGTATGTTGCGTTGGATTTGCGGTCATACAAGAAGGGATCGAGTTCAGAACGATGATATACGTGATAGATTAGGGGTAGCACCAATTGAAGAAAAGATTGTCCAACACCGGTTGAGATGGTTTGGACATGTCCAACGGAAACCTCCAGAGGCACCAGTGCGTAGTGGAATCCTAAGCCATGATAGTAACGTGAAGAGAGGCAGAGGAAGACCGAAGTTGACTTGGGTAGAGACAATAAAAGGAGGCTTGAAAGGATGGAATATACCTAAAGACTTAGCCTTAGATAGGAGTGCTTGAAAAACAGCTATTCACGTGCCTGAACCTTGATTGCTTCTACTGAGTTTCAACTCTAGCCTACCCCAACTTGTTTGGGACTTAAAAGCTTTGTTGTTGTTGTTGTTGTTGTTGTTTGGTTTTGTCCTAAGACAAACTTTTCTAATATTGACCAAGTTTATAGAAAATGAACCAATGTCTAAAACATCAAATTAGTTTCATTAAGTGCACCATGAAATATGAGATAGAGCATTTATTGGGTATTTTAGACATTACTATATATTTTTTAACTTTTTCAAAGTTAGAAAAGTTTGACTTAGAATTAAAACGACCTACATTTTGGAACATCAGCAAGAACAAAAAGCAATGTTGTTTGACAAATTAAGTGAAAAAGACTACCGGAACATTGTGGCATTAACAAAGAGACTGACTTTAAGTTAGAAAGTCAAAGACTCGACATAATATACCATTATAAATTCCATCAGAGTGATCAAGGACATGTTCACCACAATATACTTACCAAAGACAAACTCAACTTCTTGCCACACTTTCTGTGAAGAGCTGTTCTCTATATCTAGCTGCAAAGATCACAGCCAAGAGATTGCATTTTATTTGACTCAAACTCTCAGTATGCTATTACATTAATTTCAATTCCAGTTTATATTTGTAAAAGAAAGGTACACTATTGTATCTATTATATTTTTTTCTCAAATACGCTGCATATCATTGCATTAAGAAGTATCTATTATATATTTTGTTTCAGCAGAAACGAGACATCGAACAATCAAGACTTTCAATGGAACAAAGCAAACATAGGTTGCTTATTTCACCATGCCAGTAAAAGGATATATATGGTGGGGAATCCTCATAAAATTTTGTAACGATTGTTGTTCTGGCAGAGTTGTAGAACTCTTGTTAAAAAAATTGTCAAGATTGCATATTTCATTTTTGTTTTGTGTGCATTCTCGTACCATCATGAATACCCAGAAGATCATCATCTGGGAAGTCATGATCAGTGTGGTATCATGGCATCCAGCACTAGGAAAACATGCTGCACTTGGTGGATATATCATACAAGTTCGTGACATGGAGGAGACATGAGATGGGATAGTGTGGAGACAAATAAAGAAAGTTAGCTACTTCATGCCTCTGCTCCAAAATTACTTTTGTCTTACAAAATAACTAACCTAACTAGTAAAACTAATGTAGACTCTTTAACTACAATTGTTAATGCATATAAAAGTTAGAATTAGAATCCTATCATATTACATGTGTAAACATGAACAAACCAACCTTCCTGAAGGTTCCTCATGTGGGACAAAAATATTCATATATTTACTATGGAACACATACTTAGTGAATGAAACATGATAGTTTACCTTTCACCAATACAAAGAATTGCTCTCATTTTTTTCATTTGTAAAAGAAACACTTATAATTTGAAGCTTTGATGCATGCATTCCAAAGATTCAATACATTTGACCTCTAAGAAGTCAGAAGCATAAAGTGTTGGTCCCTTGCTGCACTGCACAGGTAAGCAATTAGCTTACCCACACACTCACTCACTTGGCTAGAGGTAGAAGAAGGGGTTGAGCTCAGGAACACACACACAGCACAAGCACCAGCCCTGGCCGAAGCTCTGCTTCTGAATGTGGCAAACTGAACTGCCCTTTTCCATTGCATAGAGGTAGTATATATACAAGCTACTAGTACCTCCTAAGGTACACTAGTACACCTACTACAATGTCCTCTAGGACATGGCTGATATCAGCCCCAACAACTAAGATATGGCTGAGCTAAGCCTCTACTACCTAGAGTACAGCCTGGTACAAGTGATGGCCTATTGTCATACTTGAACAGGGCAAAAGACAGCAATGAGCTGACCACATTGCCAACTCTGCTGCAGAGACAGAGAGGGAGATCAGCAGCAGATTATGTCTTACAATTTTTCCCTTAATCCTGCTGCTAATCCTGAGCCTTGACCTCATCCATGCCAATCATCTTCCTCAGCTCCATGAACCGCAGGCGCCCGAGTGACTTGGTGAGGATGTCAGCAAGCTGTCTGCCGGTCTCGACGAACTCGATAACGATCTGTCCTCCATCAACACAATCCCGGAGGAAGTGGAACTTGATGTCGATGTGCTTGCTCCGGTCGTGGAGGACAGGGTTCTTGGCGAGGGCGATGGCGGGCTGGTTGTCCACCATCAGAGCTGGCGGGTGAACTTCCTCGCCGGTCAGCTCGCCCAGCAGCCGGCGCAGCTAGACAGCCTGGCACGCCGCCGTGGCCGCTGCGACGTACTCCGCCTCACACGTCGACAGCGCCACGATCTTTTGCTTCAGCGACTGCCAAGCAATGGGGGCCGCTCCAAGGAAGACGAGCACACCGGAGGTGCTCTGTCAACCATCAATGTCGCCCGCCATGTCTACATCACTAAAGACAGTGAGCTCCGGCTCACCTTCCTCGGTCTTGGGCGGTGCCTCGCTGAAAACCGTGAGCCGCAGCCCACCTCTTCCGCCGTGCTTGGGGAAGATGATCGCTTGATCAAGCGACCCCTTGATGTAGCACAGCAACCTCTTCACTGCCGTCCAGTGAGCTTCACGCGGGTCCTCCATGAAACGGCTGACATACCCGACCGCGAATGCGATGTCCGACCGGGTGTGGGTGAGGTAGCGCAGCCCGCCGACGATGCTCCGGTAGTGCGTTGCGTCCACCTTTGCCGCGGTGCTGTGCTTGCTCAGCTTCAGCCGCTCCTCCATCGGAGTCACGCACGGCTTGCACTCCGCCATGCCACCGCGCTCCAGCAACTTCACCGCATAGGCACGCTGGCCAAGGGAGATGGACTCCTTCCCCTGTCTCACCTCGATGCTGAGGTAGTAGGAGAGCGCGCCGAGATCGCTCATCTTGAAACAAGCCGCCATCTCGCGTTTGAAGCCATCGATGTCCTCCGCATGCGCTCCGATGATGATCAAGTCGTCCACGTACACGCCGACGATGAGCTCCTCCTTCCCCCGTCACCGCGTGTAGAGCACACGTGCTCTGTGGCGCAGCGGGTGAACCCGAGCTCACCCAAAGTGGCATCGAGCTTGGCGTTCCATGCTCGCGGGGCCTGCCCGAGCCCATAAAGCGCCTTGCGCAGCCTGAGCACCTTGTGCTCTGCCCCCATGACGGCGAAGCCCGGAGCTTGGTTGACGAAGACCGTCTCCGCAAGCTCGCCGTTGAGGAAGGCCAACTTGATGTCGAGGTGGTGGACGCGCCAGTCCTTCGCTGCTGCCAAGGCCAGCAGCAGGTGGAAGGACTCCATGCGCGCCACCGGAGCAAAGACCTCCTCGAAGTCGATGCCCTTGTGCTGAACGAAGCCGCGGGCGACGAGCCGAGCCTTGTGCTTGACAATGGCGCCGAGCTCGTCCCGCTTCACCTTGTAGAACCATTTGAGCCCGATTGGCCGGCAGCCCGCAGTGGCTCAACCAGCTCCCACATCCGGCTGTCCTCGATGGCCTTCATCTCCTCCAGCATCGCCCGACGCCAATTGGCGTCACGTTCAGCCACCGCGTATGTGGACGCCTCCTCTACGCTGACAAGGAGTAGCTCTGGGTCGTCAAGGATTCGACTGGACAGCCCAGGAGCTCCCCCGTCGCCGACGATGTTTCCACCCGGCGGAAACGAACCTCCTCGCCGTCGTGGAAGGCGTCCACGTACTCGTCGATGTCCGTGGGCGGAGAGGCGAACTCGAGTGGAGGCGTCCCCTGTCCTGTAGTCACAGGGGACTGTGGTGGAGGCATGTGCGCCACTGCTGGTGGAGACTGGCTCTTCTGCCGCCACAGCTGCCGGAGCTGGCTCCTCAGCCCCTGCATCTCCCCCCTGGATTACCAAGTGCTCAAGGGCGAACGTGCCGCTGACACCGCGGTCTTCCCCCGTGCCCGGATCCTCCAAGTCCCAGGCCGCCATTTCGTCGAACACCACAACCCGAGAGATCACCACCTTGCCTCCCTTGGGATCGTAGAGCCGATAGGCCTTGCTGCCTTACTCTAATCCCAAGAGCACCATGGGCGTGCTCCTGTCCTCTAGCTTGCCGAGGAAGGGCTTCGTGTTCTTCACATGGCCGACGCACCCGAACGTCCTGAGGAAGGACATATTCGGCTTGCGCCCGTGCCAAGCTTCGAACGGCGTCTTGCCCTTCAGGGCCTTGGTGGACGCGCGGTTGAGCATGAACACCGTCGTGGTCACCGCCTCGCCCCTGAACTCCGTCGGCATCCTTTTGGCCTTCATCATCGACCGCGCCATGCTGACCACCATCTGGTTCCACCGCTCCACCACGCCATTCTGCTGCGGCGAGTACGGCGCGGTATGGTGGCGCACCACCCCTTGATCCGCGCAGTACACGGCGAACACCGACGTGAACTCGCCGTTGCGGTCCATCCTCAGCATGCGCAGCTTCTTCCCGGACTCAGCCTCCGCGCGCGCCTTGAACGCCTTGATCGCTTCCGTCGCCTCGCTCTTGCTCGTCAGGAGCTGCAGCCACATGTACCGGCTGCAGTCGTCCACGAGCAAGATGAAGTACTTGCGCCCGCCATGTGTCGCCGGCGTGATTGACCCGCAGAGGTCGCCATGGACCAGCTCGAGAGCCTCTGCCGCGCGTAGGGCTGGACAAAATACTCGCGGCTCGCCAACTCGTTCGACTCGTGGCCGGCTCGACTCGGCTCGTTTTAACTTTTTCACGAGTTGAGCTGAAAGTCTAGCTCGCTATTTTAACGAGCCAGCTCGCGAGCTGCTCACGAGCTGAGGCCTATCAGCCCACGACCATGAATCCAGAAGATGATGATGCTGACCTAGAAGTGTACACCTATTCTATTGGTATATAATCCTTATTTTCAGCTGTTTCATACGAATTTTAATTTTATAATTGTTGTGGCACTTAAATGTTGATTTTATGGATTATTTTCCAGGGAGAAGGTGATGATGCTGACATTGAATCTGTGGATTTTTCTAAGTTTGTGGTGGCAAGCAACTAGTTAGCATGCTAGAACTGTATGATCATGGATGGACCAGCTATGTTGCATGGTTGATACTTTTAATGAACCTGATATGTATTAATCATGTCTGGTTGTATAATAGTGGACGTCACCTTCTGAAATTAATGTAGCATAAACATTATAAACATGTGTCCCATTTTTTTTAGTAACTCGCGAGCTAAACGAGCCAGCTCGAGCTCGGTAACGAGCCGAGCTTCCCCCCTAGCTCGTAATATTAACGAGCCGAGCCGAGTTGGCTTGTTAGCCTAACGAGCCAGCTCGAGCTGGACCGAGCTGGCTCGATATCCAGCCCTAGCCGCGCGGTACTTCGCCGTCTTCGGAAACGGCAGCCTCCTCTGCTTTCCGGCCAGATAGCTGTCACACAGCCCGCCTGCATGCTCGATGTGAGTCAGCCCGTGCACCATCTTCTCCAGTCGACCAAGAGCATCGAAGCTGAGATGGCCGAACCGAGCGTGCCACAGCCATGGCTCCTCCGTGCACTATGCCGCCAAGCAGATGGGTTGTTCCACCTTCAAATCGAGTAAGTATAGCTGGTTACGGGACCTTTTTACCTTGGCCATAAGCTGCTGCTCTCGGTCCCTGATCCTGAGGACGCCGTCCTTGATCAACACCTCGCTCCCGTGCTCATCCAGCTGCCCGATGCTGATGATGCTCGAGCGCAGCTGCGGGATGTAATAAACATCCATTAGCGTGCGGTGCTCACCGTTCTAGCACCTGAAGATGACGGTGCCGCACCCTCGGATCACCCTTGAGCCGTCGCCAAACTTCACCATGCCGGCCACGTTCCCGTCGAGCTCGGAGAAGGCCGCCTTGGAGCCCGTCATGTGGTTGCGGGCGCCGGAGTCCAGGTACCACCTCTGCTCCTGCTCGCTGCCCACACGTCCGAGGTGGACTTGGGCACGCGACTCGTCGAGGTCGACGGTCTTCGAAGCCTTCCAGCGCTCCGTCACCGCCACCACCTCTGCCTTCCCTTCTGCCTCGACGTCGTGCAGTGCACAGAACGTCACCATCAGGAGTGTGGCCTCATCATCGTCGTCAGCCTGTGCGAGATGAGCCTCGGCCTTCTTTTCCTGTTTGCGGTTTGGGCACTCCTTTGCCTAGTGGCCCGTCTTCCCATAGTGTCGGCAGACATTGGGGTCGACCTTCTTCTTCTTCTTCTTCTCCGAAGAAGCCATGCCGCGGCGCTTGCCGTTACCACAGCGTCTGGAGGAGGCTTCCCCGGACTTCTTCATCCGGGTAGCCCACTCCTCCGTCAGCAACAGCTTGCCGCTGTCCGTCGTCGCCATGGCCTGCTCTGTGCGCTCATCCACCGCCCGCTGACGGCCAATCACATCCTCAATGGTGAGGGTGGACATATCCAGCATCGTCTATGGAGAGAGCGATCTGGATGTATTTCACCGGCACAGAGCGCACGTACTTAGACACCGCGTCTCTTCGTCGATGGTGATGCCGTGGCTCCCCAACTTACTGATGAGCGACTGCAGGCGAAGGGAGAAGTCCTCCACCGACTCACCGTCGCGAAACTTGAGGTTGTGGGACGCCGCCTTCTTTGCGCGATCGGAGCTGACACGCATGGCCGTGATGGCCTCCCAAGCCTCCTTAGCAGACTTCTTCGCCCCATGCGGCTCCCTGTACTCTGCTGGCACAGCGGCGAGGATGGCCTTCATCGCCGACATGTTGTCTTTTTCATTGTCGGTGCCCTTGTCAATGACGTTCCAGAGCCGTCGGGCACCGAGCTTGACCTTCATGGTCACCACCCACTCGCCATAGTTGGTGCGAGTCAACATCGGCCAACTGGTGCCGCTGACCTCCCGTACCGTGCGCACAACGACCTCCTGTCGTGGCTGGGCAGCTCCGTCGCCTCCAGCAGCTCCTCTGCTGTCGCTCGTCTCCGAGCCGCCCGTCATCGCCGGCGATTAGTCCGACAACGCAGCACCTGTACGGCTCTGATACCACTTGCTGGTCCCTTGCTGCCCTACATAGGTAAGCAATTAGCTTACCCACACACTCACTTGGCTAGAGGTAGAAGAAGGGGTTGAGCTCAGGAACACACAAAGCACAAGCACCAGCCCTAGTCGAAGCTCGGCTTCTGAATGTGACAAACTAAACTGCCTTTTTCCATTGCATAGAGGTAGTATATATACAAGCTACTAGTACCTCCTAAGGTACACTAGTACACCTACTACAATGTCCTCTAGGAAATGGCTGATATCAGCCCCAACAACTAAGATATGGCTGAGCTAAGCCTCTACTACCTAGAGTACAGCCTGGTACAAGTGATGGCCTATTGCCATACTTGAACAGGGCAAAAGACAGCAACGAGCTGACCACATTGCCAACTCCGCTGCAGAGAAAGAGAGGGAGATCAGCAGCAAATTATGTCTTACATGAAGGTTATAGATCACAATCATATTCACTGGTCATATGACTGTTCATTATGAAATTGAGACAAATATAAAATGTGGAAAAAAAAAGGAAATAATGCTGCACTGCCATACCGTTGTTTCAATAATGACAGCAATTAGGTTCACCAGAAGAACAAAGACAACAATATACTCAAACAGGCGACTCCGTACAAAGGACTTCAACCTTTCACACTGTGGTGAATGGTAGAAAGATGGGTACTTCTCCAGATATGAAGGCTGCAAAGACGAAAACAAAAATACAAACCAGTCAAACTGTCAGTTACAACATGGGATCAAAAATAAAAGTAAATGATTGAAATATCGCTAGTTTTGATCTGAAAAACATCACTTTTGTATTAGTGGTAGTACATATCTTTTCCTAATCTAATTATCGCTGACAGTTAGTGCTTTTCTGCTCTCCCAAAAATTAAATACACAAATCCTAAGGCATTATTGTTAGTGGTTGGAACAGTGCATCAAATCAGACCTTTGATGCCCCCTTTTTGGTTGAGCATAACAGCACTATCATTTATGCACTGCAAGTATAGGTACAGGCACTGAAAATGATAGATTTGTAGTAAGAATATGATTTCATAAAACTATGAGTTCAAATATGCTTTCACAGTATTATAGCTCGTGCTTGTACATAACACAAATGTTTGACATTGAATCAAGCCTCGTCCAAATATGAGCAGAATTTTCATGACATGTGATAAACACAAAATTATGAGCAATTGAAGCAGTCAACATACTGGTGGTTCTTTCTGGAATTTTATTGCAATAGTATTGCATAGGTCAGCAAATTCCTCGGAGGTAACCTGTATAAGGGTATATGATTTAGAATCATCAACATTGATATGCAAGCATATTTACGTTTTGAAAAATCAAAGGTTAGAGGTGATAGATAACAGACTGGGAAGCTAGCAGAACTTCAATATTATATTTACTTAATTTTCTCTGGATTTTTTAATTACAGTCCAAAAACTTGAAAACTTTCAGAAAGTAGAGAAGCCAATCTTTGACTAACATTTCTGCACAAATACTTAAACATGAGCATGCAGCAGAAGGTGTACACTGGTCTTTTCCACCAGATGGAGCACTCAAAGGCCTACTTTTTCTTCATCATGGTGCTAATGAACTTAGACAAATAATTCGTTCTCTGATTTATAAATGGCAGACATTCAAATGTACATGAAAAATACCAAACAAATTATTAAAAATTTAAGAAGCGAACCACAAACATTTTGGAGCTCAATAGCATTCCATCTCAAGTTAATATCTTGAATATTGAAGACACATTATTTTAAAAAAAAATCAAAATTCCAATAAGCCTTTAGAAAAATCACGAATGCAAAAAATATATATAATCAATATACCAAATTATTATAGTAGCCCCCTTTTGTGTGTGTGTTTGGGGTGGGAACATACCTTGAAATCACCACTCCGATCAAGCTCGGCAAAGATTAGTTCAAAATCTTCCTTTGAGGTTTTGGGCAACGACCTAAAAAGAGGTTCCATGACATGATGATCTAAAAGACACCAGCAATTCAATGATGTGTACATCAAATGTTAAATATTTAGCATGTTGGATCCCTACTGGATACTGTGTTAAATTAATAAAGAAAGATTCAAGTAAGTAACTCAAGACCACCATAAGCGCTGTTGCAAAATGTTATTATGCGCCAGTGGCAACACCAAAAGTGCAAAACAAAAAAACAAACAGCATAAGATGATGCACAGCAACAACAAAGCGGGCACCAACAAGGGTAAAAGAGTAGGAAAAGTGTATAGTAAATTATGGAGATGAAACCAAAAGACATTTCAGATTATGAATACTGAGATATAATTAGAGTGCTATACTGATACTAGTTAGTAATTTAGTATAATACTATCCTTACTGAAAGAAAATTCTAATTTGGTTATGAACAGGACAATTCTCCAGGAAGATTTGACAAGATATAATGCACCAGAGAGCAGGGGCGGATCCAACGGTGGGGCGTGGGGGGGGGGCTCGAGCCCCCTACCCATACCGGAGAGCCCCTATGAATTTTTAGTCAAAGTTCTATAGTGTAGGTGGGGCTCAGACTTAAGATCGAGCAGCAGTCGGAGGTATGTGTTGTTCAGCCCCCCCTAAAAATTTTCCTGGATCCGCCGCTGCCAGAGAGTGAAAGGAGACACTTTAGTTACCTGTATTTGTTTAGCTCATCAAGTAATGATATGCACTGTTCCTTGTTAAGGTAGCCCTGACCCTGATGCACAGAAAAAGGGAACAGATATAATTGCTAAATTGGATAGTGCATCAATGTCCAAGAGAACATAAAAAAAGGACTCACGTTAGTGTCGATGAGATCAAATGCCTTCTGTAGAATACTTTTCCTTATAGAGTCCATTTGAGCAAGTTGTTTTGCAAGCTGGATCACAAAAAAAGTTCCATGCATGCATTCAAATTACATTTTGGCATAGAAAGAACACAGCAGAATTCAGAAGATAAGAATACTAATGTTCAAGAGAATTAGGATGTAAGGAAGGATTCTACCTGCTCTTTAAAGCTATCATAAATGACAGCAAGAATTAAATTTGTTAGGAAGTAAACTCCTAACAGCACATAAATAACAATAAACAGGGCGTTCCAACGAGAGCTCCTAATCAAGAGATGTGTGAGCATGTGTGAGTGAATCTGAAGGAATTATCAAAACTCTTCAGGAATAGTGATGCGCAGCTTACTTGTAAGCAGGGACCCATACGTCAGGATTATTGGATGTGGTGAACAGGACAAACATCTGATATAATGTTGTACCGTATGATGTGAAAATGGTCTTTCCTTGTGGCGTGTCCTCAAATGTTACATAGGCTAGCCAGCTTGCAAATAATAGGAACAACAGTGACAGAGCCTACAAATGCCGGTGACAAAATCATATGATGAAACTGAAAAAGATAATGCGCACGACAAACTTATAGGCATATGATACTATGAGTGGTATAAAAAACAAAACCTTACCAAAACATTAAGGTATGTCCCAACAATACCAACCAGCGTAACAGCACACATTCGCAGTTCCCTATTGCAGAAAGGAATGTTTACTCAGTGTGTCAAAAACACAGCAGTCCTTAACCAACAATGAGCGTGCTCTGTGCACGCGTCTCAAGTTCCTTGTTTCTAAACAGTATGACTCTCCTCTTGGCTTTTATATTCCATATCAGTTATACATGGATTTAGTTGGAAGCCCTCCTACTATGTTCATTATGGTACCAGAAGTATCATCAGTTTGGGCAGATAAATACATACCTGATCGTCATAATTAGAAATACAACGCGAATGTATGGAGCTACTCTGAAAGGTCCAGGACTAAGCATAAACACAAGTATGTCGCATGCTAAGATGAAGAGAAGAAGAACCTGCAATGTGAACCAGAACCATGAACAAATTACAATGACTGGAGCAGCAAAAACACATACCCAAACCCAACTCGACAAGTGAGAACAGATGTGTATTGCAGCTGTCTTGGTTAATTCATCAAAGGACGATTACAGAGTACACTTTATGGAACCCAGGCGACGCCCAGGAGCCAAGGCAGCACGCTGGGATAGTTCCCAGGGGGCAGGCTAGCTAACAGTAAAGCAGAGCTTTAATCGTGCATAGAGAAAATCTCTAACAATAAGAGCTAGTAAAACAAGAAAAATAGAAGTACTATGCCTGAACACAGCTCCATCTAAAATGCAGAACTCAGAAGGATCTAGACCTGTGCAAAGCTAGTATGCTACTGACTGAATAGTTTATCATGCACTACAAGATTAAACTAAATTATCACAAAATCAAGCACGCATCCCTAAATTTACTATCTTAAAATTGGTGCTTTGCCAAACTGTGTCGTGGTGGGCAAGGGCCAGAAATATTCCAAATCATTTTGCTGACATTACTTTTTGAGGTGACATTTCTCTTTGAACTTGGGATAGCTTTAAAGTAAAACAAAGATATTTATTTCCTACTCGTAGTCATTATATCTGTATTGCAATGTATAGAAGCTACTTTAACTCTTTCAATCAGCATCTATGCCTTACTAAATGTTTGAGTTATCTGATCTCTACTCTGCTAGCCTCTATTTACTGTTCCTAGTCATCTATATATAAAAGAAAATTAATGTTTGTCATTGGCATGGTCTCCAAAAACACAACTTTAGCCGGCCTATTTTATTAAAATATAATATGATGGAAGTAATTTATTGAGATAGATTTACACCACATTTTCATATGTATGGTTTAAATACAAGTGCGGGCCTGGTGCAAGCGGTAGAGTCTTACCGCTTGTGACCGGAAGGTCCCGGGTTCGAGTCGCGGTCTCCTCGCATTGCACAGGCGAGGGTAAGGCTTGCCACTGACACCCTTCCCCAGACCCCGCACAGAGAAGGAGCTCTCTGCACTGGGTACGCCCTTTTTTTCATATGTATGGTTTAAATATGCATAATATGTTGATAAGCAAAGTTTAGCTACACATTCTAAAATGTCAACTTATGGTTTACTGGATAAAGATATTATAGTGTATCAATACCTACTTTCACTCTTTCAAACCACAAAAATTAATAATATTCAAGCACTCAGACCTATGCAGAAATGTGCCCAAGAAGACATAAGCGAAGACAAATGCATTACCTTCAATTTGTTCATGGAGTTCTTCCAGAAAATATTTAAACCTTCATAGGAAAGTGGGTAGAAGATATCCAAGACAAGAATGACAAGGGTAAGGGCCTGAAATTAAGAGTAAGCAACATAAAGCTCTGATTTTCAGACTCCTTATAAGAAACTATATGTTCTTCATTCAAAACATGCACAATTGTATACTATGGTAGCTCCAACTCTAACTGAAAGTTTGAAAATTTGTAAAAGACTACTTTAGGTAACTGAAGGTAAATATACATGCCCTGAAACACACTACTGACCGTAATAACGCTTTAAGGTTTGAGTCGTTAAGTTCTTGCCTGGGCACTGAAGCACTACACATGTCAAGGAAGCCTTACCTCATATATGAGTGATTCTGTTTTGCTTAAGTATGGCAGCTGCCCAAGAAAGTAAAGATCCCTTTGATCACAAGTATTTGGGGCGTATTTTTGGCACCAGAGAGGCTTCTGGAAATGCAAATAAAATATCTCATTAATTGTTGTAATAGTCCTTGCGATGACATGTCATTTTTTGGCCAAAGCAAACTTGGTACACTTAAGATGCCTAGTTTCAGCTACGAGTAACAAAAGGTCAATCTTGACCTAAGAACTTATACAGCATAACAAATGGAGATCGCAAATATTGGGAACTGACCTCTAGGAAATTCAATAGAATCAAAGCAAATAGGTTAAGTGACCAGAGCCAATCCAATCGGAGATACACGAAATAAAACCTCATGGCCCTCTCAAACCTTGTGTCATTCAAGACATCCTCAGGGATACCGACACCATCTTCTGCCTGTCAACCAAAACTGTACTGAGATTTTCAAACATGCCACAGGAAATGACAACAAAAACCTAATTTCAGATTGACAAATAAGCTTCATCGTTAATTGTTCATTTCTTGTCAAGGAAAAGTGCATTTTGCCTCCAATAACTACAGCCCAGCTCTCAGGAATAAAATAACCTTGTTTTGTGGCACGTAATAAATAAAAATGTCAATTCTGGTAAGGTAAAATTCTGTGTCAAATGCAAATATTTCTTGACGCCATAACTGTGAAATCATCACTAGTTACATACAACATCACAACTACTCCATATCCTACAACACAGCACAGTAGTGCATCATCTTCAAACAAGCATCAAACATATGGCAGCCACACACTCAGGTCAACAGTGAACTCCACAAGCAAAAGCACTGGAACGTAAATGCTCCTCCATATGCTGATATGCACAAACAGTTAAGTATCCCCAGAGGACGAAACACTCAAAAATCCAAACCACCCGAAACTAACATAAATAGCACATGAAGCGGTACCTCAGCTTCATCTCGACGTTCAAACCAGAGCACAAACTCTGGAACAAATTTTGTGCAACAACCCACAACCCAGAGCTCAACGTTGCATCTCACCACGTAAGCACGCAACTGTCTCGAACAGGAAATTCGTCCACTCCACCAACAGCAAACTACCTCACGGACATCAACAGGCTACCAGCACCTCAATTCTCAGCTACAGCAAAGCATCACAGCATTTCACATAACGAAGCAAAGCGGGGAGAGTGCGAGAGCAGTGAGAGGCGGAGCGGGAACCGACGAGGTCGACGAGCGCTGCCGCCTTCTGGTACTGGTCGCCGTACGCGAGCGCGTCCGAGCGGCGGTGGTACTGCCTCGCGCCCCGCACGCCGTTGCCGAGGCCAGAGCGGCCCCCTCCGTCGGACGCGGAGCCGCGGAAGCCACGGCCCTCTTCCCCCTCCACCTCGGTGATGAGCGGCGCCTCCACTTCCGCCATCGCTCCACCTTGACGGAGATCTGGAACGGCGAGCAAAATCTGGGATTAAAGTACTACAGTTCCACTCATCGAAGTGGAAGTGGAAGTGGAAGCGGAGCGGGGGTGGGATTAAAGTAATCCGACGCGAACGAGAACGTGTTCAGTCAAGGAGGCCGCCACGCTTGGGAACAAGTCTGTCGTAGTTATCGGCGGATACAACGTAGCAGAGGGACGCCATCGCGACGAACACGCGTTGCGCGCTGCCGTGCAGCGTCTGCCGGTTCATTGGTGGGCGCTGGTGCTTGGTGTTTGTGTACGCACGTTGACCGTGCACGTCGGCGCCATTGCCGAAACGAGTGGCTTTCGGAACGGACACGGGCGTGATGACGACACGAGGGCCTTACCTGGCTGGACACAGACAGTGTCGGCAAGATCAGAACGGTTCGCAGATACTCCATGCAAGAGCGTATGGTACAGTAAGCTGTTGATGCCGATTTTTTTTTAATTTTAATACTTTTTAAACTATTTTAAAATCTAACATCGGTTGATTTTTATTTTAAAACTAACGCTTTTGCTGCGTCAATGTTAATGTTAATAGCGCGGCCAAACATCTGCACCGCGCTATGTATTGCACCGCGCTATGTATGGTGACGCGACGGAAAGATGATATGACCAAGACCGAACACGCTAACAATGACGTGGCAGGATCCTGTGCGGCGCCGCCACGCCGTCGTTAGTGGCGCGGCAGTCCCTCACGTTGCAGCCTTTCTCAGGGAGTGGCGCCGAGCTCGAGCCACTGGCGTTGACGGCGCGCGCGACGAGGCGGTGCTGCTGCTGTTGCTCACTGCTTTTGCTGCTGCTGCTGCTCACTGCAAACGGCGCCCACAGCGCATAGCCGAGAGCGATCGATTTTTCTACTCTAGATAAGTAAAATACGACGAGAGCGATCGATTTTTCTACTCTAGATAAGTAAAATACGACGACACTGTTGTGATGTCAAGTACGGTGAAAATCACAGGTGACACTTTCCGTGTATGCCTTCAGCAGCTTGATGCCTTTGATGATTCAAGATACCAAGGATGAAGAAGACTATCACAATGGTTATTAAGGCCCATTGGTGATTGGATTTGGCTTTCGAAGCAGCTAGCTAATAGGTTGGTTTTTGAATAAGATTCAAATATCTGTATTTCCGTTATGATACAATAGAAATGGGGTTCTCCTCGCTTTTAGAAGATGTAGTATGACACTCTTGTTTTATATATTACACGTACTTTTCAGTAGAGGTTCAAGTAGATTTAGGCACCTAGAATTGATTTCTCGACCATGTTTAGTTCACGTCGGATTCGGCGCCGCCGGAAAACCGGACACCGTAGCTATACTGTAGCGTTTTATTTTTATTTGTTAATAATTGTTCAATGATTGATTAATTAGGTTTAAAACGTTCGTCTCGTAAAGTACAACTAAACTGTGCAATTAATTTTTGATTTCGTTAATATTTAATACTCCATATATGTACCATAAATTTAATATAACGAGGAATCTTCTTTTTATATAGTATCAATTTTAGAATTTGAGGCAACTAAACGTGACCTCTTTCACAAGAGAGATTCCAACGAGGTTCCAAGTTTCAAAGAAAGACAAGTGTTGTGTCTTTGTCGATCTAGTACGGTAGCTTTTCAAAAAAAAAAAAGGTACTGTAGCCTATATTAATTAAGGTTCCGATGCCACGCAAGCTAAAAGGAGAAAATCTGGATTTCCCTGCGGTCCAAACTTCCTCCCTTGATTAGTGGTGGTGCCAACAACTTTCCCGCGACCAGTTTTAAATAAGCCCTTGTTTGACCAGTTTTTAAAATAAAAAACGTAGAGAGATGCGAAAAGAAAAACTTGATGCAAATGCACGTTTTAAACCTAATTAATGGTGGCCAGTGCTAAAACGTGCTTCACAGAGGCGTGGGCGACGAAGATGCATGCACCACGACAGCGATGGTGGCCAGTGCTACAGTGCGCACAGAGGCGTGGGCGACGGAGAGGGCAGTGATGGGACGAGGCGTGGTCGGTGCTACAGTATGCGCAGGATAGTTAGGTCTTGTTTAGATTACCTCAAAATTCTAAGTTTTTTCATTCTCTCTTCGTTACATCAATATTTGGACGTATGTACGAAGCATTAAATATAGGTAAAAAAATAATTAATTATACAGTTTAGTTGTAAATCACGAGACGAATCTTTTGAGTCTAGTTAATCCAAGATCGAACAAAATTTATCAAATACAAACGAAACGTGCTACAATATTCAGATTACAAAAATTTATAATCTAAACAAGCCCTTGGCTACTGTCACGGCCAAGTTTGGCTGTTGGCCGCCGCTACCTATTTTTAGGAGCAGACGTCCGTCCTTAAATATCTGTCGTTTCGTTTTTCGAGAAACAACTTTAACTAAATATATATTAAAAATATTAATATTTATGACACATAATTAATATTATTGATAGATATTTAAATCTATTTTTTAATAAATTTATTTGAAGATAAAAATATTGTATGTATTTTTTATAAATTAAGTTAAATTTATCGATACGTAAATTGCGGCGATAAATATTTAGGAACAGACAAAGTTTTGAGGATCCTCGTATAGGTCTTGCTGTGATAATAGGCCATCTTATAAAAATTTAAACTCCTGAAATAAGAACAATTTTTAACTCCTACAAAACAAGAACGACACTGTTTTTGAGACTGCACATAATCTAAATGTATACTCAAATACTGCTCGCCACATATACTGCTTTCGTCCTAAAATAAATGTGGGTCTCATTTCTTGACGAGCCTGAGACTTTTAAATTTGATTAGTTATATAAAAATATTATCAACATTTATACTTAAAATAAGTTTGTTATAAAATATATTCTATCATTATACATCATAAATATTAGTTTTTTGTGTTTATTATTAGAACAAATTTAAAAGAATTGACTCCGAGGTGTGTTGGGAAAGTGGTGTTACGTACTGCTGAGCACGTTGCTGTACAGTAGAGTGAAAAAGAAAGAAAGGTATTAGGGCTTTGTTTAAATTGGGGTTAGGAATTAGTATTTGGCACTGTAGCATTTTCATTTGTATTTAACAATTATTGTTCAATTATGGTCTAACTAGGCTCAAAAGATTCATCTCATAATTTACAATCAAACTATGTAATTAGTTATTTTTTTATCTATATTTAATACTCTATACATGTGTCAAAGATTTGATGTGATGAAAAAAATGAAAAAACTTACAATCTAAACCAGGTCTAGCTCAACTGGTGATCGTTGCTGTACAGCTGAGCACGGGCTACGGAGTCAGTATCTAAAGACAAGAAAGCGTGTGGCTAGGCTGCCCACACGGGGCGCCACATCGCCGGCTGTTCCCGGTCGTTCGATCGGCCGCATCGACGGTCCAGATCGGACGATGCGTGGTCATTTTACGAAAAACCCCTTATATTTTTGAAAAATCAATCCACGCTCCAGAGGCCCTCTCAGAATATTTTGTAAATAACACCTCAGATAATTTTCAAATCAACTCGCAGTCTAGAACTGATGAGCTCCGACTTTTTTGCAAAAAAACCCTTCTTTTTATCAAAAATCAACCCACACTCCAAAGACACTCTTAGCGATTTTTTCGAAAACTTCCTCAGATTTTTCTCAAATCAAAATACAGACCCTTCTTAATTATATCTTTTTTTTCAAAAAAATACGTGTGGCCAGTAGCTCGCGCGCATAGGCGCGCCCGAATAACTAGCAGACAGCTTTGGGCGCGCCCGAATAACTAGTAGCAGAGAAAGACAGCTTGCGCAGATGAATTTCGATCCGACGCGACGCTACAAGCTGACGACGACCTGTTTCTGGATTTGATAGAAGGCGACTGCACGGCACATAGCAACACACAATCGACTGACGCCGCCCGACCGAAGGGGTTGGACCCTGGAGTGGCTTGGATCAATGCTTGGGTGTGGCAACGTGTAATATATGAAACAAGAGTGTCATACTACATCTTCTAACAGCGAAGAGAACCCCATTTCCATTGTATCGTAACGGAAATACAGATATTTGAATCTTATTAAAAAATCAACCTATTAGCTAGCTGCTTCCAAAGCCAAATCCAATCACCAATGGGCCTTAATAAACATTGTGATAGTCTTCTTCATCCTTGGTATCTTGAATCATCAAAGGCATCAAGCTGCTGGAGGCTTGCACGAAATGATAGTAAATTTTCAGCCAGGAACAGTGTTTTTCTTTCACATCAAACCATCCAGCAGTAAATAATCCACGATACGATACGGCCTCCCGAATAGGCTGACTCGTGTCACCGGTGATTTTCACCTTACCTGACATCACAACAGTGTCGTCGTATTTTACTTATCTAGAGTAGAAAAATCGATCGCTCTCGACTACAGGATCGAGAACCAAGCAGTGCGCCGTGGGCGCCGTTTGTAGTGAGCAGCAGCAGCAAAAGCAGTGAGCATAAAGATAGCAACGGGTACAAAATACCTGCATGCCCGCGGGCAATCGACCCGTTGGGCAAGGATACGGGTACGGGTACGTCCCCAAACCCGACGGATATTAGTTGACGGGAAAGAAAATGTTCTACCCGCACCCGCATACCCGCCACACCCGCTCCACAACCTTATCCCTTTGAGGTGCCGTTTGGCTATAGAGATAGCGCAAGCTTTTTTAAATAAAATAAAACAAAGAGCTAGGGAGCCACACACGCGCAGGGAGCCAGGGGCCGTCGGGAGCAATCCTCACACCGGCTGCCCACTTGTCCATTCGGCCTTATCCCAAATTCCCAATCCTCACAGTCTCACACACACGCGCAAGGAGCCAGGGAGCCAGAACTAGCACGTGGAAGGGGACCTGTGGTGGCGACGACAGCGATCTTGTTACAGGCGGCGACGGCGGCGTGGCTGCATGCGGCGACAAGCGCCGCGTCCTTCACGGACCAAGCTCAAGCTTGACACGGCCTACTACTTCCTTCTTCTTCACTCAAAGCGGCGGCGGGGCGGAAGGGGGCCAAGCTAGGCGTTGCTCGAGGAGGTGATGGTGGCGGCGCAGCTCACGCGGATTGGAGCCGCCCTGCCCGCCTGGCAGCCGTCGTCGCCCGACAGCCCGGCACCCCTGCCGCCTCCGGCCGCTGGATCTAGAAGCGAGCGAGGCGAGCTGCAGTAGACGATGGAGAGGGTATTAAAGGAAGTCAGGCCGGGGTTGCGCTCGCTCGCGTCCGTCGATGGCAACCCCACGACGAGCAACCAGAAACGAGTTGGTGGGGAACCTCGCCTGGTAGCCGTCGTCGCCCATCCCGTCGCGCCGTCCTCCTCCAGATCTGGCGGGCACACGGGCATGCCTGTGGGCAAGGCATGCCCACGGATAGCAGGCGCGGGCACAGGATGACACCCGTGGCAGGTGACGGGCGCAGGCGCGGGCATGAAATTTTTGTCGTGGGCGCGGGCACACGACACGGGTATCCACGGGCATTTTGCCCGTTGCCATCTTTAAGTGAGCAACACAGTGAGCAACAGCAGCAGCACCGCCTCGCGCGCGCCCATCAACGTGCCAGTGGCTCGAGCTAGGTGCCACTCCCTCAGAAAGGCCGCACCGTGAGGGATTGTCACGCCACGGGGACGGCGCCACGCCAAGATCGGTGGCGCGGCAGAGTCTGCCATGTCACCGGTCAACGCCTTCGGTCTTCGCCACGTCATCTTCCCGCCACGCCACCATGTATGGCGCGGTACAGGCGTTTGACCGCAGGGGCTCAGGGAAGGTTGGACTTATAAGCAGATCGAACGCACGGTCGCAGAACGATAGCCAAAATCCTAAGGAAGGGGTACATGCGAAATACAACAGTAGTTTCACTATCCTCTCTTTGGTCTTCAGTAAGATTCGACCCCAGCAAACCCAAGGGGTCAGATCTCACTCGGGGGCTGGTAAAGGTATAAATACCCTCTTTTTTCAAAACAGTCGCTGCGTCGGACCTTTTTCCTCATGTTAAGGTTAGTGGCAAGATTTGTGGGAACAAATAATCAAGTGTGCCTGGTCAGACTGCAAAAAACCCATGCCCCGATGGCTACGATAACTTTGCTTACCAGCATAATTGAAGTTTCCCTCTTATACACCTCGGGCCCTACGGTCTTAACGAATGGAAGGGTTGGATTGCGTAAGCCCTTTTTTCTTCGAATGCAAAAAGGGAAGAAAGCAAGTTCAAAAGAACAAAACGAAATTACGAATTTGCCTAATAAAACGAAATCACAAATCTATCTTTAAGACATAAAAGCACCGACGCCTGTCCACAGATTACAGATAAATATCCATCAGACTCATTCGACTAACTACCCCCTCTCGGGGAGAACCATATCTTCAATTTTGCTCGCTAGGGTTTTTGCAAAAGGAGTTACCATCGCTTCTATGTCATCCAGCTCGGAGGGTTCATAACCAGGCACGAAACCGAGGCTCATCACCTCAAAATCCATGTTGTCATCGTAATGCGATCGAGCGATGACGAAGGCTTGGGTGATCCAGCGAAGGCTTCTTGGGTGATCACCGATCTGAAGAGCTTCCCTCCTTCTCACCACCACGGGTTGTCATAGACTACGCCAAGGGCAACCTTCAGGATATCGAGCTTGTCGCTCTTCACCTAAAGAATAATCCTTGCCTCGGCGAGATCCATGGCTAGTCCAACAGTGGCACCCTCAGCCTCTAGCTTCTGGGCTTTCGTGGTCTCCAGCTCGGCCTGGAGGGAGCTGATCCTCTATTGCGCCTCGTCGCGCTCTCGGATGGCCTAATCGCGCCCCACAAAGCCGCGCCTCGAGCGGCAACCTCGTCTCGGCCTCCTTGTGTAGCCGGTGACTGCTTGTTGCTCTAGGGGCCTGGACCTCTCCTCGGAATCCTTCCCTCTTGGCCTCATCCATGGCTAGTCCAATAATCACTCTAGCGGCACCCCCGATCGGCCTCTAGTTCATCAAAGGCTTTTGTGGTCTCGGCTCTGGGCGGGCCTTGGCCTCCCATTGTCGGCCTCTGGCAGGGCGTCAACTCATCCTCTGCCGCACGCCTATGCGTCATGCCTCTCGATGAGGCGGTCCCAATCGCTCTCCCCACGGCAATAAGCGCCCGAAAGAAGACGGTGGTCGAAAACAAAATAGATGAAGAAAGAAGAGATCGGGAGCCTCCCTATGACGTATCGAAGGCGTAGCTTGTCTGAACCCTCGTGGCCCAAGAGTTCGAGGGCCTTTTTGACCGGGCGACCTCACAACGAAGGATGGGCCCATGCGTCTCGAGTGCCATAAGTATCTCGGCCATGATTGAGTCTCCTCTCCTCGCTCTAGGGGCCATGGACCTCTCCCGGCTATCCAAGTAACCTAGGGGCTACACCCGATGGAGGTGCTCTTGTGCGCCCGCGAAATGACCCTCGGCGATTCTATATGAATCACCTAGCCTCGGGGTCGTCCATGAGGTCGATGATCTCTGCGGGTGGGTCTCGGATTCTATCCGAATCACTCGGGGCCCCACCGAGCAGGAGCACCCACGACAAGTCCAATCACTCCTTCTTCACTCTAGTGGCCTCCTCCACGATCCCACCGCGCCCTCCGATAGTTCATCAAAAGACTTCTCGGCAGACAAGCTCACTTCTTGCATCCCGGCGGGCCTCGGCCTCCCCGCCGGCCGAAGATTGTCCGCCTCCACGGCAAGGGAGTCAACTCACCACCCAACCTCCGTGGAGCTGGGTGGTCACGTCCCTATGCAGCCATGCCTCGCCGATGAGGCGAGTCCTAATCCTCCTTGTGTTCATGAAGGAACCGCATTTCTCCCCTCGACTCACGAGCAATAAGCGCCTTGCCGAAAGAAGATCATAACTGGTCAAAAAAGTCAACCGCAAAACCATAGATGAAGAAAGAAGAGATCGGGAGGCAAGACCAAGTGAGTACATATCAAAGCCCTAACGGTGGGAACTATGATGTCTCGAAGTTGTGGGCGCTTTGCCCTGGACACAAGTCCCGAGCTTCCAACCACTACGGTCTAGGAAACTCACATCATCTCGACGATGAACCCCTCATGGCCCAAGAGTTCGGGTCCTTGTTGGTTTTGGTAATTGAGTGACCCTATCGATGGTTTTGAGATACGGCTATCCTAGAGCAAAGCTCTCACATGTGAAGATGATGGAGCTTATTGCACATGAGACATGACATTGAGTCATGTGATCAAATCCCGAGACATCTTGGCTTGATGGACCGGTTGCCATAAGTGATGGACCATAAGTATCTCGACCCATGATTGAGTCTCGGCTAGGCTGACTCCTGCTAGATCCCCGTGAACAGGATACCGAGACTCCAATTGAACAAACCATTGGAGGAGATTACCAAATGCCAAAGGCAAAGGTATAATTTCCTCACCGTCATAGGTGTGTAGAGAAGTTTATGACCGGGTTTAGGATAGATGGTCGTCATATTATCAAGAGGGGCAAACTTGTTTGCATATCGTCATCTAGTGCCACTATCCTTTGCATTGTCGCTAGGATGAAAGTGGCGTGGCAAGTTGAGTGGCTAACATTCTTTGGGAAATGTTTGTGAAAATGCTAACACACTTACACATGGTGGTGTACACTTGGTGGTGTTGGCACATTTACAAAGGAGGTGGTGCCCTGCGGAGAGATGAATTTGGGTCCTACCTCCCGGCGATTCTATATAGAATCACCTATTTTCTATTGCGCTGGATGCAAATTCTTGAGGGAGCAAGGGTGAAGAAGTTAGAAGTGAGAACGAAGTTGGTCGCGAAGATGCGGGCGTCGGTCAACCGACCCTCTGGCGAATCGAGACAATACCCCTTCTATCGTGATCTGGAGAGTGACCGTCGTTATCGGGGCTCGGGGACTCGACGGGGGCTACAGCATGGAACGCGCGCGTGCTCGGGGTTCCCATGACAAACAGTCCAATCACCCCTAGACAATTCTATCTGAATCACTTTCGGGGCTTGGGGACTCTTGCCCAGGACCGAATACTAGGGTACCCGGTCGAGGAGGAGCTAATAATCATCAAACGTTGATGCTTCCGAATATAAATAGAAGTGGCCTCGGCCATGGTACACTTTAGTGCCCAACGACCGTGGTTGGCTCCTCCGCCACATATACTTGATAGTGATCATTCGAGGTGGTGAGCGATTCTAATCTCGCCCCGTGAGGTTGCATCGAGTGGCACTCGGTGATCGAGTTCCGACGTCCGGTGGACAACTCTTGGAGGTTGCCACCTCCCCAGACATCGTTGGTCTCCGTCGGGCACGCAAGAAGCTTGTGCGGCGCCCGGAGAAGTGCTTGTGAGGGGCATTCAGCTCGCCACGCCAAGAGCAACTCTAGTAAAGCGTGTCATTGAGCTACCCTCACTCAAGGGGTAGACTCGCTTGGCCCGCCCCGGCGTTGGGCTTAGCGGGTGATGCTAATTACCCGCGAACCACCAAGTGAGCTGGTCGGGGCAACGCGGGGACTAGCGTGTTGGCAAACACGTGAACCCCGGGAGAAAAATCATCCGTCAACCTTGTTCTTCCCGCTGGTTTGCATCCCCATTACACAAGTTTGTAATTACTTATATATATATCTTAAGCTTGTGTAAGTTGCTCTTGTAATTAGATAGCTTGTGTAGCTAGCTAATTACCTTCATGCTTGTGTAGCATAAGTAGCCCTTACATGGCTAATTTGGTTTTAGTAACCTTGTTAGTCACATTGCTTAGTTATGTAGCTAAGTATTTGCGCTTCTAATTAGGCATTGGTTGCCTTGTTATTGAGTATTGCTAGTGAGCTTAGTTAGCTTTGTGCTTTTGCTTACTAGCATGTATAGACCCCTTGTTACTTAAAGTTAGTGGCATAGGTTTGTGTGACCTTGCTCCTAGAATTGTTTAGGAGAGCTCTAGCTAGCCCGGCACCTTAGTTGCTTTATTAGTATCTTTGCAAGGTGCTAGTGAACATATATAGAGGGGTGTAGTCTTGGCTAGACCGATTGTTTTAATTCCGCATTTATATCGGTTAGTCGACGCGATTAATTTTAGAAAAGACTATTCACCCCTCCTCTAGTCCGCCATCTCGACCCTTCACCTGGTCCGCCGCGCCACCCGCCGGGGCAAGATGGGACGTGACCACTTGCTGATGACGCCTGATACGGCCCAATTAGGATCAGCGGGCAGGCACCCCGCGTGGGACTGCCCCTGCCACTGCCTGCCATGACAGCAAGGCCTGCACAAAGGGAAAGGAAGACCCGGTGTCCCCGGTAGACTTTCTATGCCTCCAAGTTTTCTCTTTTCTCCTATATGTAATCACTGCTTCCCCTTGGTTTATAAAAGGGAAGGCAAGACACCCCACTAAGGGGATGGATCAACTCATAGAAGGATTGAACTATTCGATTCAACACTCCACACATCACACCTAGTTGAGCAACGCCCGAGCTCTCAGCACCCGTTCGACCTTTCCATCTGAGACTTGGGACCTGTCCCTCTCTCGACCGTTTGTACCCCCTACTACGAACCTTTTTCAGTGCTAATAACATGAGCAGCAGTCGTAAACTAGACATAGGGACATTCTACCCGAATCAGTATAAATCTTGTGTCTTTTAGCATACCATCCGCGCCTAACGCGCAACAAATACAAATTTACTAGTTGGTGCATACTCGAAACACCAACACATAGCATTCACCCAATCAACATCCTTCAATGCTTCATCTATCTTCTTTGGTTCAATGGATGACACAAATGAGAAATGCTCACAAAATGAAGCCAATCTTGATCTTGTTTATACACCTCTAGAAATATCACTAATTATAGTGTCCAATGGATGATCTCTTGCAATATTAGTTGGTTGGTGCATTGGAACTTGATTGCTTGTATTTACTTGATCATTGGGTTGAGATGATATACTAGCCACTTGATCTTGTTCATTGTCATGAGAGCCACTTTTACTAGCTTAATTTGTATCATCTTGCACATTTGAGTTAGAGAGTACTTGAACTTGATCATCTTCATCATCATTCACTTGCCTAGGCCTCAATTCACCAACATCCATGCTCTTCATGGCATTTGAAAGTTGAATGCCTCCAACATCTTCCAAGTTCTCATTCTTTTCTTGTGAACCCTTCGTTTCATCAAATTCAACATCATGAACTTTCTCAAGAGTACTACTATCCAAATTCCAAACTCTATACGCTTTGCTTGTAGTGGAACAACCAAGTAGGAATCCTTCATCACATTTCTTGTCAAACTTGCTCAATATAGTGCATTTCTTCAAGATATAGCATTTACAACCAAAGACTAAAAAATATGCAATGTTGGACTTTCTACCATTCAAGAGCTCATATGGTGTCTTCTCTTTCAATGGGTGACAATAGAGGCGGTTGCTACAATAGCAAGCCGTGTTGATAGCTTTGGCCCAAAAAGATTGACTCACATTGTACTCACTAAGCATAGACCTTGCCATATCAATGAGTGTTCTATTCTTCCTCTCAACAAGGTCATTTGATTGTGGAGTGTACTTGGCCGAGAATTGATGTCTAATTCTAAATTCATCACATAACTCATCAATTCTAGTGTTCTTGAACTCACTACCATTGTCACTTCTAAATCTCTTGATGGTTGTTTCAAACTCATTGTGAATGCCCTTGATAAATGATTTGAATGTTGCAAATACATCACTCTTGTCCACTAGAAAGAATATCCATATGTATCTAGTGTAATCATCCACTATCACAAAGCCATATTTATTACCACCAATGCTAGTGTATTGTGTTGGTCCAAACAAGTTCATGTGCAATAACTCAAATGCTTTACTAGTGCTCATCATTCTTTTTTAGGATGGGTGTTTCCAACTTGTTTTCTAGCTTGACAAAAGCTACAAAGCTTATCTTTTTCAAACACAACATCTTTCAAGCCTCTAACCAAGTTATGCTTGACTAATCTATTTAATTATTTCATTCCAACATGACCAAGCCTTCTATGCCATAACCAACCCATGCTAGACTTAATAATCAAACATGTAGATAATTTAGCTTCACTAACACTGAAATCAACCAAGTATAGATTCTCATATCTAAAGTCTTTGAAGATTAAATTAGAGTCATCTACACTTATGATATCTACATCATCTACCCCAAATATGCATTTAAATCTAAGATCACACAATTGAGCCACGGATAACAAATTGAAGTTCAAGCTCTCTACTAGCATGTCATTGGATATTACAATCTTACCAAGCCCCTTGACCTTGCCTTTGCCATTATCACCAAATGTGGATACTATCATAACCAGTATTGCCCTTGGTGTTGATTGAGTTGAACATTCTTACAACACCGGTCATGTGTTGAGTGTACCCACTATTAAGAACTTAATGCCTTTCTCCCACTTTGTAATTGACCTATAAAAGAAGATCAATTCTTTTTAGGTACCCAAACTTGCTTGGGTCCTTGAAGGTTAGTGACCAAGCTCTTTGGCACCTAAATGGCTTTCTTCTTTGAGCCCATCTATGGTTTACCAATGAACTTAGCCTTTACACCATTTGCACCCTTGGTAAGCACATAGAAAGAATCAAGTTTAATGGATGATACATTAGCTTGTGACTTCTTGTTCATGCACTTTTGCTCTACATGACCAACTTGCTCGCAACTAGTACAAAACCGATCATTGTTCTTCACAAAACTAGTCTTGTGAGGAGCAAAGGCCACATTGCCTTTCTTGGGGTATAGCCCAATCCCTCTTTGTAGAGAGAAGCTCTTTGGCTCCCGAAGCACATAAGCAATCGGTTCTCACCTCCATAGGCCTTAGCCAAGGTGTGAGTGAGCTCATTGACCTCCTTCTTGAGATTCTCATTCTCAACCATTAGTGAGGCATCATAAGTGAAACCATCACTACTAGATGAGGCAGAAGTAGAAGTGCTACAAGAAGGGTTAGTGGGAGCAACAATGATAGGAATAGATAAAGATTCATCAATTAGATCATAAGTTAAGTCTACATTACAAGTTTCAACATGCTTCTTCTTATTTTATTCATTAAGCAAAGAAGAATTAGCTTTTTCAAGCTTCTTGTGAGCCTTGCCAAGCTTCTCATGGGCTTCCTCTAGCCTCTCATGAGTTGCTTTGAGCTCATAAAGGGCTTGTTTAAGGCCTTTTACTTCCTTATTCAAGCTCTTGCATTCCCTTCTCTTAATGTCAAAGTGTTCTTTAGCATCTTCTAGCATGTCAAATAATTCATCTTTAGTAGGTTCATCATCATCACTACCACTATCATTTTCATTATCATATTCCTCATCACTTCCATCATCATAAGTTTGTACCTTAGTGGCCTCGGCCATGAAGCATGATAGAGTGTCAAAGAGAGAAGAGTTCTCATTGATAGCAATACTTGCAAGTGCCTTCTTCTTGGTGGTCTTGTCATCATCACTATCATCATCATCACTTGAGGAAGCATCACTATCCCAAGTGACCACATATGAACCACCCTTTCTTCTTCTTGAATGTCATCTTGTCCTTTTTTTCTTTCTTTTTCTTCTTGTCCTTCTTATTCTTCTTATCATCATCTTTGTCACTATTGTATGGACATTGAGCAACAAGATGATCTTTGCTTCCACAATTGAAGCACCTTATTGACTCTTCCTTGTTCTTGGATGAAGATTTCTTCCTTCTAGCATGGTAGCCTTTCTTCACCATGAACTTTTCAAATATCTTGACAAAGAAAGCCATCTTCTCATCATCATCATCATCATCCTATGAACTATCATCTTCACTTGATGAGTCTTGTTTTGCATTGCCCTTGGATGATGTGGCCTTGAATGCCACACTCTTCTTCTTGTCATCCTTCTTTTTATCTTTCTTCTCATTCTTTTCTTCCTTCATCATCATCTCTATAAGCATCATCGGTCATAATATCTTTCAAGATTTGGTTTGGTGTCATTGTGTCCAAACCGATCCTCACTAGCAATGTGACCAACATGCCAAATCTTGTGGGTAAGCATTTTAAGAACTTATGAGAGAAGTCTTTGTCATTCATCTTCTCACCAAGTGCTTTGAGATCATTGACAAGCAATTCCAACCGATGGAACATGTCCGGCACACTCTCATCTTTCTTTATCTTCAAGCTAGCAAATTTTTCCTTGAGAATGTATGCCTTTGCACCTTTCATTGCCTAGGTGCCCTCGAATGATTCTTTCAACTTCTTCCAAGCCTCATGAGCCATCTCAATATTCTTGATTTGCTCAAATGTTCTCTCACTGATTGCATCATGAATATCACTTAGAGCAATATCATTATTTTGGAGTAGCACTTCTTCGGCCGCGGTGGGATTTTCTGGATCATCAATCTTAATTTTGGTTTCTACTATCTTTCACACCTTTCTATTGATTGACTTAATATGTGTGGTCATCTTTGACTTCCAATATGGATAATTTATGCCATCAAATTGGGGTGGCTTCTTAGTGTTGTTGATTTGAGCCATTTTTACACCCAAGTTTGTTAAGCTACAAATCACGGTGACCTCGGCTCCGATACCACTTGAAAGGTCCTAATGGCTAGAGGTGGGTGAATAGCCTATTAAAAATTTCTACAACAACACTTAACAAACTGGTTAGACAATTATGAGGCGAAACAAGTGTTGCGCTAGCCTACTAAAAATCCAAGCCACCTACCACAATTCTAGTTTCTATAGTTTCTTTCCACACAATGGCTAAGTCACTACACTAAGTTAGTGTGCTCTCAAGGGCTAACTAAAGAGTCACACTAACCAAACTAACAAGCTCTCACAACTAGGTACACTAAAGAGCTTGATAACTAGTTTGCGGTAATGTAGAGAGAGAGAGAGTATGATGGTTATACCGCCGTGTCGAGGAATGAACCAATCAATCACAAGAATCAATATCAATGAAAATCAATCACCTCGGAATCAAATGATGTCACAATGATTTTTTATCGAGGTTCACTTGCTTGCCGGCAAGCTAGTCCTCATTGTGACGATTCACTCACTTGAAGGTTCACGCGCTAATTGCCATCACACGCCAAACCCTCAATAGAGTGCCGCACAACCAACACAAGATGAGGATGACACAAGCCACGAGCAATTCACTAGAGTACCTTTTAGCTCTCCGCCGGGGAAATGTCAAGAACCCCTCACAATCACCACGATCGGAGACGGAGACAATCACCAACCTCTGCTCGATGATCCTCGATGCTCCAAGCCATCTAGGTGGCGGCAACCACCAAGAGTAACAAGCGAATTTCGCAGCGAAACATGAACACCAAGTGCCTCTAGATGCAAACACTCAAACAATACACTTGGATTCACTCCCAATCTCATAAAGATAATGAATCTATGATGGAGATGAGTGGGAGGGCTTTGGCTAAGCTCACAAGGTTGCTATATCAATGCAAATGGCCAAGAGGGTGAGTTTGAACCAGCCAAACGGTATTTATAGACATCCCAAAGAATAGAGCCGTTGACTCAATTATTGGGTTGACTGCGCATCGACCGGATGCACAGGTCTAGTGCACCGGACGCACCAGTCGTGTATACCGGACGCGTCTGGTCTCTATCTGACCGCCACGTATCCAGTTCAAACTAAAGTAGCCGTTGCTGCCACACATTCACCTGCGACCAGACGCTCTGTTAGAAATGATCGGACGCTGAGTTAGAAATGACCGGACGCTGAGCCGCAGCGTGCGATTGAGTACAGAGAGTTCCTAGGGCCGACCGGATGCGCTGTTAGAAAATGACCGGACGCTGAGCCTCAGCGTCCGGTCGAGTCCAATAAGCTCCCAGGCCCGACCGGATGCGTCTGGTCACTCTGGACCGGACGCTCCCAGCGTCCGATCAACTGTTACAATGAACATCGACTTCGCTGATTCACACCGGACGCGCCCGGTTGCTCTGCAATTCAGTACCCAGCCACATACCGGATGCGTCCGGTCGCCATACCGGACACGTCCGGTCACTCTGTGACCAGCGCGACTAACTCTTTTTCAACTCTATCTTCTTCACCCTTGCTCAAATGTGCCAACCACCAAGTGTATCACCTTGTGCACATGTGTTAGTACATTTTCACAAACTTTTTCAAGAGTGTTAGCACTCCACTAGATCCTAAATGCATATGCAATGAGTTAGAGCATCTAATGGCACTTTGATAACCGTATTTCAATACGAGTTTCACCCATCTTAATAGTACGGCTATCGAACCTAAATGTGATCACACTCACTAAGTGTCTTGATCACCAAAACAAAATGGCTCCTATCATTTATACCTTTGCCTTGAGCCTTTTGTTTTTCTTTCTTCTTTCCCAAGTCCAAGCACTTGTTCATCACCATGGCAACACCATCGTCATGTCATGATCTTCATTTGCTTCACCACTTGGAGTAGTGCTACCTATCTCATAATCACTTTGATAAACTAGTTAGCACTTAGGGTTTCATCAATTCACCAAAACCAAACTAGAGCTTTCACCCTTCAGTTCATCCAAGAACTTAGCTTGACCATCATAACATTCACACCTGCATTTCCTAGTGCTCTGTTCAATCGTAAAATTATATCATATATGTCTTAGCAAAAGAAACAAAATACGATTTCATGTTTACCACAAAAATAACCAACCTCATCATAGTCAACTATATGCCCGCAATAATGGCATATTCCAAGCTTCTAAGGGACTAGACTGTAGTTGATTTAACACCATATTCGTACTTGACTGGAGGTACTTTGTAAATTAACCTTTCTTTCTTTTTTTTATTTGCCTTTGGTGGCTCCGACCATTGATTCTTAGGACCGCAGAGCCACTCATTGAAACGACACTTCACAAATCCATAACGCTATAAGAGAATACATTATTACACTCACACATATAGAGATAAATATTTAAACAGATACACTTTCCACTTACTTCGTGTTTATTCGGACACACAAACTCCAATGTATTCTCAGGGTTTATCATAGCTCGATCTCCGCATTTGCACAAAGGAGGTTCATCGAGTCGTCTAACTGCGGCTAGGTGCTTCTTCTTAGCTATCATTGGCAGGGGTTAGGGGGTGGAACCCACCATTGTAAGTGCTCACGTGGATGTCTCCCTCTACACCAATCGTTGAAAAGGAAGCACCTAGGGTCAAACTTGTCTGCATCGTCGATCCACTGAAAGAAAAAACACCTCTCATGAGCCTACACAATAAGATTCCAACAAAATATTAATAGCCTGCTTACACAAATGAAGAAAAAAAGATAGTGAAAACAATTACTTACATTAAAACTACTGCATGTGTAGAAGCAACGCGCCGTTGTGTTTAGATGTCTCGATTGAAACACGTCTGTGAGAAACCACAGTCACAGTTAGAGACAGGGAGGTCAGGAGGGACGGGGGTATCTTTGCTAGACGCGTCGGGGTATAATTCTCGAGGACGGCCCCATTTTCACCAAAACTCCTCCCGATACATTTCTTGCATCTAACAAAACGGTTGTAATTTAACAAACAAAAATCAAAACATCACAAATTAATATCAATGAGAATCATTTGTATTACAACAAATAAAATATAACCTACACTTTGGTGCAAACTCTATCTTAGATGTAAACATGAAAACTATATTTTGGTCATTAAAAAATAAAATTTGGTACATCAACAGTGTGACCATATATTTATTCACATATAAGAGTTGAGATGCAAACTCAAACAAGCAAAATTCATATAAAAATTGACATTAGAATACATGGTAATCATAATTCTAACTAACCAATTAAACTTAACATTGGTAATCCTAATCCTAATCCTTCAATCCAACGTTCTAACGAACTCATATTTTTCTTCATAACCTAACTACTCATTCAAATTCTTCGATCCACCGTGGAGGACGAGGAGAAGCTTCATTACCTTGACAAGGTCGAGGAGGAGCTTCGGAGAAGGTAGGGAGGAGGCCGGCAAGGAAGGAAAATTGTGTGGCCGACCGTGGGGGAGCCGAGAGGCAATGGCGTGGCGGTGCGGGCTAGGAGGCGTGGCGGCGAGGGCTGGGCGGCGCGGAGTGAAATAGAGAGGGAGGAAAGGGACTAGGCCGCAGGCCTCTATTTGGCTCTGTCGCGCCCTGACGGGTGGCGCGTCACAGACACGCCCTGATCGGTGGCGCGGCAAGGCCTGCCACGTCAGTGACCCACGGGGCGGGACTTTACCACGTACGCATCCCTGCCGCGTCGCCTTGCATGGAGCGACAGAGTTGTTTCACCGCGCCCTAGAAATAGGCGCGGCCGAAAGTGTTAGTTTTGAAAAAAAAACAGTGTCAGTTTTAAAAATAGTTTAAAATATGTTAAAAATAAAAAAAAATCTCCCCACACACACCGGAGCACTATGGCATGTTTGTTCTTACAACCTAGAAAGAGCAAAATTCACCGCTGGTTCCTGAACTTGGCAGGCGGTGTCATTCATATCCCTAAACTTCTAAAGTGATATATGTGGGTCCTTAAATTTGGTAGACAGTGTTATCTAGGTCCCTAAACTTTCAAGGTGATCGTTGTAGGTCCCTAAACTTGGCTGGCGGTGTCATTTCAGTCGCTGACCTTTCAAGATAATCACCGCAGGTCCCTAAACTTAGCGAGCGATGTCCAAATATAATAATATTAAAAGTTACCTATATAGTATTAAAAGTTTTCTCTATTAAAAGTTATTTCTAATTTTAGTATTATTTTAAAAATTTAGTAGTATTATTATAGAAGTAACTTTTCTATGTTATTAATACTATAATATTATTATTAAAACTTTTAATACTGTAATACTATTATTAAAAGTTCTAATATTATAATACTACTATTAAAAGTAGTATAGTATTATAGTATTACAATATTATAGTATTATATAGTATTAATAATAGAGAAATTTTACTTTCTATAATACTACTATTAAAACTTTTTGAAAAGTACTAAAACTAGAAGTAACTTTTAATAAAGAAAACTTTTAATACTATAGGAATTTTAATATTATTTTAATACTATTAATGATACATAAATATTAAATTAATTTTAATATTTTTTCTATTTTAGTTTAAATCTAATATATTTGTTGTTATAGATTATTTTAATACTTTAATTTATTTTTTTCTAATGTAATTATTTTATATAATTTATATTTTCATGATAAATATTATATAAATAATGATTGATTAATTGACACAATTTGGATCACGCTAGCTTATAGAGTAGGTTAGACCACATGTGGATAGGGATGAAATTGCTTGCCAAGTTTAGGGACGTGCGATGATCACCTTAGAAGTTCAAGAACCAGGATGATACCGCCGGCCAAGTTTTGGGATCTGCAGTGATCACCTTGAAAGTTAAGGGACCTGGATGACACCGTTTGTCAAGTTTAGGGACCCACGTATATCACTTTAGAAGTTCATGTACCTAGATACACCATCTGCCAAGTTTAAGGACCGATGATGAATTTTGCTCGCCTAGAAAAGTCAACAAAATCTGGCATGCTCTAAAGTTTGGCTCCATTTACTTCAGACAACATTTGACAGGTAAATAAATTTGGGACTCGTCTACCGGAGCACATAGGCCAGCCAGGACAGACGATGGGCGTCGGCGCCCCGGTGTTTCTTGGCCGGCCGGGAGGATGAAGTGACAACGACATAGTGTTTTTACAAAGTCCAATGACTTTGGGTTAGCGAACTAAATGTAGCTCAAATTGGTTTGAGTTATTTTTTTACTTGATATGGGTGCTTGTTTGTTTGTGGATTTATTCTAAGATTTAATAGTATTATTCTCTGTGGTAGACAACGTGTTCATTAATGATAAGATGTCTATATCAAGATCTACTAGCTCAGTCTTTTAGAGGAGATTAAGTGAGCATATATATATATGTGAGTGTCTATGACTTTACATTTAGAAGCTTTATTAAGTGACACTATTTTCTTTGTTTTAAAATTGGCGTCACAAAATTCGGCAGCAATGTGCGGGTACTGGAAGAATTTTTAGGTGGCTAGAGGAGGCTGAATATTCTTATTAAAAGTTTCTACAAATCACAACATTAAGCAAAACGTGAGATAACAAGGATGCTCTAATAAAGCTACCTCTAGCAATTGTTTAGCAAGCTTAGGTAAGCATAACTACACAATTCTAGTGATCAAGATAATAGATTACACTAATGTTCGCTTAAACTTATCAGCCATGGTACAGTGTTTTTCTCTCACAATAAAACGGTATCAGTCGACTTATCAGCCGCAAAAACTATCAGCCGAACAGAGCGTATCACTAACACCCTCTCTGAACTAGTAGCCTCTGGTGCTACCACCAGAGGGCTCTGGTGCCCATATTTGAAATTCCCGCGTGTGCCATCTTGTCATATCTAAACTCTGGTGGTTACCTGTCTGGTGCCCAAGAGTGTGCTCAAACTTCGGTAGTCGAGCCACAGTAACCACCAGAGATATTCGACGAACATATCCAAACAATAGCAACTAAGCTCCGGTAGGTGCACTCCAGTGCCCACCAGAGAGCTTCGATGGCTATGAAAATAGTCCATCGAGCTTCTTTCAAAACCTCTTTAAATGGATAACTCCAATAGGTTTCTCACCGGATGAACATCACCTTTAGTACTAAGTTAGCATTTTCAAAATATTTTTCAAAGTTTTTCACTTGCATCTCGTCGTGCCACCTGATCTTAATGCACATGCAAAGTTATATCTCACCTAGTGGCAATAGGTAATCGTATAAGTAACGATTTGTCCCTCTTTATAGTACGCATATCTCTACCCTGTCAACCTAGCCATTCAACTTCTCTAATCACCACATGGCCGGTGAAAATAAAGCCTATGCATATACCTTCGCCTTGCACTTTGTTTTCCACCCTTTGCACTTCCATCTGCCCATCATCTTTAACCCTTGACTTGTTGAGCCTCTACATACTCTATGATCAATGCCATCTACACATGGCCTCGTGTAGCTCAACCTAGCTTGTGGAGTAAGCTTGATCTTTTGTCTCACAAATGAAACCATTAGTTCACATATATTGTCATTCAATTGCCAAAATCCAAATGAGTCTTTTAGGTATTCTACTAGCCATTATTAGTTTGCTCTTTTATTGTGAGCTACTGCTATTTTGCTCAGCTTAACATTCATTTTGACTTTTTTTTTGGATTATGTGACCTATATGGTTTTATGGCTTTGCAGTGCATAATATCTTGTCTAGTTTAGCAAGTATATGTCTACTATTTAACTAAATTGTCTGTATCCTTTTGTTGGAATTTTGCAATAGGTCAAATAGGAATGAGTGCCTACATAAAAGCCTAAACATAGACACACAATTGACATTAGGCCACCACCAACACATGCATATAGGATCATACGCCTCATGTAAAATTGTCCATCCATGTAGGAGCAGATGCATTGAGACCAACACCGCCTCAACGCAAGGCACACCTCCACATGCCTCCTTGTTCCCATCACTAACCACTGTCCATCCCGTTCTCTGTTAACTTCCCCAATCCTCAAGGACATTCCATGCCATTCTCTGTTAACTTCCCCAATCCTCAAGGACGTTCCTCAACGCGTGACGATACCACCATCTTCTCACTTTTTTCATTTCAACTGGTATCCGAGCCTACATAGAGACATCATGGAGCATTGGGGCTGCTCTTACTATGGATGCAACATGCTTTGTTCTGGCGTCTCTAAGAGTTTTCAGAAAAAAGTTTGTTTGGGTTGATCACCGTGATATGAGACGAGTGTACCCCTGCATACGGCCTCGGTCTCTTCGTTTTAGCCATGCATCAACGCGGCCGCGGCCTCGGTCTCTTTGTTTCCAAATACCAACACACTGACACGCCGCACGAGCACAAAAAATGCTCGCGTAGGGCGCGAGGGATCGAACCAGCGCCACATGCCTAAGAGCATGCGTCGGTAACCAGTAGGACGAAGACGGATATTAGTTAAATAGATACCCAAGAGGCAATTTAATAATGATAAATATGGGAAAATATATTCTGATTAATCACTCATTGGTATCTTAAATCATGTATAAAACGAACTTATTTCTAGGATGGAGTAGTTCTTTGTTTACTGCGCATATGAGCATTGAAATTCACCTGAACCTTCGTGGTCCGTGGACCATAGTCAGTAGCTAGTAGCAAAAAGCCAAAAATGCACAAACATACTGATACAGTGATACTGTCTTCCTGTGTTTCTCTCTGTCCCTCCCTCTCGATTTTCTGATCCCGTGTTGGCGTGTCGATTGCGCAATTCCACCGTCCGCCTTCATACCCTGCTCGTCGGCCCGGATAAGATAACGCCCATCTGCACGGGCACGAGAAGCGTTCGAACTCCTCCCACCGGCAGCCATGGCCACCGCCACCACCTCCCCGCTCTTCTCCCTCTCCTCCCTCTGCGCCTCCCTCCCTTCCCCCACCCGGATCCCCACGTCTCTCTCGCTCCGTGCCCTCTCCCCACGTGCCCGTCTCTCTGTCTCCCTCCCTTTCGTCTCCCCACTCGGTACGGTTCATCCGGCACCTCAGGTTCCAATTCCTCGGCGGTTCGTCAATGTCTCTGTGTTTACTCATCGGCTCTTGTGTCGGGAATGGCGGTTTCAGGCGGTTACGGGACCTGGGCGGCGACTTCAACATCGTCCGCCGGAAGGTTGAGACGGCGGGGGCTGGAGGTGGTGTGCGAGGCCACGACAGGGCGGCGGCCGGACTCGGTCAAGAAGAGGGAGCGCCAGAACGACAAGCACCGCATCCGCAATCACGCGCGCAAGGCCGAGATGCGCACCAGGATGAAAAAGGTACCTGTCTGAATGACTGATGCTTAGTGGCAGTGACTATATGACCTCTCTCCTTGTTGCTTACAATTGCGCCAGAAATTTAATCGCATTGTGAGATAGAAATGCTCAAGTGGCACAGTACAGTTAGAAAGAGAGTTTAGCTTTGGAGAAGCTCTTGCAAGATTGTAGTGCCAGCACATTTTGTTGAATTAGATTTGTCTTGAAATAAGCATGTGAATCAGCTTGTTAGAAGGGCTCCATTTGTGAATCATACAGCCCAATCGAAGTGCTGAGTTTGTTCTTCGCTGACGTTAAGTAACTGGGTGGTTTTGGTTGCTTATGTTAGCCGGTATTTATCACGGGCTAATGTCTATTGATTGAGGGGGGCATGGAGGACAACTGAACAGTCTATGAGTTTTTTTAGTCTAGATTAGATATTTGTAGAGTTAAACGGTATGGAAAAAATAAAAATGTAGATTGATTTTACTTTAGTTGAATATTAGAATGTCAGCTCATTATTTTAGTATATGTGGTAGTAAATATTTTGTTATTATTTATGAATCATTGCCCTCAAAGGAAAAAAAAAACAGCTCAAGGAAAAGAGGAGACATAGTTAATGAATTTCATTCCCTGGTTATCCTGTGTGTGAACAATAGTTGTTTTGTGTTGATGTGATGAATCTTATGACACAAATGAAACTGATAATGGTCAATGGGGACGAGAATTTGAAATTCCACTTCTCATGTGGCAACCATTATCATCATCATTTTGTACACAGTTAGTATTGCATACTGTTCTCTGAAAAAACAATCATAAACCGTTTGCTCTTTCATTAGGTCTTAAGAGCTCTTGAAAAGCTTAGGAAGAAACCTGATGCCCAGCCTGAAGAAATAATTGAAATAGAGAAACTGATCTCTGAGGCATACAAAGCCATCGACAAGACAGTGAAGGTTGGTGCCATGCATAGGAACACCGGGAACCATCGTAAGTCTCGACTGGCGAGGAGGAAGAAGGCCATCGAGATACTCCGTGGTTGGTATGTTCCAAATGCTGAACCTGTCGCTGCCACCTAGGATTCTTGAGAAATCACTATCATGGATTCGTGGCAGCTTTTCATCAAATTTCACCAATTTTGGGCAACATATGCTATTCACGGATCTCAGCAGCTTGCCAAGTTCTCTATTGAAATGGTCTGTTCATACCTTTTCTGCTATCTTCTATGTTTATGCGCTTGCTCTGTACTAGCAGTTAACTACTGACTAGAGTGGCCACCTCTTCTCCCCCGTTTCTGTTGTTGTTCACCTCATTGTTGTAAAACTAAAGTCAGAAAATTTTAAATATAGCTGTCCTCTTGTGCGTCCAGATTCTTCAGCTGGACAAAATATATTATTCCATTACGCATGTTCTATTCTATTACTGACCTCCCATTTGTGCAAATGGTGGGATAATCCATGGTAACTAGGAGTATTTGGTACAAAGGGCAACGTGTCAGGCTGGATTACACGTTGCTTCCTTTCTGAATATTTAACTAACAACTGGATACTAGCTTCCTATCCGATTGTTTAAGCTTTATTTTACTATATAATACCCCTTTTTTTATAAAATTATCATAGCTGTTTTCGATTGTTCCAATATGTCTCGCGCTTCAGGAAGAGATTGCCAGTGGCAGCAGCTACTGTACCTGAGAGGCTGAGAGTACAAGGTTTTCATTTTACTGCCTGTAGAGAGAATGAGAGATGCAACCGTGAGACGCCTGGCCGAGGAACATCTCCACCGGATCTCTTTTTCCTTTTTTCTTAAAACTTGATTATAAAGTTATTATAGGGGATTGAGAACATAAGAATTCTAATTTTAAGAAAATGTTGCTTTATCAGATTGAGAAAAAATGGCATTCCCTTTAACTTCCTTGCATGCAGGACCCACATGTAAGTGAATCATTTTATTCCTTGTTGCTATAAATGTCCATGCAGTCCGAGGCATGACGGCACGGCACGAAGCCCGCTTTTTTAGCCCGACATGAGCCCGGCACGGCCCGGTGACGTGCGGGCCCGGGCTGGCCCGGCTCGAGGAGCGGCCGTGCACAGGCCAGCTGCTTAGGCTGTGTAATTTGCACGCAGCCTGACCCGGCTGCGTTGGTCGGCTCAGCAACGGCCCAGCCTCCCCCTTCCCCCTCCTCACTCCTCCTCCCGTCCCATGCCCAACAACATGCCCGCCCCCCACATCCCCCCTCCCCCCCTCCTCATATATAAGCCAGACGCCCAGCCCAGCAGCTCTCTCCAGCAGCACCCCACGCCCGCGTCGCTCCCGGTCCTCCCACCCCGACCCTAACTCCCTTCCCTCCCCCACCACCACCGCGCCCAGCCCTCCCCTCACACAAGACGCGCCAAGAACGCACTTCATGAGTCGCCGCCTCCACGTGACGCGCCTCCCTCACTTGCTTGTCTTCTTCCCGATCGCCTTCACTCGCTTGTAGCCTCGTCTTCCTCCTCTCATGACGCCAGCATGGATGGCCTCTCCTCCTCCTCACGGCCTCCCGACGTAGAGGGGTGGACGCAGCATGTTAGAGCGCTGTTGTGGCGGCGTCGAGCTCGGCAGCAGCAACAGCGTCGAGTGGGCGGCCTCCTCCATCCTCCACGGATCCGGCCTCATCCATCCTCCTCCTGGCTCCTGCCATTGATCCGGCGGTCGCCGCCACCGCCACCTCCCCGACTCGGCGGCTCGCAGCTGCGGCCTCCCCCCCCCCTCTCTCTCTCTCTCTCTCTCTCTCCTCCTCCACCACCACCCACCCGCCGCCGCTTGCCGTTGGAGCACGCGACCGATCCGAGGACCTCGTCTCCTCCATCCTCTCTTCCTTCCCTCACGATGCGGGCCTCGGGCCCCTGGCTCATTAAAAAGGCCGTGCTTTCGGGGCCGTCCGGCATGGAAAGTGGCCCGACGGGCCGTGCTCGGGCCGTCGGCTAGGCACGGTGGACTAGGGGCACGCGCGGCCCGCGGCCCGTCGTGCTCTATCGTCTTGCGGTAGCCCTCTCGGGCCGTGCACAACACGGGCCGTCTTGGCCGGGCAAGGGGGTGGTCCGAATGGTCATCTTTACTTGTTGCTAGTTCTCTCTCCCTCCTCTCTCTTCTCTCTCCCGTGGCCAGCGAGGGGGCGCAAGGCGGCGGTAGCCTGCCCATAGCTTGAGTGGCGTCGGCCTACCCATAGCTCGGCGTGATCGCCCGTCCGTAGCCAGCAGTGGGGGGGAGGGGTGCACTCGTGACGGAGGCGGCGCAGTGGCCTGTGCGGCATGTCAACTTGTGCGCTTGCCTGCGTGCTCACTCCTGTGGACCCACACGTCAGTGGTCGGAGGAGAAAGAAAGGTGATCGAGAAAAATCACTTCACGGATTGAGGGGAGAATTTTAGGGGTCGGAGAAAAAGGAATTAAATTGTATGGACCTGGGTTCAATCACTCTCCAATGCAACCCACGGATGGATGACACGTGGCAAATTCTCGATATCACCTTGAGCGTGTGGTTTTTTGTGTGCCACGTCGTGTCATCCATTCGGGAGGGGTTGCATTGGAGAGTGATTGGACCCAGGGTCCATATGATTTAATTCCGGAGAAAAAACGGCGAAAGAGGATTGAGAAAGGAAATCAATTGGAGCTTGATTTTTCTATCAAATCCCACTTTTATTGTTGATTATAGCCTTATAGGAATGATAATGCTAGGTCAGAACGTCCATCCGTCCCGGCCCGTCCGAACGCGTTTCCCAGATGCGCAGTGGACCAGCCCAACGACCCCCCTTAAATCTCCTCGTCCGTTTCTAATAAAAAAATACGCTCGTCGCTCCTCCTATCCGCTCTTTCTTTGCTCCAACGAGCGAAAGCGCACCACCGGACACCGGCCACCTTGCCTTGCGCGCGCTGTCGCCAGCCGAGCCACGCGCTCGGCTACGCCGCCATCGCCACCTAACAGCGGCGCTTCAGCCACCGGACCGACGGGCGGGCTGACTTTGCCAAAGCGCTGGCGCGACGGCGCCGCTAAGCCCTGACAGTTGCCTCTGCCTCCCTGGTGCTTTGCGTGCTAATGCCTCCCTACCACCTCGCGCAGCCGCTGTTGCCGGCCCGCCGCCTAGTCGCTAGGCCGTTGCCTCCGGCAAACTCCACACGTCGACAAGCCTCCATTCTCCCAAGCAGAAGATGTTGCGATGTGTTGAAAATGCATGTTGCAATCGTATGTTTCATGTGTTTCATTGGTATGTTGCAATTGTTTCATTTGGATGTTGGAAAAGTAGATCAAGATTTTGCATATGTTGCAATGGTTGTACACGTATGTTGCAAAGGTCTGTTTCCAATGTTTCATCTGCATTTTGATGTATGTTGCAAGTGTGTTTTATCTGGATGTTGCATACGTTTCACACATATGTTGCAAGTGTTTTATCTAAATATTGCGTATGTTTTTGTAATCATTTTCAAGTGTTTTCCAAGTGTTTTTTGCAAGTGTTTCAAAAAACATGTTTCAATGTTTTATTTGCCTTCAGACGTATGTGCGCGCGGAGGGGGGGGTGCGGGAATGGAGCAGCAGGCACCGGCGTCCGAACGCTAGTAAGGCCCGTAGGAAAAGAGAATTGAGAACTCTCAATCTGGTGGAGATGCTCTAAGGCCGGGCTCTCCATCGCCTAGGCTGAGCATTTTTGGTTTCGGATCACTTGGCCATACTGAGCTCTGCAGCTTGCTTGAGTTGTTACATGATTTTAAATATTACTTTTATTCTAAACTATAAGATGTTTCAGTAGATCGTTGCTATGTATTTAAATATATATTATATCTAGAAACATAGTAAAGCAATATATCTAGAAAAAACAAGACATCTTATAATTTGTTGGCACAAAGGGAGTATGCTTCCACGCCCACCCACTCTTCGTCACGTAAAACTTAGGGTAATGGTAGGGTTCGAATAACAAAAATGTTTCCGACTTAAAACATTTTTTTTCTTTATTCTGGAACAATGTACGTACCAAAAAAGGACTAAAATGGATTAGCATATGCCTCGCAGGGGACCGCAGGAACCAAAGAGGCAGATAAATGTTGAACGGAAGATACATTCTCATAGTCAGTGCAGCTAGAGAAATACTCCCTCTACTCCAAATATCAAGACGTTTTGCCTTTTTTAATACATAACTTTTACCATGCATTTAGATATACACTTTATCTAAATACATAGTTAAAACTATGCATATAGAAAAGCCAAAACATCTTATAATTTGAAAGGATAGAGTACATGATTTGCCAAGGCAAAATGCCCGAACATCATGATAACCAGCAAAGCTTGTACACAAGCTTTCAAATTGGAGATATACTCAATTTAATACATAGCATTATATATGAGACTAATCTATCTCAGACCTAATAACCTGCTAGGCGCAAAAAGGGGCAAAATTTGCAGGCTAAATCTTCACAAGCCAGAAAGGCTGATTTGAGGACTAGGTCGAGTTTTCATACTATATATATACCTACACATACTAATGGCTGTGCAAAAGGAACTGATTATATCAGTTTTGTCACTGTCAACAGATCAAATCACATTCTCGATCATCTAATGATGAGTGCCGAAGCTAGCTAGCTCTTTTTATGCTATTATTGTTACACCTGATCGCTTCAAGGATTGAGACATCGTCATGCAAGGTGAATGGTGTACTGAAAAATGGAGTGGAGAGTATTTGGTTAGGATCAAGGCATGTTAATTTGGACGGAACATCAGTTTTGAATTCTGGTAGCAAAAAGAGACATACCAGTTGAAGTCGAAACCAGCAAACTTTGAGTTTTCTGAAATCTCAATTTCCACCCTTGCTTTTCTGGATGCCTGCTCAAAAATAAATGCTACTAATTACTACCTACTAGACTATGAAAAATGTCCAGCATGTTTTTTAAAATTATTAAGCTTGTCGATAAGAAAACAGGAGGTATGAGCCCTTTTGCGTGCATGCATAAGTCAAGGTGTGCTACTCAAGTCACCAAATAGATTGAGGTCAATGTGATGTGAACTCAGAAACCTGTGTGGACTAGCCAGCAAGCAATGTGGAATCAGCTAGGTGCTGCCTCTATATGTAGCTATGTTTCTTTGAGATGTAATGAGAAGAAATATCAAATTCATCTGCTACCTGGTGTGTTCTGCGTTTGTTGCTTTTCACCATGTGTACTTGAGTTTGCATGTGTCTCCTAAGTTCTGAACCAACAAAACCATTTATATATGACACAGATTGATTTTATACTATTACTATACGGTATTCATGCCATGAACTCAAATAATTTTACTATCCAAAGTGCCTAATCACTAGCACAGTTGTAGTAATCCACATTTCAAGTCAGGTAGCTGGTAGGATATTTCCATAAACAAGTCTTGATCAGGCCATCTATGTCAACCATATTTAATTGAACATTTGAAACATGCAATTTGCAATGACACAATTTTGGACTGGACCATCTAAGTCAACCATAGTAGGTTGAACATTTGAAACACATAGAAACCCAATCTATGCACATCCAGATGTTACAGCTGAGAATCTGAGATGCAAGCTGCTTTTGGAGGGTAAATATTTTCGACAGCTGTAGATCAAGAAAAATACCTTGACCAATAAGAATGGAAGGCTGATACCATTCGCACTCTCTGCTGGCCTCTGTAGTAACTGGTTGCGGAACTTGATATTCTGGAGGTCATCAAACTTGAAATAAACAAGGAAGAATCATGAGACAATAGTAACTACACCAGTTAGGAAGCAGTAGTTATATCTCTAAATGAAAGCAAAGAAGAGTTTTCACTTCAAAAAAAAAGCAAAGAAGAGTTATTGCTACTCGCTATATTCACAAACAACTTACCTGTCGTTCAATTTCCTGGAGAAGTTTTTTCTTGTTCTTAATCCTGATCATGAGTTCTTTGCGAGTTTCCTTTGAAATAGAACATGACAGGAATCACATAAAAAATCCTCCTCAATTATTATTTACTTGCCAGCACTGCAAAGCACAAATACTGACCTCCAACTTTATCTTTTCATATTGGAAGTTAGACAAGCCCATCCACTTTATCTCCTTTTGGTCTTTTGTAATAACACGTAGTGCGATTAGCACATTAAAAGCATCATACACTCTCCTCCTGATATTCTTCTCATCAAACTACAATGATAAGTTTATTTTCTTTCGATCAGCATTTTTTTTTGGGGGTGGGGGTGGGGGGGAGTGCAAGGGAGATCAAATTTGTGCAACATAATAATAATACGAAATAACCTCTTGGCCAATAAGAGTCAGCTTCAGCTCCCCACAAATTTCATCTGCAACCTGGAAAAGACAGTAACTAGTTGAGGTAGCTTACAACCCAAAATGGGAAAGAAAAAAATCACATGTGATGCTAAAATATGTAGAAGGAATACTGTACTAGACTACAAATGTAGTATGTTGGAGATACCTTTCAGCATTTATACAACACGCTAATGATTTTATATCAGGCATTTAGGATGCATCATATGCCTGTGACCTTAGAGTTCATCTTGGCTACAGGTTGAAATAAACACTGTAAAGTAGGATAATGCATATAAACTAAAAAAAATCTAGATAAAGTCTCCATTTTATCCATAATTTTATCTATAAGGTCTACTGAAAATTGCATGCTTCAACAGTAGAGAGTTGCAGAAACGCATGTGCTAAGTTGGATTTGTAGTCATACAAGGAAGAACCCAGTTCGGAACAACAATATATGTGATAGGCTAGGGGTAGCACCAATCAAAAGAAAAATTTGTCCAAAACTGGTTGAGATGGGTTGGACATATCCAACAAAGGCCCTACCTAGGGTCACCGGTGCATAGCGGAATCCCAAGGGAAGATAATAATCGAAGGACAGGCAGGGGTAGTATTATTAGTGCCTTTTCATTTCATTTTTGTTTCTTTCAGGTTGGTGGTTCAAGTTAGGTTTCATCTCTAGCCTACCCCAACCTGCTTGGGTTCGAAGGTTTTGTTGTTGTTGCAGTCGTCATTATGAAGCATGGTCTGTTAGTGAGAGTTTGAGGGATACATATATATAAGAGAATACCTCATTGTAAGTAGTCCGTCCTTTGGTCTCAACTTTTTTAGAAACTGCAATGTCAAACCAAATGATGGTTACATCATAGTAGCAGGTTAGCAACTTAAGTTTATATCATCAAAGGAAAACATCTAACAGAAGTGCTAATTGCGAAACATAAATATTTCAATTAAACTATGCCCTATGTACTTTTGCTTCACATTTATCCTAACAAATATTCTATTACACTACCCCTATGTCCTAACACGTGTAAATTGTAAACCAAAAGAGCCTGGTGGATGAATCATCTTGCACATACATCATATGCACCAAAAAGATGCCTGCATCACCCAACATAGCACGCTCCAAATGCAACCATCTCATTACACTAAGCAATAACTTTTTTTTAGCTCAAACTCAAATAAATTCACTGTCTTTCAGATCAAAATCCACAGGAAGAGGGCCTCATCAAGTCACAGTGAACATTTTCCAACCTAAGCCTTGCTTATATTATATAATTTTGTCGAAAGGTGAGCTGAGTAACATTCACCTGTACAATTTTCAAACAAATGGAAATTATTGGTTTAACCACACTAACAAAACTTGTTTCAGCAGAAGCAAATGAATTTCAGGACTGAAATCAGCCCGAGAACGTGAATTATACAAGAAAGAAAACAAATCAGCATACATATGTAGAGGTATAGGCAGTATATGTGGAGGTATAGGCAGTAGCAACTAGCAACCACATCGATGAAAGAGACACCAAATTTCAACGGGAAACCCATTCTCCCTAAAGGGGTGTAATTACCACACTTTGTTGCCACAAGTGTGGCATGTCACACTGCCACAGTTACCGTGGTGGGCAAGAAGGCCACCACAACTTTGGTAGTACTCCCTCCATTCCAAATTATAAGATGTTTTGACTTTTCTAGATGCATTGCTTTTACTATGTATCTAGGCATAGCATATAACTAAGTGCATAGCAAAAGTAAGTATCTAGAAAAGCGACAACCTCTAATTTGGAATGAAGAGAGTAATTGGCAAGAAAATGAGTCACTTTTTGACTGAAACAGCAGGGGAGTCCCCTACCTATTTTTTTTCTTTTCCATTAAATGAAAGAATGGTATTTACATGGTGGTCACTGACAGTAGGGTCCCAGTGAAGATATGTTTGGCACAACGTAAGTCGTGGCTACTAACCAAAGACCTGGCACAGTTGGTCGTGGCTCCTCAAACCCTAAGGTGCGACATTGTGTAGCCACGATAGCCCAGCCAAATCTCCTCCACTATATGCTTGTCAGCTTGTGGGATTACACCAAGTTATCTTCTAGACAGGACTAGAGGCTAACATGAATCAAGATTTCACAGTTTTTAACACCAAGAGCAAGATTCAGAGGGCTGCTAGCTTAAGGTTCAGATTTTCCACCTCATGAGGACAGTTTCCCAACAGAAACTCTACACAAATTCTATACAGCTAGATCAAAATCGGATTAAGTAGAAACTCTGCTCCCCACCGGTTCCCCAAACGGCTCGATGTCACGACTGAACCTACACGCCTTCTGTCGAGAACACAAGCCGCAAATGGTCTTTCGGCGAGGCGCGACGGTCTCACCTATCTTGCTGAACTCGCGGAGTCCCCACCCGGCGATCCGCTGCGTACCGGCCTTCTCCTTCCTCGCCTTCTTGTTCGTATCACCCTCCTCATCTCTCTCACCCGCATTGCCGCCGACGCTTCGCCTGCGCGAACAAAACCCCAAAACCCTCGGTTGAAGGCTGACATAAAGCGTTCGTCAAGGAATCGGAAAGTGAGTGAAAGAATGGTCGGTACCGTCCAGGAAGCGGAGGGAGCCCACCTCCTTCGCTCATGCGCAGGCTGGTGAGCTCGGCTGCCGCCGCCGCGTCGCCGCAGGGGGGGGCCATTGCGGTGCTCTCTCGGTCTCCTATGAGAGGGACAAAGAAAAGTGGGATTGGACTCTGGAGGGCCTAGGAGCAAGAGGGCACCAAGATACGGCGGCCCAGGGATGCAGAGGTAACTGGGTCCTCCTCGGTCTATAGAAAAGAATAGGATTCTAGTACAGTATTTAAGTTAAAATAGTTTAAGCTTGACTAACTATATATAAAAATATTAATATTTATGATTACTAAATAAGTATTATTAGATTTGTTATGAGATTTAGTTTCATAGTATTTGGTGTCATAGACGTTATATTTTTTTTAATATTTGATCAAATTTTATATAATTTAATAAAAATGCATCTAGAGTTACATTCTTTTTAGATAGAGGTAGTACAATATAAATTCATATTGTTAACTTTATGGTATTATTACTTGATGCAGAAAGAAAATTATGCTGCTATATACTGCTTTACATGTCCTGGTCTCCTGGATACCACATACTCACCAAATAATTAAATCACAGTGATAAAGAAAGTTGTTTCGTATAATAGGAAATACTTGAATCTGTCTAGCTGGCTACATATTATAATGTGCTATAGGAGGATTTGCATAGCCACCTGGATTCCTATAAGCGTGCAGCCACCAAGACTGCATCCATTTATATATTATGCATCCATGTGCCACAAATCAACAAAACGTAGAGATTTGTTATTTTGCAAATCTAGGTAAACATGCTCTAATCACTTAACACCATGTTTCGCATCCGTGTGTGTAACCTATTTATGATGTTAGAAGGATGTACAATGCATGCTCGAGCACCAAAAGTACACACAATTCTGGTGCTAGTGCCAAAATCTATTTGCCATGGCACGAAAGGTGTTTCGTTTAAATTTGAAAAAAAAATGATGGAACATATTGGTCGAATTCCCTGAATTTTGGTCTCAGTGACTAAGCCGTCTTCCCGGTTCTATTTTTACAAATTTATTAACCAAGATCATGTGATTTCCTTAGAAAGTTTAAGATTATATGGGTGGGGCATACCTCTCTTCCTGGCTTATTAACCTCCGCCACTGTCACGGTTGTACTAACTTTGCCAAGAAAACCATTGAGTTTTTACTTCATGCTAGTATCTGACTTGACAATCGATTCATATTCTGCACAAAAATGGTTGACTCCGAAAAAAGAAGACCAGTCCGTCGCACTGTATATATACCATATCAATGGCAAATTGATGATAGTTTATTCAATTTTTGACATTGCAGGAAGCTTTGACTATTCCAACCTGCCTCTTCCTTCTTTTTCTTTTTTCTTACTTTATTTTGGTGATCCAGGCTGCTTATCTGTGAGTTTGTCTGGTGGGATTGGGCGAATCCATCACGAGGCAATTCGTTACCGACTCACAACTTGTAAAGAGAAAAAAAATCAAGGCCTAAATTTCTGTCTTAAAAAACTTCGAGTGCTTGGAATTTCTTGCGATGGCATCTTAATCTTGAAACTCAATTGGAAGCTTGTTACAAAGCTATACAGATAGCATTTATGACCTGAATGTGTCCATTAAATCCTATCATTCAGCCACCTATCAACCTATAAGCTGAATGATGGAGAAAGACCACGCTAGAATCATAGAATGAAAAGGACAGAAAGAGAATGTGCATGGAAAGAAACCAATTCTTCCAAACCGATGATTGACCCAGGGCTACAGCTGAAACTCAAGTGCCTTCTGCTGGAAGAGTGCGTAGTGGCTTTTCCAACAGCGAGGAACTGATACGGATGGCCATGGTGTTGCTCTCTCGGTCTCAGACGATGGTGCAGGGCCCGGGGTACTCGTCCTCGATGGGGATGTAGCACGGCTTGGGGTACGGGTACGGGCACGGCGGCGGGCACGGCGGCGGAGGGCACGGCGTGCACGGCGGCTTGGGGCAGCACTTTTTCTTCTTCTTCTCTTCCTCCTCCTGTTTCTTCTTCTTCTCTTCCTCCTCCTTCTTCTTCTTCTCCTCGGCCTCCTTCTTCTCGTCGATCACCGACACCACCTCCGCCGGATGCTTCGCCTTGCGCAGATGCTCCACGATGACCACCACGTCCACGTCTCCGACCACCGTGAGAGTGCTCTTCTCCTCGTCGTATGTCAGGGACTTGATCCCTGTAGTAGGCACCGTTATCAGTCAGTTCATCACACAGCTAGCAGGCATGTCGATCATCAGCCAGACACGAACACCCTTGAATGACAAATGCATACACAGAAATAATCAAATAAAGATTGGCCATGGCGAGGGAGAAAGGATAAATTTACCTTTAACTTTCGAGGCGATCCCAAGGACGCAGGTTTTGCACTTCTTGCAGGTAATCGCCACCTTAAGCACTATCTGACGATGATATATGCAGAAGAACAGTTAATACACCATAGAAAATTCGAGGGAGGGATCAAGAAAATTTAAATGCTAACCTTCATCGCCGCTGCAAGGTTGACTCTCTAGATATACTGCTTGTGGTTACCGATTGGTGCTTCTTATATATCGTTTCTGTAATGAGCTCAGCCGAAAGCCTCTTCTGCTATAGGTAGCTTTATACAAGCAGCAGGAGAAGGGTCCTTTGGTGGAGGCTACATGCCACGGTTTGGAATTTGTCAATGGCCATACAGAGAGCCCTTTGAGAAGTTAAATCATTGGGGGGCAGCAGTGCGTTGAGAGTTGAGACCCAGTCCCTTACAATAATTGCTGATCGACTACCATGCAAGTCAAGCACTACTACGTAGTTAGTAGGTGCAGCTCGTACTACATATATAAGAGACATGGTCGTTGGAGTTATTTTGAAGCACTATGGAGTGGAGATATGTATCTAAATTTCCCTATCATTGATCTGCCAAATCACTTCAACTGGCGGTTTTCGCTATAAAATGCTGCAGCAAGTTGGTACTCTCTAACAACCAGATCAAAGAATATAATCTCCAGCAAGTTAATCATGGCGTGAATGGATAGAGAATGGATGTTTCTTGAGTGCACTAGTTTCTTTTTGTCTTGACGCAATCTGCATCTTCGTAGCTAAGGTAGAAAAGTTTGATACAAACAACGCGCTTCTGACAAACACTCTAGGAGCTCTACAGGATTACAGCTGTGGATTGGACCATCCTAACATACAGATACGGATTTTGATATTACACGAATGGTAGACATAGTATTATCATGCACTAGTGTCTTGTACATGAGCAGTGACATAGTATTATTCTTGGTTTGATGTCATGCCGACAAGTACTGGTATTATCAGTAGATGTCAATTAGCTACTAGTACTCTAGCTTCTTTCCAGCTGGTTTAATTTTAACTAACGAACCAGACAAGTTGAGCAGGTGGCGGCTTGGAAATGTCAGCAACTAATACTAGTAAAATAGTACTCGTACTTTGGCATTTGTAGGTTTTTTCTATGCAAAGGTGCATTGTCGTAGAAACCTGCCGGGAGTTCTATATTGTCAAAGTCGCTGCCATCATCCCGTCCTGGAAGTTGGTTCCTGGGAATCTAATAAGATAGCCGGAGAGGTGATAAATTAGAAGGAAAAAAAATGGCAGCCCATCCTTCTATATGAAGCATATCTATATTCTTTTCGCTAAGAACATACTTGTTTTTTTCTTTGAAAACATAGTCCACATGCAAAATAACAAAGTCAGTACATACACCTTGCTGTTAGTGTAGACACCTCGCCTACCATTGAAGTAATAATTAGCCTAATGGCCATGCATATAAAGTCGATCTGGTAGTGTAGACACGGCTTGAATGCTTGCCCGACATTACTGCTAGGAAGGTTTTAAACAGCCAAACAAATGATTCAATAGTCTCATTAAATATCAGTGCAGCCCAAAAATTATTGTTTGCTTGTGATGGTTGATTCCAGAATTGGAGCAAAAGGCATTTCAAACTTATTAGTCTGAAACGTGGTGTCAAATGACATAGCGTCACCGAAGCATGCATAATTCATGATAGATTGACCATTTGCCCAAAAGAAATTAGCTATCCAACCATCTTCCTCATCTATTTGAATCACGTAAAAAATTGTAGTATCCTCTATTTGCTTATTCTTCAAGTATTCCAATAATGTTTGTGCATCGTTGGATTGTAAGTACTTCTTGCGCTCTGCGCCAGGTACGGTCCATCGAGCTGCGGTGGCCAGACGAAGGAGATCGACGAGGGTGGCTCGTCTCTGCGGAGAAAGCGCACAAACTGGAGAGAGGAAGAAGACGAGCGCGGAGCAGGACGGCCCGGCGGCTTGGTGTGGTGGAGGAGGTTGCTCCGGAGCTCGTGCCCGCCGGAGTGGATCGTCGGGGCCGCGCCGGTGCCGGGAAAGGCGGGCGCTCGCGCCTGCACCGTAGTCGCCGCCGGTCTAGAGATGCAGGGGAGGGACAGGGCCGTCTGTCGGAGTGCCAGAGCCCGCGCCCTCCGCCGGCCATCTGGGTAGGGGGCCGTCGAGGCCGCGCCGGGGCAGGGCGGCGCTTGCGTCCGCCCCGGAGCCACCGTCGGAGCCCGTGCCCGTCGGAGGGAGCACACACAACGCCCTTGTTTCCTCGCGACGCGGATGGGAAAAGAATAGAAAATATGAACCGGTACCCATTATAAGTGGCAAGAGGGTAAATATTTAGCCTAAAAACAACTGAAAGCAGGGGAGATCTATTTTCAATTATGTACTAGAGCAAAAGTTACTTTTGGGTAAAAGTAGCTGTGGCTTTTGGACTCTTTGAATGGCTTTTGGCTTTTGCAAAAACAAAAACAGGTTCAAAAGCTCAACCAAACAGAGCCTGAGATTTGGGGAACAAAAACATATCTTGGAAATATGACCGAGTTCTAGCAAGAGGTACTTTGTGGTGCACTACTAACTCTGTAAGGCCTTGTTTAGTTGGCGATTTTTTTGAAAATGGTACTATAGCACTTTTGTTGTTATTTGACAATTAGTGTCCAATCATAGTCTAATTAGGCTTAAAAGACTCATCTCGTGAATTTCGTCTAAACTGTGTAATTAGTTTTATTTTTTATTTATATTTAATGCTTCGTGCATGCGTCTAAAAATTCGATGTGACGGAAATCTTGAAAATTTTGCAAAATTTTGAGAACTAAACAGGCACTAAAACTGAAGGGCATGTTCGACTAGTATTAAAGCCAGCTAATAAATCGGCTGAAGTTGATTTGTTGTAAGAGAAAAATACTGTAGATTCTAGTTGATAAGCCGACTGATAAGTTCAAGTGATCAGGCACGAAGAATGCAATCGTTGAGGATCTGAGATATATACTAGCAGTAGCATATTATATTGGTGTTGAGGCAGTGCACACCCGAGAAGAAACGACAGTCGTATATAGCAGAGATAAACCAACAACCAGATCGATCGTCGGCCAGTTAATTACGTCCTGAATATCCTAGCCTTTTAACCATATGGTTTTAATAAGTAAAAAAATACGTTGAACATCGAAGCTTCAGTTTGTTCGCATCCTGCGTGCGCGAGGCTGTAGTTGCTGACTTGCTGTCACGTTCAGCTGCTGTTGGTCACTGAAATGAAAGTTGAAACTTTGCTTCGGCCGCGCGCAATTTCCGCCGCGAGCAGGTATCACTCGGCAACAGCGGCGGTCCACCGCCCGGCCGCCTGGTTCCTGGAAAAAGTCACGACGCGGGTCGGTGCCAACTGCCAAACCAACTAGGCCACACACAAACTCTGCACACAGTGAAGCAGAACCAAGAACGCAAAACCTTGTCGAGAACTTGTGGGCACAGTTGTAAGAATGTAAGTTGTTGGTTGCGCGTGTACAACTTGTACAATTTACATGTGTATATATTCGTATTTTCATGAACCACAGTGATACATCCAGCAAGCTTTTTATATATCTACATCAATCGATAGATCTCGATCCTCGATGAGGGGCTCTAGCACAATCTAATCCATTGGCTGGCAGCTACTGAAAACGACTAAACCATTGGCTGGCAGCTATAAGTCTGGAAACGATGATCTTCGCACCCGATCCACCGCCGGCCCATCGCGCGCGCGGGACCGGTCAGGCCACGAACCCGAGGAAGCTGCACGAAACAAACAACAAGCAGGGCCCCGGCCCTTTGTGAGATGACAGATCACGCGGAAACGGGAGGGAAAGGGGAGCTCATTCCCGCGGCGCAAAAAGAGTGGAGAACCGGAGATCGCGCACGGCAAACACTCACGCACGGACGCACCTGATGGGCCTGGCGACGGCGTGGCGTGGGGCGAAGAGCGCGCGGAGGAAGAGGCTGGCGCTGTGGAGGAGCACCACCACGCTGCTGCACCCCACGAGCAGGAGCTCCAGCATGCTTGATGTGACGCTTCCGCTTGCCTTGCCTGCCTCGGCGGCCTTCTTCTTGCTCCTCCTGCTCGGGCTCGCGTCGCGTGTGGGCTTTTCTTTTTCTTCAATTGTGGAGCGGGGATTGGGAGTACAGCCGGGGTGATCAGAGGATTTAAAGATGGTGCGGGATTGAAGAGGTTTCTTTGAAGCAAAACCAGATGATCCGGACGGGAGGTTGTTGGGAAACACAGTGAAACGTAGATCAGGGGACGAACATCTCACTTAGATGGAGAAACTTATTCCTATAATCATCCTGGCGCAGTTGTGCTGCAGCCGCGTGGACGTCAGTGTTGTGGGAGCTCGGCGCGGTGGAGTCCAGCGTAGTGGTGGCGATGCAAAGGCGACGGTGACGCGAGATGCCATGGTCCGGTGGTGACGGTGAAGTCAGTAGGTCTTCTCGTCGCTGGCAGCACTCTCTTTAGATCGGGTTAGGTTTAGCTGTTGGTGGGTTACGGCGGCTCCGGTCAACCTCGTATATAGAGCCCTGATCCCCACATCTCTTTATAGTGCTGTGCGACAGGGGTCCACCAACCATATTAGGGTTGGGCGCCCCCCGATCAGGACGTAGATTCAAGGGCCCAGAGCCTATGGGTGGAGATCAACTAACATTCTCCACCTTGATCTCACTACCATCTTTTAATTTTATATCATTTTCTTTTGTTCATTCCATTACAGATTAGCGCATAGAGCATGTTTTATCGTCACGGTCAATTGCCGATAGATTTAACCGCTACAACACACCACTCTGTTCTGAAATATATACTTAACTTTGGACCTTCTTTTGTCCAGGAATTATAGGTTTTCCCTTAAACCCATGTCGGCTACATGTTCTCTGAACACGTTGGGTGGTAATTCTTTTGTAAGCGGATCCGCGAGTGTCGATGTTTCACCACCGATAGTCTACCACGGGGGTATCCGGGGCAGCTTGTTCGGGCTTCAGCGTATGCAGAACTCGACGGTAAACATAAGAGACAGTCGATTTATCCTGGTTTGGACCCTCGATCGTGATCGAGTAATAACCCTACGTCCAGTCGGTGTTAGCCTTTGCGTTTGATTGATTGTAAAGTGTTCGTCCTCTCCAGGAACCCCGCCCTCCTTTATATAGTCAGGAGGCCAGAGTCCTAGTCGGTTTACAATGAGAGTTCCTAGTAGGATTACAGGATAATACTACTACTAAGATTACATGGGAAGAATCCTAGTTAGACTAGATCTTCTCCCTTCCTTGCGGAGTATCCCGTGGGTCCCGCATCGACAAGCCCCCGAGCACTTTATGGTTAAGCTCTGGAAGCTTCATCTTGTTCCTTCATGTCTTACCGAGTAGGAACAAGCGTTGTCCGAGTGTTTTCTTGAGCGAAACCGTGTAGCGCTTTTTGGGATCTTCGAGTGGTTTGTGTTTTTTGAAAAAAAGTATAGCCATTTGGGTGTAGCCCCCGAGCCTCTTGCTTTTTGGAACAAGGAGCTGGAGTCTTGTCTTGAAATTATTCTGATTCTTCGTCGAAGTTTTCCCTAGCATATATCCGGGTTCTTTATCAAATAGAACTCGGCTATAGTTTTGTTCCGGGTTCTTTTTGTCGTGAAGTCTTAAGTGTGGTCTGTCTTGAAGAAGTCTCTTGGTGACGTGTGCTTTTTCGAAGAAAAAAGTGCACTCACTGAGTGTAGCCTCCGAGCCTCTTGCTATTTGGAACAAAAAGTTAGAGGGTCTTGAATCTTATATTGTTTGACAACTCTTGTCTTGAAGAGGTCTTTTGAGTGATGTGTGCTTTTTTGAAGAAAAAGTGCACTCACTGAGTATAGCCCCCGAGCCTCTTGCTATTTAGAACAAAGAGTTGGAGGGTCTTGAATCTGAGTTGTTCAAAGGACTGAAAACTTCTCCTATTGTAGCCCCCGAGCATTATTAAAAAAGAACCCGGATACAGGATCTTGGCATATTCTCTGATAGTCTGCTGTTGTTAGATGTAGTTGTATGGTGGTGGTTGAGTGTAAATGCCGTTTGTTCATGGGTTGTACAGTGTTGGTATATTCTTCTGAATATGCTCGTTCTTGAGTATTGTTCCTTCACGCCTGAGTCATCTTTCATTGAATTCTATCTTTTCACTATGTCCTTTGTTAGGTTTGTTCCGTTAGTGCTCTCGATCCATGTGCACCGCTTCTTTGGCCTATAAATATCCTCCTTGTGTGCTGTTTTGATTCATCGAGTATTTTGTTGCGTGGTCTGAAATCTCCGTAGTCATGAATATGATAGTTTGTGAAGTAGAGCAGCCCCCGGGCGTATTTTGTAGTTTTTGTATATCTTGTCGTAGCTGGAGGAAGTCTTGTGATAGGGATTAGAGGTAGACTAATCCCGCAACGGCATTGTATCGGGAAGTACGTGGCGGTAGTTGGAGAAAGTCTTGTGATGTGGGATACGTTCCTTCATTCAGCAGTTCTAGGTTGATCCTCGTCGCCTACCCTGAGACTGTCCGATGCAGATCAACACCATATCCAGCATCACATCAGACTTGGGTAGACAGATGCCTGCAGGATTCTCTTGGTCTATGTTGTCCCGCCGTGCTGCTGATCTCCGCCTTGGATGTGCTGCGTTCTTCCTTTGAAGAAAATAATGTAGCCGAGTGCGGTTTGTTCTACCGAGTAGCAATTTGGAACACGTAGTCGTTCCAAATCCTAGTTGTGTCCAGGTTCCTCTTTGCTACCTTGTTTGTCGTAGTTCCGAGTTCGTTGGGTCTTGTAAGATGTGTAATCTTATATTTTTTGAAGCCATTTATAATGAAAAGAATCTTGTCTTCTGAATTATCATTCTTTTTTCTGCTGAAGTCCTGGTTGTTTATGAGATTCCTGAGTTCTTTCTATAAGAATCGGGTTCTTGTGTTCCTTGTGAGGTAACCCTTCGTTGCTTCATGATTGATGAATTCTTTTTGTAGTAATATGATAACTCTGCTGTTGTGCTGGATGAAATCTACCCGTTGAACTGTACCGTTGTGTAGAAGTGTGTCGTCCATCATTTCAGCTGTGTCAGTTGTTGTGAGAAATGAATCATTGCGTTCTTATGCCGTGTTTAAACGGGCCTGGTGGGCCGCATTTTTATTGCTGTAAAATCTATTTAAAGGCCTTTCTTCTTCTTTTTCTTTGCTGCCCTACTTTTGCCTTGAAACCCTAGTCTTCAAAACTCCTCCGCCGCCATTGTCACCATCCTCTGAGCACCGCCGTCTGAGCCTCATTGCTTCTTAGTGCTTTATTGCTTTCGCTAGTATATGGGTAGGAAGAAATCAGCGAGCAAGTCCCAGGCAACCTTTGTAGACGAGGAGGCTTCGCTTTATGTGATTGAAAATCAAGAATTCATGGCCATGAGGGCTGCTCAGAAGATCTGGCCGGCTCCGACTACAATTGAGGATCAGTTGCGCGAGCTTGTCAGTGATGGTCTGATCCAGGGCAAGGAGTTTGCTGATTGTAGAGCTCTAGGCGAGCATCGGGTCCCAACTCCAGGTCCTGGTTAGATTGTTCTTTTTGTCTCCTTTATCCGTGCTGGACTCTGCCTTCCTACTTCTGCTTTTCTTCACCGATTTCTCAGTTATTTTGGGATTAGCCTGAACCATCTTGCTCCTAATGTTGTCCTTCATCTTTCCATTTTTGTTCATCTTTGTGAAACTTTTTTTGGAATTCCTCCTTCTCTTTCTCTCTTTCGTTACTTCTTCCGTCTGAAACCACAACCCCACCGTGATGACACCCATGTTCTTGGTGGCTGCGGGATTCAGTTTCATCAGGAACTTAAGAGTAAATTCTTTGATTATGACTTGGTTGATTCTGTGAGGGATTGGCGTGCCAACTGGTTTTATGCCGCCAATTTGATTCCTCCTCTTGCTGTTCATTCTGGTTCTAGTCCGTGGTTAATGACCGATGGGAAAAGAAACCCCTGACGACGGATGAGCTCCACGCGATTAAGCTATTTCTTGAGAGGATATGTACTCCGAAATAGGAGGGCTTGACCGGCTTCGGTATTGTTTCTAGTTTTCTTCGACGCCGTGTTCAACCTCTGAAGGAGCGAGAAAATTATGGTTTTGAGTACTCTGGGGCGGAGGATCCTTCTCGTATGGTCCCTGCCCTTGAGTTGACTGATGAGGAGGTGCTCGAACGCCTTCAGAAGATGTTGAAAGGAGTAAGCATCGTTCCGCATGTTGTCCTTGAGTATTGTGCTAACAACCCGCCTCCTGCTGTGAGTTGTTTTTTTTTTCTTATGTGGGTACTTTTTGTATTTTCTTTGCTGTCTCCACTTTTTGCTTAATCTTTCTTGTCTAGTTGTTTTACTATTTTATAGGAATTGGGACATAACTTCGTTGATCCGATCCCCCTTGATGACTGCCCTGCCATTGTGGAGACTGGGGATAGTCTTACTGGGGCATCTTTAACCAGTAAGTTTCAAACCACCATGATGTTTCCTGGTGTTTCTTTCGTAGTTCTTGACGTATATGTAGAGTATGTTCCTCGTCCAGTTCCTCGAGCTCCTCGTTGTGTCGGAAAAAGGGGGCGAGCGGATTGTTCTTCTTCTGGTTTGTCTTCTACCAAGAAGCCTCGCCAGTCGAGTACTCGTCCAGGTACTCAAGTTATAGGTAGCATGCTCCTAGGTGAGAATATTAATACGCTTTGTCTTCTTGTTGTTTGTTTGTGCCTTTAACCGAGTACTTTTCTTCTTTTTCAGATGGCGCTGTGGTTGCCATGTCTAAGAATGAGAAAGATGAGGATGATGATGCGGCCCTTGTCATGCGTTGGTGAGTTGTTTTCTTGTTTTTCTGTTGTTGAACACCTCTTTTTGTTCTGACTTTTGGCCTTGTTCTATTGTAGCAAGCGGTCGTCGAACTTGAGTTCTTCTGGGGCTCCAGTACTAACCACGCCACTCTTGTCGCAGAGTGGTGGTGATATTTTTGCTGCTATAGTTCCCCCTCTGAGATCTTCTGTTCATCTTGGGGATTTTATGAAGAAGAAGATAGCTAAGCGAGTGAATCCTAGTTATGTTTCTTTGCTTCTGTTTTCCTTTTTTCTGATTCATATTTTTATCGTCGAGTTTCCTTATTATCTTGCAGACCCTCGCTTTCTCTTAATCCTCAGCCGATCTCTTGTCAATCTTCTGGTGCGCCCCCGTCTACTGGGTCAAAGGACTCGAACTGTACGGTCGGCGAGGTGGCTATGAGGGAGACATGGTTCCCTGGTGATCATGTTGCTGCGGATCTGCTGACTTTGGGGGCGGCCGTGTCCGTGGGGGTGGATCCATCTAAGGAGGCAGCCAGTACTTCCCAGGATACGGCCCTGGCCTTGCCTTCTTTGCATCAGCTGGCTTCTCCTTTTGCTCCTCTTGGTACTAGTGCTCAGCGTTTGGATGATGATGTGTTGCAACAATTCGATGCCACTCATCGGTTGTCAGAGCTGACCGCTGCCTGGGGAAACTTTGCGACCTTTGTGACTTCTTTTGGGAAAAAACTCCAGGTAAGTTTTTCTGAAGTTCTTTCTTTGGATGTTCATTTTTCTTTTGTTCTTATGTCTTGTTTTTCTCTCTCTTTTTGTTCAGTTTTTTTTGGGATCATACCGGCTTCTTTTTCTCGCCTCTAGAACCGAGAAAAAGTTGTCTTCTGAGGTTAGTGTCCTAAAAACAGAGCTTGACCTCTATCGGGCCGAGATGGAGATCGAGCGTCAAACGCATCAGAAGGAGGAAAAGGCTCCCCGTGCCCGGGTTGTTGAGGCAGAAGAGCGAACGGAAGCTGCTGTCCAGGAGGCCTTGAAGAATGTGGAGGCCATGAAGAAAGAGTGTGATGGTATTGTGGGTTCCTTTTTGTTTCCTTTTGTATTCAAATTTCCCTTTCTGCTGACTTATTTTTTGGTGCCTGGTCTAGCTCTCCGAGTTGAAAAGTAGAAGCTCTTGGAGGGTATTGAGGAAATGAAGGTACTTGTTCACAATAATCACAACAGGGCTGAGGAGGTAATTACTCGTGCTGAAGAAGAACTCGCGCTTACCAAATTGATTAGGCATGGAGCTGACAGGGATCTTGTGCAGGCCCAAAAAAATGTTGAAGTCTTGACTGGCAAGTTGGCGACAGCTACTGAGAACTGGAATGCTTTGTGGAAATTATTTCGGTCAGTGGCCGACCTTCTCCGGACTCCAACAGATGATGGTTAATCTTGAGCTTAGTTTATTCCCAAAGTTTCGACCCGTTTCTAGGAGTTCATGAAGAGGTGCGCCCAACTATGTACCAGAAACGTTCTTGCCTAGGTCCGGGTTCTTGCTCCGGAGGTCCCTTTGTCCAAGATTGCAGAGGAAGCCGAGAGTCAAGAATATCTGGATGCCGTTGAAAAGGTGGAGCCTGAGGTCGAAGATTTAGCCAGGAGGATTGCGGATAATCTTAATACTGATATTTCTTCTCCTGATGACGATGCTTGATGTAATTGACCTTTGAACTCCAGCCTCTGTAATAGGACATTATACTTCTTTTTGAATGAAGATTCTTTATTTTTGTTGATGTCTTCTTTGCCTAGATGTCTTTGCCTTGTAAACAACTCGGTATCTGTAGATTGTTGTCTTGACAAACTTTCTTGATTTGTCGAGTGCTTGTCTGGCTGCCTTGTAAACAACTCAGGGTAAGTAGTTCTTTGTCCTTACAACCTTTTTGTTCTTGTTAGTACTGAAAAGACTTAGGACCAGTGATCTCAAGTATCTTAAGCTTCTTCTTTTTAGCTTTTTTGCTTAACTCGAGATGTGGCCAGCATCTAGCTCCTTTCCTAGTTGTAAAAACATCTTTGGATTAGTTCGGGTGTTGGCTTATTAGCTACCCTCATCGGCGGGCTCAAGAATCTTTTCAGCTCTTTTGCTCTCGGCCGGTATGCTTAGGCATAATTTCAGCCATTTTGCTTTTTGGTTCGGGTGTTAGCTTATTAGCTACCCTCATCGGTGAGCTCAAGCATCTTTTCAGCTCTTTTGCTCTCGGCCAGGTTTGCTCAGGCATAATTTCAGTCATTTTGCTTTTTGGTTTGGGTGTTAGCTTATTAGCTACCCTCATTGGCGGGCTCAAGCATCTTTTCTGCTCTTTTGCTCTCGGCCGGTATGCTTAGGCATAATTTCAGCCATTTTGCTTTTTGGTTTGGGTGTTAGCTTATTAGGTACCCTCATCGGCGGGCTCAAGCATCTTTTCAGCTCTTTTACTCTCGGCCGATAAGCTAAGTGAAGACAACTCGAAAGCCATAATAAGACATATGTTGTGTAGAAAACCCATCTTTATTGATCATGAATGTTGATAAGCCATAATAATACATATGTTGTCGATGAACACTATCTTTATTGATCATGAACGTTGATCTCTTGTGGCTTGTATATATATTCTTCCTTGAGTTGTTTTCATGCATAGAATCTTCTTAGTTGGCTGATGTGCCATGTATTGTTGACTTGTTTTCCATCTTCAGTTATCAACTTGTACATGCCTGGTCCGGTGAACTTTTGTGACAATAAAGGGACCTTTCCATGGACTGAGCAATTTATGGCGTCCGTCAGTTTTTTGTATTCTTCTTAGTACTAGGTCCCCAATTTGGAGTGATCGATTCTAGGTACTCTTGTTGTAGTGGCGTCTTAAACCTTAGAGGTATCTGGCTGATTGAAGGGTAGCATTTACTCTGACTTCTTCTGTGCTGTCGAGTTCTAATCTTCGTGTGTGTTCTGCTTCTCCTTCATCATATTGTTCTATCCTTGGTGATGTCCAGATCAAGTCGGTAGGTAGTACGGCTTCTGATCCGTAAACTAGGAAGAAAGGTGAGTATCCGGTGGCTCTGCTTATTTGAGTTCGTAGCCCCCATACTATTTTTGGTAATTCTTCAATCCATTTGGTTCCATAGTCCACTAGTTCTTCATACAATCTTGGTTTTAATCCGGCTAGTATGAGTCCATTAGCCCTTTCTACCTATTCGTTGGCTTCTGGATGTGCGACTGATGCGTAATCTATGCTAAAGCCGCAATCTTATGCCCAACTTTGGAATTCTGTAGCTGTGAAGGGAGAACACAAATCTATGATGATTCGATTGGGCATGCCAAAGCGGTGCATAATGTCTTGGATGAACTCAACTACTTTGGCTGCGCTGTATTGTGCGAGTGGTTTGTATTCAATCCACTTGGTGAATTTGTCAATTGCTACAAAGATGTACTCGAAGCCGCCCTTTGCTTTCTTGAGAGGTCCTACTTGATCTAGCCCCCAGCAGGAGAAAGGCCAAGCAGGTGGGATGCAGATGAGATTGTGAGCTGGTGCATGAGCTTGTCTTGTGTCACAGAACCGACCAATTTATAAGAACACAAGTACAAAAACAATCGCCGGAACGATCAAATTCTTGAACTTGAGCCCATATAAACCCGGTAGTCAACTGAAATCTCAAAGGATTTCAAACCAACTTGCATACAACCAAGATCACAGTAATTCAACATAACATATCGTACATTACAACATTTCGCAGACATTCGCAAATAGATACATCATCACAGAGTCATCGTTATTACAAAACAAGTCTTGTAAAACATGCGGTTCAAATAGTTTAACTCACACACCCGAGTTCAAATACACATACTGGTTCGCTGATCACAGCCCGCAAAAGCATTCAGATAAGAGAACCGAGATCATGCCCATGATCTAGTCTTCATCACCCGCCGGGTGGAGACAATACTTATAGAATCCCTGATATAGAAGGTCATCTGCAACAAGAGGGAATAAACCCTAAGTACGGGAATGTACTCAGCTAGACTTACCCGACAAAAACCAAAATAATTGACACGAAGGATTATGCATAGCTTAATGTAGTGGATCTGGCTTACACTTTCTTTTTGCAGAAAAGCATAAGTAATAATGAGCAACTCTTAGCCTGAACTAGCAGTGACTTTTTAGCCATTAACCTGACAACTATATTAGCACCTGTACTAAGCAATCATTTTATTAGGGTGCAAACATTAATAACCATATCAGGTATTCATTGTGGCAACCTTATCATCATCATCCATTTAACCATATCGTTAAATTAATTGAATCTACGTTGCCGCTGCTCAGTCAAGTTCTCACTATCCGGGAGAGACGGCGATTCGAATCGATTCCTATCCAGCTGGAGGGGTATTCCTAAACACAAACCCTACTTCTCCCGTCGGAGTCGCAAACAAGTCACCTTTGGTACGATTCAGGAGTCGCGAGTCCGATCAGATCGACATTCTCAAAGAACCACTCTGCCAAGGTTGTTCGGGACTCTAACCCGCCTTGGACTTATGCCAATGGCTCTCCACACATCCTTACTACCTCCAGAATGCCGCCACTGCTCGCGTCCCTGGCCTGAGTCGAGCTACTAGGCTTCGCGGTCGGAACGACTTATCCGGTCAGCTAAGTGTTAGGCTGTGTTCAACATGACATGAGGACGTACAACGTATCGGTCCTTAAACGACTCAGACGGAGTCACTATGTTCAAACCTACATAAGACTCCGCCCGGTCTTAATTCATTATTCACATGGTTCTTTTCCACGATAGCAAATATAGCCAACCGTGATCCACCTCATCCTAAAGCTCGCAGGTGACAGGAAATCACCTGACTTCTACCGCACTAAGCATGGCTAAGCATTTAACCCATTCCTGAACTTAAATAGGATTCCAATGCGATATCTGGACAAGGAAGGATATATAATGCAGCAATTGGTTTCAACCAATTCCTATACTTAATGCATCATCAACAATAAAAGATACTCAATATATTTGTAAAAACATGGGAGGCTTAATATGCTCCGGTGCTTGCCTTTCAGGAACGAGGAAGGCTGGTGGTCAGGGCACTCGGGTAATTCCTCCACGGCGATGCTTCGTCGGCTTCCTGCACCTCGGGTTCCTCCTCCTGGTTGGCTCCCTCGAACTCCAGCAACGCCACTCCCTCTGGCACACCTATTGCATGAATGCGCAAGATAAATATTATGGATGCACATGAACGAATGTCAGAGATGCTCGGGGAATGCACATGTTCGCTGTAGTTTGCATATTCCAACTTAAGCCCTATTCAAATTACTTTACTTACCAAGTTTATACAACCTAATGTATAATTGCTCATCTTCAGTTAATGACCTAGCACCTGCACCTAAGTATATTCTCAAGTTAGGCTAACCCCTAAACAATCAACGAGAACATTGCAACAACATACACTCAAGCATTTGCATTTTAGCAAAATGAAGACTATGTAGCGGTACAGTAAACTAGCCATAACTAGAGATTCATAAATCCAAATGACTTGCAATAAGACAATCTGGAAATCTTATGAAATTGTCAACAATTCATTTTCAGACCTCAAAGCATGATTCAAACCTTTACCAGTTCGAATTCATAAATCAACAGAACTCTATGCTCACAAGGCAGAGAGTAAGCAAAACTGGAACCTAACTTTAAATAGCTATAGTTTCTAAACTACTGGGCCAAATGCCCTCAAATTTTGACAGGAGCTAGATACATAAATTATCTACAACTTTTGTATTCATCCCATTTACAGCAAATCAAAATATCATGGGGAACTTTCCAAAGTCCCCAGATCTGTCCAGAGGGACACAATGCAAATAAATAATTATTAACTTATGATATAAACACTTAATTGGATAAAACCAACTTTACTGACATATCACACATATCACAAGAACACCAGAAAGTAGGGTGTTCATCCCCAAAACATTTCTTTTAATACCTTTCTTAATTTATTTAATTAATTAGTGGAAATAGTAAACATATATGAAATCTACACCATTAATTCTACAAAAATTACAGTAGATACTACATGTCCTAAGTAGACTACCATAAAAATTTCACACCATTTGAGTAAGTATAACAACCTACACAAAAATGGTAAGGAAGAATGGCTTAAAATGGCATAATTAGGAAACCTTAGTGAAAAGTGTCAAGCAACAGATTTCATATTTTTCCTAGCATCCTTAAGATACTAGGACATTCTCCAACAAATTTCATGGTCATTGGATTCATAGATAATTTACAAAAATTCACCCAAGTATCTACCAATGATAAAAGAAATATCTATAACTCAAAAACTACACATGCAATGACTCTCAAATTTTAATCAGAGCTTCTACTATATAAGACTATCTTACCCACAAAATTTCATAATTTTTGGATCACAGAAACTCAAGATATGATTTAAACAAGTTTGCATGCATTCAAAAACACTTTTCAACTTCCTATTTAATTCATCCAAAATTTCTACATAATGTGCTCAAGACATATTTTTCTTAAATACTAGACCTAACTGTGAGTCTAACAAAATTGGAACCACCCAATTTGGATCTACCAATTTGGAGTTATGAAATTTACAAAATAGCATAAAAACTTGAATTTTTGAACTATCCCTATGAACTACAGCCACTGCCGTGTGGGACCCGGGTGTCAGCCGACCCCACCGGTCAGCGAGACAAAAATAGGGGAGGTGGCTTCGACAGCGCGGCGACGGTGGAACTCGCCGATGGTGACTCCTCCGGCGACACCGAGGACACCTACGTGATCTACGTGATGCGGTGAATCGATTGGTGCTAGTGGCGTGACCTACGACCTAGCGGAGGTGGCTCGTCACCGGTGATGGCGGCACGGCAGAGCTCCGGTGCGAGCTGCCGGCGACGGCAACCCATGGCCGACTCAACCGAGCACGGTGTGAGCTACCTGAGGTCACCACGGTGCTAACACGGCAAAGAAAAGGGGACGGGAAGATTCCTAGCTACCCTGGCCACGGCGGCCTCAGCTTCGGCGAGGTCACGCCCATGGCGGTGACGGCTGTAATGGTTGTTGTGACCTTACCAAAGCACGAACGGCGCATCTAGGAGGTGGAGACGGTAGAGGAGGACACGACGGAGCTGGGGTGAAGACGGAGTTCACGTTTTTGCGGTGGTTTGCAAGCTCTACGACGGCGAAGCTCCGCGGCAATAGTGGCGGAGCGGCTGAGCTCGCTTGCGGCGCGCGGTGAGGCGAAGAAATGAAATTTTTGGCTTGCGAACAGGTCGGGCAGGCACGTGGGAGTGTGCACGTCGTGGCTGGCCTTGCCAGGGCGTCCACGGTGCATGGCCGTGCGGTCAGACGGTCGGCGACGCGTGTCACCTACGCGGCGGCTGATTTCTGAATCGGTGAACACTGTAGCTCGCCATTTAGTGCTCCATTCATCGACTGACAGGCCAAGTTTGACCGTGATTAACTCCTAAACCGAGACATACTAGAGGAAATAATGAACATGAAAGTTGTAGAGCTATAGTAGGGCTACAACTTTGATTTAGAAATCAACAGCTAACTCTCAACGGATCACGAGTTATATCAAGCCAAAGTTGAGCTCATGAAACTGAAACTCAGTTACAACACTTAGAAAATTTCAGAGTTTCTAAATAGATCTCAAAACTGACTTGTGGGCCATTTTTGAGCATGTTCTGCACATTTTCATGAGATGGCCATAAAAGAACTTTTATTCCTTATATAATTCTCTACAACTTTGCTTTAGGTTGCTCAAACATGCAAACATCCTAAGCTACACTTTTTAAACAGTCAAACACAGGAGCTCTAGGGGTCAAAATTGGTCAACCATGACTTGGAAACCTAATTAGGCAAAATGATCAACATGAACAATGTTCCAAATGACATCCTAAGTATAACTAAGGTTCTTAGGAGAATAATTAGCCACACCATACATTGGTCACACAAGAATCAGGCATCACAGGCATTGAAACATGGAAGAACAAGTGAAGTGTTACTTTTGTTTCAAGGCCATGTTTCATGAGTGTGTTGCATAGTACTAACTAACCTTGTTTCACTAAGTGAGTGGCACATGTTGCACTTAAGTGTTGCACACTTTACATTTCATAAAAGAAACAATACACATGAAATATACAACATGTTGCAATGTTTCGAAATCATGTTTCATGTGATATAAGTTCACGAATGGATGCATGATGCTCATGTTCATGAAATGTAGTGCAAATGTGGAAGCCAAACACCTGGGGTGTTATATCTTGCGAACATTTGACAACCTTTGCATTTTCTGAAGAGTTCTTCTGCGTCTTTCAAAGCGGTTGGCCAGTAGAATCTGGTGTGGAATGCTCTGCCGACTAGTATTCTTGAAGCGGTATGATTTCCACAGCAACCTAAGTGTATTTCGTCTAAGATCTCTTTGCCTTTTTCAAATGAGACACATTTTAGGAGTACTCCTGATGATGCGGCTCTTCTATACAACTTGTCCCCCACTAGGATATAGTTCTTACTTCTGTGAACAACTCTGGTAGCCTCCTCTTTATCAGCTGGCAACTTATTCTCTTTGATATAATCAATAAAAGCCTGGGTCCATAAGGTGTTGATTACCAAAATCTGAGTGCCTTTAGCTAGGAGTTCAAGGGTTATCTCACCGGGTTGTTTGATAGAGGGAGCTGATAACTCCTCTATGAATACACCGGGTGGGACCTTTGTCCTGTACGATCTGAGCTTGGCGAGGACGTCTGCTGCAATATTAGAGTCGTGCAGGACATGTAGAATTTATAATCCTTGAAAATGTTTTTCTTGTTTTCGTATTTCAGCATAGTAGGCACGCATGTTTTCTTTGGTACAGTCACAATCTTTGTTGACTTGGTTGATGACTACTGCCGAATCGCCATATACGAGCAAACGCTTGATTCCGAAGGTAATTGCTACTCGGAGCCCGTGGATGAGGGCTTTGTATTCTTCTTCATTGTTTGTAGCTTGCCATAATATCTGAAGGACATACTTGAGTTGTTTTCCGTCTGGAGAAATGAGGAGAACGCCTACATCGGCTCCACCTAGCTTGAGTGATCCATCAAAGTACATCTTCCAATGGTCAAGGATGGTATTTGACATAGGTTGTTGAATTTCTATCCACTCGACCACAAAATCGGCAAAAGTTTGAGATTTAATTGCCTTCCATGGGGTGAAATCGATATTGAGAGCACTAAGTTCAACTGCCCACTTAGATATGTGCCCTGTTGCGTCTTTATTGTGTAGGATGTCTCCGAGTGGGAAATCTATCACCACGATAATCTTGTGGCTTTCAAAATAGTGGCGGAGCTAGCGTGAAGTGATCAGGAGGGCGTAGAGTAGTTTTTGCACATGCGGTACCGGATTTTTGATTCTTACAGTACTCTGCTGATGTAGTATACAGGACATTGTACTTTATATACGCGCCCTTCTTCTTCTTCTCTTTCTACAACTATAGCTGTGCTGATCACAGTAGAAGTTGCCGCAATATACAACATCATGTCTTCGTATTTCTTTGGATGTGTGAGAACGGGCGAGGAGGTGAGTTATGCCTTAAGTTTTTTGAAGGCTTCGTTGGCTTCTTCTGTCCACTCGAACTTGTCTGTCTTCTTTAGTAGTTTAAAGAAAGATAACCCTTTTTTGCCGAGTCTTGATATGAAACGATTGAGGGCCGCCATGCATCCTGTTAGTTTCTGCACATCTTTGACACTTCAAGGAGGGCCCATCTCTGTTATGGCTCGAATTTGCTTGGTGCTGGCTTCGATTCCACGATGACTGACCAAAAATCCGAGTAGTTGTCCTGAAGGAACTTCGAATACACACTTGTTTGGGTTCAATTTCCACCTCCATCTTTTTAGGTTTTCGAAGGTTTGCTTTAAGTCTTCAATTAGTGTGTCCGGGTTCTTTGTTTTCTCTACTACGTCATCCACGTATGCCTCTATGTTTTGGCTGATCTGTTCACCAAGGCACGTTTGGATATCTCTCTGGTAAGTGGCACCAACATTCTTGAGTCCAAATGACATGGTCTTGTAGCAGTAGGCACCGAACGGAGTAATGAAAGATGTCTTGCTCTGGTCTTGTTCCTTTAATGCGATTTGGTGATATCCCGAATAGTAATCAAGAAAGGATAATAGGGCAGATCCTGCTGTTGAATCAACTATCTGATCGATAAGTGGTAGCCCGAATGGATCTTTCGGGCAGTGTTTGTTGACATCTGTGTAGTCGACGCACATGCGCCACTCATCCGTATTCTTTTTTTGTACTAGAACTGGATTTGCTAGCCAATCTGGGTGGAGGATTTCTCTGATGAATCTGGCTGCCATTAGGTTTGTGATTTTGTTTTTTAATTACTGCCTTCTTGTCGGGTGAGAATCGTTGTAACCGTTGCTTCACGGGTTTGAAGCCTTCATTGATATCGATTCTGTGCTCAGCCAACTCTCTTGGGACACCTGGCATGTCGGTCAGCTTCCAAGCGAAGCTGTCTTTGTTGTCCCAAAGAAAGCTAGTGAGCGTGAGTTCCTATTTTGTCGAGAGGTGGGCGCTGATGGTTGCCATTTTGGAGGGATCACTGGTGCCCAGGTCGATTTGCTTGACGTCCGCTTCTTTTGGTGTTGCGAGGATGCTGGGCTTTTTAGCTGGTATCTCTAGTTCTTCTAGGCTCATTTCTGCGACAATAGTTACTATTTCTTTTCTACCATTGGCTGCTTGTGCTTTGGCTGCAATTTAGATTGCCTGAACGTCGCGGTCAAAAAAGCGCTTCAAATCACTTCGAAGGGAAAGGACACCGTTAGGCCCTGGCATCTTAAGCAATAGGTACGGGTAATGCGGTATCGCCATGAATTTTGCTAGTGCTGGGCACCCGAGGATTGCGTGATATGAGGAATCAAAGTCTGCAACTTCAAACTTGATGAACTCTGTACGATAGTTTGAGGGAGTTCCAAAAGTAACTGGTAGACTGATTTGTCCAAGTGGCATGGCTGCCTTGCCGGGTACTATCCCATAAAAAGGAGTGCTCATTGGTGTAATCATCCCGGCGAGTTGTAGTCACATCTTCCTTAGCATTTCTAAAAAAATGATGTTGAGTCCAGCTCCTCCATCGATTACTACTTTTGTGACAGTCATACCGGCGATAGTTGGATCTAGAACCAGTGGGTAATGGCCTGTGTTTCCTACACTAGTCCATTGGTCTTCTCTTAAAAACTGGATTGGATACTGTGACCAATTGAGATATCTTGGAGTAGCCGGTTCTACTGCCATGATGGTTCGTAGAGCTAGCTTTTCTTGATGTTTGCTTTTAGAGTTTGGGGCCCCAGCGAAGATTACTGCTACTGTCCCCCTAGATTTTTGGAATCCCTTGTCTTCATGGTTGTCTTCATCTTTTTTCTGACTGTCTTCTTTAGTGTTTTCCTTACTATTTTTTCTTATGTATCGATCATTGAAGGTGTAGCAATTTCCGATGATGTGATTTCCTTTAGGGTGCAAGATGCAATGCATGTTTTCAATGTCGTCATACTTCCTAGGTTTGGGAAACTTCCTTGATTTGTCAGCCACCGCTATGGTGTTGTCTGGTCCATGTTTTCTTTCCTGATGTCTGATATTTTGATGATTTTGCTTGTCCGGGTTGCCTCGGTCGTTTCTTTCCGAGAACCTTTCTTGTGTCTTCTCCTATGTGATAATCATCTTTTCTACTGTATGTCTGAATTCTTCATTGTTTCTTAGGTTTTCTTTGCAGAAGTCCTAAAATTGCTACCTAGCTATGATTCCATGAGAGAAAGCTTCGATTACTTCTTGTTCGGTGATGTCATGTACTTGAGCACGTAGTTTGCCAATTCATCGATAGTAATTTCTGATACTTTTGCCCCCTTTCTGCTTGATTCCTTTTAATTATGCGTGGGTGATGGGGTGCGTAATGATACCCGTGAAATTTTTATAGAAAACTCTTTATAAGTCCTCACAATTTCTGACTGACCCTAGATTTAATTTGTCAAACCTTTGGAGGGGTATGGTTTCTAAGGCCATGGGAAAGAACAAGGTCTTGATATCATCGTCTCCTCCGGCTAGTTCAATCGGTTGCAAGTAAATCCTGAGCCACTGCCTTAGGTTCGGTCTTGCCATCATATTTAGAGCGGTTGGACGACTTAAACTTGTGAGGTAGTCGTATTGAAGCAAGTCTGTTTGCAAGATAGGGGAATCTATCATACGTTTTGGCTTCTTTGTATTCTGATTCAGCACCTCCTTCTAGCTAACTGTTGTTTTGGTGAGAGTAGTTCTGCGGGGCCGTTTGAATGGGTGATTCGCTTCTGATCTTTCTTGGTTGTTCGACTTGGTAGTTTTGACTGTGGTCCCTTCTACTTTCTCTGTTGTGACTTCCACTTGGTCCAAGTCTCTCGAAAGCGGACTTCCTTTGATTTTGATCTTCCTTCCTATGAGATGTTAATCTGGCAGGTAGTCTCGAGCGGGTCCTTCCGTCGTGCGTCCTTAGGGCTGCTGACCGGAGAAGGTCCCGGAGCTGTTCCTGTTTTTCGCTGGGATGCGATGTTGCTTCGAGTTCTTCTAGTGCTTCTCGGATCCTATTGTAGGGTGTATTTGCCGCGCGTCTTTCTTCGACTTCTTGTTCTGATTTTCTTCTATTATACTCGGCCAGTTCTGACTCATATCTGATCCAAGCTTCCTTGCGCTGCCTAGCACGGCGTTGGCGTCCTTGTTTCAATTTATTTCTTCTTTCTCTAGCTTGCTTCTGATTCTCGGTCTCACCATCGTACCCTTGGATGAAGGGTGATATGTTGGACTCAGATTCATCCGATGACCTGATGTCGGGTGCTTCTGGGGGGACCAATGGTGATCGAGGACGGCGAACCATGAATACTTCTCGTGCGTGAATTGTTCTGTTATTGGCGTTGGTTTCCACACTGTCGGAGTTGTTGATAACTTTCGTAGAGGCTTCAAGGTCGTAGATCGAGTCTCCTTCTTGGTAGGGTAAAATTGTTGTTGTTGTTGTGCCGACTAGTCGGGTACCGCTATCCTCAGGAACAGAACGTGGCCAGTGGACGATGCAGTCTTAAGATGTTATAGTTAGTACGAGACCTTCCTGAGCTCCTTTCAGTGGCATTCTGAGCACCAAATTGAGGGACCCTTCGAGCCGTGCCTAATAAGATTTTGCCATGTTGTGGAGTCCGAACGGAAAAGGATCTGACTTCTTAAAAAGACTCTGAGTGTTCTCTGAGTTGTATTCTTGATAGGCCGAGGCCGCGTTCTGGAGCCCCATCGAAAAGAACTCGGTTTCTCGAAAAACTCGGATAAGACTCCATCTCGGATGCGGAGCTTGAATTTGAATCGGATGCGCAAAGCCACGAAATCTGAGTTGGATCGGACATCACAAGCTGCGTGAATCTTCCAGCGAGTTGATCTGTCATAGTTGCCGAAATAGAAAGGTCTTCATGGTGATCCAAATCTTCGAATAGATGGCTTTGGAGCTTGCCATTGTCTCCTGCCTCATAGATCCATGAACCGAAGATGAAGGTTGATTCTGGCGAGAAGATCATGTTGTCGAGGTCCGTCAAGCTCTCGGATGCAAATTCACCAAAAGCCCCTACCTGGCGCGCCATCTGTCGATGTTTCACCATTGATAGCCTACCACGGGGGTACCCGGGGCATTTTGTTCGGGCTTCAGCGTATGCAGAACTCAATGGTAAACACAAGAGACAGTCGATTTATCCTGGTTCGGACCCTCGATCGTGATCGAGTAATAGCCCTACGTCCAGTTGGTGTTAGCCTTTGTGTTCGATTGATTGTAAAGTGTTCGTCCTCTCCAGGAACCCCACCCTCCTTTATATAGTTAGGAGGCCAGAGTCCTAGTCGGTTTACAATGAGAATTCCTAGTAGGATTACAGGATAATACTACTACTAAGATTACATGGGAAGAATCCTAGTTAGACTAGATCTTCTCCCTTCCTTGTGGAGTATCCCATGGGTCCCACATCGACAGCGAGCATCTTTTCGGTACTTATATGCTTAAGACTTATGACATGATCCTAGACTTTATCTTTCACAACATAATACTTTATGTCAATGTGTTTGACAACATCACTTGACTTATTGTTGTGAGCATACTGTACTGCCGAATTAATACCTCTGTATAACTTAAGTGGTCTATAGATGTCGTCAACCACCTTCAAATCGGGTATGAACTTCTTTAGCCAGTTCACCTGCCCCGTTGCCTCATAACACGCTACAAACTCGGCATACATTGTGGACGGTTTGCTTTGAGCTTTTCCATGAAATAGCTCCCCCTGTGAGAGTGAATACATATCCAGACGTGGATTTTCTATCATCTTCCACATAATCAGAATATGAATATCCCACTATATGAAGTGAATCAGATCTTCTATACGTCATCATGAGGCTTTTCGTTCCTTGCAAATAACACAAGACTTTCTTTACTAATTTCTAGCATTCTGTTTCAGGATTGCTCTGGAATCTGCCAAGTAACCCGGTAACAAATGCCAAGTCAAGGCGCATACATACTTGAGCATATTGCAAGCTTCCAACAGCTGAAGCATATGGAACTGCTTTCATTTGATCGATCTCATATTAGTTCCTAGGGCATTGAAAATCCCCATATCTGTCACCCTTGACTATAGGACCAGGTGACGGACTATATTTGTGCATACTGAATTTCTTTAAGATCCTTTCTATATATGCTTTTTGTGACAGTCCTAATACCCCTTTACTTCTATCTTGGTGAATCTTGATCCCTAGAACGAACGAGGCTTCACCAAGATCTTTCATATCAAATTTTGAGGATAAAAACTTCTTTGTCTCCAGAAGTAGGCTGACATCACTACTAGCAAGTAAGATATCATCCACGTACATGACAAAGATAATAAACTTCCCATTCTTAAACTTTGCATAGACACAATTGTCCTCAACATTCTCTTTAAACCCAAAATTCTTTATTATCTGATTAAACTTCAACTATCACCGTCTTAAAGCTTGTTTTAATCCATAAATGGATTTCTTTAGGCGACATCCCATTCGTTCTTTTCCTTCCATGACAAAACCCTTCAGTTGTGCCTTGTAAATATTTTCCTCCAAGTTCTCATTGAGAAATGTCGTCTTTACATCCATTTGATGTAATTCTAAATCTTAATGTGACATTAATGCCATTATGATTATGAAGGAATCTTTACATTAGACTGGAGAAAAGGTCTCATTGTAATTAATCCCTTCTCTTTACGTAAAGCCTTTTGCCACAAGTTGCGCTTTATATCTCTCTATATTTCCTTGAGAGTCAAGTTTTGTTTTGGCTCCTTTAGGAATTATTTCCCATTTACAGCCTACTGTTTTGGCTCCTTTAGAAATTATTTTCAAGTCCCAAACTTTATTGGCATTCATAGATTTTATTTCATCTTCCATGGTCTCAAGCCACTTTGATGAATGATCACTTCTCATGGCTTCTTCAAATGAGGTAGGATCATTCTCCATTTGAAATTCCTCAGTGTTGTATATTTCATAGTCAGCAGGAATAGCTAATTTTCTAAGTCTTTGAAACCTTTTATGGCACATCTTCTGTTTGAGGCTATTGTTGCTCCCCCTCATGTGTGGCAATAGGTTCTACAGGATCCTGAAGAACAGGTTCCTCATCGTTATTCATTGTTGCCACATGTGGAATAACAACATGTGCTGGCACCACAGTATCTTGCATTGTCGGTGCAGCGACAACAGGTAGTGAGAAAAATGGCTCATGAATCATCGGAGTGGGCGCATACACCCGCTTCTCTTCAAGGTCAATTTCTCAAGCTACCATGCTCCCCCTCATCATTTCATCCTCTAAGAAGACAGTGTGTCTCGTTTCCACAAACTTTGTATGTCTGTCTGGACAGTAGAAACGAAAACCTTTTGACTTTTCTAGGTAGCCAATGAAATGGCAACTTACTATTTTGAAATCTAACTTTCCAATGTTTGGATTAAATACTTTAGCCTCAGTAGGACTCCCCCATACGTAAGTGGTTTAGTGAGGGTACTCTTCCTGTCCACAACTCATACGGTGTTTTGGGCATCGACTTACTTGGTACTCTATTGAGAATATGAATGGCGGTTTTAACGCCTCCATCCACAGGCTCAACGGTAAGGTGGAGTAACTAATCATACTGCGCACCATATCCATCAGGATACGATTACGTCTTTCAACTACTTCATTCTACTGAGGTTCGTTCGGTATAAAATACTGGGCTACTATGTCATTCTCCTATAAGAACCTTGCAAAAGGTCTAGAAACTTGACCATATGGGGTATGTCGACCATAGTACTTCCCCCACGGTCGGACCTGACTATCTTAATCTTTAAATTGTGTTGGTTTTCAACTTCTGCCTTAAATACCTTAAATTTATCCAATGCTTTTGTTCTTTCTTTGATTGGATAAATGTAGCCATAACGGGAGTAATCATCTATGAATGTTATGAATGAATCATAACCATCCACACTCTTTATAGGAAATGGACCACATATGTCTATGTGAATAATCTATAAAATTCCTACGCTTCGTTTGGCATCTTTCTTAATTTTCTTTATATACTTTCGTTTTATGCATTCTCTGCATTATTCTAAATTTGAGAACTCTAATGGAGGAAGAATATCATTCTTAACTAGTCTTTATTTTCTCCCCTCGAAATATGGCCTAAACGACAGTGCCATAATTTCGACGACGCATCGTGAACTCTCTTTTGTTTTCTGTTTACATCCGTAGACGAGGATATATTCTCATTGTCGCACTCAACGTTCCCATCATCGCATACAACATTCACATCATCACGTAGTGATAACAAATAGTATGTGCTCTCTTATGCTACCATTTCTAGAGTACCTCTCTGTCACTAGCTGCTTTATCAGCTGGGTAGCATATGTCTTTGAAGAGCCAGTGAACTGACTATTTATTCTATCGAGGTACTCGGTGACCGTGTCACACTCTGGGATTGAGCCCACAATTGCAGGCTCAATCGTGTTCTTTATCACAGCCAAATATTTTTTATTGGCAGTGACCCACTTCCTATGCTCAAGGTCATAGGACATCTTTTGGGATTTAAAATCTCTCTCTTTAGTTGACCAAGCGGCATCAGCCTCGTTTGTCTCCCTCACCGGTGCCACAGGCTCAGTGGGACACGGTGGGGTGACTATCCAGTCCACCTCAACCAAGATGAAGGTCAGGTCAATCTTTTTCTTTTACTCCGTGTAGTTGTCACCTTTGAGAGTGAGGATCTCTTTGATACAACCCATCAAGTTGTATCGGCCTGAAAACACAATTCATATAGAGTGAGAACATAAATAATAACAACAATTACATGCCTTGATTTCAACGTTGGTCAAAATTAAAACATATAAATGTTCTTATATATTAATTCTACATCACCGTTAGACAGAAATAGAATTAATGCATAAAATCATTAAAATTACGATATTGTTATTAATAATGTTGGTCAGAAAATAACAACATCATAATCATGTCAAAATCTCTTTTTCTCTAATTAAATATCACGTTGGTTCAAAATAACTGGAGAATAAACTATTTCTTTAGCAGCGGAAAAAACTAATTCAATTTAATGAATTTTGCCCACAGAAAAAATCTCTTTTCTATTTTTCTTTGAGCCATTTATCCATTTTCTAGGAAATAAAACTTTTACTAGAAAAGGAAAAGAAAAAAACTGACTCATTTCTTTCACTGTCTTCGGCCCAACCAGCAAAGTGGCCCAGGGCCCACGGCCAAGCAAGCTCGCTCTCCTCGCGCTCTCCCGCCCTAGGCCATAACTTTGGGCGCGGGGGGCCGAAAAGTGGCCTAGTGCTCAGCGCCAAACCTTTAGGCCGACAATGCTTCGGCCGTTCGTAGTCAGCTTCGATCAAGATCGACGGCTCAACTTCTTTCTCGCGCGAACAAAAACGCCGCCACGGCCGTCTCACCCGAAACCCTAGCTCACTCGTCCCTCCCTCTTCTCTCTCTACGCCCGCGCTCCTTCTCCCTCAATGCAGCAGCAGCGAGCAGCGACCGGAGCCGAGAGAGAGAGAGATGGTGCTGTCGTTCGCGGCGGCGAGACCTCGCTCCCCTACGTGGCCGGCCCCCTTTAACCCTAGCCTCACTCTCCTCGCTCCCCTTCTCTCACTTCAGCGCGGAGCGACTGAGAGCGAGAGCGCAGTGGAGTATGGCGTCGTCGCCGACCCCCTCGCCGACGCGACGTGCTCCCCAACAGGTGAGCGCGCTGCCGTTGAGCGGACTAGTGGCGGTGCCCTTGGCCGGAGCTCACATGGCTCGGCCGTCTTCTCGCGCGCCGGCGAGGCGGCAGCAAGGTGAATGGTGAGGTAGGCCCCTTCCCCTTTTTCCCCTTTCTCCTTTTCTTCATCTATTTTGGATCTTCTTCTCTGTTCTTCTCGGATTTCATCCGATTGGGGATTAGGGTTAGGGTTAGGGTTACGTCAAGTTAGGGTTAGGGTTTGACTCACTAAAGTCACTGTTCATCTTCCCCATCGAGTTCTTCGTAGGTTTGAGCTCGGATTCGGGTTCTTCTTGAAGCCGAGTCCCTCTTCTTACTTCTTTCCTTCACCCAGTTAGGGTTAGGGTTTCGCTAGGATTAGGATTAACCCGATTCGTTTTTTCTTTTGGTTTGAGTTCGGTTGAACCCTCTGATCTTTTCTTGCCGCGCGCCGGCGAAGACGGTGGTGCGGCACCTTTCCCCGCGGGGTGGCGGTGGTGACCGACCGTTGAGTGACGCCCGCCGTCCTCCTGGTCTCTTTTTTCTATTTTCTTTTATCCGGTTAGGGTTAGGGTTTCAATCCGAACCGGATCGAACCCTCTGTTATTCTTTGATTTCTTTTCAATTCTCTACCCCATACTAGATCTATACACTGTTAACCCGGCTCTGATACCATTATTTGGAAACACAGTGCCTCTGAAACGTAGATCAGAGGATGAACATCTTACTTAGATGGAGAAACTGATTCCTCTAGATTGCCCTGGCGCAGTTACGCCGTAGCTGCGTGGACGCCAATGTCGTGGGAGCTCGGCGCGGTGGAGTCCAGCCAAGTGGTGGCAATGCAGAGGCGACGGTGATGCGAGGTGCCGCGGTCCGGTGGTGACGGCGAAGTCAGTAGGTCTTCCCGTCGCTGGCAGCACTCTCTTTAGATCGGGTTAGGTTTAGCTGTTGGTGGGTTACGGCGGCTCTGATCAACCTCGTAGTTAGAGCCCTGATCCCCATCTCTCTTTATAGTGCTGTGCTGTACGACAGGGGCCCACCAATCATATTATGGTTGGGCGCCCTCGACCAGAGCGTAGATCAAGGGCCCAATAGTCCAATTGGTGAAGATCTACTAACAAAGGTTTCTTGCTTCCTCTCGATCTGTTTGCTTGTCTAAGAGGGTGTTTGGTTGCCCCTCCTAAATTTTAGTCGCTGTCATATCGAATGTTTGACACATGCATAGAAGTATTAAATATAGACTAATTACAAAACTAATTGCATAGTTTACGACTAATTTACGAGACGAATCTTTTAAGCCTAATTAGGCTATGATTTGACAATGTTTTGCTACCGTAAACATGTGCTAATGACGGATTAATTAGGCTTAAAAATTCGTCTCGTGAAGTACCGATGGATTATGTAATTTATTTTTTCATTAATATCCAAATACCTCATACAATATCCTCCCGAACACACCTTCTAAATTTTAGTCATGAATCAAACCGCCCTCTAATAACAGGTGGGATTAACTACGTGAGGGAGAGAGATCAGAGACGAGAGACGACAGACGACAGACGACAGACGACAGGGACAGCTTCCTTTTTCCTATTTCCTTCGCTTTCATCTCACTCACGGCCTGATGGCTGATGGTGATGCTGTTGCTTTCGGACAACTTATTATTGATAGTGGTTTAATTTATTCCGTTGTGTTTGGACTTTGGAGTTTGGACGGGGCTGGTGCGGTGTACGGGCCTGATTGGTTCGTTTCTAAATTTTGTCCTTTTAAAGATTTAATAAACTATGATTTTGACTAGTGTTTTGTTTGCTATTAAATCAAACTCTAATATTTAGCTTGTCAAATTTATAGTAATATTTTTTCCCTATTTTGACTTGCTAAATCATCGACCTCGTAAATTTTAGATGTCCACTAAGCAGGGCCTATATAAACTAACAGGGTAGGATGAAATGAACTGTTCTGGATAGGAATGATAGGACGGGGCCGACACGATCGATCCGCCGGTCCTGTCCAGTCATCAGCTCATGTCCAACCCGGTTTTATAAAGGGAAGAGGCATATGTTAGACTATTCTCTTGACAATTTCGTATTCTTGGAGTTGGACCTACCATACAAGCTAAATAGATTCACTGCTCAACTTTTCTAATCTAAAATAAAATAGAGTAATTTAGATTAGAGCTTCAATTATTGTTGAACTATAATAGGTATGCAGAGCCTTTGGTTGATAGCCAAATTTTGGTTGCCAAAACTTGTGAAAGTAAAGTTTTTTTTGTCTCTATTTGGTTTGTTCCCAAAATTTGCCAACATCTCATACTTAACTTCCCAAATCTGTGTCTAATATTTTTGCCCAATTCTTAGTAACTTTTGATTGACAAATCTTTGGCAGGCCCGGCTCTAGGGTGAGGGCAGCCGGTGCGACCACTGGGGGCCAAGGAGCTAGGGGGCCCAAGAGCATACAGGTAATTAGTAGATATAATTTCTTATTTGGCATTAGCTTTCAAAGGCCGAACAAACATCAGCCCATGCTGTACCATACCTACCTATTTCTATACTACCGCGCAGACTGCGGATCAAGAGAGGAGCTAGCGTTCGTTTTCCGCCGGCGCCGGCGCTTCCTGTTCTTGCTCATGGACGTGGACGCGCTATTCTTGCGTGGAGACGCCGACTCACCCGACATGGTCGCCGACTCGCCGACGCACCGCACACCGGCACACCGCCGTGGTGCCGCGACGGCGCAAGCTGCAACTGCATGCAAGGACGGCGAACAGCAGATGCGATCACAGTAAGCAACCCCAACATGCCAATAGCCATGACCGATTAGTATTTTCCAATTTCCAATTTTTTACTTGGACCTCTGGAAGCTAGCGCCAGGGACATTACCGTATTGAAGCCTATTTTTTCTTATTTGTTTAATTGTTTTGTGTATGTGCTTTACTTGTACAGAAATAGGGTTATAAAGTTCTAATTCAATGTATTTATTTAGATACTTATTAGATGCTGCCTAAGAAGCATTTGTCGAGCGCTCATAAAAGTAAAATATTGGGAAGAATGTTTTGGACCACATTGATCTTTATATTGTTCTTAAAGATTTTACATCAATAAATGCCTAAAGACGATTTTTTACAAGGCACTGAAGCATTATATTTTTATTTGAGGTAATCATAACAATTATTGTTCTTTTTTAATTTTCTTGTCATACTATCGTTATCTTTTATACAAACTAAGTATATGCTGCAAATTAACTTTTATTATTTGGTCTTTACATAGTTCAACAGGTCCTTATCATCTTGCTTGCCCAAGGGCCCTTAAAATTGTAGAGCCGGCCCTGATCTTTGGCTTGGCAAATTATGGAAGTCAAGAAAGTATGCCCGCAATAACCGTCGCATTTGAATACAGAGCAATAATATTTGCTTGAGACTCCAGACATGACAAGGGGGTATGACCTCCCTTCTCTGCATAGAGCTGGCTGGTTTTCGCATCTGAAAACAGCGTAGGATTTAGTAGTCACTATAGTACAAACATACAACCACGAGTACTCCTGTAGTACTTTCTTCAGTTTTCACATGGGAATGTATGTTACCTGTAAGCAACGGAATATTCACCGTTGCCAATCTTCTATGAGCACTTTTCGTCTCAAAGTGACAGTCGAAACTTCCGCCACTGCTATTTCACCGTTGCCACTTTCTACAGTTTCGACTGCCTGAAGACGGGATGAAGGCAATTTCACAACTGTAATCCTTTCCTTACTGCCACTGATCACTTGTATTTTTTTTTTTTCTGAATTCATGAATGAACCACCATGGGCCAATATATAACACTACAATTCAGAGCAGGCTGAACCATGATCGGAGGAACGGGAAGACTGCCACAAACAAGCGCATCAAGAGTGGTGCCTGCTTGTATCTGGTCCTGCCCAGCCCCATCGTTCTTGGCACCCCCGGCCGTCTCATTCTCTTTCTTTCAGGAGGAGCTCCTACTCCCTGCTCCACTCTTCCGCCACCACCAGCGGCGGTAATAATCCGCAGCTTCCTCCCTAGTGCTGAAGGCCACGATTTCGTGCTGTAACCAGTGTTGCCAGCTGAGAATGAGTTGCTGGCTTGCTGCTCCTCTTCGCCTCCTGGGCAGCAGCAGTGTTGTTGTCCAGAAGCTCATCCCATCCTCCATATCCGCCACTGCTTTTGTTGCCTCCGCCATCTCCACTGCTGCAGCTCTTGGTGTCATCATCAGCTCCAACGGCAGTTGAGGCAGCAGCAGCAGCAAAATCTTTAGAAACCCATGACTGGTAGTTGTGCCTCCTTCTCCTCCCCTCATAATAGTTGTTGCTGCTGCTGCTGTATCCATTGCCTCGACCACCTGTCGCAAGGTCAGTGGCGTCCTCGGCGTATTCTTCCTCTTGGAATGGTCTCCTCCGCCTGTCATTTTTTTTGAAGAAAATCCCCCACCAGTCATCGCTGTTGCCTTTTCTCCTAAGCAGAAATGATATGGCCGACTGACTGAGCGGGATCGCCATGGCCATTAGAAAGGCCTTTAGCCCCGTTGCAGCAAACATGGACGTAAGCATCACCGGTAGAATGAATCCGTACGTCTTAAATACCTAGGCACAAGTATAGAAAGCAGCAGGCCATTGATCAGTCACTACGACAACAACGAAGCACAGTTATTCGTTCATTGATTTTATTACCGTACTGATCTCATATGCATGCTAAATTACTGATGAAATGAAAAGCAGCAGGAACGGAAGCTGATAAGTCTGGGTTAATTGATTGTAGTGAGCAGTTAAGATCCCAACTAGAGATTTGGTTTAATTAGATATACTAGGCAGAATGAATATATAGTTGCTTGATTTAGTACAAGGAAAAAAAACGAAGAATGGTTTGATTTAATTTCAAGCATTTTTAATTGTAACTCAGAATGACTGGCAAAGGATCTATGATCCCAATCCCATTATACGCTCACTGTACAGTTAGGTAAGGTTCAAGCACGCAAGAAAATTATTGATGACATATAATGAGAGAGCGTAACAGAGGAAGAAAAGAATCTTATACAGTACGTATGTAGCAGACCTTGGAGAACCAGGACTCGTCGAATAGCTTCCCGGCCCAACCAAATCCGGAGAACGCAGCCTCATCCTCGTAATCGTAATCGTCCTCCTCCCCTAGAGAAGACAAACCGTAGTCTTTTTGGCTACCGTCGGGGTCGGACCACCACCTCTTCCTCGTCGCCCTGCTGCTCGTGGTGGCGGTGGTGCTGTCTCTTCCATGGGCGTTGCCCTTGGAGAACCACCAGCTGGAGCAGCGGCGGCGGAGGGAGGAGGAGGAGAGAGGACAGGGCGGTTTGCCTGGTGGTGCTGGAACTGAAGGCGCAGGGGCAGCAGCTACTATCAGTCGGACGCCGAGGCCAACGTCGAGCATTTCTTCATTGCATTAGATTCACATGGCAGAGTTAGTTTTTTCGAGAGGATCATGGTAGAGTTAGGGGACGTAGGATAGATAAAAAAAATGAGGCGGTGGTTCAGGAGAGTAAAGAGGTGGCCGCTGATAGGCACTCTTGGGAGAAAGTTGAGGAGGAAGTTTTCCACTCAGCCTTTAGCTGAAGATTTTAGATAAATTGGTTGGTTAGAGCATCTTCAAGAGTTTCCAAAACACACTCTTAATCTAGGATTTTTGGTAAGATTGAAAAAATTGCATCCCCAACAACTCCCAACCCCATCTCCTAATCTTTTAGCACATGGGAACAATGGCGGAGCCAGGATTCCAACCTTGGGTATTCCCACTTTCACGTAAAAAAACAATTGATAGTTTAGAGTAGTACGTTGCCCATAATTAAAATCACATAAAGTAGTCAAATAACCAATTATTAAGCGATAAAATATGCTAAAACAAACTAAGTAATGAAGAGAACGTACAAAATACTACAATGTTGCTTTTCCTTGCGATTCTTCGTGACCTGAAATTGCAAATTTGTTATTAGTAAAATAGTCACCTTACAATTGCAAATTTGTTATTTGTAAAATGTAAATACTCTTATCCTCAGTTGGACTAGACGTACAGCTCCTCAGCTGCAGAGGCTGCACCGCAGTAGAGCACAGAGGCACGGAGCTGCGTCGGCCCCGGCGCTCCCAGGCCCCCGCCGCCGCCCGCTCGCCGAGTGCCGGTCCCCCATCCCTGCCCCCGCTCCTGCCCTCGCGGCTCTGCCGCCGGCCGCCGCATAGGCGCAGCCGAAGTCACTGGCTCGCTACCCGGTGGCCCCGCGCGCCTGTCGCCGCCTGCCTAGCCCCCACACGCCGGCAGTCCGCAGCTAGGGCTCGAGATTCAGGAATCTAGAAGCGAGAGCGGGGAGCGGGAGGCAGCTGGCTAGGTGAATCGCGGAATCACCTATCCGGTCGTCCGTCCGTCTCGCTCCCCGGTCCCCGCGTTCCGCACCGCCGGCCGCCCCGCGCTCAGCGCCCCAGCCGGACCGCGCCCGTGCCTCCCCCCACGCTCCAGCTCCGGCGAGGCGGCGCTGGGCACCCCCGGCCTCCAGAGAGCTCAGTAGTCCAGTACCAAACAGGTCGTTTTTTTCTTTTCAATTCCAGTACCAAACAGATCTGATATCCCGTGAGCGGTTCAGGCGTTTCTCTACTTTGACTCTTCGATTCAATCCCGGTCGTCCATCACATTGACACAATTCCCCATCCCACATGTCCTCCCCTCGACGAGGGTTTATAGGCACGGCGAGACCACCGTCGGCCACCGCATCTCGCACCCAAACCCAGCGCCTCCCTTGTCGCCGCCGGCGCGCCACCATGGTGTCGCATCACGGCATCCTCCCCGCCGTTAACATCATCTCCGACCACTTCGGCCCCATCGTATCCATAAGGCCGCCTCCTTCCCCTCCTCCTCTCCCCGTCGTTCCTCGCACGCTCGCGAAGCGACACGCGAATGCGCTGCCCTAACACCCGCCTGCCGGGTCCCCTCTTTCGCAGAAAGTGTGTGGCTGCCTTCTGCGCCACGGCGTGCTATCGCTGCAGGAGATCGTCCGCCGCCTCGAGCTCTCGCCCAGCCAGGTGAAGAACTCCCTCCTCATCCTCATTCAGCACAACTGCGTCTAGGCCTACACAAGCCCCAGAGGCAACCCCTCTGCGAAACCTTGCTTATAGCATCTGATTTGGTGCACTATCAGAATTTGATGCCAGTATTGGGTGGCTTGCAGGGGGTGGCGATAAGACGGTGACGCTCTACTTGGCCATCTTCGACAATGTCCTGCACCGGCTGCGCTTCTCAAAGTTCCTTTCTGTCGTCCGTGTGGATATTCCAGAGGTAGTTTATATAAGTTTGATTGCAATCGTTTTGTTTATGCTGTTACATTTTAAAATCGAAACTGGTATAATCAGTCATGACAGTTCTTCTCTAATTGCTGAAGTCAATATGGAGTAAAAGGTAGGTGGATGTGGTTGTTTGGTAGATGCATCTTCACCTTGTTTAATGTTCCAGAGTTGTGGTATGGGCTAGTTGAGTTTCTTAGTGCTACACTGAAGATTGTCAGGACAACCTAGAATGTGCACCATTAGTCAGATCTGGTGCCTTGGGTAGTTACCACTCGACGTTGTCAATGACATTGATGCATTCATAATATTTCAAATTGTACTTGTTATTTGGAGAATAGTGGGTAGTCAATGCTTTCTATCTGGAACTTTGCATTTGGCATGATCAAGCTAGCAATGCCAGACATATTATTCTCCCTCCTCCTATGGGATCTTGTTTGGACTTTGGACTTCTACACTCTTGTTTTGTAGGATCTGAAATATTCCATTTCATGTTTTGTTATGGCCTGGGTTAGGGGGCTGTGCTGTATGAGAGGATTGAGAGTCTTCGAGGGTGAATGGATGCTGAACGGAACACTTGAGAATGGGCATATGCTTGGACGGTGGCACCCAAACACAAGACCGAGGGGCAGATGATGATCTATTAAAATAATATTATTTCAAAAAAAAATCAGAACCTAGATATGTAAATCCAATCTAACTAACAACTTATGTAAAAGTTTTGCATATATGTCATATAGTAACAAACTAATGTCGTTGCATCATCCCTGCTGCTGATCTGGTGTTCCTTGGACAGCCCGCTGGCCTGACATGTCCCTACTCGTAAAGGTTCAGTATGTTCAAGATATTATGTCTTGTTTGCATCCTAAACTTGTTGTATGAGTTATAACAAGTGTTAGAAAGCATTTTGGTTACCAATATTGATCATATATGTTCAAATTGATCAATTAACCTTAGAGTTAGAAAGTGCAACTTATGATGCCCATCCTAAATGTTCAATTTAATTGGTTATGCTCTTTTGCGATTTGCTAACTGCAGTAGCAATTATTGGTTTGTGACAGTTGATAAGACTATAAGAGAACTAACAGGCATAGGCTTAACTCTTAACATCAACTTCTCTTTAGTCGATGTACTACTTGTACCACTGAAATTGTCATTCATTCCATTTTATTCTCTGTCAGAAAGGACTTGTTGTAACTTTAGGTCCCAACATATTTAGTCATAGTTAGCTTTTTGATGACGTTTTGCAACTCGCAGTCAGAAGTTCTTCTCTAAGGATTACTTCAGAATGGTAGGCTAACATTTGAGCAACTTGTGGAGCGAACAATATTTAAAGTACCAGAAGGTCAGTATTTTTATTGATGCGGTTATCTTACCATTCTTTGCTCTTTTTGTGATAATGTTTGCTTTCTTTTCTGTCTAAACTTTGGCCTTTTAGCCATAACATTTTCAAAGTTATCCTTCCCATTAATGGGTCAGTAAATGTTTCAGGCAGCCCCTTACCAACAAGGGAAGAAATACGAATGAACTTCAACAAACTTGTATATGCGCATTATGTGGAACGTTGCCCAAAACCGGTACCTTTTTTCGATCCTCTTGCAGTTGAACAACCTACATCCACAAGGAAACGAGCTCCTAAAGTAAGTCACTTTCATTCCTTATTAGCCGTTATGGTTATTAGTTTGTAGTTTTTAAAATCTGATCATATTCTATTCCATACTCCTTTTGTTTCATAGTAATATTCTATTTTCTTGGAGTGTGTTGTTTTATTACCTTATTAATAGAGAAGCCATTTGATAGGGGCATGAATGGTGAGATATAATGGAATGTCTTAGATTTAATGCCTTATTTTTTGTGGGTTTGGACTTGTATTGTGTAGGGATTGATAAAAAATGACTAGCCTATTCATAGCCAAAAGCTAATTTATTTGAAGAAAATTTGCGAACTCAATGGTTGAAGAATGGCAGAGCAGGGATAGAAGGAAATAGCACACTATTGCTCCCTCATGACAAAGAATTGCACATCTTGTTTTGGTTCTGGGCTGTTGATGAATATGTACATTGTCCTTACATTTTTCATGTTTAACTGGCTTGTAGTCTTTTTTTGTAACCTCATACCACGGTCTTGATCTTGTTATATGTTATAAATATACATGGTGATTGTCTGGGTGAGCTGACAAATGTATCTTTGGGACAGACTGTTGAGACGGTTCTTTCACTTGAGCAGAAAGTTGTCTGTACTGCAGCTCTATCTGATGCTGAAAGATTTTCTCAGATACCATAGTTCATGGAAGGGTCATTGAGTGCAAATGATGGCCATCATGCTGTTGCTGGTAATAAGGTATTATGCTCTGTTTAGTTATAGTGATCATCATGTTGCAATGCGGTGGTGTCATGCCATTACAATAGTGAAGTGTAAATGCTAATCCTGTTTCTGCTTTCCTATTGTTATTAAACTAGAAAAGGCAAACACGGTGTTCTAGCCTTCTAGGTTATTTGCTAATGAAAACTATGATTGATTGACCAACAAAATTGAACTGCATGGTCTAGGTGATACATAGACCAAAATTAGCGCTGAACCTGTTTTTTTGGCTTAAATTTGCTCCAGATAACACATTTGACTTTGATGTAGATCCAGATGAGCATGGTTTTTGATATCCAAACTACTTTCTTATTTTGAACTTAAACTTTTCCTACATGATTTTTCTGGTGTAGATTTACTTATTTGGTCCAACTGAGGATCATGTAGTCCTCATTAGAATCCACCAAACTATGGACATATGTATCCCCTTTTTTTGAGTTGCAATATTTCTTCTTTTCTGAGATATTAGCCATGCATCATCATTGTGGTCTTTTTTTTCTTGTTAGAATTTATATCGTATTTGCCTTTTCATGGGAGCTTTAAATCATGAACCATTAGCTTTCATTCTATTTTGATACTGTTTGAAAATATGCATGGGATATGTTACTCTGTTCATCTCCTAATTATCTTATCATTTTTTCTCAGCGAAAACATGAAGCCTTACAAGTTGATGAAGAGGATTCGATAATTGCAGAAAGTGAAGTACTTTGGCGGATAAATTTTGAGAGGTTCATATTTTGTTTAAAGAAGAAGGTGTGCTTATGTACCTACTTTATAGCATATATGTAGTTGCATGTATTCGTTTTCTTTTCCCTCTGTATTTGTGCTTCGATTTGCATGTCTGCAGATGGGAATTCTTGAAGCAGGATCCTAGTATAGCTAGATGCAAACCAATTCATTCTACTTTGTCTTTTCTTGTGAACTAAATATTCTCTTTTACCAGAAACAACAAGGGGCAGGTTTTCTAAATAATATATCGTTAAATAGGATTAAGAGCAGAATGAGCTACAAAAAAAAAAGGGTTTGCAATTCCATTTTTTCCAAGAAAAAGATATGCTCATTACATGTCAGAGGTTGGTAAATCAAACTGTCTTCTCTATTAAGGAAAAAAGAAACCTTGGCCATGGGGAGAGATGTCCCCTTGCTTTGTCATAAGAGGAGTACTAAACCCTTTCATAAGGTACTCACATAACATGACCTGTGAGCACCTAGATTCAAGCCTGGTTCTGGTTGGCTGCCTCTTAACTAGAGCCTCTACCAACCGAGATAATACTTCTTTATTATTATTATTTTCTCAAACATGGAGGAGAGCTATGCATCATTATATTTGGAAGAAAACCAAGCTATTTGCTCAATGGCTGGTTCTCTCTATAAAGACATCTTACATAAGCTTACCATCTGTTCCACTGAATTGCATGTACTTGCACCGTAGTTATTATGTTATTTTTTAAAATCTTCTGAACAGCTCCACTCCAAAATAAGAAAACTGTTAGCTTCTCATTTTTGTATATATATTTATTTGTATGTACATGCATGGGGTTAACATCTCATTTATTATGTATTTATTTAACTGTACATGTGGATGCTTTTGAGAGAAGCGTGATCTTGAACTTCCTACTGCTTAGTCTTTCTTCCTGTACTGAAGTTCTGTGCAGAACGAAAGAAAGCAAAGATGAGGCTTGGAACACTTGCTATATTGGAAGCATTTTTTGAGGCCAATGTAACGAACAACGACAACAAGACTGGTAATACCCACTATCAATATGTCAAATTCTCTCGTTACTAGATCCTCAAAGTATCACAGCATTAAACAATATCAGAAACTGAGGCTAGTAAGTGTTTTAGTGAGCCATTTTTTTTAGAATAAAAATAATATATTTATTTTAGCTTACAAACACTAAATGTGACGTGGAGCTATAAGTTGGAACCCTGCCAAAATGGGTCCTAGTTAAAATATTCATAAGAATTCATGAAGAGATTATAAAATTTACTGTTTTGTACTCAACCACAATGTGATAATTGTTCATTAAGCAGATAATTCTGAACCTATTAGTCTACAAGGGTCTTCTCTGAACCTGATACTTGGAGTATGCCATGCGTTTCATCCGTTTCAAAATACTTGAGCAACTACCCTATATGTAAAAGACCAAAGAGGCATAGAATCTTGTTAACAATGGTATTTGACCATTATTAATGACATAAGAGGCCATTCGACATCTTTACATCATTAGTAGGAGAGGTGAAGGATTCGGAAAAAGCATAAATAACTACATTGTTGATCTCTCCGCTGGACAACCATTCTAAAATGAGGAATCCTGATAAACTGGTAAACTATCTTGAAATGAAGGAACTAATAGTTAGTTCTACACTGGTATATGGCCTTTGTTAAAGTTGCATTGTTTCATCTTTCTTCTGAGCCACTAACCCTAAATCTTAGCAGCTTGGCACGCGGGATGAACCCACGCTCCGTATTGTGGGAACTTTTCCCTGAAATGAGGAAGTAGGAACTTAAGTTGTCCCAAACGCCGTTGGATTGTCATCCACAGGGACAATGAAACGGTGCAAAGAAACCGCTGCAGGCAGCTTCCTCTTCCTCGCTAACACGTATCTTAAGTCCAGACTGCGCCACTGCCTAGCCGACGAGGTTGTCCAGGTTGCAGTGTTGCGCTCCATAGGTGCATGTGTTGTGGGCTTGTGGCAGAGGTGTTGCGATGGCGGGCGAAGTCGATAGCTCTAGAGAGATTAAATGGAGCATGTGCTACCCATTTTAGAGGGTTGTTGGCGCAAGATGGTGGCCAGAGGTGTGATTTAAGGTGGCAGCTGCACCTGTTGTGGCAGAGAAACAGTGAGAGGGAGAAGAGGCGGTGGCGGGCGGGTGCATGCATGTGCTGGAAGAGAGGAGATTAGGGTAAAGAATTTGTGGTGGGCCAGTGGGTTGTGAGTGGGCTTAATGGGCAACGAAATAGAAACCCAGACCTATCACTTCTTCCATTTTCTTTCGTTTTTAACTTTTGATGGAATCAGCACATTGCTCACCAATTGCTATGTAGATACAAATATGAATTTGTGTTCTGTGGTGGATCCTGAATAATCTGGAACACGTTCTTCGTCCCAGGAACATAGTTCGGCTATATTTGGTACATGTTCCCTGTCTCGAATGAACAACACAAAGTGGTGTCGCGCATACTCATTCCTCGACCCCATTGATCCGGGAATTTGTCTGCTGAGCCCTTATTTTGTCGTCTCGTCTCTTATGTGATCCTCAATTTAGATGGCCAATAAAAAGGGGCATTTAGTTGTATACTGTCATTTTAAAGGATTTTGTTCTGGTGGGTGGATAGGGACTTGAATTCAGAAGAGACACTACCTCTGTCCGGAAAATAATGCAGTTGTAGTCCTATCTCTAGTCAAACATCTTAAGTTCAGCAAAATTTAGATAAAAGAGTATCAATATTTATGGCACCAAATATATATAATATGGAAAGTACATTCCATGACGAATCCAATGATATTTATTTGGTATCATAAATATTGATACCTTTTTGTATAAATTTGATCAAAGTTAAGATGGTCAAACTATCAAAATTTTGATTGGATCTTGGTCGAAGCATCAACTATTTGTGGCTGATGGAAATGTTTTAGTAATGAATTCTTGACTTTTGCAGTGACATCACCAATAGATGGAATTTTGGAGAGAGTAGGACAAAAGGAAGGAGGCACGTCAATGACTTTAGATCAGATAATAAGTGTATTGAATGATTTAGAGTGTACTTCTACCACTAATAACCCAGAAGAATTCACATTCGGTAAGGACCCATACTGCTATGCATAAGTTTGGTACATCCATTTCCTATAACTGATTTTTTTGTACATAAACTGGAGACTGGACTGTTGCGTCACACACTGCAGAAATTGTCTGGTTATGAACTTTAGTCTGGTTGACTGATTTAAATCCTACCTGATGAAAACTTTAATTGATCAATTTTGTATGATTATTTGGTACAAACATAAAGTCCCATCAAAGTACGTGACCCTCATCAAGGACATGTACAACAATGTTGTGACTAGTGTTCAAACAAACGATGGTAACACAGATTACTTTCCGATTAAAATTGGACTTCATCAAGGGTCAGCCTTAAGCCCGTATTTCTTTGCCTTGGTAATGGATGAGGTTACCAGGAACATACAAGGGGATATCCCTTGGTGTATGTTGTTCGCTGATGATGTAGTGTTAGTGGACGAAAGCCAGGCGGGAGTAAATAGGAAACTAGAGTTATGGTGGCAAACCCTTGAGTCTAAAGGTTTTAGATTGAGCAGAACTAAAATCGAATACATGAGATGCGACTTTGGCGGAGTTGTACAGGAGGAGGGAGATGTGAGTTTGGAAGGTCAAGTAGTAGCTAAGAAGGATACCTTTCGGTATCTGGGATCGATGCTACAGAGGGATGGAGATATTGATGCGGACGTTAGCCATATAATCAAAGCAGTGTAGATCAAGTGGCGACAAGCTTCTGGCATTCTCTGTGACAAGGGGGTACCACAAAAGCTAAAAGACAAGTTCTATAGAACAGCGATTAGACCGGCTATGTTGTATGGAGCAGAATGCTGACTTACAAAGATTCGACATGTTCAACAACTGAGTGTTGCAGAAATGCATATGTTGCGATGGATTTGCGGTCACACAAGAATGGATCGAGTTCGGAACGATGATATACGTGATCGCCTAAAGGTAGCACCAATTGAAGAAAAGCTTGTCCAACATCGGTTGAGGTGGTTTGGCCATGTCCAAAGAAGACCTCCAGAGGCACCAGTGCATTGTGGAGTCCTAAGCCAAGCTAATAATATGAGGAGAGGTAGAGGAAGACCGAAATTGACATGGGGGAGGCAATAAAAAGAGATTTGAAAGCTTGGGATATACCTAGAGATCTATGTTTAAATCGGAGTACTTGGAAAGCAGCTATTGAAGTGCCTGAACCGTGACTTGGGCCTCTTGGTGGGTTTCAACTCTAGCCTACCCCAACTTGCTTGGGACTGAAAGGCGTTGTTGTTGTTGTATTTGGTACAAACAACCTTAAATTTGCTCGCAAAATGAACTAGCTTGCGACGTTGTTGGTCCTGATCCTTGTGGTTATGACTTAACAGTTAAACATGCTACTTCCTCCGTTTTTAAATATATATAATGTTTAGGACAAGCTAATCAGTTGTAATCCTCTTTGTAGATTTGAATAAATTGGTTGAGACATGTCGAAATGATGAGGTACATGAATGCTTTACTGTTTCATCCTTTATTATTCAGGGTTAGATAAATACTCCCTCCATTTTAAAATTTAAGGGGTTTTAGTTTTGTCCTAAATCAAACTTCTCTAACAACTAAGTTTATAAAAAAAATACATCAACATCTACAGCACCAAATTAGTTTCATCATGTCCACCATGGCACCATGAAATATGTCTTGATAGTGCATTTATTTGGTATTGTAGATGTTAAATATATTTTTCTATAAACTTGGTCAAACTAAAGAAGTTTAACTTAGGAAAAACAAAAACCTCTTAAACTTTGTAATGGGGGGAGCTTCCTTTAATCATATTCATATTGGCTCCAATTCTTTGTGCATTGTAGATAGAGTCTCTTGTGAAAAAGAAACATGGGCAAGAAGCTTACACAATCTTTAGGTTATTGCTGAAACAAGGCTGTCCAGTTGAGACCGATGAAGTAAGGAATCTTCTATGCTGAGGATTTTTTTTCTCTTTTCTGTGTTATTATCAGTTGCACTTTAATACTTGTTGCATCAATTATATTTTATCTTCATTATGTGGTGGTGTTTTTTAACAAAATATTCATTAAATGGCACAGTTTCGTGTTGCAAACTTCAGTGTGTAATGCTGGACTTTCATCACAATTTGCAGATTACTGACAGGACAATTCTAGACAAGCAGGTTGTTCATGAAACTCTACAAACTTTGGAAGGATGAATACATAGATTCAGAGGTTTGTTGTATAAACCGAACACACAGCATTTCCTCCTTAGACAAGCTTTCTGCTTCATCCTTAAGATTTTGGCACTTTACTTTGGAGTCGCTGCATCAAATATTTCCCATGGAAGACTAACAGTGTATTTACTGCAATGTTTTCAGTCTCTAACCAACTTTAATGATGTGAAAGAGGTTAATTGGTTTAGTATGTCATTTAACAGTGCAAGTCTGGACAGTGTCAAAACCTTTTCTTAGAGTTAGCAGCCCCTGGATCTTTGCTTATGTTTGTTGTGGACAAATAATGTGAAATAGAATGAGTGGGTTGGAGTGAAGGAAGATATGATTATCTACTTTGGATGTTTTTTTACATTCCTGAACCAGACAGATGACATTATCATCCTTAAAAATTTGTTATGATATGTTGTGTAATTCAAGGAGTGGGTTTAGTTCCCTATAGGCACATGCACCCCGTAACTACCCCTTCTGTTGTGCATCTTAGTGTTTGCTACACCTTAGGCTTACTCATTAAGAATTTAAAGTTCAAAATGGTGTAGGACATATCACAGATCCTACTTGACAATGCACATGACAGTTGCACAATGCATGTTTTTGACATGTATGTGCCAGCGGGGGTGGGGGCACTTGCATTTCTGTATTACATGTATGGTGTGATGGAGGAGGCTGGGTTAGCCGAAAGATGGTTAGACATCGGAGGACACAAGGGAACACTAATTTTTCAGTGTCAGAAGGGGTAGATTGGTAGAAAATGCCCCCAAGCCAGGTTCAAACAAACAAGTGTCAGTAGTATGAGTCCCATGGACTAGTGATTTCTTTTTCATGTTCATAAGGCTCACTTCAATGTTCCTTAAAACCTTAAACTCCTAGCCTACACCAAGACTTGTATGGCAAGTTGTTTACACCAATAAACCATAGCAATGTCCTCTACCCTAAAGTTCCACGATAGCATAGTTGGAATTGATTGCGTTGTGCTAGCAATTATATCTAGCTCATTAATGAGCTAAACATAAACAATTAATGGGAAAGTGGGTTTTCCAACTGCCAATTCCAAAGTTTCAGGCTAGAATAGCAAATGTCTGGTGCTTCTTTTATCACTATTTTTAAGCTTTTGTTTGCTCTTAATGATTTACTAGTAGATTGCAAATTAGTTATTTTTTCTACAAACATGTCAAGTTTAGCATTAATACTTCTTCAGCAATATTACTAAATAGGGATGCAATTTTATGGCAACTTCAGTTTTTTATTTTTCTAGAGCAAAATTCGGAATGTTTCAACCTGATTGACAGATAGACTAAGCCTAGCAAATGAGCACTCTGTTCTTTTTGTCGGGCGAGACCACTCTTCTTGGATTCAGCAGTGAAGACAATCACTGAATTTGTGAATTGTTACACTTATCACTTATATTTGTAAGACATAATCTGCTGCTGACCTCTCACTCTTTGTTTGCTGCACAACAGATTTGGCAATAGGTCATTCTCTGCTGCCCTAGTTGCTGTAGCAGTAGGGTAATAGGCCACCACTGGTACATTAGTTGGTAGCTAATACATCAGTCATGTCTTGGTAGTGGGCTGAGGTAGGAATTGTACTGCCACTACTAGGAGTAGTTGGGGCTGTACTCAGCCATGCTCATGTGTACCTTATAGTTTGTACATGAGTTGTATATACTCTACCTCTATGCAATGAAAATAGGCAGTTCAGTTGCCACAAACCAAAAGAGCAGAGCTCTGGCCAACGCTGGTGCTCGTGCTGTGTGTGTGTGCCTATGCTCATCCCTTTTCTACCTCTAGCCATAGTGAGTGAGTGTGTGTGCTGGTAAGCTTACTGCTTACCTATGCAGGGCAGTGAGAGACCAACAAGTGGCATCGGAGCCGTACAGGTTCGCCTGCATTGCCGAACTAATCGCCAGCGATGCCACCTGGCTCGGAGGAGATGGGCGACAGCAGCGGTGTCCGCTGTGGGAGGCGGCAGTGCTGCTAGGGCTACCTAGCCACGATAGGAGGTCGTCGTGCGCACGGTGCGGGAGGTCAGCGGCACTACTTGGCCACAACTGACTCGCACCAACTATGGCGAATAGGCGGTGACCATGAAGGTCAAGCTCAGAGCCCGACGACTTTGGAACGCCATCGACAAGGGCATCGACGTACAAGACATGTCAGCGCTGGAGGCCATCCTTGCTGCTGTGCATGCGGAGTACCGAGAGCCGTTGGGGGTGAAGAAGTCTCCTAAGGAGGCATGGGCGATTGGGCGATGTGCGTCGGCTCTCATCGCGCAAAGAAGGCGACAGCCCAGCTGATGAAGAAGTACGCCAACCTCAAGTTCAAGGATGGTGAGTCGGTAGAGGACTTCTCCCTTTGCCTGTAGTCGCTCATCAGCAAGCTGGGGAGACACGGTGTCACCATCGCCGAAGAAGAGGCGGTCTCTAAGTACCTCCACTCCGTGCCGGTGAAGGACATCCAGATCGCTCTCTCCATAGAGATGATGTTGGACCTGTCCACCCTCACCATTGAGGATGTGACAGGCCGTCTGCGGGTGGTGGACGAGCGTATGGAGCAGGCCACAACAATGACGGACAACGGCAAGCTGTTACTGACAGAGGAGTGGGCTGCTCGGATGAAGGAAAAGAAGTCTGGGGAAGCCTTCTCCAGCCGCGGTGGCGATGGCAAGCGTCACAGCAAGGCTTCTTCGGAGAAGAAGAAGAAGGTCGACCCCAACGCCTGCCGGCGCTGCAGGAAGATAGGCCATTAGGCAAAGGAGTGCCCAAATCACAAGCAGGAGAAGAAGGTTGAGGCTCATTTGGCGTAGGTTGATGATGATGATGAGGCCACTCTCCTGATGACGATGTTCTGTGCACTGCATGACGTTGAGGCCAAGGAGAAGGGAGAGGTGATGGCGGTGGAGGAGCACAGGAAGGCTCTGAAAGCTGTCAACCTCGACGAACCGCGCGCCCAAGTCCACCTCGGACGTGTGGGTGGCGAGCAGGAGCAGCGGTGGTACCTAGACTCTGGCGCCAGCAACCACATGACGGGCTAAAGGCAGCCTTCTCTGAGCTCGACGGCAACGTGACCGGCACGGTGAAGTTCGGTGATGGCTTAAGGGTGGTGATCCGAGGGCGCGGCACCATCATCTTCAGGTGCCAGAATAGCGAGCACCGCTCGCTGACAGATATATATTACATCCCGCAACTGTGTCTAAGCATCATCATCATTGGCCAGCTGGATGAGCGCGACAGCGAGGTGCTAATCAAGGACGGCGTCCTCAGGATCAGGGACCGGGAGCAGCGGCTTCTTGCCAAGGTGAAGAGGTCCCGGAACCGGCTGTGCCTGCTCAACTTGAAGGTGGAGAAGCCCATCTACTTGGCTGTGCAACGCACGGAGGAGCCGTGGCTGTGGCACGCCCGCTATGGCCATCTCAGCTTCGACGCCCTCGGCAAGCTAGAAAAGATGGTCTAGGGGTTGCCTCACATCGAGCACGCAGGCGAGCTGTGTGACAGCTGCCTGGCCGGGAAGCAAAAAAGGCTGTCGTTCCCGAAGATGGCGAAGTACTACGTGGCAGAGGCCCTCGAGCTGGTACATGGTGGCCTCTGTGGTCCAATCACGCCGGCGACGTACGACGAGTGCAAGTACTTCATCTTGCTGGTGGATGACTGCAAATGGTTCATGTGGCTACAGCTTCTGACCAGCAAGACCGAGGCAGTGGAAGCGGTTAAGGAGTTCAAGGCACGCGCGGAGGCGGAGAGTGGCAAGAAGCTACGCGTGCTGTGGACTGATCGCGGCGGCGAATTCACCTCTGTAGAGTTTGCAGCGTACTACGCAGATCAAGGTGTGGTGCGCCACCACACCGCACCGTACACGTCGTAGCAGAATGGCGTGGTGGAGAGGCGTAACCAGACAATGGTCGGCATGGCAAGGTCGATGATGAAGGCTAAGAAGATGCCGACGGAGTTCTAGGGAGAGGCGGTGACCATGGCGGTGTTCATCCTCAACCGCGCGCCCACCAAGGCCCTGAAGGGCAAGATGTCGTTCGAGGCTTGGCATGGACGGAAGCCGAATGTGTCATTCCTCAGGACATTTGGCTGCGTTGGCCATGTCAAGAACACAAAGCCCCACCTCGGCAAGCTGGAGGACAGAAGCACACCCATGGTGTTGTTGGGCTATGAGGAGGGCAACAAGGCCTATTGGCTCTATAATTCCAAGGGAGGCAGGGTGGTGGTCTCTAGGGATGTAGTGTTCGACGAGATGATTGCTTGGGATTGGGAGGATCAAGGCATCGGGGAAGCTACTGGTGTCAGCAACACATTTGCTGTCGAGCACTTGGTGATCCAAGGAGGAGGAGATGATGGCACTGAAGAGTAGGCTACTGCTGGAGAGCAGGCTCCACCAGCAGCGGCGCATTCACCTCCACCACAGTCCCCTGCGACGGTAGCACAGGGGACACCCCCACTGGAGTTCGCATCACCACCCACCGACATCGACGAGTTCATGGATGCTTTCCATGACGGCGACGAGGTTCGGTTCAGGCAGGTGGACAACCTTGTCGGCGAAGGGGGAGCTCCTAGGCTGGCTAGCTGGCTTCTGGATGCCCCATAACTACTCCTTGTCAGCGCAGAGGAGCCATCGATGTTCACAGTGGCTGAACGCGACGCCAATTGGCACTGGGCGATGTTGAAGGAGATGAGGGCGATCGAGGATAATGGGACATGGGAGCTGGTGGATCCACCGGTGGGTTGCAGGCCGATCGGGTTGAAGTGGGTCTACAAGGTTAAGCGGGACGAGCGCGGCGCCATTGTCAAGTACAAGGCTCGGCTCATCGCCCATGGCTTCGTGCAGCGTGAGGGCATCGACTTCGAGGAAGTCTTTGCTCCGGTGGCGCTAATGGAGTCCATTCGCTTGCTGTTGGCCATGGCAACAGCGAAGGATTGACGCGTCCACCACCTCGACATCAAGTCTGCATTCCTTAATGGCGAGCTCGCGGAGATGGTCTTCGTCAAGCAAGCTCCGGGCTTCGCCGTCAAGGGCGTTGAGCACAAGGTGCTCAAGCTGCGCAAGGCACTCTACGGGCTGCGGCAGGCCCCTCGGGCGTGGAACGCCAAGCTCGACGCCACCTTGGGCGAGCTTGGATTCACTCACTGCGCCACAGAGCACGCGCTATACACGCGGCGACGGGGGAAGGTGGAGCTCATCGTCGGCGTGTATGTGGATGACTTGATCGTCACTGGAGCGCGGGCGGAGGACATTGACGGCTTCAAGCGCGAGATGGCTGCTCGTTTCAAAATGAGCGATCTCGGCATGCTCTCCTACTACCTCGGCATTGAGGTGAGGCAGGGGAAGGAGCACATCTCCCTGGGCCAGTGCGCCTATGCGAAGAAGCTGCTGAAGCATAGTGGCATGGCGGAGTGCAAGCCGTGCGCAACTCCAATGGAGGAGCGACTGAAGCTGTCCAAGCATAGCATGGCGGTGAATGTGGACGCGACGCGCTACCGGAGCATCGTCAACGGGCTGCGCTACCTCACGCATACTCAGCCGGACATCGCGTTCACGGTCGGGTATGTTAGTTAGTTCATGGAGGAACCGCGTGAGGATCACTGGACGGCGGTGAAAAGATTGTTGCACTACGTCAAGGGGACACTCGATCAAGCGATCATCTTCCCCAAGAGTGGCAGCAAGGGTGGGCTGTGGCTCACGGTCTTCAGTGAGGCACCCCCAAGGCAAAGGAAGGTGAGTCGGAGCTCACTGTTTTCAGCGACGCAGACATGGCGGGCGACATCGACGGGCGACGGAGCACCTCTGGTGTGCTTGTCTTCCTTGGAGCAGCCCCCATCGCCTAGCAATCGCTGAAGCAAAAGATTGTGGCGCTGTCGACGTGTGAGGTGGAGTACGTCGCAGTGGCCACGGCGGCGTGCTAGGCTATCTGGTTGCGCTGGCTGCTGGCCGAGCTGACCAACGAGGAAGCTCACCCGCCAACTCTGATGGTGGACAATCAGCCCGCCATCGCCATCGCCCTCGCCAAGAATCCTGTCCTCCACGACCAGAGCAAGCACATCGACATTAAGTTCCACGTCCTCTGGGACTGCGTCGATGGAGGGCAGATCGTCATCGAGTTTTTCGAGACCGGCAGACAGCTCGCTGACATCCTCACCAAGTCACTTGGGCGCCTGCGGTTCATGGAGCTGAGGAAGATGATTGGCATGGATGAGGTCAAGGCTTTGGGTTAGCAGTAGGATTAGGGGAAGAATTGTAAGACATAATCTGCTGCTGACCACTCACTCTTTTGCTGCACAACAGATTTGGCAATAGGTCATTCTCTGAAGTCCTAGTTGCTGTAGCAGTATGGCAATAGGCCACCACTGGTATATTAGTTGGTAGCTAATACATCAGCCATGTCTTGGTAGTGGGCTGAGGTAGGAATTATACTGTTAGTACTATGAGTAGTTGGGGCTGTACTCAGCTATGCTCATGTGTACCTTATAGTCTGTATATGAGTTGTATGTACTCTACCTCTATGCAATGAAAATAGGCAGTTCAGTTGCCACAAACCAAAAGAGCAGAGCTCTGGCCAACGCTGGTGCTCGTGCTGTGTGTGTGTGCCTATGCTCATCCCTTTTCTACCTCTAGCCATAGTGAGTGAGTGTGTGTGCTGGTAAGCTTACTGCTTACCTATGCAGGGCAGTGAGAGACCAACAAGTGGCATCGGAGCCGTACAGGTTCGCCTGCATTGCCGAACTAATCGCCAGCGATGCCACCTGGCTCGGAGGAGATGGGCGACAGCAGCGGTGTCCGCTGTGGGAGGCGGCAGTGCTGCTAGGGCTACCTAGCCACGATAGGAGGTCGTCGTGCGCACGGTGCGGGAGGTCAGCGGCACTACTTGGCCACAACTGACTCGCACCAACTATGGCGAATAGGCGGTGACCATGAAGGTCAAGCTCAGAGCCCGACGACTTTGGAACGCCATCGACAAGGGCATCGACGTACAAGACATGTCAGCGCTGGAGGCCATCCTTGCTGCTGTGCATGCGGAGTACCGAGAGCCGTTGGGGGTGAAGAAGTCTCCTAAGGAGGCATGGGCGATTGGGCGATGTGCGTCGGCTCTCATCGCGCAAAGAAGGCGACAGCCCAGCTGATGAAGAAGTACGCCAACCTCAAGTTCAAGGATGGTGAGTCGGTAGAGGACTTCTCCCTTTGCCTGTAGTCGCTCATCAGCAAGCTGGGGAGACACGGTGTCACCATCGCTGAAGAAGAGGCGGTCTCCAAGTACCTCCACTCCGTGCCGGTGAAGGACATCCAGATCGCTCTCTCCATAGAGATGATGTTGGACCTGTCCACCCTCACCATTGAGGATGTGACAGGCCGTCTGCGGGTGGTGGACGAGCGTATGGAGCAGGCCACAACAATGACGGACAACGGCAAGCTGTTACTGACAGAGGAGTGGGCTGCTCGGATGAAGGAAAAGAAGTCTGGGGAAGCCTTCTCCAGCCGCGGTGGCGATGGCAAGCGTCACAGCAAGGCTTCTTCGGAGAAGAAGAAGAAGGTCGACCCCAACGCCTGCCGGCGCTGCAGGAAGATAGGCCATTAGGCAAAGGAGTGCCCAAATCACAAGCAGGAGAAGAAGGTTGAGGCTCATTTGGCGTAGGTTGATGATGATGATGAGGCCACTCTCCTGATGACGATGTTCTGTGCACTGCATGACGTTGAGGCCAAGGAGAAGGGAGAGGTGATGGCGGTGGAGGAGCACAGGAAGGCTCTGAAAGCTGTCAACCTCGACGAACCGCGCGCCCAAGTCCACCTCGGACGTGTGGGTGGCGAGCAGGAGCAGCGGTGGTACCTAGACTCTGGCGCCAGCAACCACATGACGGGCTAAAGGCAGCCTTCTCTGAGCTCGACGGCAACGTGACCGGCACGGTGAAGTTCGGTGATGGCTTAAGGGTGGTGATCCGAGGGCGCGGCACCATCATCTTCAGGTGCCAGAATAGCGAGCACCGCGCGCTGACAGATATATATTACATCCCGCAGCTGTGTCTAAGCATCATCATCATTGGCCAGCTGGATGAGCGCGACAGCGAGGTGCTAATCAAGGACGGCGTCCTCAGGATCAGGGACCGGGAGCAGCGGCTTCTTGCCAAGGTGAAGAGGTCCCGGAACCGGCTGTGCCTGCTCAACTTGAAGGTGGAGAAGCCCATCTACTTGGCTGTGCAACGCACGGAGGAGCCGTGGCTGTGGCACGCCCGCTATGGCCATCTCAGCTTCGACGCCCTCGGCAAGCTAGAAAAGATGGTCTAGGGGTTGCCTCACATCGAGCACGCAGGCGAGCTGTGTGACAGCTGCCTGGCCGGGAAGCAAAAAAGGCTGTCGTTCCCGAAGATGGCGAAGTACTACGTGGCAGAGGCCCTCGAGCTGGTACATGGTGGCCTCTGTGGTCCAATCACGCCGGCGACGTACGACGAGTGCAAGTACTTCATCTTGCTGGTGGATGACTGCAGATGGTTCATGTGGCTACAGCTTCTGACCAGCAAGACCGAGGCAGTGGAAGCGGTTAAGGAGTTCAAGGCACGCGCGGAGGCGGAGAGTGGCAAGAAGCTACGCGTGCTGTGGACTGATCGCAGCGGCGAATTCACCTCTGTAGAGTTTGCAGCGTACTACGTAGATCAAGGTGTGGTGCGCCACCACACCGCACCGTACACGTCGTAGCAGAATGGCGTGGTGGAGAGGCGTAACCAGACAATGGTCGGCATGGCAAGGTCGATGATGAAGGCTAAGAAGATGCCGACGGAGTTCTAGGGAGAGGCGGTGACCATGGCGGTGTTCATCCTCAACCGCGCGCCCACCAAGGCCCTGAAGGGCAAGATGTCGTTCGAGGCTTGGCATGGACGGAAGCCGAATGTGTCATTCCTCAGGACATTTGGCTGCGTTGGCCATGTCAAGAACACAAAGCCCCACCTCGGCAAGCTGGAGGACAGAAGCACACCCATGGTGTTGTTGGGCTATGAGGAGGGCAACAAGGCCTATTGGCTCTATAATTCCAAGGGAGGCAGGGTGGTGGTCTCTAGGGATGTAGTGTTCGACGAGATGATTGCTTGGGATTGGGAGGATCAAGGCATCGGGGAAGCTACTGGTGTCAGCAACACATTTGCTGTCGAGCACTTGGTGATCCAAGGAGGAGGAGATGATGGCACTGAAGAGTAGGCTACTGCTGGAGAGCAGGCTCCACCAGCAGCGGCGCATTCACCTCCACCACAGTCCCCTGCGACGGTAGCACAGGGGACACCCCCACTGGAGTTCGCATCACCACCCACCGACATCGACGAGTTCGTGGATGCTTTCCATGACGGCGACGAGGTTCGGTTCAGGCAGGTGGACAACCTTGTCGGCGAAGGGGGAGCTCCTAGGCTGGCTAGCTGGCTTCTGGATGCCCCATAACTACTCCTTGTCAGCGCAGAGGAGCCATCGATGTTCACAGTGGCTGAACGCGACGCCAATTGGCACTGGGCGATGTTGAAGGAGATGAGGGCGATCGAGGATAATGGGACATGGGAGCTGGTGGATCCACCGGTGGGTTGCAGGCCGATCGGGTTGAAGTGGGTCTACAAGGTTAAGCGGGACGAGCGCGGCGCCATTGTCAAGTACAAGGCTCGGCTCATCGCCCATGGCTTCGTGCAGCGTGAGGGCATCGACTTCGAGGAAGTCTTTGCTCCGGTGGCGCTAATGGAGTCCATTCGCTTGCTGTTGGCCATGGCAACAGCGAAGGATTGACGCGTCCACCACCTCGACATCAAGTCTGCATTCCTTAATGGCGAGCTCGCGGAGATGGTCTTCGTCAAGCAAGCTCCGGGCTTCGCCGTCAAGGGCGTTGAGCACAAGGTGCTCAAGCTGCGCAAGGCACTCTACGGGCTGCGGCAGGCCCCTCGGGCGTGGAACGCCAAGCTCGACGCCACCTTGGGCGAGCTTGGATTCACTCACTGCGCCACAGAGCACGCGCTATACACGCGGCGACGGGGGAAGGTGGAGCTCATCGTCGGCGTGTATGTGGATGACTTGATCGTCACTGGAGCGCGGGCGGAGGACATTGACGGCTTCAAGCGCGAGATGGCTGCTCGTTTCAAAATGAGCGATCTCGGCATGCTCTCCTACTACCTCGGCATTGAGGTGAGGCAGGGGAAGGAGCACATCTCCCTGGGCCAGTGCGCCTATGCGAAGTAGCTGCTGAAGCATAGTGGCATGGCGGAGTGCAAGCCGTGCGCAACTCCAATGGAGGAGCGACTGAAGCTGTCCAAGCATAGCATGGCGGTGAATGTGGACGCGACGCGCTACCGGAGCATCGTCAACGGGCTGCGCTACCTCACGCATACTCAGCCGGACATCGCGTTCACGGTCGGGTATGTTAGTTAGTTCATGGAGGAACCGCGTGAGGATCACTGGACGGCGGTGAAAAGATTGTTGCACTACGTCAAGGGGACACTCGATCAAGCGATCATCTTCCCCAAGAGTGGCAGCAAGGGTGGGCTGTGGCTCACGGTCTTCAGTGAGGCACCCCCAAGGCAAAGGAAGGTGAGTCGGAGCTCACTGTTTTCAGCGACGCAGACATGGCGGGCGACATCGACGGGCGACGGAGCACCTCTGGTGTGCTTGTCTTCCTTGGAGCAGCCCCCATCGCCTAGCAATCGCTGGAGCAAAAGATTGTGGCGCTGTCGACGTGTGAGGTGGAGTACGTCGCAGTGGCCACGGCGGCGTGCTAGGCTATCTGGTTGCGCTGGCTGCTGGCCGAGCTGACCAACGAGGAAGCTCACCCGCCAACTCTGATGGTGGACAATCAGCCCGCCATCGCCATCGCCCTCGCCAAGAATCCTGTCCTCCACGACCAGAGCAAGCACATCGACATTAAGTTCCACGTCCTCTGGGACTGCGTCGATGGAGGGCAGATCGTCATCGAGTTTTTCGAGACCGGCAGACAGCTCGCTGACATCCTCACCAAGTCACTTGGGCGCCTGCGGTTCATGGAGCTGAGGAAGATGATTGGCATGGATGAGGTCAAGGCTTTGGGTTAGCAGTAGGATTAGGGGAAGAATTGTAAGACATAATCTGCTGCTGACCACTCACTCTTTTGCTGCACAACAGATTTGGCAATAGGTCATTCTCTGAAGTCCTAGTTGCTGTAGCAGTATGGCAATAGGCCACCACTGGTATATTAGTTGGTAGCTAATACATCAGCCATGTCTTGGTAGTGGGCTGAGGTAGGAATTATACTGTTAGTACTATGAGTAGTTGGGGCTGTACTCAGCTATGCTCATGTGTACCTTATAGTCTGTATATGAGTTGTATGTACTCTACCTCTATGCAATGAAAATAGGCAGTTCAGTTGCCACAAACCAAAAGAGTAGAGCTCTGGCCAACGCTGTTGCTTGTGCTGTGTATGTGCTTGTGCTCACCCCTTCTTCTACCTCTAGCCACAGTGAGTGAGTGTGTGTGCTGATAAGCTTACTGCTTATCTGTGCAAGGCAGTGAGGGACCAACAATAGTTAGCAGAGTATTACAGTGACTTAAGTATTTGTAAGCATATTGTTCCATACTTCAAATAGACAACAAAAGACTGCTTGTGCTGACAGTAAGTCAATTATGTTGCAGAGAGTCCCTTCTACATCAGGAACAGGAACCGGAAGCACTCAGTTCTTTGTTTGGAGAGTAAAAAATATTTATAGGGAACACTTCATGGACCATCTTTACCATGCTGCTTTAAACTTGCGCCAGATGGTCAATTACATGGCTGAACTATTACTTGAGGTTAGTTATTTAACCCGAGATTTGCATGTTTAGATCCTAACTTTATAAGCTGATCATCGGAGATCAAAATTTTAATTAGAAAATGTAATTGGGGATTTTTAATGCCTTGGCTAGTCTGAATCTTGTTTGACTACATGATCAAGTCAAACCACTATTCTCAAAATAAAAAAAATAATGATTCTTATTTGTGTTATCTAATTCTGTGTGGGTAGGTGGAATTTTATTTTTCTTTCTATGTTCTATCCCCAAATTGCATAAATTCAAAATTCTCTTTGATCAAATTCTGAAAAATCTGTATTTCACTATTGGTAAGTAGTGATTGTGTGCAGACTGCGGAGCAGGAAGATGAGCACTTTATGTAGCGGTTTAAGATAGTTCGTCCAGCTAATAATGTATTGACTGAAAGTAACGATTGGGTGCAACCTTTTTCCACTTGGTAGTAGTGTCATTCAAAATTCAGACATGGCATGGAATAACAATTTATAGATTTCCCAATATACTATCACTGTTTTTGGTCAGCAAAGTTAATGATTTCATCTTCTTTTACCAGCAAACCGTTCAATTTTTACCCTGCAATGTTTGGCTTGAGTTGTCTTAATTTCATCTTCCCAGTGTTTTGTCGATAACACAATGAGTTAATGTGAGACATTGAGACATGTACTTTAAAATCATAATTCGTGTGTATCTCATACATCGTTTTAAAAACCATGTACTTCAGGGTTCAAAGGATGAAATCAAGCTTCGGAACAGAAAAAACATTTTGGTCCTAGCTCTCACTAGACATGATGAATCCCTTATGCTGTTCCATGATTTTTGAGAACACTGGAACAGGATCTGGTCTGTCATATTTACATATATGGATGTAAAGTTAGAGGACTGAAAATAAAGTAGCTTAACTTTTTTGCAGATAGGTCTTTATTTATGCATTATGTGTTTTGATGTTTTCATGTTTGATCATTTGATGGTGCCAGATACAATGCATATTTACCCTAAGGCCTATGTTTGGGTGAAGGCGTCAATGCGTCATGTCCCCTGTTCCATGCTCTGAATATTTCAAAAGAAACTTTTGAAAAGATGATAACGGTTATATTTGTATTTAAAAGTAGTTTCAAAATTTATATCATGGCTATATTCTGCTTACATTCCATACTATTAATCAATGGTGAAACCAGTGTCTGGGTAGACATGCCGTGTATTTTCTGTCAGTTGATTGCATTTATCATACTTTTTTTTTGAAAGAAATGCGTTTATCATACTGAGTCTGGTTGACTCTGCATAGGTAATTAAAAGATAATACGAGATGGAGGGTGAGCACTGAGGTGGAAGCCGCGCCTCGTCGCTGTCGACGAGGAGAGGGGGGACGACACGGCAATGGCCAGGGCGCCTACGCCTCGTCACTATCGTCGAGGAGGTGGAGGACGTTGCGACAACAGCTATGGTGTGAGGAGGTGGAGGACGACGTGGCAGTAGCCATGGCGACGATGAGGTTTCCGGCTTTCCGCTCCGTCCTGTGCTCATCACCCGTTCGACAAAATGCTTTAACTGGGTAAGACAAAGTAGCCAACCAAACACAGTATTGCGTCTTTTTTTCTTCGAAAACCTAACACAGTATTGCGTCTTGCATTGCAAAAGCTAGACTTTAGCTGTCCAGGATTCCTTGTTCGCTTGAACTTATCAGCCTAGCTTATTAGTCATGGTACAGTGTTTTTCTCTCGCGACAAATCAGTTTGAGCCGGCTTATCAGCCGTAGAAACAAACAGTCCGGTCTTTCTAGACGGAAGGGAGTATATAGAGCATGTATATACCACGCATCCACTGGGTTTGGGCACTTCGAAATCATGGTTGGACTGTTGTGACCTCTCACTTACACACACTAGAAACACGAATTTCGTACGTGCCGATCATTTGTTTTCGACTTTTTTTTCAGCACGCGATATCCAATATACCAGATGATCTAGGAGTATTCGTTAGTGCGAGAAAAAAAAAGGCACTCGCTGACGAAACCCTGCTCGATCGCTCTTACCCGCCTGCTGTCACCGATGATTGCAAGTGGATAATCAAGTTGCAAAGAGCTCGGATATCACGCCACTTGGAGCGGCCATCCATCATCGGTATCGTCTGAACTGATGGAGAGGCCGCAACCGCGTGGGCATGCTGCATGCACGTATGACCATGGACTTCTGCGAGACGTGCACTACCGTATAAACGCCCATGTGCGTACCGGCACGTTCCAGCTAAGATACACTGCTGGTACGGTGCTGGGAGAGCCTGGGCCAGTCATCAGGTCAACTGCATGCAATTAGCTGGAAACAATATACGTACGCAGCCAACAACCGAAGGAATGTTCGGCGACAATACCAATCGACGTAAACAACACAGCATGAAAAGGCCGCGCACAAGTCAGAACTCAGAAGCGCTCCGCGTACGAGACAAACGCCGTACGTACTTGCAGCTATGCCTATGATTGATCCAGCCTGCGTATGCGTATCTACGCTATGGGAAGCAGCTGTCAGACATGGCCCTTTCAGAGCGCCAAATACATTATGTCTAAGTTCTTTTACGTCATTGAACTTTGAGGCAGGCCTTGTTCTTTTTACCCCTTCCAATTGTGAATTCCCTAGCTGTTTCGAGGCAACCGTATCGTCGTCACATTTCCTAGCACCGAAAATCCGGAACTGATGAAAGTGGTATGCAGTTGTAAGTTGTAACATCACATGATTGGGTGGGGTAGTAGGTGTTTTCTCTGAATGTGAACCTGCGGTGGTTGGTAAAAGTTGGACGTCTCTTGAAGGGAACTCTCTCCGTTGCTGGCCGGTGACGAGCCTGTTGCCTGCTACTGCGACAACTTGCTGTAGCAGTATAATGCAGTCGAAGCAATAGTACATCGTCTGCCACCGAGAAAGGTAAATGGCCTGTTCACTTGATCGTTTCTGCCACCGAGAAGTGTAGAGCTAGCACTCGTACTCCTCTGTGCTACTGAATGGTACTGTCTGGATGGAGTAGCACCGAACGTACACGCGGTGGTGTGTTACCCTCACCCTGTCTCTCTGACGTATGGATGATGAGCTGCTGGAAGCCAAGGCAGCATGCAATGGCCACGCCCACAAGCAGCAGCCCTCTCCGATATCTGGCCGGGTTCGTTCGTAGACAGCAGGCATGTGACATAGACAGCATATTTGCCTGAGCATGTGGGCTTGCTTCCTCCCCGCGCTCCTCAGCTCAATCAGTTCACCACCACCAGTCGCGGACAAACTTCCAGCCGCCGCCGGGCCTGCCTGCCTGCGACGTCGCTTTTTATCATGGCTGACGGACCCGGCCGGCATAATCCTGCGTGGAATTTCAAGTGGGATTCGGACGTACGCCACCTCTCCATGTAGTAGCTCATGTTAATTACACCCCTTTCCTCGAACGTGGAATACAGTTGTTAGCCAGAAACGGAAAATGCTGCACCTGTTTAGCGAATCGGAATATACTTATATCTGATGGAAACTTGACGATGTGGACGTTTGAACCAGATGCTACATGTGCACATGTGTCATGTGCTACACCCCGGCCAAAGCGTACACGCTTGCGAACTTGAGTACTGTATCAGGACGAGCATAGCATGAAGGCCCCGACGACGTGCCAAACAGGATCGTCCTGCAGGGCATCAGGCGTGCTGGCGCCCCCACCCTCAGTCTTGTGAAATTCTGGGATGTCACGTCGGATGTTACGTAGGGTGTCGTATGGGGTGTTCGAATACTAATAAAAAAACAAATTACAGAATCCGTCGGTAAACCACGAGACAAATTTATTAAACCTAATTAATCTGTCATTAGCACATGTGTTATTGTAGCACCATATTGTCAAATCATGGACTGATTAGACTTAAAAGGTTCATCTCGTAAAGTAGTCGCAATCTGTGTAATTAGTTATTTTGTTAATCTTTATTTAATAAATGAATAAGGTATAAAATTTTAGGTACACAATGCTTCAGTCTAAGTCCCTATGGTGTGGCAGAGAGCTGCTCGATCGGACAAAGGAAGCACAAGTCCCGAGCCGTGCCCGTGATGTGGTGACCTTAGCTAGCACTAGCAGGCTTCAGCATCACAGGGCAGTCTGCAGCATGTTTGTTTGGTCGTATTTGATTTATAAGCTATATCTGAAAATACTGTTGGCTGATTTGACGTAAAAAAATATTGTTTGTTAACTAAAAAAAACCAAATAAACCTAAGCGAACAGGGCTATGGTCGATCGAGCCGAGTGGTTGTGTGCGTGACATCCGCATCGTCCCCGCCGGCATCCGTAGCAATGGTTCCGCTCGAAAGGCGCGCGTGCGTGCACCCCGACCCGGCCGGCAGCCTGGGCCTTTCGCGCGAGGCGGCACATGGCCATGGCCACCCAATGCCCCCCGGACCGGACGGCCGCCGGACCCTCGTTCCTCGACGCGATCGCGAGCGAACTCGGTCGCCTCCAGGACCCGGACACGGCCGGCGGCTCGCACGAGCCCCGTGAAGACATAGACAATTAGACATCCATCGCCTCTCGATCCTCGGCCGCCGCGGTCCGTCGTTCAATTCGTCTCTCGTCCCGGCCGCGCGCGCTGCGGGTGGGTTTGTTGCTGCAGGTTGGCCCGGGGAACCGGCCGGGTGATGCCATTCTCATCCCGTATAGTACGAGTATGACCGAGACTTTGGGGACGACCCTTTTTGTCATTAATCAGCACCATTACTATGCATCTCGGTTCAGTTAATAATCCAGCCAGCAATAGTCGTGTCGTGTGCGCGTACTCCTACACACACAAGCTACTGCTACTGCATGTCGTTGGCTTCTTCTGTTTCTCACTCCCACTGAGCGCGTGTTTAGTTGGACCCTAAATTCCAAAAAGTTAGTACAGGACCTATCATATCGAATGTTTACGGTCTATGCATGGAGCATTAAATGTAGACGAAAAAAAAAACTAATTGCACAGTTTGGTGGGAAATTACGAGACGAACGTTTTGAGCCTAATTAGTCCATGTTTGAACACTAATTGCTAAATAAAAACGAACATGCTACAGTAGCCCAAATTCCAAGTTCCTAGAACTAAACACGCGCTGACTGCGTTGCGTCTGCGATGATGGTTCCTTTATCAAAAAAAAAACACACGTCTTCATGCATTTTGAGAGTAAAGCTCTACTACAGTATAAGGTATTAATGTTGCCATGGAAGCTCTAAACCTCAACGGTTCCTTACTGTAGAGCTTAATATGGCAGCTGGCTTCCTCGGTGATTGAACAAAATTAATTGATGATTGGACTGCAGTACGTATATATATCCACACACAATTAAAATCATGAGCGCCGGTGACCATTGGGCCGGGGGAGGCTATCAACAACTCGATGGCTTTCGTACGTGCATGTGGCTTACGGCTGCCGGGCGGGCGCGCGATGCCGCGTTCAGCGCCGGGCATTAGGGGCCGGCAAGCCCGGCACCACACACCAAAACCAAACACATTATACTAATCCGTCAACCCAAACCCCGTCGCCCCGGCTGCTGTACAGCGCACCGGCGTGCGTGACATTATCTCGCGCCGCGCCGCCGCCGCCGCCCGCGTATCTCGCGACGGCCGGACGACCTCACCTCCCCCGGCCCGGCCGGAACACATGGGCCAAAGGGCAAAATTCCAAGCCGGCCGGAACCGGGGTATATAGCTGCGGAGGGCTTGTAGCCTGTAGGTACGTTCAGTTTATATCAGATCAGAGAGGAGATCTAGCTAGGTAGCTAGGAACACTAGTTTAAGTTTGCTCAGAAGAAAAAAGGAACACTAGTTTAAGTTTGCTCAGAAGAAAAAAGGAACACTAGTTTAAGTACAGGTAGTCAGGTACAGGTGTCCGCTACGTGGTGCATGTACAGTTCTATATATGCGAGTACATAGCTCTTAATGAGGATATAAGGGTCTTTTAGCCCTTGTTTAGTTAGACTCCAAATTCTAAAAAGTTGCTACAGTATCTGTCACATCAAATGTTTACGGCCCGTGCATTAAGTATTAAATGTAGACGGAAAAAAAACTAATTGCACAGTTTGGTGGAAAATTGCGAGACGAACGTTTTGAGCCTAATTAGTCCATGATTGAACACTATTTACCAAATAAAAACGAAAGTACTACAGTAGCCCCAAAATCCAACTTTGGAGAACTAAACGCGCGCTTATTTGCGACTTATAACACGCATACAGGAAATTCCGTGAAGTTCGGTGAAATTAGAAAGAGAGAGAAAATAACTCAATTGGACAAAACCAACACTAACCGAGTGAGCAGCATTTTGTAATTATCCCCTTTTTACCGCTTTTAATTCATCAATATTGGAAATAAGGAGCTCGATCTGTCATCATTCTTTAGCGATCTGTACGCGATGCCACCGTACGTCCTGTACAGAAGTGCACAGCCTAATAAGCCAAGAAGCAGTTGTCTAAGCACGTTATGGCACAGGCCTGCATGACTGCACACCTTGCACATGTGTATGTACTATGTAGCACGGCGGCGAGCCGCGAGCGCCGAGCGGCGGTCTCGTCCGAACCATAGAGATGGCAGCAATGCGTGCATCTTATTTTGCCTCCATCTGTTGCGTGGCGGCATCTAGGCCTAGCGGCATCGCAGAACGCAATAATAATAAGCGCAATCCCGACACGGGCAGCGCGACCTCGAAAGCGAAAGGGAGAAAAGCGTCGCGCGGACAGAGACGCCTGCATGCAGTTGAGTGTGGACGTGATCGTGGCGATTCTTGGCTTCGCGGCTTTTTGTTGAGTGAGGTTACTTGTGAGCTGGGATCATGCATTTTGGTCCATCTGGTTCATGATATCTAGAAGAATGCGAGCGACATTTTTGTTTTGGGGACTCTGAGTGTCGTCTCAAGCAACAAGCCACGAATGAAGTAACATTTTCCAAGGAGATATCGAAAATGAAACTGATGCAACAGCTGCTTGCACGCATGTGTTTGTGATGGATTGACGACGTACACAATCACCCCGGATGCGTTACCTTTCATCAACACGTAGTACGTCTGTTTCTTCCATGCCAGGATAAGCGTCGGTTGACAACTGATTTCTCAGTGATGGATGGCCTATAACGCCAAAGCTCGTGATGAGTCTCCCAATGATAATAGAATGTTGCAAAGAGTACGTAATCCGGGAAAAGAAAACGCAGCACAAGGAATGCCCTTCGAATTACAATGCGTGCTAACCTACGTCGGCGTTAATTAAGCGCCTGATTTAGTTACACCGTCAGTCCCAAACCATGATTATTACATCCAACCAATCCACAGACCACAGACAAGGGTGAAGCAATGCACTGGTGGCAAGTCATAAGCTACAAAGCAGCTTGATCCGAAACAGAACCATCGGCCCTCGTCAATGTAGGCGACCAGTAGTGGTTGCCAGAAACGAACCGATCCTCTGCTCTTACTGCCCTGGCCCCCTGGGTGTTTGTTGTCCCTTGTCATTACACCGGTTGGTCATCTCGAGCGTGACCGCGCAGATATATTCAAACGATGGACAAAACACTACTATTGTCAGAGTGCGCGCGGTGTGCACGTACAGCTACGTTGCGTTGCCTCAGTCTTGCTGCAGCGGATGCGTCCGTGGAAACAAACGGAGAGGGACGCGGGATCCAACTGAAATCCGGCGCAACCGCGCAGCAAGGGAAGATTTGACCCGCGCCGAGATCACCTGCCGCGGCCAGCAGGGCGCGCACAAGCACAAGGCACCGCACGAAGTGCAGCGTCACCACCCACCCACAGCCCACACAGCCCAGCAGGCCAGCACCATGTCCATGACCATGAGACTGACCACGAGCCACAGAGGCAGCCAGGCCAACAGCGCCAAGCGCGGCAGGTGCCGGCCAGCCCGCCCGACCGCCCTAGTCTCTTGCAAGAGTCTTTCACCCATATGCCATTATAAAAGATCGATATTATCTGTATACCATGAAAAAACAAAAGTTTTTCAGCATCTTTGCATGAAATTTTCTTTCCCTACGTACCACTTCCGTCCATTTTACCTATAACAGTAGCTAACGGCCAGCGGAAATGACTCTTTTACCCCTAGTTGTGGTATCCATCAAAATTTCCCTGTTTCATCTAGTACCACTGCCGTATTGTAAAAAACTTCACTTTTCTCTATGCCACTATGACAACTTGTATGTGTGCATATAAAATTTAAATAAATATAAAATCGACAGTTACGACAACCAATAAATATAAACTCGACAATTAGGACAACCAATATATATAAATTAGACAATTGCGAGAACCAATAAATATAACAATTGCGACAATTCCAATAAATAAAAATTCGACAATTGCGACAACTAGAATACATTCAGACATAAACGAGGTCTAAAATTATCATCCACATATATAGTCACCTTGATTACAAAGTACAGTTTAGAGACAAAAGATGGTCACATTAACATCATTACTAGTTTAAACATTGTTTGGTCATGCAGACCTCAAGTACTACAAAAACACTATGCCATAGAGATGCAAACTCATCAAAGATCAAGTTTTTTCTTATTTCTAGTTCCATGGCCAAAATAGAAGGGGAACTAAGGACCTTGCTGCGGGTTGACATGGCTGGACTAGCCTTGTTTGGAGTCAGTTTTTTCGGAATGGCCCTCTTCTTCTTGTGCTATTGCTAACTTGCGCTCTTGTCAGCTGTATGCTGCTCACTTGATCCTAAAGGGTAAGTAATCGCCAAAGGATCTAGGTGATTCGATCCTATTTCAGATCCTCTGAAAAAAGGAGACGTGAGAAAAACAATTAGTTAACCTATTAAAGTGGTGAAAAGACAATTATAGGAAATTAGCTTACCTCACGGAAGGGTCACTAGCCTCGGCAGTTAAAGTATTGGAAGTACTCTTTTGTTTCTTCGCAACAGTTGATGACGATGATTTGTTCTTCCTTTTCTTTGATAAATCCGCAACAGTAGGTAGAATTGAAAAGACCATCCTTTGTGCAGGTGTTGCAGGCACAATGCTGGTCTCAGTAGTAGCTGGTGCTATCTTCTTTTTCTTCTTTTTAGGTGGACCTCCACATGGACAGATATGTTAGCAACAATGTAAACATGTAAAAATAATTACAAAGTTTAGGTTCTATGTTACCTTTCAGCAAGCATTGCTGCTATGTCTGCTGGGTCATCATCCTTACAAGTGTACCAATGATGTCCATATTGCTCACAGATTGGACACTGATGCCTACCCTTGGCTCCTTTGTTGCTACCCTCTACTGCTCCCTTGTATCTTTTTTGCCATCTCCTACCAGCTGTTGGCTTCAACAATGGAGGATGCATGAAGAAACCATGTTCTACTTTGGGCCACATGGATTTGTCTGGTATAGCAGGGATTCTACCATCATAGGCAGCCCTGAAGCTCTCTACGGAGTAGTAGCTGTCCACATGATCTTCTATCTTCTCTCCATGTATAGAGGTGATGAAGGCAATTGCATGCTTACATGGTAATCCAGAAACTTGCCATGCTATGCATGAGCATGTCCTTTCCTATAGGTTGACAACAACCCTGTAACTGGAACCTCCTCTTGCCATAACCTCTATAATCCCATCAAGTGAGCTAGTGACAACATCAATGTCAAGGTTCCTACTTTGCTCCTTCAGCTTAGTTATGATGTGTGGCAAAAAAAATTCCATTTTATTTGCAATTTTTTCCTCTGGTTCCACTTGATAAAAGCTTCTGTCTTATAGTATCCATCAAGTCATCTAGATGTATTCCCTTATCATTTTTTATTCAATTGTTGAAGCTTTCTGCTAAATTATTGGTGACATAGTCAATTTTTAGCAATGTAGAGTATTGACTTCTTGTCCATAGTTTTGTATGTTTTGTTGTAAGTACAATATTGCTGCTGGATTTGCTGCAGCCATGGCCTGGATATGCTTTTCAAACATATATGAATTCCAAGAATAAGCTGAAGCCCATAAATGTTCATCAAACACTTTCCCACTGTACCTTTTCTTAAAATTCTGCACCAAGTGCCACATGCACTCTCTATGCTCTGTATTTGGGAATACCTCACTAACTCATGTCATGATTGCCTGACCACAATCTATGCAAAAGGTCAGACCAGGTGGGGTACCTATAGCTTCCTTAAGCCCTCTCCATGAACCAAATCTAGTTTTAATTGGTTTCAAAATCAATGACTCCTATTGCAACTGGGTACATCTAATTATGCCCATCAACTGTACAAGTAATGCATAACTAACCTCTGAATTTTTCAATCAAGAATGTACTATCAACAGCCAAATAAGGCCTGCAACCTCTAAGGAAACCTTCAACACAAGGTTTCATTGCAAAAAAAACTATTGAACCTGATCTTATCCTCTATTGTGTGATGATCAATGACAACACAACTACCAGGACAAGATTGTTCTATCTGTGCCTTAAACCTGTATAAGTTGTCAAAACTTCCTTTCCAGTTACCATACAACTCCTCCATAGCAAGTTCCTTTCCATCATACACTCTCTTGTAACTGATATTGACTTTGTAATCATCCTTTAGTCCTCAGCTAACCAATCCTTAATCTTCTCAGAAATCCAAAACTTGGTAGCACCCTTCACTTTCCCACTCCTCCTAGTACTATGACAAACATGAGGAGAAGTGTTCTTCTTGACCTACAAAGTTCAATTTAAAATAAAAAAAAATTTAGAAATATGAACAAAATATTAGTGATAAAATATGAACAAAATATGAACAAAGATATTACTTGTATAGTAATATTATCGCCCATTGTCGATGCATGAATCCTCCACTTACAACCATCTACCAATCCTATGCAGTATACTCGATACCTCCCTGGTTCACTCTTTTCAATGTTATACTCAAATTCATTCTTGATAGCATGTGTTGCAAGAGCCAACTTAAATTCATGCATGTTTGGATAGATGCTCCCTTCTTCCATAGGAGGGTCATCTTTGTTGTATGCAACATCAAGGATGTGAGATGGCACTCTATCCTTACCAATCTCATCTACCTCAGCATCCATATCGAAGTCAGACATAGAATCAGATTCAAAGTTTGAACCTAGATCATAATCTTCATCCTTTTTCTCAGTTGTGTCAACATTTGCATGAGAAGTAGGGGCTATGTCAATATATAAACCCTCCTTATTAACCCCCACATGTTCATTCTCTGGTTTAGGATTCATAAGATAATTATCCTTAGCCTGTACCATGTCATTATCTGGTTCTGTAGCAGTTCCAGTTTGAGTTCCTTTGCTAGGTTCTTCATAGCCAGGGGTTGACATTGATGGGGTGCATGGTGAAAGCATCTAGGCCCCTAGTTGGGTTTCGGTGATTAATGATGATACGAGATTACTATGACTAACGTGTGTTTTACAGAAGCAATTTAAGTTAGATCATGGTAATGGCAATTGATTGGGCGATTATGGTTTTCATGCTCCCGTCGATGAAATTTGTTTTGGTTTTTAAAGGATGGATGACAAGGTTAAGGATGGCTAGTTCTAAGTGTTATTTAGAGTTGAAGAGACACTTAAAGTAGTTTAGGACTTTATCTTTCCTTTGGCTGTACTATTAAGGGGGGGTATACACTAGTAGCTTGACCTAGGTGAGTCTAGTGGGTTAGGTGTGGTGCACACTTGTCAAACCTAACACTAGGTAGCTTAGGAATAGCCCTAAGATCAATTGGAGTCAACTTTGTTCACATAGGATTTCGAGTTGGAAGTAAATGAGGGTCAAATGACTGATCGAACGCTGGTCTGGTTGTAACCGGACGCTGGAGGGTGAGTCCGGTCAGTTCATTTGATCAACTACAGTCATCTGGTACTGACCGGACGCTGGTCTGGTTGTGACCGGACGCTGAGGGTGAGTCCGGTCAGTTTATTTGATCAACTGCAATCGTCTGGTACTAACCGAACGCTGTGTGGAGGAGCACTGGACGCTGGGGTGCCTGTGTCCGGTCGACTCAGAGAGGTTCTAGAGAGGTTTTTCTTGATCGGACACGTCCGGTGGGTGCTGACCGACGCCGGGTCGAGTTCGATCAGAGCTTAACGGCTCTCTCTAACTCAATGGTGGGTACAACTGACCAGAGCATCCGGTCACCCTGACCATAGCGTCCGATCAGCCCACAGAGTGATGACTCAGCCTCCTAACGTTATGTTTTGAATGAGGGGTTATAAATACTTACTTCACTCATCCATGGGAGGTCTCTTGCCTATTTATTCAGCTGAGAAACGCCTTTGGAGTGCAAGAGAGAGCAAGAGCCTAGTGAGGTGATTGAGATTTGATAATCTAAGATTAAGAACATCATTAGTACATAGGAAGTAGTAAGTGTGCATCCACCTTACTCATTAGGCTTGTCTTGGTCAAGTGAGAGTTTGTGCTTGTTACTCTTGGTGAACAACATCAATTAGACGGCTCAGTGGTGATTGGGAGCTTGGTGATCATCCAACGAGCTTGTGGATGACCCAAGTCAAGTTGTGAACGGTTGTGGGCGATTCACAGTGATGGAGTATCGAAGAATCAGCCCGTAGAGAGCATTTAATCCTTGCATGGATCAAGGGGGAGCTACACCCTTGCGCAGGTGCTCCAACGAGGACTAGTGGCGAGTGGCAACTCTCTGATACCTCGGAAAAACATATCCATGTTCCTTTCCCTCTCTTTACTTTGAACATTTACATTTGTGCAATTCATTTTATGTCTTGATATTCCTAGAATTGCCATGCTAGAGTAGGATTGGAACCTAGGGTGTAAAACTTTTATGTGGAAGAACAATAGAAACATATTTTAGACACAATGGGTGAATGGGCTAAGTATAGGGTTTAATTATTGCAAAAATTTAGAATTAGCCCAATTCACCCCCCTCTTGGGCATCTTGATCATTTCAATTGGTATCGGAGCCTCGTGCTTCCTAAATTAGGCTTAACCGCCTCGAACAAGATGTCCCACAGGGATGGACCCCTCCTATCTTTGAGGGAGATGATTTTCCTTATTGGAAAATTCGCATTGAGGCATACTTAGAGGCTTTAGACGTTGGAGTTCTTGGAGCCGCCTCACAAGACTTCCCAAAACCTAAGGATCCCACCAACCTTCATGGCGATGAAGTTAACTACGAGAAGTTGAATGCAAAGGCTAGAAACACCCTCTTTAGAGGTCTTTGCAAGGATGTTTTTAATCATGTGTGGAACCACAAAGACGTCCATACTCTATGGTCGGACATTTGTGCGCTCCATGAGGGAACCAAGAGTGAGCGTGAGGAATGCTACCACCTTGTGATGAAAAAGCTTAATTTATTTGAGATGCTTCCTAGAGAAAGTGCCAATGAAATATATTCACGTTTGAATGTTCTTATAGAGGAAGTCAATGGACTTGGACTCACATAAATGCAACCCTCCGATATCGTGAGAAAGATCTTGAGTGTTCTCCCCGTTGACAAATATGGGCATATTGTGACGGTGCTTCATTAAGGTGATCTTTCCACCGCTACACCAACTCAAATATTGGGGAAGATCAATGCACATGAGATGTACATACACACCACACCACAAGATGGCTCTTCTTCCACAAAGAAGAAAGATTTGGCATTCAAGGCTAGCCAAGAGAAGAGGGGCAAAGCGAGAGTTGATCATGATAGCTCAAGTGATGATGAGATTGATAATGCAAGTCTTGCTCTCATGGTGAGAAGAACTACCAAGATGCTCAAGAAGCTAAACAAGAATGTTGTCAAGTTTGATGGCAAAAAAAAGAAATTCTTCACTAGTAATAGAAGAAAGCCCATCTCTAAAATGTATTGCTATAATTGTGGAGAACTTGGTCATTGAGCTTATCAATGCACCAAACCTAAGAAAGACAAGTATAAAAAGTACAAGGGCAAGAAAGATGACTCAAGTGATAAAATGATGATGAAAAGAAGAAGAACAAGCCATACAATAAGAAGGATGGCAAGAAGAAGGAATTTCACAAGAAGAAGAATGACAAGACATACATTATTGGTGATTGGTTCACGGATATTCAATCATCAAGTGGCTCATCCGATGATGAAAGTGAGAATGAGAACGAGAAGGTGGCCGCTCTTGTGATTGATTCTTCACTATCTTCACCGACACCGTCGTCGTCATCCTCTACACACCTATGCCTTATGGCCAAGGGTGAACGAAAGGTACAAAATAATGATGATAGTAGTGGTGATGATAATGCTACCAATGATGAAAGTGGTAGTGATAGTGATGAAGAATTTAAATCACCTTCTTATGACGATCTTATCAAATTGCTAAACCAATACACTAAAATCATTAGAAAGACAAGAGCTAAAAATGAAAAACTATAATTTGAGAAGGACTCACTCTTAGTAAAGTATGACATAGCTGAAAAAGCTAGTGTTGAGCATAGAGAAGAAAATAAAATTGTGTCATCCAAACTTAAGGAGCTCAAATCCTCTAAAAATGAGCTTAGAGAAAAACATGATAAACTTGAGGGGATACATAATGAGTTCACCACTAGTTACAATTTGCTGAAAGAAGAGTACACAAATCTCAAGATTAATCATGACAATCTTGTTCTTTCTCATGAATTATTATTCAATGAGCCACATGATGCTACTAACAATGTTGTCAAGATTAATATAGCTACATCATGCGATGACTTGATTGTTGAGAGCATTGAGCAAAGTTTTAGTAGCAAAGGTAAGAAAGTGGTTGAATCCAACAACTATGATGATTATGTCAAGTTCAAGAATAAGAATGAAAAGCTCAATAAAGATCTTGAAAAGCTATCAATCATCAACACAATTGTGATAGAGAATCTTGACAATGGTTATGATATAGCTCTTGAGAATGAGATACTTAAAGAAGAGAACAAGAGACTCAAGATGGAAAAAAATCATGATGAACTTAGAGAAGAAAACAAGAAGCTCAAATTGGAGAAAGAACATCTCAAGACCGGTTTAAGCAAGTTCACAAGAGGCCAATATCTCCAAAGTGAGTTACTCATGAACACCATGATGAAGATGGATAGAAGTGGCATTGGATACTTGGCAAATTAAGAGAAGAAAGATCAAGCTCAACATCAACAATAATATAAGTCAAAGCCTAAGCCAAAGAGATGTTTTGAGTGTGAACAAGAAGGTCACTTTGCTCACGAGTGTCAAACTCCACCACCACAACATTTGCCCAAGCATGCTAGACCCTTTGCCTTCAATGCTCACTACATGCTTAGAAAGGATTTGAGTGGAAAAATGAAAGTCATATTCTTAGGTCCACCCAACAAGAGTAGGCCTAAACAAATTTGGGTTGCAAAGTCACTAGTTGAGAAAGTCAAGGGCCCTCATCAAGTTTGGGTCCCTAAACAACAAGCTTGATCTCTTATGTGTAGGTGAACTACAAGACCGGTGGAAGTCATTGGGTTATTGATAGTGGTTGCACTCAACATATGATCGGTGATCCTCGTATGTTCACCTCACTAGATGAAGAAGTAGATGGTCAAGAAACGATTATATTTGGTGATAATTCAAAGGACAAAGTTCAAGGATTGGGTAAAGTTGCAATATCAAATGATCATTCAATATCAAATATGTTATATGTTGCTTCATTGAGTTTCAATTTGCTATCCGTTGGTCAATTGTGTGATCTTGGCTTTCAATATTTGTTTACCGAGAAGAAAGTGGTTGTGTCAAAGAAAGATGATGATCAAGTTATATTCAAGGGTTTTAGATACAACAACCTATATCTAGTGGATTTCACCTCCGAAAATATAAACTTGAAGACATGCTTATTCACCAAAACATCACTTGGGTGGCTATGGCATAGAAGACTTGCACATGTTGGGATGGGCTCACTTAAAAAGCTAATGAAGAATGAATTGGTGAGAGGTTTGAAGGATGTGAAATTTAAGAAAGACAAGCTTTGTAGTGCATGTCAAGCCAGCAAGCAAGTTGCAAACACTCATCCAACAAAAGTTTACATGTCAACAACAAGAGTGCTAGAGCTTATTTACATGGATCTATTTGACCAACAACTTACAAGAGTTTGGGAGGAAATCTCTATTGTCTTGTGATAGTTGATGACTACTCTAGATATACTTGGGTGTTCTTCCTTCATGACAAGACCGGAGTGGCCGCATATTTCAAGAAGTTTGACAAGAAAGCACAAAATAAATTTGAAGTGAAGCTCAAGAAAATAAAAAGTGACAATGAAAAAGAATTTGACAACACAAACATTGAAGCATATTGTGATGAATTAGGGATCAAGCATGAGGTCTCCGCAACATACACTCCTCAATAAAATGGTGTAGTAGAGAGAAAGAACCGGACACTTATCACCCTTGCAAGAACAATGCTTGATGAGTACAATACACCTGAAGCTCTATGGGTGGAAGCCATCAACATCGCATGTTATGCATCCAATCGTCTATTTCTTCAAAAGTTTCTTGGCAAGACCCCTTATGAGTTGCTCAATGGGAAGAAGCTGGACGTATCATTTTTCCAGATGTTTGGTTGCAAATGCTACATCTACAAGAAGCGACAACACCTATGGAAGTTCCAAAGACATTGTGTTATTGATTTTCTTGTTGGTTACTCATCAAAGTCCAAAGCATATCGAGTATTTAATCATGCCACCGGCTTGGTTGAAGAAATATATGATGTGGAATTTGATAAATCTAACGGCTCCCAAGGAGCACATGAGAATCTTGATGATGTAGTTGATGAACCATTGAGGGAGGCCATGAAGAACATTCCAGTTGGAGACATCAAGCCCAAAGATGATGAAGATGATGTACAAGTGATTGATCCACCTTCTTTATCAAATTTGCCACAAGATGATGATAAAGATGGAAGAGTAGAAAATGAAGATACGCATGTCTCCCATGATCAAATGGTGGCATAAGCTCAAGATGTTGATGCTCCACAACCTCCCTCTCAAGTGGTTGATAGAAGAAATTCACCCCTACTACAAGCACATCCACAAGATCTCATCATAGGGAGTCCTTCAAAGGGTGTAATTACTCGTTCTTAAAAACTTGCTTCATTTATTGAACATCACTCGTTTGTTTCTTGCATTGAACCTACAAATGTAGAAGAATATCTTCAAGATCCGGATTGGATAAATGCCATGTATGAAGAGTTGAACAACTTCACCCGAAATGAAGTTTGAACACTTGAAGAACGACCACAAGATGCAAGAGTTATTAGAATAAAGTAGGCGTTTCACAACAAACAAGATGATCAAGGCATCGTTGTTAGGAACAAGGCAAGGCTAGTTGTGAAGGGGTTCTCCTAAGTTGAAGGGTTGGATTTTGGAGAGACCTTTGCACCGGTTGCAAGACTTAAAGCCATTCGTATCCTCCTTGCATATGCATTGCATCATGAAATAAAATTATATCAAATGGATGTTAAAAGTGTATTTTTAAATGGCTTCATAAATGAACTAGTCTATATTGATTAACCTCCTGGGTTTGAAGACCCTAGATATCCTAATCATGCTTATAGGTTGTCCAAGGTGTTATATGGGCTCAAGCAAGCCCCAAGAGTTTGGTATGAATGCCTTCGGGATTTCCTCATTGAGAAGGGCTTCATCATTGGGAAGGTCGACACCACACTATTCATCAAGAAGGTTAATAGAGAGATCTTTATTTGTTAAGTATATGTTGATGATATCATATTTGACTGATCAAATGAAGATTATTGCAAAGAGTTTGGTGAATTGATGTCGAAGGAGTTTGAGATGTCGATGATTAGAGAGCTTACATTTTTTTCTTAGTTTTTAAGTCAAGCAAATGAGAGAAGGGATTTTCATCTCTCAAGAAAAGTATACCAAGGACCTTCTCAAGTGGTTCAAAATGGATGAATGTAAGCCGATCAAGACACCAATACCATCTAATGGACATCTCGACCTAGATGAGGAAGGTAAATCGGTTGATTAAACTCTGTACCATTCTATGATTGGTAGCTTGTTATATTTGACCACATCTAGGTCCGACATCATGTTTAGTGTGTGTATGTGTGCTAGATTTCAAGCTAATTCTAAGGAAGCTCATTTGGTTGCCATTAAAAGAATCCTTAGGTACCTTAAGCACACACCAAGCATTGGTCTTTGGTATCCCAAAGAAGCTAGATTACAACTAGTTGGCTATTCTGATTCAGATTATGCCGGTTGCAAAATTGATAGAAAAAGCACATTCGGAGGGTGCCATTTGCTTGGTAGATCACTAGAGTCTTGGTCCTCCAAAAAGCAAAATAGTGTGGCATTGTCCACCGCCGAGGCGAAGTATGTTGTCGCGGGTGCTTGTTGTGCACAAATTCTTTACATGAAGCAAACTCTTCTAGACTATGGTTTAGTTCTAGAAAAGGTACCTCTCTTGTGTGCAATGAGAGCGCGGTAAAGCTTGCTAATAATCCAGTTCAACACTCTCGCACCAAACACATAGATATCCGCCATCATTTTCTTAAAGATCATGTTGCTAAAATGATATATCACTAGAAGGTGTAAGGACTGAGGATCAATTGACGGATATTTTTACTAAACCGCTAGATGAGGCTACATTTTGTCAGTTGAGGAATGAGCTCAATATACTTGACTTTAGTAACTTCACTAAAGAATGAGCTTGTATTGTCCCTTGCATTGCATTGTAATATAAAACATGTTTAATTTTTTAGTAATGCGCTTAGGGCTTGTCTAACATGGTTAAGATAACCGTCGAAAAGCGTGTAAAGAAGCTTAACCTTGGATGAAACTTGACAAGCAACTAGACTTACTTTCAAGTATTGCATTGCATGTGCATGTGTGTTGCTTTGTCATTTCTTTTCAGTTATCTTTTGAGCACCCGCTGTGTTTGTCCACAAATAGGGAGAGCATGTGAAGCTCCTATTGGCCTTAAAATCCTCTTGTGCGGCCACATGGTGCTCCTCGTCCCTTTTATTGCATATTTTCTTAAAAAGAATTATAGCATAAGGTAAAATACTTTAAAAATTTTGAGGGCTTGAGAGAGGTCTCTCACATCAGTCCCAATTGGTGTTTATTTGTGTCTTATTGAAGTTCGGACTTGATTGGGAAAAGGCAGCGCGAAGGAACTTTGAAGATTTGCTAAAAAATGGTGATCGGACACTGAACAGTGTTCCTCCAATGTCCGGTGTGAAGATGGCCCTACGTCCGGTCAAACAAAGAAGAAGATGTCAGGATCGATTGGACTTTGTTGTGCGTCCGATCATGGGGCACCAGATGCCTCTGGTCGTGACTTGAGGTTTTGGACCTCTCTGTTGTCGACCGGACTTCGGGTGGCAGCGTCCGGTCGTTGCCACCGGTGTGTCCGATCAATTGAATCCGAGTGAATCTAAAATTCCTTTTCTTCTCTATCACGTGGGGGCCACCATAAATAGTTATCCTTTTCTTCATCTCGTTCGTACCTTGTTCATCGTGCGCTGCTCTCTTTAGTAGTCATGATCGAAAAATCAATGAATTTGCTTGGGCGCTTGAGGTCAACAATGGAGGGAGAGAGAGAGAGAGCTCCTTTTCTGTTTTGGATGAGCTGAAATGAGCAGGAGCCAGAAGAGGGATGTTGGGGGGAGAGAGAGAGAGCTCCTTCGATTTGGATGTTACCTTCTCACCCTTTGTCATGAGATAAATATGAGGGGATAGTAGTCATGATCGGACATGTCGTTGAAGAGCCTTGGTGTAGGGGATGACTTATGAATAGCAATAGTTGCAACCATCTCATCCTCTTCACTTGTGCTCTCTTTAGTTGAGTCCCATTCATGCCTAATGTGAGCATCTCCTATGTACTTTTTGCTCTTTTTATGGTCGATCTTCTCCTCTTTCTTGTTCTTCTTGTATTTATTGTTCTTGATCTCATATGGACACTTGGCAATGAAGTGATCGGTGCTTCTATAATTGTAGCATGTCCCTTTTTCTTATTTGGAAAGCTTCTCTTCACTACCTCGTAGCCTTGCTTCTTTAGCCCCTTGTGATATCTCTTCATAAAGAGAGCAACATCATCAACTTTCTCATATTGATCATCATCATTTTCACTTTCACTTGAAGATGATGTGGTCTCTACTCTATCTTGAATTTACTTGCTTGCTTTGGGCTTGTTAGTTGAAGGTTGTTGGTTGATCTTGGACTTGCTTGTAGAGCCTTGCTTGCTTGATTTGTTGGCCTTGAGAGCTACATCTTTGATCTTGATGCCCTCTAATTTTGCTTGTAATTCTCAAAGTTTCTTCCTCTCATTTGCTTCTTCTCTTTGCATGCCAAAGGTCAAGATCCTCCCAAGTACATCATTTGCTGTGAAGTACTCAAACTTCTTCTTGTCTCTAATTAGAGTGATTACGGTCTCATTTCTAGATGAATAAGCTTTCAACATAATCTTGATAACTTTGTGATCATCTAGCTCATCATAATCATAGCCTCTAATCGTGCCCACCATCGTCATCAACCTATCAAACATCTCTTGTGGCCCCTCTCCATCTAAGATTACAAACCGGTTGAGCTTTGACATCAACAAGTTAATTTTTGCCTTTCTCACTTTGTCAACCCCTTCATGTGCTAGGTGCAAAGTGTCCCATATTTGCTTGGCAACATCAACTCCAATCACTCTATTGTACTCATCACTATCCAAGGCACTAAGCAACACACTTGTGGCTTGACCATTGAGGTGAATGATTCTCATCTCTTCTAGTGTTGGGCTATTGGGATCAACCGGTGGCTCAAATTCATTGCAAACAATCTCTCAAATACCGGGGTGAAGACCTATAAGATAAGCTCTCATCAAGTACTTTCACTTGACAAAGTTAGTCCCATTAAAATGAGGTAACTTGCCCGTGGACATATTTATGAAAGACATCCGATCATGGTTAGTCATAGGAATAGAAGAGTAGTTAAAGGATATGGCGGCATATTTGTTGTTGTTGGCCTTGTCCTTTCCTTTCTTCTCCTTCTTGTGCCCTTCCGACACTTGGTATGACTCATCATCATTTCCATCTTCGGAACTACTTGATATGCTTGATGATGCACTTGTTGCCTTCTCTTCTTCCTAACTTCTCTTCTTTTTCTTCTTGTTTCTCTCTTAAGCCTTCTTTCTTCTTTCCTTTACTTCTTTTTCTCTAATCGCCCTCCTCCTCCTTCTCTTTTCCTTCTCTTTTTAGCTTTCTTGCCTCCTTCCTTCTTCTTCTTCTCTCATTATTATCGAGAGCTCTTTGGGCATCGGTAGCCTCCGGATGTGGTAGTGTGGTGTTGCTCATTGTCGGCGCGCTCAGCTCGCTGCTGTCCATGTCGACATCCATCCGCTTCACGTTACTAGTTTCTCCTCCGGCCTTCATATCTCACGCGGTGAAGCGTATATGGGGTAACCCGCTCTGATACCACTTGTAGGATCTCTGGTTGGCTTAGGGAAGTGAATAGGTATGTCAAAACAAACACTCAAACTTTTATAAAATTCACCTGTGGCACTGCAGCTTTGGAGGCCCCACGACATCAACCGCGCCCCGCCCGCGAGGCGGCTACGCCTGACCCTCACGCACACTGACTACTCTGCACGCCAGCCCCTCGTTCCCCCTCCACACGCGCCACCGCCTCCCTCCTCTCCTCTAGGGTTTGGCTCTTAGCTTAAAGTGGAGAACGAATAGCAAGTGAATGAAGAACCAGTGGGGATTGACTAAAAAAGTGATGGGCAAAAAAGTAATTTCACGTCTTACTGGCACCCAGCTCTGTTAGAATCAGACGACAAAATGACGGAAGTAGCATGTAGAGAAATTTTAAGTAAGAATACTCAACAACCTTTGATGGTACACGGATAATTTGGATCTTTTATAATTACACACGGATAGAAGGCTCCTCCTGCAAGGCTGCATGTTGCGCCCTGCCCCTGCGCTGCCACCTAAACTAAGGGGGTGTTTGGTTTCTTAGACCAGATTTTAGTCCCTGTCTCCATCGAATGTTTGACACATGTATGGAGTATTAAATATAGATTAAAAAAATAAATAATTACACAGATTGCGACTAATTTGCGAGACGATTTTTTTAAGTCCAGTTAGTCTATGATTTGATAATGTGGTGCTACAGTAAATATGTGCTAATGATGAATTAATTAGACTTAATAGATTCATCTCGTAAATTAATCTACTCTTGTGTAATTAGTTTTTTAATTAGCTCATATTTAGTCCTCCTAGTTAGCATCCAAACGTTCGACATGACACGGACTAAACTTTACTCCCTGGATCAGACACCCCCTAACCTAAACCCTCTCCTAATCCTATACTACTACTATACTCCCAGTAAATAAACAAGCAAACCGCCTCCGCCTCCGCCTCCGCCCTCGCAAGATAAATACGCACTTCGAGGCCGCGCACACACGCCGCCCGAAACGCGAGCAAAATCAACACCACCATTACCACCGCAGCAGGCAGCAGCCCCAGCAGCAGCAGCGTTCGTTCGCAATGGCAGCTCGTCTTGCCTGACCTTCAAGGTCTAGACGCGCGCATTGGCGCCGCCGGCGTGGCTTGCGCCCCTTGAACCGCCGCCGCCGATCGCCGGCACCCCATTATCGCGTTGGGCTGGCCATCTCGCTGCGCTGCGCCATCAGGAAAGCCAAAACGCGGCGTCCCCGCGAATGGCGGGCCGCCGTCTGGTGATGCTGCTGCTGGCAGCCGCGTTCCTGGCCGCCGGCGCAGCAGGCAGCAAGCCCTCGGCGAAGTTCGAGCTCATCCACCGGGAGCAGCCGTCCTGGGACGAGGTGGCGCGCATGGACCAGGAGCGCACGGCGTTCATCTGCTCGCACGCGCGTCGCCGCGCGACGGAGGCGGCGGCCAGGGGCGGCAAGCCCAGGGCGAAGGCGAAGGCCGCGCCGGCGGACGAGGCCTTCGCCATGCCGCTCTCGTCGGGCGCCTACACGGGGACCGGCCAGTACTTCGTGCGCTTCCGCGTGGGCACGCCCGCGCGGCCCTTCCTGCTCGTGGCCGACACCGGCAGCGACCTTACCTGGGTCAAGTGCCATCGTCACGACGCGCCCGCGCACGCGCCAGCCCCGGGTTACGGGTACGGCGCCCCAGCGTCGAACGACTCCTCCTCCTCCTCGCTCTCGGCGGCGGCGGCGGCGGCGGCGGCGTCCTCCCACGAGCGCGTGTTCCGGCCGGACAGGTCCCGGACGTGGGCGGCCATCCCGTGCTCCTCCGACACCTGCACGGCGTCGCTGCCCTTCTCGCTCGCTGCCTGCCCCACCCCCGGCAGCCCCTGCGCCTACGACTACCGGTGAGTCCCCGCCGCCACCCCACCACACGCTCGCATTCCATCCATCCATCCATCTTTTTTTTTTTTGGAAAGGAGAACCATCCATCCATCCCCTCGTAACATAAGCAGGAGAGCATTAATCTGTGCTTTACTTTATATAAACCTCTGCGCGTTAACGGCGGTCCTTCGTCCACCCATCGATCTGGGTCTGCAGGCGGGTGTGGGGCGTGCGTGGTTAATTCAATTCGGTCCTGGCATTGATGAGATGCAAGCAGCAGCGGCAGCAGCTGCCGCGGCAGCAGCCTGCAATTAGTGGCTGCCTTGTTGGTTGGTGGGTGATGAGTGAGTGAGTGCGTCGGGACTCGGGAGATCTCGGGAGGCTGTGAAGGCAGGCCGTGCCGCCGGCAACGGCGAAGCGGCGCGGGGTGGGCATCGGGGGCGCCTGTTCAATGCGCCACAGCTTCCCGCCCTCTGCCTGACCAGCGTGTCGCCGCGGCAGGATAGATTGCCACTGTAGCACTGCGTTGTTGCGATTGGGGTCACGCGATGCCGATGCGAGCCGAGCTGAGCCTTCGCCCCTTTCTCTTTCTGATTGCAACTCCGGTCTCCGGCCGATTTCATTTCGAGGGGGTTTGTTGGTTGCGCCGGAGCTCTGGCGATCGTCGGCGGCGGATCGTCGCTGTCTCGGGGACCAAGCTGACTCATGCATCAACTCGTCGTCCACGTCTTGCCGCCCCGCCACTTTTCCAGTCACGGAGGCAGACACGGATCGGCCATCATGCATTCAGCGCGCTGCTCACCAAAAAGCTGCGCGTCCCGGGCAAACAACAATGACACTGACTGACGCTTGCCCCCGACGCCGACCGACCGATCTCCTTGCCTATCGGCCTCATCAGTGGCGTCGGCGTCCCGATAAGCATCATGTTACGTGCACGCGCGCGCGCATGTGCGCTGGATCCTAGCTCCAGAAAAGGACGCCCATGGCGAGCAGGCGGGCACGAGGGCATCCACCGATGCCAATGGCGTGGCGTGTCAATCCGTGCTCGTCTGTTCGTTCGTGCCTGCCTTGCGTCGACGCCGGGTGTAGCTGAATGCTGTCATGCTGAGCACTGGGCACTGGCGGCGTTCGTATCTAGGCAGGCAGGCTTGGCCCAAGCCCGCTTGGCGCTTGCTGTTTGCCGTGTCCTGCCAACAGCGGCGCCGCGGAAAGAGAGCCGGCACCCGAACATGGCGGTGGCCGCGAGCCGCTGCAGCAGCCATGCTCTGCCCCTGCTCCGTCATGTGCGAATGCGACGCCGGATTCGGGCTGTAGTGTAGTGTACTGTACTCCATCCACTCCACTCCACTCCACCCATGGGTGGTCGTGTCAGCTTGTCAGGACATTGAACATATTCCTTGGCAGGGACGGTGAAATATCTAAGGCCAGGCCGTTGTTTATCCTCCCTTTTAGGGCCTGATTAGATCCCTTCCGGTTTGAAAATTTACATTTACATGGACTTTCAATTAGTATTTGATAAAAATAACTAATTTTTGAACTATTTGGAATCAAAAGATTCGTTTTTTGCCAATTACGGGTTGGTCACGATTAGACAATATTTACCAAATAAGACGAAAATGCTACTATTCATCTGATTGAAATTTTTTGCAATCTAAACATGTCCCAGGCCGTTGTTTATCCTTCCTTTTAGTTTTAGGAGTATTTGATTTTCACTGACGCCATTGTGCCAAGAGCCACGAGCAAGCAAGCAGACAGAGACTGTGGCGATGGTACAGAACGCTTCGGGATTCCACGGATTTGCTCGGCTGGATTGGCCCTGGAGTTCGTGTCGAGTGCAGCAACATGTCTGGTTACATGGCCTAAAGGACATCCCGGTCCGGTCTCATCATGTTGCTTTGCCTGGCAACTTGATCATCAAGGCCCGGCCTCCTGTCTAGAAAAACATTTCGCTTCGATATTGTATTTAGGAGTATTGCATTATCTGCATACTACAAGTAGGAGTATATCGTAGGATATGCACATGGTGCCCTGTTTCGGCAAAACACCATGGTTAGATACATGGATCTGGGGGAATGGCCAATGTGGCAATGTGGAAGGCGCCAAGGGTCACAGATACAATCCATTCTCGTGGACGGTACCAGTACCATACCCGAGCCACGTTCTCTCTGGACAAATGCATTCTGCTAGTGAACAAAAAAAATAGCTTGGCATTCGGTGAGCTGCTTGCTACGGCGATGGTTGCCATCGCTGGCTCTCTGACGAGACAGGCAACGTAAGGCTGCTAAATCAGGTTGGCACTGCACTGCCATGCTAGGCCCATGTCCGTTTCTTGGATGCTTTTGTACACAGTCTCCCTTGTTCGTGACGTTCAATGATTCTGCTCAAGAGGGAGGGACTGCATCAGCATCTGCTGGATGTGAGTACTTGCAAACCAGTCATGGCGCGCCGCTTCTGTTGCCTGCAAGTTGAAAGCGCGCAACGCAAGTATACTGCATAATAAGATGTATACATACATGTCTGTTTCTGTTGCTACAGAATTGTACGGGCTTTGTTATTTCTTGGCCAAACTTGGTAGTCGCACTCAGGAGATGTTTCGATTAGCGTACAGGCAGCTAAACCAAGCAATTGTTTAACTGCAATTTGCAAAAACCGTTTTGTTTAGTCCGAGTAGATGAGGATTCACCGAGGTATGGTAGCGGCGGGCGGCGGGCGGCGGGCTTAAAGAGATGGATGGATCCCTGAATCGCGCCATGTGCCATGCATGCGGTGACTAACCGCCACGTATTTTTCTCGCGGGATCCGCGGGGCATGCAATGCAGGTACAAGGACGGGTCGGCGGCGCGCGGCACGGTGGGCACTGACTCGGCGACCATCGCGCTGTCGGGGCGCGCCGCCAGCAAGAAGCAGCAGCGGCAAGCCAAGCTGCGGGGCGTCGTGCTGGGCTGCACCACGTCCTACACCGGCGAGAGCTTCCTCGCCGCCGACGGGGTGCTCAGCCTCGGCTACAGCAACATCTCCTTCGCGTCCCGCGCCGCGGCGCGCTTCGGCGGCCGCTTCTCCTACTGCCTCGTCGACCACCTAGCCCCGCGGAACGCCACCAGCTACCTCACCTTCGGGCCCAACCCAGCCGTGTCGTCCTCGCCACCCTCCAAGACGGACTGCGGCGGGGGCTCGCCGGCGGCGGCGGCGGCGGCGCCCGGGCCCAGCGGCGCGCGGCAGACGCCGCTGCTGCTCGATCACCGGATGCGCCCGTTCTACGCGGTCACCGTCAACGGCATCTCCGTCGACGGGGAGCTCCTCAAGATCCCGCGCCTCGTCTGGGACGTCGAGAAGGGCGGCGGCGCCATCCTCGACTCCGGGACGAGCCTGACGGTGCTCGTGAGCCCGGCGTACCGCGCCGTGGTGGCGGCGCTGAGCAAGAAGCTGGCCGGGCTGCCCAGGGTGACCATGGACCCGTTCGACTACTGCTACAACTGGACGTCGCCGTCCACGGGCGAGGAGCTCGCCGTGTTCGTGCCGGAGCTGACCGTGCACTTCGCGGGGTCGGCGCGGCTGCAGCCGCCGGCGAAGAGCTACGTCATTGACGCGGCGCCCGGCGTCAAGTGCATCGGCCTGCAGGAGGGCGACTGGCCCGGGGTATCCGTCATCGGCAACATCCTGCAGCAGGAGCACCTCTGGGAGTTCGATCTCAAGAACCGACGGCTAAGATTCAAGCGGTCACGGTGCACGCAATGATTGGACCGCGGTCATCCAATTGTTCCTCCCTCCACATCTGCATTTTTTACCCCTTTTGTGGTGGTGATCTTGCTGATTCTTTTTTTTTTTTTTTTTTTTTTTACCCATGTTCAGATACTAATGCAATGAGAAAATGTACCTTCTTGCAATGCAAAGTGATAAGCTGTAACCAGTTTTCCTTTTTCTTTTCCTACTCCCTGGTTCTTCTCATTCTAGTGAATATATTCATTCCTAGTTCACTTCTTCCGGTTCCACATATGTGCCTAACTGTTATACAAGGATTTGCTCTATGACACTAAGGTGTTAGCTTGAACTACCAACTACCTACATCTGAATTTCATTTCGCTCAAATTGCACCTCGTGGCCTCATCTCAAATTTCGTTTCGCTCAGTTTTTAGAGCTAAAGTTTAGGGATCCAAACAGGCCTTAATCAGTCGGTGGGTTAGGGTAAAGAGATTTAGGGATTTTATGAGTTATAGGTTGAGGACTGGGATTAAGAATTTAGGGACTCGGAACTTTAAAGCATCTCCACTGGATATTTTATCCAATTTCCTATATATAAGAGTAGTTTTAAGAGATTCTTTATATTATTACTAAGAGCATCTCTAGGAGTTTTGTATAGTTCATTACTTGCTAAATTTTTGGATCTAACAAATTAACAGATAAAATAGCTATCTCAAATTTTGTCCTTCTCCAACAGTTTCTTTTAATAGCTTCCTAAACGATTTTGCATTGGGAATCCCAAACTATTTTTAACTAACCAATCCCTTTTTAGCAATTTCTTTGTCTCTTATCGCTTTCTCATCTAGAATTCTTTATTTTTCTTAATTTACTCATGTATCTAATGTACTTTGATCTCTCGAGAAAAACACCAGATGAGGAGCGGATACAAAGTTCCTCTGAACTGTAGAAACTTTCGAGTTGCAGGGGATATTTGACAACTTTTACTTTTAAAAAGTTGTTCTACCAAACTGTTAGAGGATATTTTTTCTCTTTTTTGTAAAGTATCAAAATAGAGAGTTGTTTTACAAAACTCCCAAAGATATTATAATTGTTAGGAATAGATATTTTGATAAAAAATATTCTTCAACAACTTCTTTGGCTCATAATTTGAAGATACTCTAATAGCTATATTTTGTAGGCACTTCAAAATCTCAAATTCATTACCTAAAAAGTTCAGTACACGATGGTCTCATGCAGTGGCAGAGCTCGATGGGAAAACAAGAGGGTGTGTCGGGTGTGCCATCAGCACTAGTAATGTCTTACTTAATATGTATATTTATTGATTTTAATCAAAAGTTTAATAGCTATGTATCAAAAAAATTTAATAGATATTTTCTCTCTTCCTGAATAAATAGATTCGTAGAGCTGTCTTAAGTCAAACATTTTAAACTATAATCGGATTTCTAGAAAAAAAATATCAAGATTTATGATATCAAACTAGTATCATCATATGTGTTATAGGATATATTTTTCATGATATGCTCACTTTATATCATAGATGTTGTTACTCTTTTCTATAAAGTTAGTTAAATTTAAAAATAGTTTGACTGGCATAGATTTTAAGAATTGATTTATTTGAGGATGGAGGGAGTACTTAAACGAGTTTTCAGGGACTATGGCCCTCTTTGATCTGCAAGTTTGCCCTTATTGCCGCTAACCTTTTTTCTTGGGGAAAAAGTCCATTTTACCTCCCTTAACTATCGAGAAAGTTAGCTTTTCCTCCCTCAACTCTAAAACCAAAAATAGTTCCTCCCCATCTCTCAGAACCGGCCACTTGACCTCCATGGTTGTTTCCCTTGGTGGTTTTTCTTTTTTGTTTTATGTTTATTTCGATCGAATCTTTAAAAAATTATAGTAAATCACAGAAAAATTATAAAATAAAAAATCCGATTATGTTGAACTGCATATAAGTAGATCTACACAGTGAACATATGATGTATTATGCTTTAGCACAAAGTTTTTGTTGTAATTTTAGATCTATGTTTTTCTATAATTAATTAATAGCTGCGGATTCTCTAGTCCAATTCTGATGAAATTTTTATGGTGCGCTAATCATTACATGCTTGAGCTATAGTAAAAATTTCATACTCATTGGATCACGTATGTTTGAGTTATAGATTTATTTAGGTTTATGTTTGTTAAATAGTTTTGAATGAAATTAAATGTACAACTCAGTCATACATGATCCAATGAGCGTGAACTTTTTGTTAGACTCCACGAGTATATCTACATAGTAAACATGTGATATGATATGTTTTAGTATAAAATTTTTGTTGTAGCTTTAGATCTGAACAATTATGTAATTAATTCATAGCTGTAGTTTCTGTTGTCCAATTATGGTAAATTTTTATGGTGGGCTAATCATTGAATGCTTGAAATGTTGTAAAAATTTCATGCTCATTGGATCATGTATGACTGAGTTATAGTTTTATCTAGATAAACCTAGATAAATCAATAAATAAATCTATAAATCAGTCATATATGATCCCATGAGCATAAAATTTTTTTCTACGATTCAAGCATGCAATGATTAATCTACCATAAACAGTTCTCCATAATTGAACCAGAGAAACTGCAACTATGAATTAACTATATAAAACATAGATCTAAAGTTAGAGTAAAAACTTTGTTTTAAAGCATACCATATCATCTGTTCCACTGCATAATCTACTCATGTAGAGTCCAATATAATTGGATTTTTCATTTTATGATTTTTCTGTTATTTACTATGATTGATCAAAAATTTAGCCAAAATAAACATAAAAGAAAAAAAAAAACACCAATGGAAATAACCATGGAGGTCGAGTGACCGGTTTTGAGAGATGAGGAAGGAACTATTTCTGATTTTAGAGTTGAGGGTTGAGGGAGATAAAATGAACTTTTTCCTTTTTCTGATTCTCATAGGTTGGCGAGTGGCTTGGGCGGAATATTTATATATTTATCATCATTATGGTGTGAGTAGTATAAAAAATACTATATCAATAACTCAAGGTGTCAGTGACACGGTATAAGATGCCATCTATAATAATGCTAAATATGTAAATGCCCCGCGTGGGCCGGTGGGCGAGGCGTGTCTCGCGTACTTTCAAAGCCCAACAAATTGGTAGCACCCAAAGCCGAATGGGTCAAAACACAAGGCCTCGGGCCCTCCGTTGTGCTCCCTCCGCGAGGAGAGGGAGGAGAGCTGATGAGGCGACCGGCTCGGTGCTGAGTTGCTGACCAGCGGAAAGTCCAGTACCCAACCGGAGCCACCAAGGAAAGGAGGAGGAATGGAAGCAGCCGGCGCAGCCTCGCCGCCCCCGCCCACGGAGCCGCCGCCGACTCACCCGGCGGTGGCGCCGCTGGCCTTCCTGCTGGGGAAGTGGCGCGGGGAAGGCGAGGGCAGCTTCCCCACCATCTCCTCCTTCCGGTACGGCGAGGAGCTCCTCTCCTCGCATCATCCCTCCAAGGTGTGGCGCCTCCCTACCTGCGCTGTTTCCCTCGCAAGAAATCTTCCCTTCGGCTGCCCAATTCTTAGAGCTTTTTCTTTGGCTTACGGATCGGTGGTGGGTGGCTGCAGCCGGTGATCTCGTACACGCAGAAGACGTGGAAGGCGGCGTCTGGCGAGCCGATGCACGCCGAGAGCGGGTACTGGCGGCCCCGCCCTGACGGCTCCGTCGACGTGGTCATTGCGCAGAGCACTGGCCTCGCCAAGGTCCAGGTGAGCTCCTCGCGCCAGTTGGTCTTCTCTTCAAGCATGGCTGGGGGGGTGCATTTTTTGGGACAGTTGCACATTGCTACCTTCACGCTGCACATGTGCCATCGCCTGTTGCATACCCTACTCCCTAGTGAACTACTTGCACATTCCGTTGCTCGCACCGGTATCCGAAGAATGATTTGTGCTGTTTTGGTTAGAGATGCAGGGCACAAGCATCTTTAATTGCCTCACTGAAACTAGTATCAAACCAGCATTCCATTGGAGAAGTTGTGTTCTGTTCCTGTATTAGTAGTAGGAGATTTGCATTATTGACGCTTGATGGAAACGAGTATGAATAGAATTGTGGCATATTAGGGAACTGATGTTTTGTACTTCTGTGGATGGGGAATGCTCTACTGCTAACAGGTAATAGAATAGGCGAGTGAATGGAAGTATGGAGCTGACAATCCAGGAACCACATGAGTGCAAAATAGCTAGAGCTAATATCATCCTTGTGCCTCTTGAAACTGTTGATGAATGGAATGTATGTTTCACTTTATAGTACTTCTCGTTTAAATTTGAATATGTTGCGCCTGGGACTAAAAGGTACTTCGTTCCAAATTACAAGACGATTTGACTTTTGTAGATACACAGTTGTTTACACCAAAATTTAGGAAGACGAACGCGGTAACTCGAAGCTTTCGGAATTGTGTCATCAAGGAATCGATTGGATGTGAATCGGTATCAGTGATTTAGATGCGATGTCAGAATCGGTTATTTTATAGATGACGTCAACAGACGATATCAATGGGCTATGCTTGAATGGCGTCAGGAAGATGTGTCGGACTCTATAAATAAGAAAAATTAGGGTCCAAGTTATTATTAAGTTAGGAAATTTTCTTTTATTTCAAGAATTGTAACGAGTCATATTTGAGTAGGATTCATATTTAGGTTCTGGGTATAAATATTAGACCTTGGTTATTGTATAAGAAAAAACGAACACTCAATCAATACAATCTTTTCGGCTTTCGTCGTCGCATTAGGAGTAGTGTAGATCTCGATGAGTTCTTCAGCAAACTGGGTCGCATCAATTGATCGACCTCCAGTTTGCTTATGAGTACCATCACGACTTGTATTGTGCTTGTAAAATTGTATCGGCTGATTGATCGTTTATGAGCCATAATATAAATTAGTTATCGATCTGTATCGCAGTTTGTAAGGCTACATCAGCTGATTGATCTATTATGAATCATAATATAGATCAAAGTTATCGATCTTGTGTTAAATAACTTATTGTTTAATATAATATCATCAGTTATCGAATCTGCTAAGTTCAGTAAGATTTTTCTTGCTGTTTTTGATTGATTCACCAGTTATCGATCTTGTTATAATTAATGTTTTATTAATTATAATAAATCGCCCGATTGAGATAGAGATAAATTTGCATCATATCATCTTAATTGGTCGTCATTTGATCTGGTCACGTTTTAAATCTTATAATTGATGGCTTAATTTCGCTAGATCGGCTGTTTTATCTCTATTCCAATCAAACATTGTATGCATCTATAGACACGTTTCAATCTTGAATAAACTCACTAATTAATGAGATCTAATCTAATGACACTACCATAACTGCATAAATCCGGTCGAACCTCACTGGTAAAATTTTAGATTAGAAATTATCGATTAGTGGTCTTGTTCATGATAAGATATGTACTCTGTTTGCTTGCTATGACTGTATCGGCTATTTTAGCCGATTTGTCTATACTCTCACGCATATAGCATGTTTTCATGAATCTGTCAACATATAGATGGTTTTATAGATTCTTTGGCTTTAGTTATCATTATCGTAGCTGCATCGATCCGACCGAACCTCACTGTTAATGATAATAGATTAGATTCAAACTGTTTGTAGATTCATTTATATTAGACAGTCGATTTGTTCACATGTTATACTCTTTTCATCAAACTTATCGGCTCGACGCTTTATATCGATTATGTTCCATTTAGCCGATGATGCTTTCTGATGTTCCATGAACATCGGTTATTTTGATTCATATCATTATCATTTAATATTAGCCGATAATCCTTGATTTAAAGATCTCCATTTTATGGATACACCGGATATCGACTATTTAGCCGATAGCCTTATTGAATCGGTTATCTAGCCGTACATTTGGAGCTGTTTGGTGCAACACCGACATATTTCACCTTAAATTACTGAGATTTTCTCTTCTTGTCAATTGCAGGTCAAATTGACTGGCACGTCGTTGGATTTTCAGAATTGGCTGGTTATGTGTTGAAGCCAAGTAGATCTCTGGTCTCATTCCACTCAGATCATCCGGCTTGTTGTGTGTTGATCACATCGCCATATTTTTGTGTCAACAACAGCTTTTGTTATATACTTAGATATACACTATGTCTATATACATAGTATAAAAGCAATACATCAAAAAATCAAAACGTCTTATAATTTGAAAAGGAGGGAGTACCCCTAACCGAAAGCTATGTTACTTTTCTAGAAACTTGTGTGCTATTCATATTCCTTAAGTAATGTGCGTTTCATTTATTGGGCCATTTTTTCGGTTCTATGAAATAGCAGAAGGGTTCATATGACGCTGAAAAGAAAACAGTGGCACTCCAAAGTGAACTCGTAGGAAATGCATCAAAGGTACTGCTCACTGGGTAACTATTGTTGTTCCGTGTTGTCCTCATTTTCTTTACATTGTCAAGTCATATATCCCCAGAGAAAATAGACCATGATATGGCCGTGAATCTCTGAAAAAAAACACTTCCATGAAATTATATCACGAAATCCATCTTTGCTTATGGGTGACTGGGTGAGGTGAGGCTATCTTTTATTCTTTTTTTTATTGTTATTGTACTGTTACACCTTTTGTGTTCAAGAATCATGCTACTATAGGTTGGCCCATCCCCTAAACTCAGTCGGAATTCCTATTCTGAATTGGCCCTTTGAACTTCTGCATTTTGATTGCATCACCTTCACACACTATCATGTGCTAGATCAGATGCTACGAGTTTAGATGCAGATATGGTCTAACCTGTTTCTGATGACCTTGAAACCCACGGGATAAAAGGAGTCAAGCAGTTGTCTTTTTCTACTAATAAATACTGCTGAATTTTGCCAGGTGAAGCAGATCACGAGAACTTTTCAAGTGGCAGATGGGGAGCTCTCGTACGTCGTCCAGATGGCAACAATCACAACTAGCCTACAGCCACATCTCAAGGCCCTTCTTAACAGGATTTGAAGATCTCCTATAGCGACGTCGATGCGGCTAACCAACCGAGGGACACCTGTACTACAGAGCATAAACTTCCGGTTCTTAACATGCATAGTGAAAACCACAGACACTACTAGTTAGTGAACTTACAAGTTCAATAAGCTCATTTTCAAAAACAAAAGTTCCGCTCTTAGGAACCACCGTATGTGTAAACGGCTTAACATTGAGCCCATACTCCGCATATCGAGATTTTTCAGATTTTTTTACTTTATTATTTATTCCTCCTTAACATGCAATAGTGAGAACACAAATCACTATGTTTCTCAAAGATTACATGCATAGAGAAAATAAGAGAAGAGCGTAAAAAAAATGAGCTCATTGTTCACATGACGTTATGATAAATTGAAAAAATGAGCCTTTCCACTATTTCAGATCGATCTTAATGTTCAAGGCAGCAGAGAGCAGAGGAGTTGAAGAGGGTCATGTTTCAGAGTCCTGAGGTTAAAAGTTCCAACAGCCACTGTATTCTGAAGCTGCCTCTTACAAAAAAGGATCAGCCAACAGGATGCTAAAGCCAGGAACCAAACAACAGAACCAACACACCGAGAACTTGGGTACTGTCAGATTTTGTGGATATGCTGCACAAGAAATGAAGCAAGTAGAGCGGCGAACCAGAGACAAGTATAAAAACCAGATATTTCACGTAATGAAATAAGGATTATGATCAAGCAGGTCAAGTTTGCAATGAGAACCAAGATTTTAGCACCATATTTTTGGAGAACCTAAACAAGACATTGATTTCCAAGTCTTAAGTCACTAAAAAAACACTAGGACTCCCTTCAGAGAAGAAATCCAATCACGCTTCAGTGTGTTCCCTCAAGCGCCGGATTGAGCTCCTGACAGTGACTGCATTAGCAATGCTGCAAAGACACAAAAGAATTAGGATATTCACCACAATGCAAGGTTGTTTAGGGAGAGGAAAGAAGTTGAAAAGAGGACATACTTCATGGTGTAAGCACCACCAGCCTTGACCTTCCCTCAGTCCTTGCATCCCCAAATTCCAAGTGCTTTTCTCTTCACAGCAAACTGGTGAGAAAGCACAGCAAAGTCAGTAATAGGACAAAACAAACACTATTTTGCATGTGTTTTAGAAACAAATTGCTCAACATGCATAAGTATATCATAAACCATTCAAATATGATACCAAACAAGCAGAATTGACAACAAATACATTCTACATTCTACAGTTTATGGCAGTTCAGGTACGCAGAAGTCATTAAGCTAGACTGCAGTACATTGTTCAAAATTTCAACAGCAACCAGAATAATGCATAACTAAGACAATTAACATAAGACCTACCTTTCCACAGAACTCACAGAATTACTTGGAGAGATGAGACACCTCCATCTTCTTGATTTGCTTACGCAAGCTAGTACCATACCTAGTTCCTGAAACATTTAGAATTTGCAAGGGTTAGCTTCAGAAAGTTCTAGAAGCATGAATAAGAATACCATATTTGCCAATGATGCCAACCTTCTTAGTACGCTTCGTCTGCATAGACATAACAAAAACAAGAAGTTACAGTCACATACAAAATGTGTTCAGTATAGTATAACTGGTTGATGTGTGACACTTAAGTACAGATGCATCTTCAAGACCAACATTAAGTAACAGATTGCACGCATTGAAGTTGACATGTCACAAGAACCAAGTATAATTTCTAACATTAGGTATGTAGTGAACAAAAATACATTTAACTCATAAAATCATAAAAAGGGATACAAGCCGCTAGATATATTTTCGTTCCTGCAAGGTCAGGCTGGAGGGCAGATTTTGCACCAGGTTGATTAGACTCTACTTCTTTTCTGGATGACCAAACAACTTGATACACTGCTACTACATATTCTAAGAGCGCATTTCGCAGCAACAAACGTTTCAGATTCTCTGTAAGATCACTGCTAAACATCATAAAGAAAGATGTTTTAGGAATAATCACTTGAAACCGATTCTCATTTTTTAGTTAGCCTAGAAAAATATCTAAAAACTGGGTTTTTTCCCGATTCTATGCCATATGTGGCCAACGAATCATGTCTCAAACGACTGCGACCGTGCTCAATGAAACAGCGAACGAATACTAGAAGACTCCTCTCAAAACAGAGAGATGGAAGAGACAAAAAAAAAAACACACAAAATTGATGGAAATATGAATTGGACCACCGTCGCGGCCACGTCGGTGGAAGAGCATCTTGACCGGCTCCTCGATTAGTAACGACAATGATTAGCAGCATTATTCTTAGCTGGGCATTGATCTCACGCTCAGAACATCATCGTGGAGGCCTAAGCCACCGATAGGCTATTTGCGGCTTGATGATTGGTGCTACTGAGCCGATGGTGACCGATCACCAGCGCCACGCCACAGTGTTCGTGTTCCGGCCATATTCATATGCTTAGAAACAGCACGCTCCTTGGTTGTTGGCACACCCTTAATCTGCAGTGGTTAGGTTAGGCCGGGGGCCGTACGTGCCAACTACAAGGCAGCCCCAAAGCCATCGCGCGTGTGTCATTATCGACCTACTAATTCAGGCCTCAGACACGCTCTTCGACCTGATGTCTTTGCCATTTTTTAGCTTTTTTCCTACTATTACTTGTTGGAACGTGATCGGTTCGGCTAATCCCAAACTTAATTACAAGATTAATCGCGCTTAATTAATCTCGTAATTAAGTTCGGGATTAGCCGAACCGATCACATTCCAACATTCCTTTTCAGTAGGGAAAAACCTTCTCATATCAAATGAGGCCGAGTATCTTATGATCATTTTTGCAGTCCTATCGGATTTCTCCCATTTTTCTAATTTGGGAGTGTACTCCTTCGTTCTCTCAGTACAATAATCATAAATAGGAGAAGGAGCATATGGTTTTTCCTCGTTAAGTGCATAATCAAGGTCCAACTCCTTGAGAATGGCTTGCACCTGATTATTCCAAGTAGGATAATTAGTGCTACTTAGGAGTTCTATGTTACTTATATAGTCTACATAATTTTTTGAAAAAAATTGAAGCAAAATAATGTCTCAATTAGTAAGTTGTATATAAGATGTACTTAAAGCATGAAGTTAAAACAACGTTGGTCAGTATTAACAGCATGCTTAAGAACTTTAATTTGCATCACCGTTGGGCAGAAACAAACCAAAATTATCTTAAATAACTCATAATTAAAGTTAACGTTGGTCAGAAATTAATTATGAGTAATCTCCAGTTAAACTTCTCGTTGGTTCCATTCAACTAGAGACCATCTTATTATACAGGGTGGATATAATGTATATATAAATACTTATAATTGAATGCAAAATATTGCACAACTGAATCTTAGAGTATTAATAAAACATAAAAAAACTCAAGAAAACATAGAATTAATACTGGAACTGAAATTAAAAACTAAAACTTAGAACTTATTTAAATATGTGCATAAAAGTTAACTTAGTAAATTTGCACTAAAGAAAATAAAAATATACTAAGCAACATATACCCAAAAACATACTTAAATTAACTTAAAGGTCACTAATGAAAAAGAATAATTATACTGTCGGTGTGAAATTTGACCAACAAGTAAATATTTATAGTTTTATCGTGCGTTGTGATCGGATGTGGCCTAACACTCAATGACACAAGATTTATACTGGTTCAGGCAACGTGCCCTACGTTCAGTTTTAATCGATCGGTGACTTTATTCCTGAGCCCAAGTGCTCGAAGATTGTTGTGGGGTTACAAACGAGTAGGAATGAGAATGGGTGTTAGAGGCCCGGTCGAACTCTGAACCGAGTGGCCGAGAGTGACGGACGCTCTAACGTGCGCTAAGTATTGGAGCGTATACTCTGTGTCGCTGTCGAGTTCTAGAGCTATTGAGATGTTCGAGTCCTCAGGTCGTCGAGTCCTTGAGTCATTTAGCCCTCTTTTGTTGGGAGAGAGCGCATCCCCTTTTATAGGTGAAAGGGATGGCCTTACAAGTCAGAGAGAAAGAGAGAGAGTGCGTACATGTGCTACCTAGTCTTGTTGCCCACACTGTGGGGTACGAGATGGTCGTCGGCGCCCATAATATTGTTTATGTTCAGACGCATCTGGCAGGCTCTACCGTATTCGCTTTGTACGGCAAACGTCGACGCCTACAATATTGTTTGTGTTCTGATGCGTCTGAAAGGTTGTATAGTGTCCGTCTATCATGTCCTGGTGGCACCATCCTACAAGTGCGCAGGGTATGGCAAGGTATGATCCTCGGTATTTACAGCTTGACTTGAGCGCCTTATCTTATCTGCTCCGTCTACGCCCTGGGCCCACACCGAGCGGGCGTCCTCGGTCAGTTGCTCCCAGTTGGCCCCCGACCATGTCGATCGAAAAAGAGCAGCGGGCAGATGTAACACCTCTGGTGTTACGATCTTACTTAGTGCTTAGATTAAGGCCTAAAAGAAATTAACAAAACAAGTTTTTGGGTGTTAAAAATTTTAAAACTCCTAAGAAAGGATAATTAAATTGTAGGTCTCATTTTTACGAGAAGAGAAGCGAACGGGATATTGCGAGTTAGTTCAATTAATGTGTAAATGTGCTTATGAAATTCTAATAAGAAAAATAGAATAAGTTGTTTTAGATGTTCGGCATGAAAAATGATTTCTATAAATGAAAATATGACATAGCTTATAATTAGAAAGTGCCATTTTTAAGAATTATAATGTGTAAAATACTTAAATAGTGCTTTAATATTTTGTTCCCACGAGATAGTATGAAGTATGGACTAGGTCATGACATGTTGTCTAGTTGAAATTGACAAAATTCCAACCTTTTAAAAATTCAATCAATGGTGTTAATGGTTGTTTAGTTCAAGCGGGACTCTCGTCCTTTCTAAGTCTGTAACGGTGATAGACAATGTCATTTTGACATTTCATTTTCAACAAAAATGGTTAAGCACTACATCCATATTCTTACACCATGGGTTGCTTCTAACTTAGCACCTGGGCAAGGTGTAGATCGTAGTTGAGTTGGATGTCAACTTGAACTCTTAAAAATTGCCCAAACTCCTATCAGAACGCACTAGAACCTTGTCACCGGTGCTCTGCTCATGAACCAGTGCTCAAGCGACATGATCACCTTGGCATCCTCCTCTCTCCCTCTCTAGTCACTCTTTAGTCTCGACCATTGCTTCGCTGGATAGCCAGTGGTGTGGATTTTAGGTTTTTGTAGTTGGTTGAGCCTTAGTCGGGCTTTTAAGCAATTTTTGGCATGCTTTAAATAGCGTGCACGGCACCGTTTTTCGTCTTTCGGCTTGTGTTCGCGATCACCGTGTGGACGTGCTTCGCTGGCGCCGGGCTCGGCCCTTGGTCGGCCGTGGCCTATCCCTACGGGCCAGCGCGTGTGCTGCTGTCGCGTGCCGGCCGAAGTCGCGGCGTGTCTCCTGCCTCGCCTTGCCGCGCCGAACCGCTGTGCCGCGCGCAAGGTCGGGCTAGCGCCACGGTGGCCACTGCCTAGTCGACATGGCACTTCTTTCACCGCTCGAACCACCTACTCGCCGAGCCGCTGCCTGCCCCCATTGTCATGTCGAGTTAATGCTCTGATCGTGGTGCCACTATACTTCCCGCGCGTCGTTTGAGCGACCGTTGTGTCGTTGCTGTCGTCGCGTCATTTGGACTCGCTGCGTGCCCGGACTCACAACTCACATATCTCAGTCCACCAGAGCTCGATTCGTCGCACCTGTAGCTCCTTCATAAAGTGGCTTAGCTGCACCACCCACCCCGAGCCCTGGCGGGGCGCTGTCGATCGCCAATTTGGCGTTTCCCTCACCGCCGGTCGCTGTCGCCGCCACGACCAGTAGGGGTGGGGTTGAGTTTCCAAGTGGTAGAGTCTAATTCAATACCCCTACTAGACTTTCCAATCCAGGCTATAGTTCATGCTCACCTAGCTTGAACCTCTACTGTGGCCGTTCGACCGGTGGCGCGGCCGTGTCCGCCGCGGAGCGCCACCGACCTCGCTATGCACAAGTGGCCAGCCCTCCTGCACCTCCCTCTTCCTCAACCGTCGACACGGCCAACACCAGGGTAAGCCGTGGATGCTCTCACGCCATCTCGACCACTCTCTCATAGCCTAGGCATGTCGGAACAGTCGCGCCGCTGTGTGGTTAGGCCCGACGTTGAGGATAGGTTACGACAGTGCATCGTTGAGTTCCTTCTTGCTTCATACCATCGCGCGTTGGTTCGTAGATACCCGTCGGCCCGTTTAGCGCATCGAGTAAGCCCTTGGGTGGCCACCGTGGTCGCGTGGTGCCGGCCAATGCCGCTCCAGCGAGCACGGTGGCATCGGGGACCGCCCTGTTGTAAAGAGGGGTTAGTTGAGGGGCTGAAGTGTAAAGTCGTGATAGTGGAAATAGTGTGCGTAGGGGTCGCGTTATTATCCAAGAGTTTGGGGATCTTTCGATAAGATCGCATCGCGCGCGGGCCTCTCGGCCTTGGGCCGTCGTTGGGCTATCGCGCCGCGTGCAGAGTCGCCCCGCGCGGGCCGTAGTGGGGCTGCTGGGCCGAATCGGTTGCCGATGGCCCTTCGTCCTTTTCTAGTGTTTTTCTAATTTAGTTTCTAAGGTAAACTTGTAAATTCAATATAAAATTATGTAGGAGTCCAAAAATTGTGAAACTAATTTTGTTAGGCTCCTAAAATCATGATCTATCTATTAGCGTAATTAGTTCATCTAGTTTTAAAATGTTCCTGGGTTGCTCCAATTATTTTAAAATGTTTAATATTGTTAAAATGTGATATTGTGGGAATTTTTGTGAGAAAATAGTGATAGTGTCGACTCTAAAAAGTTTACAGTAAATTCATAATATTATTAGTTGCTCACTGTAATTTTTGTAGCACCAGAATAATTATTTTGCTAGATAGATAATGATGCATATTTTAAATAAATATTAAATTGATAGAATGGAATAAAGAAACAACTTGGATTTGTATAACTAAAACACTCATTGGAAAATAACATCTTGTTCGACAACATGGATATGTGGCCTAGTACGTTAGTCACTAGAGCTAGCTCGTTAGCGTGAGAGGCGTAAACGTATTTTAAGAGTTGCGGTTGCCATTGATTAATTACGTTTTTCATGTATCACGAGTGTCATAATAGGAACAACGATGGAACTGGAGTCGACCAGAGTAGCAGAAAAGATGGTGCCTTATTGATCGTGTCGCCACGATGAAATGCTAACTTTTGGTTATATCTTACCCAGACAAGCCCCGATGCATGACCCATACTTTTCTGCACTTTATATTATGTTTGTGCATTAGGTTTTAAGAAGTTGAATGAAAACCACTTGTGTGTGTATATATATATCCTTATCCTATGTGTCTTACTAGCATGACATGATCGTGTAGATTGCTATGCTACAGGACTCCGGTAGAAGTCGAGTGATTGCCTGTCACTCACGAGAGATAGGAAATATATTATTATTACTAATGCCATACCTGTCTGTTCGCATAATGCAACTACATAATGCATTAAGTTTAATTATCCCAAATATTCTAAGAATAAGTCAATAACAGTTGAAGAGGAAGACGTTCCATATGCTTCAGTTGTCATTAACTTTAAGAATGCTCAAAGTCAATACTAGTCTAGACTTGGTATTAAGATACTTGGCAAAATATTAGTTTATTAATCCAGAATAGGTCTATTGAAAGGTGCTAAAGAATTTTAAAATATTGATGAGGCACCAAAAGAGTCATCATGTCACTTATAAGAATTAAAAATTATTTGTCAATTCTCTTAAGTATGTATAAGAAAGTGCACAATTAGATTATACCTACTCTTGGAGAAAAGGACAACTTTATTGAAAGCTCCAAATATAATTAGTATTAAGATGAGCTCAATTAGTGGTATGAATACGACAGGCTATGTAGCTTAAGAGATATTATCCTAAAATTGAGTATTGACATACTGCTATAGGCCTACAGTTGAGTTGTAGTATTATTTTGAGTAACAACACATCAAATGCTGATGCCAAGCATATTGATTAAATGTTGTGAAATAAAGAACCCAGTATCAGATTATTAAGCTTGAGAAAAATAAGAACTAAGCCGATGCTAGCATATTTAATTATTTGAGTTTAAATACTTACCCATTTATGAGCGCATAAATCAGTTTAGGTTTTAGTGTAGAGTCTCTAACTTGATTCCTAGTAATAGGGCCATGTACTCCCAATAAGTAATAAGCGTTCTAACAATGTATTACAGTGAACTATATGTAATGGAGTCCCAGTGACGATTAATGCTGCTGACGACGCATTGATCAGGTCTTGCTGTAGTACTGAGTGTGAACATAAGTGTAAAGCGAATATTAGGTGCATAATTGCATTAGCCGTTTGATCAAGTGGGAGAATGTTGGAATGTGATCGGTTCGGCTAATCCTGAACATAATTATGAGATTAATTAAGCGTTAAGCTTTTGGTCCACCCACTCGTCATTTATTTCCAACTAAATAAGAACTGTCGTGATCGGCGGCAACCTTTAGAATTCTAAGGGTTCGGCTCCCTGGCCCACACGAGCGATTATAAATAAGAGAGGCGCCCCTGGCATCACTATCTCTCTAATCCACGTGACTATTCACATAACCGATCGATTAGGCGCTGGAGGGTTTAGGAATGCCGTCTACCCACGTCCAGGTACTACTGTAGATCTACATCGCATTCTTCACCAATTAGGAGCATAAGCCTCAATCTGGTGAATACTAAGATCTACTTCATCTACATCAACTTCTACATCAAGTCCAGCGACACAGATGGCGTCCACAGGCTCTGGTTAGTATCTAAGATTAGTTTTCGCATTAAAATGAATTAGCGATCATGTTTAGACTAAGTTAAAATCCTGTTAGTCTAAGTTCTTTTCAACATTACTAAGTACCTTGTGCCTAAGGACGTCTATTAATCTTACCTTGCTTTGGTGATTTGGTCATCAGGAATATACAATCTGCGTTCGACTGAAAAAGGCTCATTGGAGTAAGCAACTTGCACGAACCTGATGCTTATGTGGTAGCCAAGTCAAGCAGGCGCAGTCCACAATCTGTCCTGAAATTGAGCTGTGCAGGGCAGGGCAATGCAGAGATGCTTTTACGTGTCGCCGTCGCGTGGCCGGCCGGATAGCAGCGGCACCGGCACGCGACGGCTTACCGAGACGAGGACGGGCAGACAGACACATACAGGCACAAAGAAGACCCTGTCTTTCAATCTTCACCTGTCTGCGATCCGCCGAGGCCTGCACCGACGTTGTCGCCAACTGAAATCAAGCAGAGTACCTGGCAGTATGCGGTTTGCAATCGGGTTTTTTGGACGGATTTGATCTGGCACATGTGTTATGTTACCTTTCCGAAATCCTTGCAAAAGAGACGACGCCCATCTTTTGGAAAAGCAGGGCTATTCTGTCCTGGCTAGACCTGTGAAGGGCATGTGCCATATGTTTGGTTCACACAAAAATTCTTTTTCATGATTCATAGAGAAACAGTAAAACACCAAATAGCATCGTCCTGTACAGCTGTACTAGGGGCATGAGACATGACCAAGCTCTCCAAGAAGTCGTGTCTAGACTTTCTTCTTTACCAATATATATCGGCCGCTCTCCTCCTCGGTTGAACTTTAAAAAAAGTCTTATGCAACAAATGATTCCGTACAGTATAAACCCTACCTCTATAAATCATGCCGTACAGTATAAACCCTGCCTCTATAAAGTATCTTCGAATATTAGGCCGGCCGGCAGCTCTCCTCCTCAGTTGAATTTTAAAGAAGTCTTATGCAACAAATCATGTCGTGCAGTACAAACCCTGTCCCTATAAACATTTTCGAAGATTAGACCGGCAAATCCTCGAGATTACTAACGTCATCATAGGCGCTTCGCTGTCGACAGGAACGTCACTTACCACTGAAAACGCAACACCGTTAAATCTTGAAATATTCGCTTCCACGAAGAGTTGAACCTATAACCTAAGGTGCTAACAAGGCTCTTGTAACCACTAGGCTAGAGGCTCTTTCGCTAAAGAACCGTTGTTTATATTGCTTAAACTTGTTGTAGTTCTTTCTATTATGAATTTAATGGTTTTTCTAATTTCAGGTAGCTCGAAAATATCCAAACCGAGCCTGAAAAGTTGGGTGCCATTTTATCACGACAATCTTAGGGTGTCAATTTTGAAATTCTGAATACTCATGAAGCCTCGCTTGGCGCATCTAAATTCCCTAGGGCCATCTTAAGTATATATTTTTCAGACAAAGAACAACTCAAAAATCCCTTTATATCCTTACTAATTGATGACAGGAATAGAGATTTTTATATAAAAAACCCCTTCAACAACTTATTTAATTACATCTTCAAATAGAATCATCATTTACTTTGGATTTTTTGCTAATCAAAGATGAAGAGCGAGAATAAATCTCTAAAGTGCTCATAAGATATAGAAAAATATTTTATATATCTTTACACCATCTAACAACTTTTCTATATCTTATGCGTAGAGAGTTAGCCTCATTCTGCATCTTTGGTTATGAGAAATTTGGAATAGATGATACTATATTTGGAGATCCAAATAAAGAAGTTGTTGGATGATATTTTTTAACCAAAATCTATATTCCTATTAATTAGAAATGATATAGAGAGATTTTCAGAGTTGCTCTAATAATATTTAAGAGTCTGTTTTAATATTTAACAAAAATAAAACAATTTAATCATAGCTCAATCTACAATTTTTAGAGCCAGGAGTACAAAAATACATAGGTAGTATTCTAGAACCAGAGCTCTACCAAATGGAACCGAAATGTTTACGCAGCATTAAGAAGGTTATGTTTGTTGGGTCGACACGTTCGGGGCATCAGCCGACAAAATAAGTTGGGCAAATGCTCAGCTGAAAGGCCGCCCGGGAAACATGGTTGGACACCCGCGTTTGCCGTGACCTGGTGTAGGGCATCCCTTGCCAGAGCCCAGAGCTAGCCACCCGCCAAAGTACAGCAGGTGGTGACATCACGGCTACATGAGCGTATCCATGTAGGTCCCCAAGGAGATAGATATGTTCCATGCCGAATTTTCATTTCCCCAAGGAGAGGTGATGATCATATGGGTTATGGTACCCTGCTTGGCCGACGGGACAAGATATATTCCACGGCAATAAAAGGCAAAAAAAGAATTTGCTAGGGAAGATGCCCTGCCATTGTTTTATCAGCTCTCTTTTTTTTTTCTAAGAGAAGAGGGAATCCTTTTATTTTGACACAATGGAAAAGGTAAATGATCTTGAATTCATTTTAATAATCATAATTTAGACATACATTAATTAAGCTAATATGGTTGTATATGAATTATATTTGTATATTATTGTTGGTTATACGAGAGAGATACTTATGTGTGGTATTTTTTTTCCATAGGAGAGTGAGTTGAAGAGTATATTATAAATTGTAAAGTAGAAACATTGAATGATAATCTATGGAATCAATTTACATCTCTTATCCTATGAATTTAAGGTAGGGACATATGTGAACTTTAAAAAAATAACGGAATATTAAATTTTAAGTCAAATAGCCTAATTTATTAAGTAAATTTTAATTTCTCCAAACGAAAGGAATCAACCAGCCCCTTAGAGATAGGAGAAAGAAAGCAAGAACCAAGAACTGATCAAAGTTTAAGAACGGATGGTCTCTGTAAGCCCTTGGGGGAAAACCAACACGATAAGGAATTATTATGGGCACTTCTATCTAGCACTCAATTTTCTTTCTGCCGATGTCAAATCAGATGGGAAGGAAAAATAGGCTGCAAGCACTTTGGTTTTCCTTTGTGGCTCCTCTCCTTTTCCCTTGCTGCCCTTTCTTTCTCTCGAGGCTAGTGGAGCATCACACAAAATGCTTCCCATTGTACTAGTACTACGTGTCTACTGTCTAGTCACCACTTGGTGCCTTTTCTTTTCTGGCATCGAAAGGTGGCGAGGCAAAGAGTCTCCTTTATAAATAATAATGGCAGTGCAGTGTGGGTGACCATTGCATTGCGCTTGCGCCCCTCCTTTTTTTCACATCAGTTCAGCAACTAATACATGCTTAAGCTTTGCCCTCGAAGAAAACCATGATGCTACATGCGTAGTTTTGTTTAGCATCTAGGATGGGCTCACCGCCGCACTCACTACCTTTTTCCCCGGGACAAGATCGCGATCGCGATCGCCGGCCGTTGGTTCGTTTTGCAACGGGTTTCCGTGGTCCTGCACCTGCTTCCCCTGCCAGAATTCGCCACTCTTGCACGGCCGCCCGCTCCCACGGCTACGCCTGACACCGAATTCTCTCGTCTGCATTCGTCTTCGTCCTGTAGCGTTTTGCTTTTGTCATTGCTATGCACTCCCTCCGTCCATCCAAAAAAAATACCATTCTCGTTTTTTTAAGTCTAACGATATAAAAATTAACTAAAATTATATAAAATATATACACTAATATTTATGATACAAATAAAATATATTTTTGTAGTAAATTTAGTTAAATATATAAATTTTAATACAGTTCATTATAATTCGATTAAAAATAAACTAGTTTGACCTGCACGTAACTTATAGTTGCATCCTTTTGTGAATGAAAGTAGTATCGCTTTGTAAACTCATATGGACTACTAAGCCAGCTACGCAAAAAGCCCGAGGACCTGGGTTTTACACTTATTATCCTGACCGACCTCAAGCGAGGTTAAAGCAAGAAGAATAGCGTTATGGTACCAACGAAGGTTCCGTAACTTCAAAGGAAAGCAAGAAGAACAGGGAGAAAGGTGAGGGTAATAGAGACGTAGATTTAGATATAAATAGATATTGTTTGACAATCGACCTAGGTGTAGATATAGCTAGATGTGGTAGGATAGTTGACACTCAATAAATATCTCTTAGTTTTGAGAAATTTATAAATCATTTGGTTGCTCAATCTGGGCATTCGGTTTAAACCGACAAATCGGTTCGGTTTGTTCGGTTTCAAAAAATTTTGGTTTCCAAGCTATGACAACCGATCGGTTTGTGAGAGAATTGAAAACCGACGCATTCGGTTTCGGTTTGTTCGGCTCGGTTTTTCGGTTTAACCGAACTAACCCGAGCATCTGGTCCGCTGGTCACCGCCGCTGCAAGTCCTGCTCGCCGTCGCGTCTGGGTGTGGCCTCCCTGCCCGCTGCCACGCCTTGGTCTGTCCTGGGAGCTGCGCGGCCTACGCCTAGGCCCCTGCTTGCTGGACGCCGCTGCAGCTCGTCGGACGCCACCGCTGTTCGCCACTCGCCGCCGCTGCTTGGTCGATTCGCCGCTCCCCGCCCGTCTCCGAGTAGACCTGCTCCGCTCCTTGCTGATCTCACTCGAAGTCGCTCCTGTGCTGCTCCTGGCTCCTGCCGCCACGGCCGCGCCCATGCAGCTCCTCTCCCTGCTCGCCACGCCGCTCGCTAGCTCCGGCGCTCGCAGCCGCCACTCGCTCGCTTCGGGGCCGGGCACTCGCGGCCGCTGCACGCCCACTTCGGCGCAGGGCACTCGCGGCCGCTGCAGCGCCCGCGCAGCTCGCTGCTCCACTCGGGCGCTCGCAGCTCGTCGGCGAGTCACACCCAGCCGCCCATGTCGCTCTCCGCTCGCGTGGCCGTCGCGCCGCCGCCGCTCTCTCCTGGTAGGGTTTGGGGCAAGTTCACTCCTGGCCGCTCGCCACTCGGGCGTTGGGTGCTGCGAGCCGCCGCCACTCGGGCGCTGGCGCTGGGTGCTAGGAGCTTGTTAGGGTTTGGTGGTATGTTGTGTGGAGTATTTATTTGGGGGAGCTAGTTGGGCCGAACAACGGAAGGGAGGGCGTGGGCGATTGTTTTGTTTCTGCGATTCTGGCATCCTAAGATGCAAATCTCGTTGGATCGGTTGCTCGGTTCGGCTCAACGTAGAAACCGAAAGCCGACACCGATCACCGAACTCGCTGAAAGCAGAAACCGAAACCGAAACCGAACAACCGATACTTCGGTTAGGTTCGGTTTACGGTTTTCGGGCTAAAATCTGTCCAGGCTGATTGGTTGCGACAAATATCTTGAAATTTCTACATAAATAGGGCTCAACCCAAGGAGGCTATTATGTCACGGGACTCGCAGAGGATCCGAGTCGTGCAGTCCTACTCCTGCCGTGTGGGATACAATGGAAAAGGTGTAATTAAAGAAAACCAAAATATATAGGCCCAAGCTGAACGCAACAAAACTCTTGCAAAAGAACCGGCAAGCAACCCACAAACAAAGGCAGCCGTCCTCCACTCTCCATCTCTTCCAGGATCAAAAGTTCAAAACCGCAGAGACCGAAAATCGCCATCCATCTACTCCACCAGAAAAAAAGGCTTCCCAACCAATTAAACCCCCCTCGCCGAAACTCGCCGCCGTCTCCTCGCCTTCACCGGCTCCACCGCCGTCTCCCACGCCTCCGCCGTTTCCTCGTCTTCTGCCCGCCCCCGCCGTACCGGCCTCCTCCCTCGCCTCGTCGTTCACCAGTTCTCGCGTGCTGCCTCAACCCCGTGCCATGTCTGTCTAACTGACGCCTCGTTTATCGCGCTCTGCAGCGGCGGCCGGAGCAGGCTAGGTTACCGGCGGCCCCCCCCAGCGCCCCCACTTCGCGGTCGAGCTGGAGGACACGCGTAGCAACGCCGGGTTCTTCTGCGGCGAGCTGTGGTGTGGCCTCATGGAGCCCAAGGGCGAGTTGGCCCAGAAGCGTATCCTTCCTACTCATTTCGCTTCGCTCCCCGTACGGCTTATTATTTCTCTTTTCGTGGATCCGGCGGATGGATTCCTGGAGCTCATGCGATTGCTGTTCTTGTTGTTGCGAGTTTTTTTTTTTTTGGGGTGTTGGATCAATAGAGTTTCAGTAGCTGTTTTAATTTGAAGTACTGGAGTGTGGAATTTTATCGCTCCTGTTGCTATTCAACTCCGTTTTTATCCTCCTATAAAAAGTTTCTTTTTTTGTTAATATGGACTTTGGAAAACGAAAACAGTCTTTGAATCTGGATTGCCCTTGGATCACAGTTTGCCAGAACTTATCGCAGAATTGTCTATGCAGTTTTTTCTTCTTTTTTTCATGAGCGGGCTGTGTAGAATTCTGATCAAGGTTTTGATCCATTTTAAATTTAATCCTGACAGTTGACATTATTGAGCCTTTCCATTCTATCATGTTAGGGTTGCTATTAGCAATCCAGTAATATATGCTATTATTAGGTGCCCTTCATTATTTGGGTTTGAGAGATGGTGAGAGCTGAGCCAACTCCCATTTATTTGACAGGTAAACCAATAATATGGTGCCTGCACTGAAGGATTCCTGTATATTGGTTAGGTTGGCGTTGCATGTCTCAGTCCCTCAAATCTAGTTCAGCTAGAGTTCCTTGACCACCCTTGCATTTGTGAAACAGAAATGAAATTTTATGTACTTTAATAAAATAATTTATTGTTTTTTTAGATCTATCCCTATGATCCATTGATGAAAGCTGCACAATATCAGCCTGATGTTATGTCTGTTGATCACTGTACTGTGGCTGTGGTTGGCTTATTTTATTGGCCACTCCCCACTCGTGGACAATGACCCTTAGAAGTATATATTCTGTTTGCAAACCTTGACTTTTCTGTCATCCAGCTATTGAAGAAGCAATCGACAGCTTGAAGATTGATGCTAGCACGAAGGCAAGCAATGTCAACTTGGTGAGATTCTCATTCCCATACACAATTTACTAACTTGCTTATCTTCTTAGCGTATAAAGAACACCTTTCTTTCCTTCTTTGTCCTGTGGTTGGTTTGTTGTGCTATATCCTTCTTGACGCCTTTCATCTTCGACCCTTGTAGCCTGCTAAGAAAGATGCAAGTTCTTCTGATGCAGTATCTTGCATTTCCTCCGGCGATGCAGCTAGTACTGTGAAGGAAAGTGAAATGAACCAAGAAACTTCTTTTGGGGACCAAGGGATGTATTACTATGGATATTATTATCCTGGTAGGTAGATTATGATTTGATTATTTTATTTTAAAAAGAAGCTCATTCATTTGCGTACTTGATTGTTTAGTGCAGGTTCATACGGCGGATGGGATGAGAATGGCTACTTTGTTGGATATAATGGCCTAGAGGTGCACCCAGCAGTAAGTTATAATAATAGCGTACTTCATAAAGTCTCACATATGCCTTTCCTATTGTAGTCACCAGTGGTCCTAACTTTGAAGTCTGGTGCACTTTGTGCGTCTCTATGGTGGTACCAACGAGCTTTGCACCTGTTGGCTGTCATCTTTTCTTGACATGTTTGGGAAAGTGGCCTACTATTTTTAGTGTCACTCTTTATTCTTCTATTGTTATCCTTGTGCCAAAAATCTCTCTGCAGGATTTGTTAAACGATTTTTATTGCCATCTCCCTATATGCTGTCATGACCTCATGACTATTCTGCTGTACTGCTCGAGATGAACAATGAATGATTGCCATTGAATGAGTATACCTGTTTTTAGCGAGGACAAGTTGTTTTAGTTGCATGCCTGCTATGCAAGGAATTATAGTCAGTTCATATATATACTTTTCAATCCTACTTGAATGAAGTGTAAATTATGAGTGTTGTTTGAAGTACTCAATTTCAAAAGTGGTGATTGAATTGTTGCCTTTTTTTAGTTATGTGGCATCTTTCTTTTCCAGTGTCATCATTTCCAGGATGAACTGTTCCTTGACTGTGCAGCTGTTAAAACTGTTTGCACAAGAACTTGTTTTATATCTGCCTTATGTTCCATTTCAGGTGGTTCAAGCTGACAATGGGTCATATCTGTGTTATCTTCCGGGGTATGAAAATGGATATGCTTCTTATAGTCCGGTTGTTCCTGGAGGCATTGCTAGTGTGGATGGTCAATATGTCAGCAAAGAACCATATTACTCCACTGCAATTCCAGTACAGGATCTAAGCACACCTGGCATTTTTGCTCAACCAATTGCATACGGAACTGAACTAGTACCTGCATACTCATGGGACCCTTCTTTTGTTCTTCTGGATGGGGTTCAGGGACATCCAGTTGGTGTGCATCAAACAAATTATGCTGCAAGACCAAAATATTCTTCTAATAAGCATGCCATTCCTTCTTCGAAAGCTGCCTGCAGTGCAAAACCCGTAGCAGATACTGTCAAAGGATCATCATCAGGTCTAGAAACTATACCAAATGCTGCTAATAGCAGCCCATCATCGAAGGGTGCAAATAAGGTAAACCTTGTAAAACATTGATCTTGCCATCTTGGCCCTTGCCCCATAAAGGTAGGAAACTTACTTTCACATGCTTGTTCTCATGCTAGGCATCTGGTGCTACCATAACAAAAGGATATCTTCCATCTAACAAGATTGTGATGCATAGTAATAACCAAGGAAAAAACAGTGTTTATCAAAGCAAAGGTATCAATGTGAAAGAAAGTGGTAGAAGCTGGAACAACGGTGAGAAGCTTAAGACGAGAAGTAAGTTAAATGGACATGGTGATTCTGAATCTAATGAGAACAGCCACACTGATAACTCAAAACACAGTTTGAGCCCTCAATCTGATGTTGGATTATCAAGTGCTGGGGGTGCTAAGGCTAGCATACCTTCGCATGTTGCAATAAGCAAAAATGCATATAATCTTTCAGATTTTGTTACAAAGTATGAACAAGCTCTATTCTTTGTAATTAAGTCTTACAGTGAAGATGATATTCACAAGAGTATCAAGTACAATGTCTGGGCAAGTACTCCTAATGGAAATAAAAGGCTTGACAATGCCTATAGACTTGCACAAGAAAGGATGGCAGAAAAAGGAACCAAATGTCATGTTTTCCTTTTCTTCTCAGTAAGTACACGCTACTAATTGTTCCTAGAGAATTATTTTTTTCTCATGAACATCACCTTGAATCTCAGAGTATAGTGTCCCCGTGGTATCCCAACATTTGTTCTTATTCAATGTATCTAACTGTTGTTTTAGTACTTAGTTTCACGTGAGAAGTGCACAACAGGAAGCGATTGCTTTCTAATTTATCTGTTTATTTTAAAATAACATGCCATTTGGTTTCTTTGTTCCATGGAAGTTCTAGTAATCATTACAGCCGTCTAAACATGATGTACCAGTATGTAGGTAGAACATGGCAACCTTTGTTTTAACTATCTGATAACACAGTGCTGCCTTGTTTTTTTCATACTTTGTTTCACGTGTTCGTAGCAAGTTAATGAGTTGCATATCGAAGTGGCCCTTTTATGAAAAGGGTAGCATTATTATTTTTCTTCTGACCTTTTCATGTTGATTATTAAACTATAGGTTAATGCTAGTGGTCAGTTCTGTGGCGTGGCTGAGATGGTTGGCCCAGTAGATTTCAACAGGAACATGAACTTCTGGCAACAGGACAAGTGGAACGGTTTCTTCTCGGTAAAATGGCACATTATCAAGGATGTTCCCAATCCACAATTTCGCCATATAATTTTGGAGAATAATGAGAATAAACCTGTGACAAACAGCAGGGACACGCAAGAGGTAACCTTCCAATACTTAGCAAGAGTTTCGTGCTATTTTTTACGGCAAGAGGTTGAGCTTTGTAAGTTAATTCTCATTTCATGGCAATATGTCAGGAAATCTGTTTGTTCATAATATTTCATGCTATTGCCCATGTGATTTTCCTTGCTATTGAAACAATCAATCCTATTTGTGCTCTGTGTGATTAATGAATCTTCCATGATCTGAATGATTCTCGTGATTCTTCTATTTTGTATGAAACAAATGCCAACAACTTTATAAGCATTGGAACAACTTTTAGGTTCTTGTCTATTCTACTCTTCAGTTTCCTCTGTTTTACTAATCAGTTAGGGTGTTTCATTCTTGTCTAAATATGCTTTTCTTGTACTGTAAAGATGGTATTTTGGTTTAATTCTACCACTGATTATGTATGATTTCAAATCCAGGTCAAATTTTCACAAGGTACAGAGATGTTGAACATTTTCAAGAACTTTGCATGTAAAACATCAATACTGGATGACTTTGACTTCTACGAAAATCGGCAGAAAGTAATGCAGGACAGAAGAGGCAAGCCGCTTACTATGTCGTTTGATCACCCAGTGGTATGGAGTGATGAACTGAATATTCTGAACTCCTATTCTTTAACAACAATATTATTTGTTTCTATTTGTTCATTGTATTTACGGACCATATAAAGCAAATAGTTTTACTTGGTCAAAATGGCAGTGCTATGCTTCTTGGTTTATGTTTGGTGGAAGGTTATGGGTATTTCAATTGAGACCTAGAACTTCCTATAGGAATACACAAGGAAATAATACAATTGGCCAAAATAGATAATGGGAATCATCTCCATATCATTTTACATTTCTTAACAAATATAATCTGTTTGGCTATTCTAAGTGTTTTTTTTCTGTGTAAAGAACATGTCATTTTGAATTCTTTGTTCCAGTATTTTTTTCTGTAACTTAATTGACCCGATTGGCTTTTGGTGACAGAAGATTTTAGTTGCACATATTAATATCTCCTAATAATAGTAATCTGTCATTCACATTATCATTGACAAATAGCGATTATTATGTTCCTCATTGATTTTCATCGTCTATGCAGCCAAAAGCTGAAAAAACTGCAGAAATTAAAAGGCAAACACAATTGGTAAGTGCCACAGAATTTGGTAGAGCCAAGAGTAATGTGGGGCAGGGCAACAATGTTGGGATGGTACATGATACAACCAAGAAAAATGAGGAGCAGAGCAACAATGTTCCAGAAGTACTTGATGCCTGTAGTAACAAGGAGCAACCCAACGAAGTTGCAACACAAGGATGATGCCATGCGCTAGTTGAACTGGGGAATGAGATAGCCTCTGGAATGGACTTCAACCTGAATGATAAATTTGATGTGTACAATGTCAAGAAACCATCATTTGTTATCGGTTCTCTTCCATTTTCTCATGCAAGCGGAAAAGGAAAAAGAAAGTGAAGCTATGGGACTGTCTTCCCACGAGAAATGTTTGGCTTTCAAGAAACCATCATTTGTCATCGGTTCTCTTCCATTTTCTCAGCCAAACAAGCCCAAGCGAACAGGGCTTTCAATGACTGGGAAAAAGGTTCTAAGGCACATTTAGGTTGAGCCCCCTGGTGCTAAGGCATTAGAACCCCCTCCTTGTCTATTTTATTTTTCATCTCGGAGGGTATTTTCTTTTCTTGTGTTGTGTCTTTGTTTTTTCTCTTGTTCTTCCTAGTACACTGCTGAGATTTTGCGAAGCAGTTTGCGCTGCGGTCCAAAGAAGCCAGTTTGCCTTATGGCTGGGTGTGCTTAAGGGAGTGTTTGTTGCTTTGTGGGTTGTCCTCTAGGATGTGGTATGTGTTGACTGTTTCCTTTTAGAATCTGTGCACTTGTTCTAGAAACTGACATAGAAGAAAAGAGAAAAAAAAGGATTGTGAGGGATTAGGAATTGATTACAATAACTTAATCTTATGTTGCTGTTTCTTCCATTATCAAGAAAAGGAACAAAAAGGATTTGAAAAGCTGTTGATGTGTACTTCGACGATACCATGTGTCTTGCAGCCTGCTATGAAACCTTTCATTTTCGCTTGGTTCTTTATGGCTAAATTGGGTGTTCGATTCGGACATCTTTGGTTGGCCTTCGCCGTGTTCTGATGAATGAATTTTTTTTTTGAACGCAATGATGAATGAATATACAGTATGTGTAAGACTGTGGAGCACTTTCCAGAGTGATTTCGACGGATTGTGAACTGACATCCAGTCCTTTCGGAAAGGGACTTCCTATCTGTTTGCTTTCTGGGCATATGTATAAAGGTAACTTTATCGATGCTATCAAATTGCCTTTTGAAATGTTGAGAAGAATTTTGTTTATGAATCAAATATGCTATGGGGAGTGGACGGCCTTTTCTGAGTCAGCTGATTGCTTGCTCTTCAGTGAGGAGCAGAGGGTGTTGCAGCCTACAAATTTTTTGGTCTGTGAAGTGGCAAGCTTCAGCTGCTTGTTTGCGTTGTTAAAACATACATAGTATTTTGTAACTGGAGATGGTTCTTTCCTGTGGTAGAAAAGATTCACATGATTCTTCCTTTCTTTTCAGATGCTTCTTTTAATTGCCAATCTTTAGATGCTATGATTACTTTCTTGTTTGATAACGAGTGATTATACCTCACAAACATGGATTTAAGGTTAGCTTATGGAGAGAACCCACGCTAAGCTAGATTTTTTCCGCTATGTCAACTATGACCTTTATATTGCGCTTTGGCGCTGCTAAATTGTTTGGTTGTAGCTTTGAAATAGTGCTGCTATTTCAATTTTAGCTATCAGAGTGCCAATTTAGTTATTATCTATTTATATTTTGCGGCTAAGTTGGTCTTTTGAAAAATTGAACACTTGGAGTCTCATGTGCCATATTAAGTAATGTTTCCTAGACTCCTGATGCCTTGTAAACATATTTGTGTCATCCAATTCCGTGATTCTAATATTTTTGTGAATCAATTACTTGTATTTTTCATGGTTATCTTAAAACCGCTCTCTGTTATAGTTCTGTTACAGCTGTGCTATACTTTATAGCTTCTAGAAAAAAAGATGCCGCTATTTGCTATAACCCGCAATTTAAAACCTTGCTCGCAAATCATAGGAATATATGCCCAGTTTGGTTTTGGAGTTTATCATTTTGTTAAGGAGTAATAAACCAATAATGCAATGGATTAAATCTGCTCCTGATTTTTACTGTCGTCGGCGAACGATCTTGCCACCCTAGGATTCTTTCGTAGGCGCCGCAAAACACGAATCCTTACGTTCGTTGGGTCGCTGAAAATGTTAACCTGAAGGCAGCCCATTGTTGAAGGATAATCAAAGAAATTCTCAGCCCAACCTAGTACTGCCCAAGTCTTCAGCTGCTTCATTTCCCGTTATGCCGTTTATGGGCCTAAATACTTAAAACTGAAGATGGGCTGTTGAAAGTACAATACACCAAATTTACCAGGGCAAGCTACCAAACAGGCTCCAAATCTGGAAAAAGAAAGGGAAACCAACCGATCTACAATCCATTGTTGAATTTCATGCGTGCTAACTTGGGCCAAACCTATGGCTACAGTTGGTTACTTGCAATATTGGTCCACAATCATCTCTAAAAACATGAGTGCAGTGGGAAGAAAACTTGAGGCAGAATAGTCATTTTAGTCCCTAACTAATAACTATCACCTGAGACTCAGTTTTGCCCCTAAACTTCCAAAACGATTGTTTTAGTCCTTAAAGTTTACTTTTGGGCTTAGTTTCATCCATGAACTATCGAGGTGTGTTTCACTCCTCGAACTTTTCCTTTTAGTTTCATCCATGTATGTCAACTATCGGATACCATGTTGGTGCAGGAACCATTCGTCTACATCCCTGAAGAAACGATCCGAGAGGCGCTCAAAGTTATTCTTGGTACCGGCATTCACTGATACTTCCACAATTCTACTTTATGCCATTGCAACTTTCACCACCTGACATCTCTAACTCTTCTCCTGTTTCAATCTATTCAGATGTAAGAAACCAGCCGGTGCTCATCCACTGCAAGAGAGGCAAGGTAAGCCTCTTGCATTCCAGTTCAGCATTTTCCTTCCACGATACTACGCGGCGAGTGTTTTCTTTCAGCACCGGACTGGCTGCGTCGTCGGATGCCTGAGGAAGCTGCCAGGGCCGGCCCTGATTTTTTGGAGGCCTAGGGCGAAACTACAATCCGAGGCCCTTTATACATACAATTGATAGTGCTAAATGTAAATACATATATATAAACACTTAACTACAGATGCAATAGCAATATTCATATGAAAGAATTCATAAATATTAAATTACCTTAAAAATTCTTATATTAAATTACATTAAAAATTCCTTCTAACATTCCTCGATGCGAAGTCATTGATGCTGGTATCAATATCGATCTCATCCAACAATCGCTTCTCAATGCATAATGTTGCCAAACCATTTAACCTCTATTGAGACATTGTAGATCTCAAATAGTTCTTCAACAATTTTAGTTTTGAGAAGCTTCTTTCAGCTGATGCCACAGTCACAGGCATAGTAAACAAGATCCGATAAGCAATGGAAGCATTAAGATAACAATCAGCCTTTGTAACAAACTCAAAAATCTCCATAGCTGTCATTGGTGTATCCGGCAAAGTGAATTGTAGAACACTCAACTCGAAAATTAGATCATTTAAATCAATGTCAGATGAACCATTTAGAGAGAAAACTGCTACTAGTGTTGTGCAACACACTTTTAGCTCAGGACCATCCAATGCCTTCAAGTTTGCTAAACTCATTAAAAATCCAAATAATTCTCTGAATGATTCCAATTCTTGAAATCTATCTCCAATGAACAGACTGCCATATCAATTATAACCGCGAAGTAACTAACTTTAAATTCCTTCTCACCTTCCAAGAGTGCTTCCTCACTATTATTTTCATCAAAATGCTTCTTTCTACATCTCAACACAAGCTAAGAAATTGCCATTTTGGTCATTATAAAGCTGCTCGTTAGATCCTCTAAAAGTCAAATTACGTCTACCAAGGAATTTTACAATGGCAACTATTCTCATCAGTACTTGCCTTATGTGCTCTTTCTCCTTGGAGATTTGCTGTTGTAACTCTTTATCAATTGTCTCTTGTTCGTCTAATCTAGTTCTCAATTCATTCCATGAGTTCATATTGGTAATATGCTCAACAGTAATTTCATGTTCCTTCAGGCTCTCATTGATATGTTTTCAATCTCTATACCCATCATTCCCCAATGAACTCTTGTACTTTTTAGAATTAAAAAGCTTACAACAAAAGCAAAATACTTTAAAGTGTTTGGAATAAACTAGCCATTTCCTGTCACGTAGCTCTCCATTACTCATTTTTCTATGATAATGAGAATATGCAAAATGCCTTAAATTATCGTCGAAAGGGAATACAATATTATCCTCTCTTATAGGCCCCTTTTCAACTAATATATCCCTTGCTTTGTTATCAAGATTATCCCAATCTCTTGGATCATAAATATCCATGTGACACAATGGTTCCTCATCAAGACTACTATTTTTTTGTAGGATTTGAATTAAATACGTGCTCATCAATACTCACATTGTTTTCTTCCATGTTAATGCCAACATTGTCATCGGGAGGACCTTCATCTTCTGGAATAATCTGTGTTGGTTCCTTGCAGACAACTATCGTCAACTCGTTTGGATCTCTTAAAGTGTTTGGATTATTCTTTAAAAACTTATGCATAGACCCCCTATGTAATTGTATGAACTCATCTATTTGTGCTTTCTTTTTCCTTTTTTCACTGACGGAAGCATACTTTTTTGATGACACGATGCTGTTAAGATTTAGAGAAACAATTAGCTAAAAAAAGTAACTCATCTACTCGCATTGCTGGCTCAGTGTGGGCGTGTGGCTCATCGCCGATCGTCAATTCGTCGTCGCTCGTCTGGGTCGGGCGGAGTCGCGGAGATCGCAGCGCGTGCGTCGCGTGGCATCGAGTCCAGCGTCTCGCGGTCTCGCCTCGCGCCGTGGCGCAGGCGCGCCCTCGCGTCTCACGTCGCCGGTCGCCGCCGCCGCCGCCGCGCGTGTCGCGTCCGCCCGCCGGTCCGCATGACCGCAGACCGCGTCGCTGCCGCGGAAGAGGAGTCGAGTCGCGTGTCGGCGTGTGCGTGTGGCTTCTCGTGGACGCTAGTTCTTTCTTTCTATTTTTTTAATATGGACACCATCCTTCTCGTGGACGCCAGGACTTGCAGGCCGGCAACGTTCAGTACTCGGCCAAATACTAATATACCTGGTGTTTACAAACTTGGGGTGGGGCCCTACCTAACTGGGGGGCCAGGGCGGCCGCCCCGCTTGTCCGCATCCAGGGCCGGGCCTGGAAGCTGCAGAAGTGGTGCCTGTCTTCAGTGTTCGATGAGTACCTGCACTTCGCGGCGGCGAAGGCGAGGAGCGCTGACCAGAGGTTCATGGAGCTGTTCGACGCGTCGAGCTTGATGCACCTGACGGCCTCACAGTATTGAGCACTGACCAAAGCCAGTGGTTTCCAAGCGGTCCCGATCCTGCAACCATGCTGCATCAAGCGACAAGCTGTTTTCCCCTGTTGTTTCCGAAGCAACTCGGCAGAGAATAATGCTGGAACCATGAGTGTCTCCGGTGAGAATCGATAGGCAATGGCCTTAGGTTTTGTTGTGTGAGTGCTGTGGTTGCTTCGTGTTCGACTGATTTCAGATTCTGAACTGGTGATTTCTATAATGAACACTGGGAGTGGGAGTAGCACGACCTGCGTTACCCTTGAACGTTGTACACTAAAGCGGTCAAGAAGGGCGCGCTGCCGAGCAAGGATCACGACCGCCGTCTCTTCGACCTCTTCAAGAACATCTGGCCTTCGGTTACCAAGGCGGTGCCTACCAAGGCGGCGGCTAACAGTGGTGCTGGGAGGGAGCCTGACGAGATGTGTGAGCTGTACCCATACCTTGCGGAGGAGGTGAAAGCGCTTCAGAAGGCACACCCGGGCTTGTTCAAGCGGGAGTTCACGATGATCGACGATAGCAAGGCCCGTGCACTGGACGAGAAGATCAAGAAGCAGAGGCATGCACAGATGAAACTGCATCTGCGCCGCCACGACCTGACCAAGGAAGTGACCAAGATGCTCATGAGTGACGGGGTGGACTAGTCTGAGCAGTATCTAGGCATTCTACTTTATGGCATTCAAATGCATTGATGCTCGATTACCAGCAAATTTTGTATCCTCTACTGAAGTGCGGTAGCTGAATCTCGACTTTGTTATCTAGCTGGTGTTGAGTTTTTTGTTGTTCATGGTGATCGAGACTTGTTGCAGTGTCAGTGTTAAGTCAGGAAGTGCCTGGATGATGTTCAGTTATTCTCTTTTGTTGTTGGTTCTGAACTAGGCAGGATAACTTTTGTAGTCTAAATTTGTCAGTCTGAGCTCTAGTAATGTGGAAATACTATGTTATTGTAGTAATATGGAAATACTATGTTATTCGGAACCCTGACTCCCCGAGGACTTCACCACACCCCCGTCTGTGATGCCATTTCTTGATGTTGGCTAGCGTTATATGAGATCAATTTATCATTTTCATAGGAACTCCAGAGTTCACAAATTTTCTATTATCAAATGCAGCCAACAGGCAATTTGGTGGGAAAACATTCAGACAGTTTCGATGAACATCCCGTGCAACACAATATTTCAGAGACTGACTTCTAACATGTCTTTTACAGTGATGGCTTTTTCTTTGCTGTCAAGGAAGTATCATTAATGGACCAAGGACTCAATGCAAAACAACGCAGTCTGTAGCTTGAACATGTGAGTTAGGGCAGTCCCAACAGCGTATTGATGATGGTTTCTATCCTCATTAAATAACTTGTCACGTAGACAAAACGCTGACATAGCAACATAATTAATGAAGAAAGAGAGCAAAAATCATAGAAATGGTTTCCTCATGAAGAAATCAGGTCTTCTCTTGACCCAATGCACCAAGAAACCATGAAATCGTCGTTGGGGAGAAACCACCAGTTTCTAGGGGGCTCGTGTCGCACTCCCATTGGAGGAAGAAGATAGAGTTGGGAGAGAAAAGAGAAAATAATTATTACTCATAGAAACCATGGGTTGAAAAGCAGTACTTTTTTATGCGGTATCCTATGTTATAGAAACTACTAGTTTCTTTTATTGGGACTGCCCTTGTGAATTATGCATGCTTGAGAGTTATGCTGATTACGCTGTATCAAACATGTTTCTCAATCATCCAATTATTTTTCTTGACTTCCACTGATAATAGGTAATTATTTTGTTTCACTGTTTCAGGAGATATCTCTCTTGAGTCGTTTGGAGCATGAAAATATAGTTCAGTATTTTGGAACAGATAAGGTACTAAACTCATTTCTATAGTCATGAAATTCATTTCCAGAATAAAACTATGATAAGCATACATTTATTTTCTATAATAAAATTTGCTCTATGTGGTGATTGCTTTTAATTTGTTGTGCTCTGTTTTGTGCTCCCCTTTTGTTCATATTACATGCTATCTTCAAGTATATGGCAGCTGTCCATCATGAACGTTTTTTTAATGTTAAATTTGTGGGACGAATTCTTTGCAGGAAGGTGGGAAACTATATATTTTTCTTGAAGCTAGGCTAGGGTTCGCCGAACGCCGGTTCAGGGAGACAACGCAGAGTCGCGTGCGGCTTCCCTCCCGACTCCCGTGACTATGAGTGAGCGTGGGGGAGAGGTGTTGGGAGCAGGTGTTGTTGGGCCTTTGGGTGAGAATATGGGCCCCTGGACCTCGTTGAGCCTTCGGGGGAGGAAAACGAGTAGAAAGATGTTATTTGGGGCTGATTTGTTGTTTACTCCGGCTATGATAGCGAAACGACGTGCTAATGACGCCGAGTTAGCCGTTGAAGCAACCGCGGAAGGAAACTCCTGTGAACTCGCGCGTGTAAACCTAAACACCTTCTGTCACAAAAGTTTGTTTGGACGTGGATTCGTTGTTGCTTTCCTTGTATCTTTCTTTTACCGTTGCTTTGGGCATGTTCGCTTGAACTTATCAGTCGGCTTATCAGCTAGAATCTATAGTATTTTTCTCTCACAACAAAATAGCTTCAGCTGGCTTTAATACCAGCGGAACAGGCCAAATCTCCTTTTTTTTTTTAAAAAAACAGTGAAGAAATATTTTAATCCTTGACAATCTTAAACTGATGAAGTGAAAGGTTGTACATACCACGTTGTTTCCTTGTAACGGAAGTGCTTGCATCTAGACGTTCGGACGGACGCGCGGTTCCCGTTCGCTGATTTTTTTCTCGCCTCGCACTGCACCCCGTCTTGTTGCAACGCCCGCACATTCGGACGACTCACCTCGCACACGCCGCCCACCCTATCCATCTCGATTCGAGGCCGTTTGGCCCACCCTGCACGCGCACCATGCCCCTGTCGTGCCCCGATCGCCGGCCCCAGCATGCCCCTTCCATAGGACACCGGCGCCACAGGCCCCGTCCGTCGGCCCTTAGCTCGTTGCGCCCCATTCCCCGGAGCCCGTGCCGTGACACCATCACTCCCCGCGCCCTCTGAGCAACATGAAACACGTACAACATATGCAACATAAGTATAAAAACAGATGAGCACATATGTGTGAAACATATGCAGTATCCAGATAAAACATTTGCAACTTGCAATATGAAAACACTTACTGCCACATAAGACTAAAACAGTTGAAATATTTGGAACATATTGTTGCAACTTATGTGTGAAACATATACAACATCCAGATCAGAACGCTTGCAACAAACGTCTGGAATAAATGAAACATTTTGAACAAACCTCTGAAACACTTGCAACATGTCATTGAAATACTTGCAGCATATGCAACATGTACAACATCCCCAATCTACTTTTGTAACATCAATATAAAACAATTGCAACATAACTCCGAAACGTCTGAAACATACGCTTGCAACATGCGATTTCATCGCAACATCTCCTTGCTGAGGTCGCGCGTCGCGGCGACCATGACCTTCTGGTGGGGAATGGCGACGTCAACAGTACCTCGCCAGCACCCCAGCAGCATCTAGGCACGCGCAAGACAGGGCACGGCGGGGGATGGAGCGCAGCGTGGCGACGAAGGGGGCGTAGCACGGGATGGGGGTGCGGCACTAGTTGGGGGAGCTGCGTGGCGCGGGATGGGGTGCGCGGCGGGGAAGACAGTAGTAGCAAGCGCACGGCGCAGCAGCACGCGATAGGCGAACAAGGGAGTGGGAGATATTTTTGAGCGAGAGAGATTGGGAGACAGAGAGGAAGCAGGCCTGTTGGGCTGGTAGCTCGTAGGCCTGGAAAATGGTGTACTGACGGATAGACGCTCGCTCGTGAGCATTACCGTTCCTGTAAACATACAACTTGCATTGATGAAGTTTAGAGGGTGAATTTGAAACTTCAAGCTTTTCCCAAGTCACATCAGAATACACAGAAGTTTGAGAGTCAGTTTGCTCTGCAACCCCTAGTACTTGTAAATTGGGCTGACCTCACCAGCACACTACTTTGGTGGGCCTTGTTAACGATTTTCTGGCCCGCACACGTTTCACATCAAACGGACAGTCCACGCAAGGCATCACATCGCAGGCCAGGAGGCCGTCTAGCTCCTTGGTAGGGAGGGATTCTGAGCTGATCTTGGACAGGAGTTCCATTTACGGATCGAAGTGTAGCTCCACTGGAATTACGATCTCTCGTTTCCGGCCTTGCACATGGTGATGAGACAAGATACGTAAATCAACTCACACCCTCTCGATGATATTAATCATCTGGCTAGTTTGGACACAAAGGAACGATAGGATTTTCTCGAGACAGGAAAAGAACGTGGACAGACATTTTTGTGGACCTCCAGGACTCGATTACCCTCTGCAGCAGTGCAGGGGCCAGATGCCTGATCCCCCGACTAGTTGTAAATTTTCCTAGCAAATAATCACTTAAGTTTCTTTTCCCAGCTTATTAACGGTCTGTTAAGCTTGGTTATATCGCTATGCTACTTTTGCGCATGTAAATATGTAATCCAACTCCTTAATAACATAAGCCAGACTATGTATGGATCTTTTTTTTTTTTTTGAAAAAAAAACGATGGCCTCCTATGCCTTAGCTTGGTGACATGAGTACATGACATCTCTCTGGAATTAAGGCCATGCTAGTATGCATGCGTGCTTTCTGATCGCTGTGCTGAGTAGGCTGTCATATACGTACACACGTAAATTAGCAGCCCGGTTTCAGCAACGCGTCCTGATTGGCCCGATGCGCCATTACCATTAGGCATTAGCTAGCGCCTACGGCCCACTAGCTCCTCTCAGTCCCAAGGCACCCGCAATGGTATGAGCTAGTTAGCAGCTCTAAGTCAACTTTTCTAATAATGCTAATTTTTAGCATATATCTTATAGTATATGGATAGCGCCGAGCCTTGCGTCCTCCGCCCCGCCCAAGGCCTGTGCGTGCTGCGTGGCTAGGTGCCGCGGCTGAGCCCGAGCCACCCCGCCGCTGCCACCGGTGCCGCCCCTTTCCCGACAGAAAAGCCCAAGGTGAGCCCCTTCCTCTCTTGCTTTTTCCTGTTGAAGCTCCGTGAAGGAAGACGAGGCAAGGTAGAAGATGATGTACTTACAGTTCTGCCACTTAACGTAAGTGCACGTCGTTTGTTTGTTTTAACTTCGGTGATCTATATGTTAGTCCTCAAACTTGTGGAGGTGTCAATCCGGAACTCTGTTTGGGTCTCATATTCATCCAAACGGATATAGATTTGTACCCGCCTCCATACCCATTAGGATGAATATGAGACCTCAAACAGAGCTTAAAGACCGAAATGACACACTCCTACAAGTTCGAAGACCGATCATGAACTTTACTCTTAAAATATTAATTAAAAAAGATTAAAAATAAAAATCCCTGCACAGCGGAAGCTAGCTGCGGCCGGGAGCATTCCACGTGCAGCCGCGAGCGGCGAGCCGAGCCCCCCTGGAGGCTGGAACAGCGAGTGTACTTCCGTATTCCGTCCCTCAACCTGTTCGCTTGTCGTTTCTATACCTTATAAGTCGGCCGATACTATTTTATTGTGAGAGAAAAACACTATATCATAACTGATAAGCATAGCTGATACGATAAGCGTGTGTGTCAAAGGCCAGGGACGCTCGGCTCACAATACAGTGGGCAGGCAGATCGATGCGCAGTACAGTAAAGTGCAGCGAACCGCAGGTCCGCATGCTGCTTCCATCGCCGTCCGTAGCAAGTGCTAACGGTTTGCCAGGGTTGACCCGGACGGAACAGAGAGGCATTGGCGTCATGCATGCTGCCATGTGATCGGGACACCGGCGTCCTAGTCATTTCCGAAAACCTGCGTCGTCTGAGCCCCGGAGACGACGACGAGAGGCAGTTTCAGGCCCGTTACCTGTGTTTTTCTTTGAGCCATTATTTCACTTGCCGATAGGAAAACACCGTGGTTCAGTTCCTGACGCGCCCATGGCATTGGCACAAAAACCACGGCAGCGTCGCCAGCTGCTCGGCGAGCTCGTGTCAGCTGACCGTTCTGCCGTGTCGTTTCCGTCCGCGCCACGCGCGCTCTCGGCCTGCCGGTCTCCACCTCCAAACTGGGACGACGACGAGTCCCCTGACGGCCTGACCCCTCTGCTGCCTAGCTCCTGGCGCTGCTCGTCATCTTCCTTTTCCCATCTGCAGATGCGCTTTTGCCGTGACCGTTTGCGCATGCAGGGATCATGGATTCATGGCACTGTACCACGTCACGTAAGAGCTAGCAGTTGGGAACGAACAAGGGGGACACAGGGTATCTGTGAGATAGTGAGTCATAGTCGTATGAATGCAGTGTTTTTTGCCGCTAAGCACCCACGCACATTGTACATCTCCCACTGGGTGCACTGTATGTTCATGCTGAATGCAAACCTGGGCCAGTTTGGATGCCAAAATTTTTGGCAAAACGCTACTATAGTGTTTTCGTTGTTATTTGACAATTAGTGTCCAATCATAGTCTAATTAGGCTTAAAAGATTCGTCTCATGGATTTCGTTTAAACTGTGTAATTAGTTTTATTTTTTATTTATATTTAATGCTTCATGCATGCGTCAAAGATTCGATGTGACGGAGAATCTTAAAAAATTTGGTATTTTTTGGTGCAACTAAACAGGGCCCTGGCAAATTCTTTTGGATCTGATAGCAAATCAACATGGAAGGTCCTGAGAAAAACTACAACTGTTGTGTAGTATCCAATATCCATCTAGTCACAGAGTGATGTGTTTGTGGACAGCGGCGGAGCGTGACCCAATATCAAGGAGGGGCTAATCCGCTAGCTTACTACTCTATGCGGCCAGTATTTTATAGAGTTGCAGACTAGTATGACTTTGCACCAGAGAACTGAGTACAAGAAGCTAGCTAGAGTAGGCAACATAACAAAATAGGTCCCGGCGTGACAGGCTTCATCTGCTGATAGGTTAGGGAGCTAGCTGATCCTTCATAATCTGTCGCAGGCAAGCAGGGGCAGGAGCCCAGTTTCGCCACCACTGAGCTCCACCCTATTTATGGAGCCTTAGGTTATCTTCAACAACAACATTTAAAATACAAGATATATTCGTTCTTTGGGTAGCGCTACAGGAAAAATATTTAATACATATTCGGCATCTTCTTCAACAACAAGACCCAAAAGAGAATTCTTTCTGCAAATGGGTTTTCAGAGAGAGGATGCCCATATTTGGGTTGTGCCTCTCAGGCAACCCAAAATAGATCTCCCGTATAGGTACTTTGTTGGAGGCTGATTTTGGATCTCTTGTTACCTATTTTGGGTTTGGGTGCCCATTGAAAGCATCTAGGTCCCTAGTTGGGTTTCGGTGATTAATGATAATACAAGATTACTATGACTAACGTGTGTTTTACAGAGGCAATTAAGTTATGTCATGATAATGGAGATCGATTAGGCAATCATGGTGGTCATGCCCCTACGATGGAAATCGTTTCGGTTTTCAAAGGATGGACGACAAGGTTGAGGATGGACTAGTTCTAAGTGTCGATTGAAGTTGGAGAGACACTTAGAGTAGTTTATGACTTTGTTTTTTCCTTTAGCCGTATTATTAAGGGGGGTATGGACGGGTAGCTTGACCTTGATGAGTCTAGTGAGTTAGGTGTGGTGCACACTTGTTAAAACTAGCACTAGGTAGCTCCAAAATATGCCTAAGATCCAATGGAGCAAACTTCATTCACACATGATCGAGAGTTGAAAGTGAATGGAGGGTCAAATACTGACCGGACGCTGGCTCTAGTTTGACCGGATGCTGGCTCAAGGTCCGGTCAGTTCATTTGACCGAGGTGTAATTGTTCGGTGCGACCGGACGCTGGAAGGTCATGTGACCGGACGCTGAGGTCCAGCGTCCGGTCGTTTACAGTAAGGTTCCAAAGAGGGAAAATCGTGACCAGACGCGTCCGGTCACACTGTAATCACTAGTTTTCAGGGAGAACTGACCGGAGCATCTGGTCAACCCATAGAGGCACATAACGGTTCGTTTTTCAGCCCATGTTATAAATAGAAGCTCCACTCGTGTGTGGGGTGACTTCTGCTCATTCCAACAGCTGAAACACACCTTAGAGAGTGCCAAGAAGAGCAAGATCCTAGCGAGGTGATTGAGATTTGAGAATCCCAAAGAGAGCCCTGATTAGTGAGATCAAGAGTAGCAAAGTGTGCATCCATCTTTCTCCCTAGGCTTGTCGTGGTCAAGTGAGAGTTCGTGCTTGTTACTCTTGGTGATCGCCATCACCTAGACAGCTTGGTGGTGGTTGGAGAGCTTGGTGATCATCCGGAGAGCTTGTGGATGACCCAACTCAAGTTGTAAGCGGTTGTGGGTGATTCACCGCGACGGAGTGTCGAAGAATCAACCCGTAGAGAGCACTTGATCCTTACGTGGATCAAGGAGGAGCTACACCTTTGCGCGGGTGCTCCAACGAGGACTAGTGGGGAGTGGCGACTCTCCGATACCTCGGCAAAACATCGCCGTGTTCCTCCTTCTCTATTTACTTTGAGTATTTACTTTGAGTAATTACTTTGAGCATTTACATTGAGCAATTCAATTCTTGTCTTTATAATTTATAGAATTGCCATGCTAGAGTAGGATTGAAACTTAGGTTGCAAGTCTTTTGTGCGGTAGAACAACTAGAAATATTTTTTAGACATAAGGGGTTAATTGGGCTAACCGTAGGATTTAATTATTGCAAAGAAATTTAGAATTAGCCCAATTCACGCCTCTCTTGGGCATTTTGATCCTTTCAATTGGTATCGGAGCCTCGTGCTCACATATTTAGGCTTAACCGCCTAGTGAAAGATGTCTCACGGGGATGGACCACCTCTTATCTTTGAGGGGGACGATTTTCCTATTAGAAAATTCGTATGGAGGCGTATCTAGAAGCTCTAGACGTTGGAATACTTATAGCCGCCTCACAAGGTTTCCCAAAACCTCAGGAGGCCGCACAACCACAAGGCGATGAGTTGAACTATGAAAAATGAAATACAATGGCTAGAAACACCATATTTAGAGGCCTTTGTAAAGATGTGTTCAACCGGGTGAGAAACCACAAAGACGCCCATGCACTATGGTTGGATGTTTGTGCGCTCCATGAGGGAACAAAGAGTGAGCGTGAGGAACGCTATCATCTTGTCATAAAAAAGCTCAACTCTTTTGAAATGCTTCCTAAAGAATGTGCTAATGAAATGTATTCATGTTTGAATGTTCTTGTAGAGGAAGTCAATGGACTTGGACTCACTCAAATGCAACCATCCGATGTTGTAAGAAAAATTTTGAGTGTCCTTCCCATTGATAAATATGGGCATATTGTGACCGTGCTACATCAAGGTGATCTTTCCACCGCTACACCAACACAAATCTTGGAAAAGATCAATGCTCATGAGATGTACATGCACATCACACCTTAAGATGGCTCATCCTCTACAAAGAAGAAAGAAAAAGACTTAGCATTTAAAGCTAGCCAAGAGAAGGGCAAAGCAAGGCTTGAGTATGAGAGCTCAAGTGATGATGAAGATGATGATGAAAGCCTTGCCCTCATGGTGAAGAAGACCACCAAGATGTTAAAGAAGCTCAACAAGATTGGCATCAAGTTTGATGGCAAGAAGAAGAAGTTCTTCACTAGCTCAAGAAGAAAGCCAATCTCCGAGATGGATTGCTACAATTGTGGCGAACTTGGTCATGTAGCTCACTAATGCACAAAGCCCAAGAAAGATAAGTTCAAAAACAAGAACAAGGGCAAGAAAGATGACTCAAGCAATGAAGATAAAGATGAGAAGAAAAAGAACAGGCCATACAAAAAAAGAGATGGCAAGAAGGACTTCCACAAGAAGAAGAAGAGTGGAAAGGCTTACATCGTCGGTGATTGGCTCATGGACATTGATTCATCTAGTGGATCATCCGATGATGAAAGTGACGACGAGAAGGTGACCGCTATTGTTATTGACTCTTCATCATCTTCGCCGCCACCACCGCCATCATCCTCTACACACCTATGTCTTATGGCCAAAGGTGAACGAAAGGTATCATATGATGATATGATCATACTCATAATGATGATAGTGATAGTGATAGCGATGATGATGAATATGAATCACCTTCTTATGATGATCTTGCTAAATTGCTAAACAAATACACTAAGATCATTATAAAGACTAGAGCTAAAAATGAAAAGCTTGAGATAAAGAATGATTCTCTTTTAGCTAAATGTGATGTAGCGGAAAAGGCTAATGTTGAGCTTAGAGAAGCAAACGATGCTATGTCATCTAAACTCAAGGAGCTCAAATCTTCCAAAAAAGAGCTTAAAGATAAACATGATAAACTTGAGTGGGTGCATAATGAGCTCATCACTAGCCACAACAAGCTAAAAGAAGATTATACCACTCTTAAGATTAATCATGATAGCCTTGTCATTGCCCAAGAATTTTTACCCAATGAGCCACATGATGCTACTAACCATGTTGTTAAGATTGATATAGCTACATCATGTGATGACTTAATTGATGAGAGCATTGAGCAAGGATCTAGTGGCAAAGGCAAACAAGTGGTTGAGTGCAATGATTATGATGAATATGTCAAGCTCAAGCTAGAGAATGAAAAGCTTAAGAAAGAGTTTGAAGTGTTCAAGACCCACAACACCATTATGCTTGAAACACTTGATCATGATGGTGACTTGGTCTTTGAAAATGAGAAGCTAAAAGAAGAAAACAAGAGGCTCAAGGAAGAGAAAAATGATAATGCACTCAAGGAAGAAAACAAGAAGCTCAAGTTGGAAAAAGAGCATCTTTAAATTGGATTGAGCAAGTTCACAAGAGGCAAGCATCTTAAAAGTGAGCTATTGATGAACACCGTCATGAAGATGGATAGAAGTAGCATTGGATATGTGGCAAATATAGAGAAAAAGAAGGCTCAAGCTCAACAACAACAATCAAAGCCAAAGCCAAAGCCAAAGAGATGTTTTGAGTGTGGACAAGAAGGCCATTTTGCTCATGAGTGTCAAACTCCACCACCTCAACCCTTGCCCAAGCATGCTAGACCTTTTGCCTTCAATGCTCACTACATGCTTAGAAAGGATTCTAGTGGGAAAGTAAAAGTGATATTCTTAGGACCTCCCAACAAGAATAGGCTTAATAAAATTTGGGTTGCTAAGTCACTTGTTGAGAAGGTGAAGGGCCCTCAACAAGTTTGGATTCCTAAAGCTTGATCTCTTGTGTGTAGGTGAACTATAAGATCGGTGGAAGTCATTGGGTTATTGATAGTGGTTGCACACAACATATGACAAGTGATCCTCGTATGTTCACCTCACTAGATGAAGAAGTAGATGGACAAGAAAGAATCACATTTGGGGATAATTCAAAGGGCAAGGTTAAAGGATTGGGCAAAGTGGCAATATCAAATGATCATTCTATCTCAAATGTGTTGTATGTTGCTTCATTGAGTTTCAACTTGCTATCCGTTGGACAATTGTGTGATCTTGGTTTCCAATGCTTGTTTATCGAGAAGGAAGTTGTTGTGTCTAAGAAGGATGATGATCAAGTGATATTCAAAGGATTTAGATACAACAACCTATATCTAGTGGACTTCACCTCCAAAGATGCAAACTTGAAGACTTGTCTATTCACCAAAACAACATTTAGGTGGCTATGGCATAAAAGACTTGCTCATGTCGGGATGAGCTCACTCAAGAAGCTAATGAAGAATGATTTGGTGAGATGGTTGAAGGATGTGAAGTTTGAGAAGGACAAGCTTTGTAGTGCATGTCAAGCCGGCAAGCAAGATGTAAATACTCATCCAACCAAAGCTTTCATGTCAGCCACAAGAGTGCTAGAACTCCTTCACATGGACTTATTTAGACCAACAACATACAAGAGTTTGGGAGGAAATTTTTATTGTTTTGTGATTGTTGATGACTATTCAAGGTATACATGGGTATTCTTTCTTCATGACAAATCTGAAGTTGCATCTTGCTTCAAAAAGTTTGCCAAGAGAGCCCAAAATGAATTTGAAGTGAAGCTCAAGAAGATAAAAAGTGACAATGGCAAAGAATTTGACAACACAAACATAGAAGCCTATTATGATAAAGTTGGAATCAAACATGAAGTCTCTGTAACATACACTCCTCAACAAAATGGTGTAGTTGAGAGAAAGAACCGGACATTGATCACTCTTGCAAGAACTATGCTTGATGAGTACAACACCCCCGAAGCTCTATGGGCGGAAGCAATCAACACCGCATGCTATGCATCAAACCGCCTATTCCTTCAAAAGTTCCTTGGCAAGACACCTTATGAGTTACTCAATGGGAAGAAGCCGGACGTCTCCTTCTTTAGGGTGTTTGGTTGCAAATGCTACATCTACAAGAAGCGACAACATCAAGGGAAGTTTCAAAGACGTTGTGATATTGGTTTTTATGTTGGTTACTCATCAAAGTCCAAAGCATATAGAGTATTTAATCATGCCACCGGCTTGGTTGAAGAAACATATGATGTGGAATTTGATGAATCTAACGGCTCCCAAGGAGCACATGAGAATCTTGATGATGTAGGTGATGAACCATTGAGGGAGGCTATGAAGAACATTCCAGTTGGAGACATCAAGCCTAAAGATGATGAAGATGATGTACAAGTGATTGATCCATCCTCTTCATCAAGTGTGCCACAAGATGGTGAAAAAGATGGGAGAGTAGAAAATGAAGATACTCATGTCTCTCATGATCAAATGGTGGCACAAGCACAAGATATTGATGCTCCACAACCTCCTTCTCAAGTGGTCAATAGAAGAAATATACTACAAGATCATCCACAAGATCTTATTATAGGGAGTCCATCAAAGGATGTAATGACTCATTCACAAAAACTTACTTCATTTATTGCTCATCACTCTTTTGTCTCTTGCTTTGAGCCTACCAAGGTAGAAGAAGCTCTTCAAGATCCGGATTGGATCAATGCCATGCATGAAAAGTTGAACAACTTCACCCGCAATGAAGTTTAGACTCTTGAAGAGCGACCAAAAGGTGCAAGAGTCATTAGAACAAAGTGGGTGTTCCGCAACAAGCAAGATGATCAAGGTGTTGTTGTGAGGAATAAGGCAAGACTAGTTGCAAAGGGGTTCTCTCAAGTTGAAGGTTTGGATTTTGGAGGGACCTTTGCACCGGTTGCAATACTAGAAGCCATTCGTATCCTCCTTGCATATGCATCACATCATGAAATGAAACTATATCAAATGGATGTGAAAAGTGCATTTTTAAATAGCTTTATTAATGAACTAGTCTATGTTGATCAACCTCTCGGGTTTGAAGACCCTAGATATCATAATCATGTTTATAGGTTGTCCAAGGCGTTATATGGGCTTAAGGAAGCCCCAAGAGCTTGGTATGAGCGCCTTCGGGACTTCCTTATTGAGAAGGGCTTCACCATTGGGAAGCTCGACACCACACTATTCACCAAGAAGCTTGATGGGCATATCTTCATTTGTCAAGTGTATGTTGATGATATCATCTTTGGATCATCAAATGAAGATTTTTGCAAAGAATTTGGTGAATTGATGTCGAAGGAGTTCGAGATGTCCATGATTGGTGAGCTTACATTCTTTCTTGATTTTCAAGTTAAGCAAATGAGAGAAGGGATCTTCATCTCTCAAGAGAAATATATAAAAAATCTTCTCAAGAGATTCAAGATGGATGAATGTAAGTCAATCAAGACACTAATGCCAATCAATGGATATCTTGACCTAGATGAGGGAGGTAGCAAGGTTGATCAAACTCTCTACCGCTCTATGATTGGTAGCTTATTATATTTAACCGCATCTAGGCCCGACATTATGTTTAGTGTGTGTATGTGTGATAGATTTCAAGCTAAGCCTAAGGAATCACATTTAATTGCTGTAAAAAGAATTCTTAGGTATCTTAAACACACACCAAGCATTGGCCTTTGGTATCCCAAAGGAGCTAGATTTGAATTAATTGGCTATTTCGATTCAGATTATGCTGGATGCAAAGTTGATAGAAAAAACACATCCGGAGGATGCCATTTGCTTGGTAGATCACTTGTGTCTTGGTCCTCCAAGAAACAAAATAGTGTGGCTTTGTCCACCACCGAAACGGAATACATTGCCGCGGGTGCTTGTTGTGCACAAATACTTGATATGAAACAAAACTTTGCTAGACTATGGTGTAGTTCTAGAGAAAGTACCTCTTTTGTGCGACAATAAAAGTGCGGTAAAGCTTGCAAATAATCCGGTTCAACACTCTCGCACCAAGCACATAGATATCCGCCATCACTTTCTTAGAGATCATGTTGCTAAAAATAATATATCATTAGAAGGTGTAAGGACCGAGGATCAATTGGCGGATATCTTCACTAAACCGCTAGATGAGGCAACATTTTGTAGATTGCGAAATGAGTTCAATGTGCTTGATTTTAGTAACTTCACTAAAAGATGAGCTTGTGTTGTCCCTTGCATTGCATTGTAATATACAACATGTTTAAATTTTTGGCAATGCATATAGGGCTTGTCTAACATGGTTAAGATAACCACCGAAAAGCGTGTGAAGAAGCTTAACCTTGAATCAAACTTGACAAGCAACTAGATTTACTTTCAAGTATTGCTTATGCATGAATGTTGTTTTGTCGTTTATCTTAATTTGCCCTCTTATTTGTCTATTTTCTTAAAAAGAATTATAGCCTAAGGCAAAATATTTTGAAAAACATGAGGGTTTGAGAGAGGTCACTCACATTAGTCCCAATTGGTGTTTATTTGGATCTTATTTGAGTTGGGACTTGATTGGGAACAGGCAACACGAAGGATATTGAAGACTTGCTGGAAAAAGAGTGACCGGATGCTGCATCAGACTCTGATGTCCAGCGTTCGGTCAGTTCACAGGAGGTGAACTTGCTGCGAAGGAGTGACCGGACGCTAAAACAGTGTTTTCCCAGCGTCCGGTCAGGAGGAGCTTCAGTGTCCGGTCGATCATGAAGACATCAAGGCTAGGTGACCGGACTCTGGCTGCGTCCGGTCGGTGTCCACCGGACACGTCCGGTCATGATTCTAGAGGATTTGGACCTCTCTGGAATCGACCGGACGCTGGGTGGTTGCGTCCGGTCGCTACCACCGGAGCGTCCGGTCAGTAGAAAATGTGCGGCATCAGATCTCTTTTCCCGTTTCCTTCTCTGACTCGGGGGGGCACCTATCCACCGAGCAAGCTCGCCTCCAGCACCGACATCGCCGCCTCTAAAGTCTCGCCGAAGCCAAGGCCACCAGACAACCGCTACACCGCGCAAAGACAACCTCGCTTCGCGACACGCGCCGCCATGCGCCATGCTTCGCCGCTCGCCAGCTTTGCATCGCTTCCGCTCAGGCGCCACCGAAGCTTCTCCGCCCGCGCTTCATTGCCGTGCCCTAACGCCACCGTAGCTCCCCGCGCCGCAGCTACGCCCACGTCAAGCCGAGCTCGCCAAGGTCTAGTCCAGCGCTGCTGTGCTTCCACGCCGTCGAGCACATCCATTACGCCAGCACTGCCAATCCAGCGCTGGTAAGGCCCTGCCGTCGTGCCCTAGCAATCCTTTATCGCAATCTTGCCGCGACCTAGTTATTCATCACAGCATTAATCTAAATTGCATTCAAGGCCTTTGATTCACTACTCACCCTAACCCTAGTCGATTCGGTGGTTCCCCGCGTGTCGCTTTTCTTTTCATCGGATCGCGGGTTCGTCAGGTAGCAAGCAAGTCGTTTCAATTTCGTATCTAAATTGCTTGCTTCCTAGGGTTTCGCATCTATTAGGTATATTGTATTTATTTGTATATCCTTCTATTCCATCGCGCAGCGAGTCGTTAGATGGCTTGCACGAAGAATGTCAGAGGTGGTCTAGGTGATGAGGATCGGAGGCCCTCGCCTCGCTAGCCCGCAGATCCAAAAGGCAAGGCAACAAAGAAAATTGCATCAAAGAAGCAAAAGTATCCTAATGCAGAGACAGCCAGGGCAGCCACAGTTGCAGAGGCCGTAGAGCATGCCGAGCGAGGAGGTACTCACAGTGGTGTTGTCATTGCTGATCCACTTACACCAGAAGCGAGGGCTAGACTTGACCGTATTGAGCATCTTCATGGTGGTCCACCTGGGACAGCCATGATTGGAGGACAACAAGTTCTGTTAAAGGAGAGTCAGCCTCAGGGGGAGTCACAGCAGTAGCCCCAGCTAGCAGAGTCGACAAAGCCAACAGAGCAGACCTAGGAGGGTGAGCAGACTCAGGAGGGCCAGCAGGCTGAGGAGACAGAGCAGGCACCTTAGCCTCAGCTACGCCGCTTTGGTCGTACCCGTGTTCCAGTTACACCTAGGCCGGACACACAGCGGAGGGGTTCTCGTCTACCGCCTAGACCACAGGGTCCTCCTCCAGTGACCCATCTTGACTTAAGGGCCACCACGGCCAAGCAGGTGCAGCAGCTGAGGTTCATGGACTTTGAGGTGTGGTTTCCCCCGTGGAGGGATGAGAGAGCTTCAGAGGGCTTCTACACTCCACTGCTGGAGGACTTCTACAATGCCTATCTCAACAGTGGAGCAATTTTTAGATCTCAGAGAGTGTGTCACATTGACTCTATTGTTGCAGCAGCTGGAGAGCACATTTGACCCTACCTTGCATATCTACCGGGGCTGACATATTTTATTGGTCAGACAGGATTATATATTTCAGCTTGGGTTCGTCAGTTCTATGCTTCTCTCTTTATTGATCCGCACCATAACTTCATACACTTTGCATTCAGAGGTAGAGATTACCGGTTGACGAGTACTAGGGCCAGGGAGATACTCAGACTTCATGAGGTGTGCTATGGACAGATAGAGCCTCCTAGACGCCCTCATGGCGGTAATGTGCCCCCTACAGATCTTGTCTGTCACTGCTTCAAGGAGCCCTTTGGTGAAGGGTCGAGGAGAAACCCTAGTGATCTCACTCCCACTGCTCGTGTACTTGAGGCCATTATGAGGAGGACACTGCTACCAAGGATGGGGTATCGCGAGGGCTTGACTCGCATACAGTTGTGGCTGATCAACTCTCTGATGTAGCAGACAGTCTTTGATATTTAGGATCTTATTCTGTCAGAGATGGAGGACACTATAGCTGAGGGCTTTAGAGGACACATGCAGCTACCTTATGCTCACTGGATCACATGGCTTATCCATAGGGCAGTCATAGTGAGGCCGCCAGAGATGCTTGCTGAGTACAGTGGTGCCACCACAGAGTTTCCTGCCTATAACATAACACAGATGATCAGGCACAGTACACCTATAGCACCCAATCAGCCGTGTCGATGTCCTGAGGTGCCAGAGACTGTAGCCCAGCAGGATGATATTATCAGGGGCATAGCAGCTACTGAGGAGGAGGAGCTTGCTCAGCAGGAGGGTGTAGTCGTGAGTGACCCTAGTGACAGTTCTGATGATGACTACCAGCCCGTTCCTCGGATGCCTCCACAGCGACATGATCATGAGGCCGACAGCTCCAGCTCAGCGCCACCTGCCCTGCAGACAGACCCAACTTTACTTGCCATACTTGAGCGTATGAGGCAGGACCAGGCACATCAGGCATAGGAGACCGCCGCTACATTTGCTCAGTTCCAGGCTTGGCATGATGAGTTCTAGAGCCAGTAGCAGGCGATCCAGTAGCAGTAGCTTGCTATTCAGCAGCAGACTTAGGCTCTACAGCAGCAGCAGTAGGCCATGCACCAGCAACAAATACTCATGCAGCAGCAACTCCTTAGATTTATGCAGCATGTAGTGACAGCCATTGGGGCTCCACCGACACAGCCTCCGCCCCAGCTTGGTCCGGCAGCCACTACATCGATGACTCCAGCGTTACAGCCCAGTGGGCTTCAGAGTCAGGGACAGCCACCAGCACCGTTTGCTTCTCCTACCGAGCAGGTGTCCCAGTACTTTCCTTCGCCAGCGCTAGCCCCGTAGTTCACACATTTTCAGACGGGCTTCACACCGGCTAGGACGTCTTCGCTGCTAGTGCCAGAGACCACCGTGTCTAGGAGCCTTGGTGCTTCATTTAGTGAGTTGATAGGGATGTCCACTCCTCCATATCTACATGTCCTAGGTCCTTCTACAGTTGCACCTATTACCGGGACTACAGAGATGCTCCCTTCCTTAGTGGCATCATCAAAGCCTACTATAGCCATACCAGCTCAGTCTACAACAGCTCTAGTTCCTGATCCAACCCAGACTGCTACAGCATCACTTCCAGCTATAGAGGGCTAGACTACTCAGAGCTCAGGGTCAGATGATGATGGTGACCAGTTCCAGCTCGCTCCTCGTACCTCAGCGTCCGGCTCGTCCGCTGCAGCCCCGCCGACCGACCCTTAGGTTTTGGTGTTTGACGCCAAAGGGGGAGAGGGATCGAGTATGATAGATACAGGGGGAACGACGTATTTAGGGAGAGCTTAGTTATTATATTAGCTTATTTATTACATTTGGAGTTTTTATGTGTGATACACTATTATGCATTCATCGTGTGTTTACTTTCATGCCTTGAACTATATATATGTGATAGTGATATCTACGTGACCGTGATATATGACATGTGTGCTCTCTACTTTGAATTATTTATATGTCATATCACTTGTGCTATGCTCATTTGCGTTTGCTTCCATGTTTTACTCCGATGCAAATGAGCCTTATTTATTGTACTCATGCTTATTTTATATCTTTTGAGTACATTATGTTGGCTTGGTTCATATAAGCTTGACTAACACCTTTATTCTTATTGACAAAAGCTTATATGATCCAAGCATGTTAAAAACCTCAACTCTTTCACATACTCGAGGTGGTATTGTCATCAATCACCAAAAAGGGGGAGATTGAAAGCATCTAGGCCCCTAGTTGAGTTTCGATGATTAATGACAATACAAGATTACTATGACTAATGTGTGTTTTGCAGAGGCAATTAAGTTAGGTCATGGTAATGGAGATCGATTGGGCAATCATGGTGGTCATGCCCCTACGATGGAAATCGTTTCGGTTTTCAAAGGATGGACGACAAGGTTAAGGATGGACTAGTTCTATGTGTCGATTGAAGTTGGAGAGACACTTAGAGTAGTTTAGGACTTTATTTTTCCTTTAGCCGTACTATTAAGGGGGGTATGGACGGGTAGCTTGACCTAGGTGAGTCTAGTGAGTTAGGTGTGGTGCACACTTGTTAAAACTAGCACTAGGTAGCTCCAAAATATGACTAAGATCCAATGGAGCAAACTTCATTCACACATGATCGAGAGTTGGAAGTGAATGGAGGGTCAAATACTGACCGGACGCTGGCTCCGGTTTGACCAGACGCTGGCTCAGGGTCCGGTCAGTTCATTTGACCGAGGTGTAATTGTTCGGTGCGATCGGACGCTGGAAGGTCATGTGACCGGACGCTGAGGTCCAGCGTCCGATCGTTTACAGTAAGGTTCCAGAGAGGGAAATCGTGACCGGACGCGTCCGGTCACACTGTAATCACTGGTTTTCAGGGAGAACTGACCGGAGCGTCCGGTCAACCCGTAGAGGCACATAACGGTTCATTTTTCAGCCCATGTTATAAATAGAAGCTCCACTCGTGTGTGGGGTGACTTATGCTCATTCCAACAGCTGAAACACACCTTAAAGAATGCCAAGAAGAGCAAGGTCCTAGTGAGGTGATTGAGATTCGAGAATCTCAAAGAGAGCCCTCATTAGTGAGATCAAGAGTAGCAAAGTGTGCATACATCTTTCTCTCTTGGCTTGTCGGGGTCAAGTGAGAGTTCGTGCTTGTTACTCTTGGTGATCGTCATCATCTAGACGGCTTGGTGGTGGTTGGAGAGCTTGGTGATCATCCGGAGAGCTTGTGGATGACCCAACTCAAGTTGTGAGCGGTTGTGGATGATTCACCGCGACGGAGTGGCGAAGAATCAACCCGTAGAGAGCCCTTGTTCCTTGCGCGGATCAAGAGGGAGCTACACCCTTGCGCGGGTGCTCCAACGAGGACTAGTGGGGAGTGACGACTCTCCGATACTTCGGTAAAATATCGCCGCGTTCCTCCTTCTCTATTTAATTTGAGTAATTACTTTGAGCATTTACATTGAGCAATTCAATTCTTGTCTTTATAATTCATAGAATTGCCATGCTAGAGTAGGATTGGAACTTAGATTGCAAGTCTTTTATGCGGTAGAACAACTAGAAATACTTTTTAGATACAAGGGGTTAATTGGGCTAACTGTATGATTTAATTATTATAAAAAAATTTAGAATTAGCTCAATTCACCCTTCTCTTGGGCATCTTGATCCTTTCACCCATATAGGTTCCTTGTTGGAGACAGTCTTCAATGTACGCTTTTGAGCTTGGACCATCAATATCCTTTTGAATTTCTTTTAATTTGTTGAAATTTTAAAGGTCGTGCTGATGGATTTCTCTTCAAAATAATATCACGAGTTCGATATATATGCTGCAAATATTTGATGTCAGTAATGTCGCTGTCCATGAATAATGTTTGCTTCAATAGTGTCTACAAAAATAGTATTTTATAATAGTATATGTACTATCTCCGTTCACAAAAGAATCTTATTCTAGATGCACTTCTGGTTAAAGTATCTAAAGTTTGACCAATTTTATTGACAAAAATATATTAACATTTATGACATCAAATATACATTATATATATATATATAAAATAAAATATACTCTCTCCATACTAAAAAAAAATAAAGTCATTTTGGACAGCGACACCGTCTCCAAAGTATAACTTTGACTACTTATTTTTATAAAGATATTTATCAAAAAGTGATATATGTAAATTTTTGTGAAAGTATTTTTCAAGACAAATCTATACCTATGATTTTCACATTTCTAAACTCAACAACTTAAAAGTTATTCATGATTTATATTCCCAATATTTAACCTAAGCTTTGTCCGAAATGACTTCATTTTTTTAAGTATGGAGGGAGTATCTCATAACAAATCTAGTGATACTTATTTGATATTCTAAATATTGATACTTTTTTAAATCTATAGTTGGTCAAACTTAAGATTCTTTAACTATGCACTATTTTAGAATTGCATTCTTATTTTTTTATGGACAGAGGGAGTACAATTTAATGATTAACATCAAAACACAAAATAAAAACAAAAAAGAACTGCAGAGCACCTTAAAAAAAAGAGAAAAATACGAGAATCCATATCAAGTCGAGAATTTAAACCTCATATCTTATTTTAAGTTACTCTCAACACATATTGAATTTAAACTTGGGTACGCACGGAGATATAACCATATCCTCTTTTTTTAAAACAATTTTGTCAAAGATCATTCGTGGCCAAACCAAGAGGAGTTTCAAGTTTTTTAATTAACCTGTGGTTGTGGCCATGTTGTTCCTCGACAGCCAATGGAATTTCTTGGTAAAGTTGAGGGGCCAGAAAATAAAAGATCATGACCACACATAATCACATACACTCCTTACCATTGGTGATCAAATAGTGGTCAATTTGCTCATCCATCACTCATGCTACCAAGCTCTGAGATTTGAGCTAGCTGCAATGATCTAGTGCACCACCAAGCAGGATCCTATCGAGCAGATGGATACGAATTTGCTGAGAGCAATAACAAAACATATCGCTAGAAAATATAATCAAATCCCATCCAAACAAATCGATCCCCCAGTTTTATCCCCACCATTTACTTGATCCCCATCAATCAACTACAAAAAAAAGGGGTCGTAATCGCCTCCTCTTTTAAAAGAGCACAGCTAATCTCACGCAAATCACCCGCACTTATCTCGCTTAAATACTCCCCCACCACCGCACCCTCCTCACCTCAGCTCACCTTGCCATCACAACCAACTCCGCTCGCCAATGCCCACTACCACCACCACCACCCCGGCCCCCCTCCTCGACATGCCAGCGCCGTCGACGGACGCCACGGCCACTAACGGCGTGGCCAGTCGGCGGCTGCTGCTGCTGTGCGCCAACTACGCCGCGCTTCTCGGCGGCTCCGTGGCGTCCAGCCTGCTGTCCCGGTACTACTTCGCGCACGGCGGGTGCGATCGGTGGGTGGCCACGCTGGTGCAGTCGGTCGGGTTCCCAGTCCTGCTCGTGCCCGTCTATGCCGGCCGGTCCCGGTCCGCCTCCCAGCCCCGGCCGTTCGCGTGGTTCACGCGGCGGCTGCTGGCCGCGTGCGTCGTCATCGGCGTCCTCATGGGCGTCAACAACCTGCTCTTCTCCTACAGCTCCTCGTACCTGCCCGTGTCCACCTCCTCGCTGCTGCTGTCCACGCAGCTGGCCTTCACGCTCGTGCTCGCCGCCGTCATCGTGCGCCACCCGCTCACCTTCTCCAACCTCAATGCCGTCGTGCTCCTCACGCTCAACTCCGTGCTGCTGGCGCTCCGATCGTCCGACTCGGCCGAGCACCCCGACGGCGGGAGCCGGGCCAGGTACTTCGTGGGCTTCGCCGTCACGCTCGGCGCCGCGGGGCTCTTCGCCGCCTACCTGCCGGTGATGGAGCTGTTGTACCGCAGGGCCGTGTCCGGCGGCTTCCGCATGGCGGTGGAGGTGCAGGTGATCATGCAGGCCGCCGCGACGGCCCTGGCGTTCGCCGGGCTGGCCGCGGCTGGTGGGTGGCGGGAGGAGCTGGAGCGCTGGGACCTCTCGCCGGCCGCGTACTGGGCGGTGGTGGCCGCGCTGGTGGTGACGTGGCAGGCCTGCTTCATGGGCACCGCCGGGATGGTGTACCTGACGTCGTCGCTGCACAGCGGCGTGTGCATGACCGCCGTGCTGACCGCCAACGTGATCGGCGGCGTGGTCGTGTTCCGCGACCCGTTCGGTTGGGAGAAGGCCGTGGCCATGGTGCTCTGCGTCTGGGGCTTCTCCTCCTACCTGTACGGTGAGTACAGCAGCACGCAGCAGGCGCAGGAAGGCGACGGCAAGGTTGCGGCGGCCGCCGGCGATGGGCACAAGAGTGTTGCTAGTGGTGGTGTGGGAGGAGGAGGAGGAGGTGCAGTTGAAACCGTTTGATCGAGCTCGCTGGACGCTGATGGCCTTTTTCATTTCATTTCTAGAGCGCACATACAGTACATGTTGAAACAATGGAGACGTGAAGTGAAGGAGAAGATGGCAGCACATGAAGGGTACATCCATTAACTGTGTCGTATAGCTAGTTGCACAATGCAATGCATGTAACATAAACTAGGCATGCATGACACAAGAGACAAATGTTGTGTACATACTACATAGTGTTGAACAGTCCATGAGAGAAAGAGAAGGGTTGGTGGTGGTTGTGGTTCGGTGCTTACTTGTTTGTGAGGTTTAAGGTTCAGTGTAACTGTGCATGGATGGATGGATAGATGGATGAAGTGGGAGCTTATATATATAAATGGTACAAGCAAGTACTGCTGCCGTGATGTATTATAACTGAGTTGATCAACCAAATGCACAGTTACTTTCTTGGAACTTTTGCCTTCTCTAGATGCCATAAGTATTAATAGCATGGACAGTTATACATGCATTTTTGGATGCTACCATGTATACCACGAACTACTTACCATATTTAAAAATAGCACTTGTTCAAATAACCTTTTGGAATGTAGCCTTGCATGGCCTATATGAATTGTGACATGAACAATTTACAGTGCTTATTCTAAATTTAATTTGGAATTAATGTGTTCATATTATTCTACCTTTTGGAATTTTTGCGATTAGAAAGCGAACGTTGCACAAATATGCCACACCAACAAATACAAAAAAATATTAATTAATTTTGCTACTCAAATATTCCATGACCGCTAAATTTCACCCATATATATTTCCCTGTGTAAACATATGCCTCTCGCTTGACATGTGTGAGGATCACTGTTTGTGTGGTATACATCATCATCATTTGAGTGATCACCAAAGTGGATTGAATCGATTGAATGACATCCAAATGTTAAATATAGGGCTTGTTGGTTGTCCAACTCCACGTAAGAAAATGGGGGTGAAGAACGAAAGGGATGTGCAAGTTGGTTTTTTCCTGAGGAAAATAATCATCCTCAGAGAATTAAGTCCACACAAATGAAGGTGGACTAGCTATGTAGTGTTCATACAGTTAATACTTTACTCCCTCGGCCTATCATGCCTCAAGTTATTGGGGTTTGAGGATGCCTCAATGCATTCATGAAATGGAAAAGTCGAAGCAACACGAAAAGAGAGAGAGAAAGGGCCATCGAGTGAAGTTGACATTAGCCAATGAATGATGTTATGGCTGCAGTTTTTTAGTAACAATTGAACTTGAATTAGTGATCACGACGTATGTTTATGTACTGATTAAAACTAAGTATTGTGCATTGCTTATCTAAGTTGACATGAAAGGAGAAAACAATTTGATTCTAGTGACAGTGTGCTTAGCTAGTTGTGGCAAAGGAGAGATGTATGGCTTTTTGTTAGAAAATATTGTTGATTTGAGAGAGAATGATGTGTGATGTGGCCTGTGGGTGGGAAGTTAGCTAGGTGGTTATGATGTTTTGTGCATCATTTTTGTACTAATCTACTTGAAGCGGTGGCGGTGTTATAAAAAATGTCTGGTGGTTGCAATGGCACAAACTTCTACACCAAAAGTGTGTGCATGTAATGGTACTATCATTGAAGGATTTTTTTTGATTGAACACAATTTTTTTTGCCCTCAGTGCACATCCAATGGAGATGTACTGATGTGCATGGGAGCACATGTCCTTGGGGCAAATTTAACTTTCTCTTGTGTGAAGATAATCTCCCAAAGTTCTAATGCACCAGTCTTTCTTATTATGTTTTTTGCTAAATTTATGTTGGGGGTCTAGGACTCTATCTAGGAAGGCCACCCGTACAAAAAAAAGAACACCAACTTTGCCAAACCCTATCGTGCAATAAAAGGTTGCAACCTTTTGCATTTTGAGGAGCTGTGTTACTAGCTAATCAGAGGTATATGATGAACAAGGCAACTCCTGTGCTTCATTTGAACATCGCCACGAAATAAAACAAAAATTTCAAAGAAGAGGTGACTTAGCTTGCAGACCAGTAGAAAGAAAAAAGGGCGTAGAGAGGTACGACATTCACAAATCATCATGAAATTAAAGAACATCATTTTTTATTATATTTACATAATAACGTAAGTAGAGTTTTATTTCAAGATATTCATGTGTCACACGATTGGTTTTCATAACTCAGCCATTCTACCTCATCTCATTTATTTTTTCTCGAAAGGACTGACAAAAGATTTACCATAAACTATGATGACTCCCTCCATTAAAAACCACTAACCATGACAAAAAAAACTCAACAAACATGATAGTACGTCACAGCTCCCTCTACACGTGTCTACTGATCCTCCATCTACCGTTTTATCTTCCAGTTTATGAAACAATTCTTGCATTCCTTCAAAGTCCATGATGTCACGCTTGGATGGTTGCATTAGCAAACTCTATTCGAACCGATGCAATGTCATCTATTATATTGATACGACAGTGTTGAAGGAGCCACCATGTTCGTTGAGAGTGTCTAGAAATTACGAGATTAATAAAAAAGAGTATGCATCGTTGGATTTTATAATGATCTAACAACAAATAATAAATAGAGTATCGGAAAAAAGAAAGAATATGCACCGTTGGATTTTATGATGATCTAACCACAAAGAGTATCCAGGTCAAATATAAGGCCAAAAACTTACGATATTAATTAGAAAAAGGAAAAAAATGCACCGTTGGATTATACGATGATCTAACAGCGGAGAACAAATGGAATATACATATCAAATACAAGACCTAGAAATTAGAAGATTAATTGAAAAAGGAGAGAAATGTGTACCATTGGATTTTACAATGATCTAACGGCCAAGGATAAATAGAGTATACGTATCAAATACAAGATCTAGAAATCACAAGATTAATTAGAAAAAAGAAAAGAATATGCACCATTGGATTGTATGATGATCTACCGGACAAGAATAAATAGAGTATCCATGTCAAATATAAGACCTAGAAATCATGAGATTAATTAAAAAGAAAAGAATATGCATTTTTTGATTTTATGATGATTTAACAGACACGAATAAATAAACTATCCATATCAAATACAAGGCCTACAAATTACAAGATTAATCAGAAAACAGAATATGCACCGTTGGATTTTATGATATTCTAATAACTAAGAACAAATAGAGTATTCATGTCAAATACAAGACCCAAAAATTATTATTGATTAGAAAAGGAAAAGAATATGCACCATTTGACTTTGTGATGGTCTAGCAACCACGAATAAACTAATAGAGTGTCCATGTCAAATACAAGGCCAAAAAATTATGAGATTAATCAGAAAAAGAAAAAAATACCACTACTGAATTTTATGATGATCTCAGTGTCGAGAATAAATAGAGTATTCATGTCAAATACAATTAATAAATAACTTAATTAAATTTATATCCAATATGGTAAGAAAAAAGTATATTATAATCTAATCTAGATATAAATGAAGGCAATACACGTAGAAGCAAATAAAAGCTTCTATAGATGGCAACTCGATGTAATTAGATGATGCCAAATAACAAATTTTAGCAATATTGGCTTCGGTGGAATTTAGAAGGAAGATAAAAGGGTACCAAGAATAGTGAAGATTTTTTTAGCCTTCATGTGCGCCTTGATAATATCATCAAAGGTACCAAACATCAAATGGCGGCACTAAAGGCTAGCGAGCATCGGCCACAACGAACAAGATTTCAGCCTCATCTTCAGGTAATATCAGGTGAACAACAAAAATTGGACAGACAAATATATGCATCAAACATTGAGGATTAATCTATTTTAAACTTCTCTTGGTTCATTACTATTGGATGATGCCATCATTTTTTTTGAGGGAATGATGATGCCATAAAGTATATCAAACACTTATAGTGTGCAAACGACGCCAACAAGAATAATATTCTGATGAGCATTGGTTCAATGACCAAAATCAGTCAAGGCCATGAACAACGATGAGAAACCAATTTTGAACATATCCAAATGCCCCCATTGTGATTTAGCTAAGAATAAGTATATCCCTACTTGCCAGCAGCTTATAGGTAGTCTAATGCAAAGCCATGTAGAAATTTTGATAATATGGAGAGATAGTGTTGGGTTCATAAACCCGGGGTCCCTCAAGAACCGGCTTCCCAACAAAGGCTCGGCCCAACAGACAACGTTGCGAGCAACGTGCAACTCATGGGCCGGCCCAAAACACCTAAATGACAAGCCAAAAGGACAATCCAATCTCCGACCGGAAGGCCTGGCCGAGAAGGAACGGCGTCCGCTTCCGACTCTAGCCCGCCTCTCCGACCGGAAGGCCTCGCCTCCGACTCCAGCCTGCCTCCAGACGGCCTCTTTGACCGAAAGGCCTAGCCAAACACCACTTCTGATTCCAACCCACGTCTCCAACTGGGGATGCGCCAAACCCTTGCTCACTGCTTTTCTCCAACTGGCGCAATCAGGGCCGACTAGAACCAACCGACCGGGGACGCCCGCTCGGTAAGAACCAAGAAACAGATGGAGAAGGCAAGATAGGGCACTCAAGTCAACCGTAATACCATGGAACGTACCCTGTACACCTGCAGGACAGTACCCTGTGACCTCCCTGGCATGACAGAACCCAAGCAGTGTTGTAGGCGCCGACATTTTCCCTACAGTGTTGTGGGCACCATCAACTCCCATACCAGACAAACACGGTAAGGTTCCCCCATATGCCTCTGGGCATCAACAGTGTTATGGGTGCCGGCATTTACCGTACTAGGCGAACATGGTAAAACCCCCTGCATGCCTCTCGGCATCAACAGTATGGCAGGCACCGACGTCTGCCATACTAGAAGAAGACGACGCAACCTTCCACGTGCATCTGACATTAAACAGTATTGTGGGTGCCTACCATCATCTTGTACCCATTGGCGTGGGCAACAAGACTTAGTAGCATACATATTCTCTCCCTCTCACTTGTAAGGCCATCCTCTTCATCTATAAAAGGGGATGCGCTCTCTCCCAACAAGGAGATCGATCAAGTTCACTTCACTAGTACACAACACAGAACCACCAGGTTCAAACCACAAGCACATGCTCAAACACTTAGCACATAGCGGAGCTCCCATCACTCTCGGCCCTTCAGACCAGAGTCCGATCGGACCTCTTGTACCCCCCATCTTTCTCCTTTCCGTTTGTAACCCCACAACAAACTTCGAGCACCTGGGCTCAGGAATGAAGTCACCAACCGACTCAAACTGGACGTAGGGCACGTTGCCTGAACCAGTATAAACCCTGTATCATTGAGTGCTAGGCCACCTCCGATCACAACGTACAACAAAACTACAAATATTTACGTGTTGGTCACTTTCTGCATCGACAGATAGCGAGGTGAGAGAAAGATGATGTTATTTCATGAAACAACCACCTAATAAGCTAAAATTTAGGACTATGTCTGACACCATTGTATGAGTTAGAATTGCCATCCAACTCGCTATGTGATAAGTCTGACACCATATATGCATAAATTAAAGGAATTGTGAGAGTTACTACAAGACAACTAAAAGGACAACTCATTGTATAATTTGTCTATTAAGCTAAATCATGATTACGTGGAACCATACGGTGGTGTTGGGCTTCTAGCGGATGGCTCCAACACATGAAAATCATTGTGATCAATCAACACATACTATAAGAGAAAAGAAACTATAGATCCATAATAGAAGAAGCAAGATCATCTCGGATATAAATATATGAGAGAGCTAAGGATCTGGATAAAGTCTTAGAAAGGGATTTTATCACAATAGAGTTCGCCAAGATGAGACCTAAGGCTACTTGATTTGGTCTTAGCTGTAATTGTGCAATCACAAGATAGTAATAGGGGAAAAAGGAGACAAGAAAGATGACAATAGCTGTAAATCAGAGTTGAAGTTCATGCCAATAGATAGAGAGTAAAGACGCATGAGAAAACAATTATAATCTAATAAAAAATGAAACTATTTGCAAAAAAAGGATATTCAAATAAAAATCAAAATACTACAATAAGCAAACTACCACCAACTTGCTAGTTTTATTTTACAACACTATAGGGCCAGAAGAAACAAATGGCTGCAAGTTCTTCAGAAGTTGAATTGATTCATAAGAACTCCCACACTGGTTGTTTTTCTATGTACTCCATCTTGATCTAGCTTTGCTCTCACTTGATAGTTCATGTCCACAAACATGATGTGAGAGTTCCATAGTTGGACATCTCAAACAAGATCACCACTTGAACCTCATTTCATTTATTATAACAAACAAATGAATACACCTTTGAAATACTCCCCCACCACTTGAACAAATCCTTCAAATGCAAGTCTCTAAAGTCAATGTGTGAATTACATGTCACCTCTCGTCTCCCTCTCTCTATGTGTGTATGTGTGTGTGTGTTTTGAGGGATCAACATATCAACTCGATGACTGATTCATGAGGATGTTATTTGATATGAGAAATATAAAGTAATTCAAGAGCACATATTTGAGAAATAAATTAAGAGAAAAGACCATGTACTAATTTATACTTTTAGTAGTTACTATAAGTACTACGTTATGCTCTCTTATATTAGCCTATCTTCATCAGATTTATTTTATCTACATATTTTGTGGAATTCAAGGTACTGTTTTGATCGCAATCAAATTGATAAGAATGATAGAGTTTAATCACCAGGGTGCTTAAGATCCATGCAAAGTTTTTCAAGAGGACTATTGGAGTAAAATTCTTTCTCTAATTTTCAGGGGAAAGAAATCTAACTCTTTCTCTAATTTTTAGGGGAAAGAAATCTACATGCCCAATTGTTTTGGTGTGGCTAGATTATGACCCAGTGTAGATTAATTGAAGCCACCATAGATGCATTATAGTTCCGTAAACCTGCGCAGTGGTACGGTGTCCATACATAAATGCAGTATAGAGCAATTGAAGCCACCATAAATGCATTGATTAAGTGTTAAGTTTAGTTTATTAAAAGACAATCAGGATTCACCATGAACGTAACCTAGCTCGCTAAGAGCATCTCCAGCAATGCTACCTCAAATCGGCCCCCTACTTCCTTGTTTAGGTAGCCACCCATTTTAATACTACCTAATTTTTTTTGCTTCCAACTCTAGTAATACTACCTAAACCCTGACTCCCAAATTCATTCTAGTAGTCATCCTCTTTTTTGTCTCCATCGAAGAACTCGGCCATCAACAACTTGCCACTAGGGAGGGGAGCTGTCGGAGAAGACAAAGAAGGAGGTCCCACTAGGGAGGGGAGTTGTCGAAGCGCCGGCAGGGAGGGGCGCTATTGGGAGTCATGCCTAGCTGGGAAGCTGTATACAAGCATTGTGCGTTCGCTCCATGGAGCCGTGCCAGGCTGGGAAGTCATGCCCATGCTAGGAGGGCCGCCACGCCTGCGCTTGTAGGCCCATTGTGCTGGGGTGGTAGGATCCAAGGTGGGGCGCTGCTGGGGAATGGCTAGGGGTGGCCGGTTTTGGGGTGGGGTGCCACCTAGGAACGGCCAGTGGTAGCCGGATCTATCTATGATCAGGGAGGGGCCCTATGGTGAGCTTCTTGGGGCAGCGGCAGGGGAGGAGCCACGCGCGGGTGTGGGCGGGTGAGCGTGGGTGTTGGTGTTTCGATCCACCGGCTAGTAAATTTGTATCTACGCTTCTAGCCCGGATGGTGTGCTCAAAGGACACAAGGATTTATACTGGTTTGGGCAGAATGTCCCTATGTCCAGTCTGCTGCTGCTCGTATTACTGGCACTAGTTTGTAGTAGGGATTACAAATGGGCGAGAGAGGGAGAAGGTCCCAAGTCTCTGGTGGAAAGATCGAACGGGGTTGAGTCTTGTTGAGCTCGTTCAGCTGTGTGCTCCTCTCTCTCCTTGGGGCATGCTTCTTCCCCTTTTATAGGTGAAGGGGAAGGCGCAGGTTATAGAGAGAGAAAGAGAGAAAAGGAGAAAAGCGAGGGAGAAGAAGGCCTCTAGGGTCGTGGCGTCCTTCATCTCCTTTATGTGGGTCCCACCGGTCTTGTAGATGATGAAGGGGATGGCTCCACGTCGTGGCCCTATTTGTCACTAGTGCTATACGCGAGCATCATCAGCCGGTCGTGGCATCCCATCCCATCTTAGTGGATGGCGTGGTGAACCGACATGCCTATCAGTGGCCGTACGAGGATTAGGCAGCACAACGCTGGCATGCCTGACACTGTTGGTGACATGACCCCCAGGTATGGTCCATCGTGGCCACGGGTCACGTCGAGACGTGCCCGCTTCCCTCCCGGTGTTAGAAGTTTGACCCTAGGGTCATACTCTTAGACCCATAGTGGTTGGAAGCGGTATTGATCCCCGTCAGGCGAGACGGAACCCATGCCCGAGGGGTATGGCGAGATGGGGCCCGTGCCCTTAGGGTCGGGCGAGATGAAGCCCATGCCCAAGGGGTCTGGCGAGACGGGGCCTGACGCCTCGGGGTCGAGCGAGACAGAGCCTGCGCCCGAGGGGTCTAGCGAGATGGGGCCCGTGCCCTTGGGGTTGGGGGGATGGAGCCCGTGCCCTCGTGGTCGAGCGAGACCTTAAATACATCTTGGACCATCCAGGCAAATTAACATTTGTGGTTGTTAACTTCCTTCCTCTGGGTATCCCTAATATTGATACCCGATAGTAGCCTTCGAGTCTGCGGAGGAGTAGAATACTCCTTTGGAGGTTTTTTAGGCAGGAGGACTCTAAGGGCCTCGGTCTCCCTATGTAGCCCACGGGGTGTCTTGGTAGGGTTGTGATTCCCTTCTATCATGATCGGACTCCTTGGGAACATGTAGCTGCAGGATTTGGGGGCCTAGAAAAGATTTCTCTTGTTTCTGATCCATCCCTAGGATCCGATCGATCTGCCATCATCATGCGACCGTATATTTGGTCTCCTTACGAATCCAACTTCCCTCGAGCCCCACACGTAGCAAGGGTCCGGTCGAGGGGTCAGCTCGTCTTATGATCATCCTCCCTCAAGCGTTGTTTCGATAAAACAGAGGGGCTGAGCCATGCCATGTTTTCCTCGATAGACAAATCATGGGGCTCGGTGAGCTATTAATGGGCTAATCTGAGTGGGTCCCCATCTTCCCGTTCATGGGGTTCCGGCATGGGTCAGCTGGTGACCGATTCCTGATTACTGGCGGCCAATCCATATAGTTCTTGGGTCCATTCGATAGGTCCCAAGGGCTCGCTGCCTTTCTTCGAGGAAAAACCATGGACTATGAACTGACCAAGACTCGAACGTGGGCTAGGATGCCTGTGGTGCTCGTGCACCCAGGTACTAGCCTTTAGCGGGCCCATCCCTTTCCACCCCTCACTCTAAAGGCGCCCTAGAGCGGTTGTGAACCCATCGGTGGACCAACCTTTGAACTCCTAGGCCTAAATGGGCTGTGGGAGCATTTTTAGCTCCATATCCCTCCTTACCTGTGGTGGTTCTCAGACCATTGAATGGGGTGAACCGTTATCTGGCGCATCCTTCGAGGGAGTTGCAAGGGTGGCATGCGCAAGTTTCTCGGAGAGGCGATGCGACAAGGCGCGACAGGCACATAGATCTGGGCGGAAAGTTCACCTCTCGCTCCACCTTCCCTTATAAATAGCAGCCTTTCCCTTTATCTTTTGATATGCCTAACCACAGTGTCATCTTCTCCGCTTCTCTACCTTTAGCATTTGGATCTATTGCCTTCGCTCTTCCTCCGCCAGCGTAACTCTCATTCTTCCTCCTTTGCCTCCCATGGAGTCGTGGTATCGCTCCGACATCACCCACGCGCACATAGAGGGCCTCATCAAGAGTGGTCTTCTCTGTGGGATGACCAACATGGCAGAGTGGCTCATGCCCAATCATGAGGAGGCATCAACGCTACCTGATGGCTATGTCGTGTCCTTCGTGCCCTTCCACGAGCGTGGACTCATGATTCCTCCCCATCCGTTCTTCCAGGGACTACTGCACCACTACCAGATTGAGCTACAGCATCTGAACCCCAATGGGATCCAGCATATCATGGCCTTCATCGCGCTGTGCAAGGGGTACCTGAGGATCGAACCCCACTTTGAACTGTGGAGGTACTGCTTCTCCATTTCCCTGTTGAAGAAGAGGGATAGAGCTGGGGACCTACCGGTGCCGATGGGCTGCGTAAGCATCCACCTTCGGGGAAAGCAGTCCGCTGAGTACATGCCCTGCCAGCTGTCGAGGTCCAATAAGGGGTGGCATGCATAGTGGTTCTTTGTGAAGAACGATAACGCCACCCCCTTGTCGGTCTTCACCGGATGCCCCATCGAAGAGGCGTCGCAGGTGTGGTCGTGGGGACCTCCCGAGAAGGAAAAGAAGCGGATGCACGATATTCTTGACACCATCGTGTTCCTGAAGAGCCATAGCCTTCGTGGGGCCGGTGTCATCGAGGCATATCATGCGAGGAGGGTGGCACCACTGATGACGCGCACCCTCCCACTGTATAGGATGATGCCCGGCACACAGCTCGATGGGACGATGCTCGCATAGGGGCCGCTCCACGATAGCGAGGTCATGTAGTGCATCAAGGAGGCAACAGAGGAGTCCGACGCCGTGTTCCCGATCTCAGGACATCCCGTGATTCGGTCAGATGCGGGCTTCATCGAGCTACCAGTGGGGTTGGGCTTTTTGGCCTCCATCGCACCGCTACCAGAGCACACGGCCGTGAGGGCGGTGAACCACATCATGGATGAGAAGAGGATGAAAGAGAAGGATGATAACAAGGTGAGACAACGGGCGAAGTAGCGGGCGAGGCTGAACCGAGGAAAGTGGCGGTAGGGTTTGGTGGAGGAAGAGGAGGAGGAGGAGGAGGAAGAAGAAGAAGAAGAAGAGGAGGAGGAGGAGGAAGAAGAAGAAGAAGAAGAAGAAGAAAAAAGGCGACGGTTCTAGGTCACCCATCCAATTGATGAGCTGGGCAGCGAGGACGAGGATCTGTCTCTGCCTCAGGCGGGACCTTTCTCGTGGCATGCCCTGGAGCAGGAGAGGGAGGACACGGCCCTAGAGCCAGTGAAATCAAGCTACCCCGCTCCATCTAGGCCTTTCATGGCATCCCCGGAGTCAGCGGGAACCAGCCGCTCCGCTTCGTCCGGGCCTTCCACGGTGCCCCTAGAGTCGGCGGGAACCGGCTGCCTCGCTCCATCCGGACCCTCCAAGCAGAGGGAGGGCTCGAAGTAGCAATGTGCCGACGAGGAGTAGCTAGTGTCAGGTGGGCCGGCCCCAAAGCGTCTTCACCCGGTGGCATCGAGGTGAGTTAAGAGTTTTTTGTCCTTTTGCTCTAATGAATTTTTGTCGTAAACTGACCGTCATGTCCTTTGCAGCGTCGGAGGACGCGGGACTCACCTGAGGCTTGCACTGAAGAAGAGCCTCGCCATCTGGCAGATGTGCTAGGAGCCAGCTGGCGTCACGCCAGAGGTGAGCAGGAGTGGTGCTGGGGCGACCACCGCGTCGACCGGGGAGGCACAGCCGATGACTACGTCCACGGGAAAGCAGACGGAGGAGGGCGCGTCCGTGGCAGGCGTGGCGTGGCCAGGTATGGCCACGACATCACAGGTGGAAGCGGTGTAGACAGAGTCATCATCCACATGGATGGAGGAGGACGCACCCAAGGTGTCCATGGCAGACATGGCACGGCTGGGTGCGGCTGCGATGTCCTTAGCGGAGATAGCGCAACCGAAGTCATCGTCCGTGCAGATGGTCGTGTCTGCGGTGGTGTAGACAGAAGAGGGCACATCTGGGGCATCCTTAGCGGGTGTGGTGATGGGGCAGGCCTCCGCATCCATGTCACCCGCCACCTCTACCACTAGAGGGGCCGCTTCAGAGGAGTTGCTGCCGCAAGAGTGGCCGACACCGCTTGGGATCGGTGCGGAGCCATCCCGGTCTCTGGTCCGTGTGGGCGGTGACCCGCACACGTGGGGGGATCCTAGATTCGGTGGACAGACCAGTGGGACTCGAGGGCGACACTTTTTGCCCTCGACGATGTTGCGGAGGAGAGGAAATGGGGGAGCGTCCACAGGGAGGTTGGGACCATGGTTCGCGCCCTGACCACCGTGCTGAGCTCATTGCACGACATCATCACCATGGTTGGCTAGGTATGATATGACCATGTTTCCAACCCTTATTTTCCCTTTCCGTGCCTCTAAGTCTTGTTCTCTCCATAGTCCATTATGGTCTGCAACCAGGAGAAGTCCCAATTCTTTCATTGCGAGAAGGACATTTGGGACCGCCTCGCCGGGGAGACGCGGTGGAGTGAAGAGCTAGCCGCACAGCTCGCTGCCACCTGTTAGGAGGTGGCTGAGCTTGCCCCTGCCGCTCGGGAGCTGGCCGACCTCCGAGTCAGGGAGAAGGATGCTCACGATGATGCCCATGAGGCTAGGGAGAAGCACATGGCCCTAATTTAGTGGGCGCGCATGGACACCGTGGAGGCCGAGCATCTACGGGAGGAGTGGGATGATTTGCTCTAGGCCGTAGAGGGGCTCTACACATAGTGTGACTTGGCTTGCCAGGAGCACGCCAATGCCCAGTAGTGGATCGACCTCCTCAAGGGTGAGCTTGAGGGGAAGAGAGACTTGAAGGTTGTGGCCAAAATCGTGTCTGCCAGGCTTGCCACGGAGGCCGGTCAGCGCTAGGAAGAGGTCTGGTGCCTGGAGGCTGAGGTGACCTGGTAGCATGATGAGGTGCGCAGGCTTCGGGCGGATGTGGACGGTCAGCCTCCGATTTCCCTTATTGTCTTTCTCTCTAGAATCCGTGGTAGGCCTTTTGACACGGTCGGTATGTGACTTGGACAGGTCTCGACGACAAGCTTAGGGCAGAGGTGATGAAGAGCCATGGCCTGGAGGAGGAGCTTGGCAAGGTGAAGGCCTCCCTCCTGAAGGAGAGCGACAAGCATGATACCATGTGCGTCGCCGTCCAGCTTGTCTGTGACGACCTCGAACTGGCCCCAGAGCAAGAGACAAGCTCGCTCGCGGTTCACGCTGTCTGGATTATGGATCAAGCGCGTGAGATCATGAGGGACGCGCTTTGCTTCGGCGTTCACTGTGAGAACATCTTTCAAGTGACGATGAGCCAAGGCTTCATGCCCGGCTACTCCGACACTAAGCTAGAGGACATTGAGAAGGAGGTGGCCCCTCTAGCACATGACTTATCTACCAAGATAGAGGATGAGATCATCCCCTTGAAAAATTAGTTAGTGAGATAAACGAAGTGGTGATCTTGTAATAAATGAACAAGTTTTAGTTCTTTTGTGTTATAAAAAGGTTACTGCATTTCGACCCTTTTCTGTTATTAAGGATACAAAGATTAAGGCACGAGCGAAAGAACCCTAATCATGCTAGTAAGCAAGAACGCCATAGCCGCTGGGGCATAGGTTCCTTGTAGTCTGACCAACTTTACTCAATGTTGATTTCCACAGCTCTCGCTTTTAGATCTTTACGTGAGAAGGGGTTGGGCACAACGATTGTTTCTGAATAGGTATGCTCTTATCAGCCCCCGAGTGAGGGTAGGCCCCATGCCATTGCTGGGGTCAGGTGTCACTAAGGATCGAGGATGAGATAGCGAAAAAGAAAGCATTTTTTTATTTGAAAAACACGTTCTTAGTTTTCATGGGTGCATGCATATGCTAAGGGTAAAAACGATGTAGTTGTTCGATGTTCCATGTGTTGCTGAAGACCTTGCCATCAATGGTCTTGAGCTTGTAGGCACCAGGTTGGAGCACTTTTGCGACGATGTATGGCCCCTCCCATGACGGAGAGAGCATGTGTGGGTTTTGTTGCTCTGGACGAGGTGGAGTACCAAGTCCCCGACGTTGAAGGCCCGACCCCGTACCCGACGGCTGTGGTACTGGTGCAACACTGGCTGGTACTTAGCCGAGCAAAGGAGGGCAACGTCACATGCCTCATCGAGCTGATCCGTGGCATCCTCGAGGGACGCCTCGGCTCCCTACTCATTGTATGCCCTAACCCTCGGTGCTCCATAGTCGAGGTCGGTTAAGAGGATAGCCTTGGAACCATAGACCATGAAGAAGGGTGTGTAGCCGATGGCCTGGCTGGGGTCGTCCTCAGGCTCCAGAGCACGGTGGGGAGCTCCGCGACCCATCGTCCGCTAAATTTGTTCAACCGGTTGAAGATCCTAGGCTTGAGGTCTTGTAGGACCATGCCGTTCGCGCGCTTGACCTGCGGGGGTGCACCACGGCGGCCTAATCGACGCGGATGTGGTATTCATCGTAGAATCGGAGGAACTTTTTCTCGATAAATTGCGTGCCGTTGTCCATGATAATGGAGTTTGGGACTCCAAAGCGATGGATGATGTCCAGGAAGAACAACACGACTTGCTCGGACTTGATCATGGAGATCGGCCGAGCCTCTATCCACTTTGTAAACTTGTCTACGATGACAAGAAAGTGCGTATAGCCCCTGGGCACTCTCTTGAGAGGTCCAACCATATCGAGCCCCTAGACCATGAATGGCCACATGATGGGGATCATTTGGAGTGCTTGGGTCAGCAGGTGGGTCTACCGAGCATAGTATTGACACCCTTTGCAGGTACACACAATATGTTCAGCATTGGCTACTGTGGTCGTCTTTTGCCGTCCTTCCCCTCGGCGTCATCTGCTGCCGGCTTGGGCTCCTTCCTATGCTCCCCCTTATTGGAGCCACCGAACAAGAACCGCTTCATGAGGGCGTAGTCTTTGTATAGGTGCTTGATGAGGAAGACATGGTTCAGGCATGGCCCTTCGAGCAGCTTCTCGAAGTGGTCTAGGGTACCCTCGGTGGGCTTTTGACCCCCCTTGTGGTCGACAGCGGCCACGGGCGAGCCCTCACACCGCTGCTTGTTCTTCTTCTTGTTGGGGCGGTTGGAGGCACCTTCGCTGGCGTCCTCGTCTTGCTTCGCCTTGCCCTCGGGATGGTCAAAAATCACTCTGACCACCTCCTCACCCCAGGTGTGCCTGGTGGTGATGTCAAGGAGCTCATTGGTGGTTCATGGGCCCTTGCATCTCAACTTGTGAACCAAGGACTCGCAGGTGGTCCTGGACAAGAAGGCTCCTATAACGTCGGCATAGGCGACGTCAAGCAGCTCGTTGCACTATCGGGAGAAGCACCGTATGTACTCGCAAAGAGTTTCCCTAGACTTCTATCGGTGGTTTTTGAGATCCCACAGATTCCCAGGACACGTGTAGGTGCCCTGGAAGTTTTCCACAAAAATCTCCTTTAGGTCTGCCCAACTTTAAATCCGGTTGGGCGGAAGGTGCTCCAACCATGTTCACGCCGAATCGGCCAGGAACAATGTGAGGTTATGGATAATGAAACTGTCACTATCCGCTCCACCGGCTTGGCAAGCAAGCCAGTAATCCTTGAGCCGTAGTTCGGGGTTCGTTTCCCTAAAGTATTTTGGGATGTTGGTCGACGATCGGTACCACAGTGGGAAGGCAGCGTTGTGGATGTGTCGGCTGAAGGCCTAAGGTCTCGGCAGGTCAGGGCTCAGGCTCTAATCCTTGCCACTATCATAGCATTCACCATGACGGGGGTGGTCGCGACGGCTGGCTTCCTCTCTCTCGTCGCTTCATCCATGCCTACGGGCATCCAGGGTGTTACATGCATCACGATGGAGGCTGAGATGCTCATGCACCGGGGCCACATCATGTCCCCTGCCACCGCATGGCACCTAGTGGATAGACATGTCCCTGACATGTTGTCCCAAGGGCGCGCGCTGATTCGTGTCGAGCTCATGTCGCCGAGACAGCGAGCTCTCCTCCTGTTGCACCGTCACGTGCTCGAGCAGCGTGCAGATCTCATGATGGGCCCGACAATCCTCGGGTGTCGCGGGCTCTAGGAGCCCTCAGAGTAAGGCCACTATGGTAGCGATGTTCTAGCTTGCCCGGACGAAGTGTGGGAGGGCTCCATCTTCTTCGATGATCCTTCGATTCACATCGCAGGCCAAGGCGAGCGCACGCCCACCGTCTCCATGGTGCTCGATCTCTCACTCGAGCTCTACGCGCTCCTGCTCGAGTTGGAGTTGTGCATCCTCGTGTTCCTAGTGCCACACCCTTAGTTGTTCCACCCGCATGCGAGGAAGGCCCGGATGCTTTCAACGCGTCCCTTCCTCGTGGACGCTTTCAACGCGTCCCTTGGGGGTACCTGCCATAAAACATTCTCGCGAGGGGTGATGGCTCCCCCTACTGGAGTCCGAGTCAGAGAGCGACTCTGAATCTCCCGCGAGAAGGTCGTGGAAAGAATCCATGACGTATTCGGTCATCCCCATGAACTCATCGTTCTTAGGGGATGGGTGCATGCACTGCGCCATGAGGTGGCCAACGGTCCACGTAGCATTAGACAGACCAAACGGGAATGTTGTCGGGATACCCTGGGTGAGGTGTTTCGGGGAGAACGGTTCCCCTCCGGCGAGTTGCATCATGACGTTGGCAAAGGAGAAAGTAATGCAGCGCAGCTCCTCTCGGGATGGTTGAGGTCCCAAGAAGGCATCGAGTTGGTGCTCTAGCCTCCCATAGTCAAAGCCGAGGAGCCGATCGCTCCCAGGGACATGGGCCTCCGGCGCGTGTAGCTACAGCTCCTCAAGCGCCTCGACAATCACGTCGAGGCCGACAGAGTGGAGAAGCTAGACGGCGATGGGAGTCAGCGCCAACTCTCCCTCCGTCGTGATGATGAAGTCCAGGTTCTCAAAGCACGCATGTGCGCTCGGTACCCAGCTAACGCTGTGACTAGCCATCCAAGGCCTGATGTAGACGTTGAGACATGCAAAAAGCCCCTACCTGGCGCGCCAACTGTCGGTGTTTCGAACCACCGGCTAGTAAATTTGTATCTACGCTTCTAGCCCAAATGGTGTGCTCGGAGGACACAAGGATTTATACTAGTTCAGGAGGAATGTCCCTATGTCTAGTCTACTACTGCTCATGTTACCGGCACTAGTTTGTAGTAGGGGTTACAAATGGGCAAGAGAGGGAGAAGGTCCCAAGTCTCTGGTGGAAAGATCGAACGGGGTTGAGTCTTGTTGAGCTCGTTGAGCTGTGTGCTCCTCTCTCTCCTTGGGGCGTCCTGCTTCCCCTTTTATAGGTGAAGGGGAAGGCGTGGGTTACAGAGAGAGAAAGAGAGAGAGAAGGAGAAAAGCGAGGGAGAAGAAGGCCTCTAGGGTCGTGGCGTCCTTCATCTCATTTATGCGGGTCCCGCTGGTCCTGTAGATGATGACGAAGATGGCTTCACATCATGGCCCTGTTCATCACTGGCGCTATATGCGGGCGTCGTCAACCGGTCGTGGCGTCCCATCCCGTCCTAGCGGACGGCGTGGTGAACCGACGTGCTTGTCAGCGGTCGTACGGGGATTAGGCAGCACAGCGTTGGCACGCTCAACACTATTGGCAATGTGAGCTCCTAGGTATGGTCCCTCGTGGCCACGGGTCACGTCGAGACATTCCCGCTTCCCTCCCGTTGTCAGAAGTTTGATCCTGGGGTCGTACTCTTAGACCCATAGTGGTTGGCGGCAGTATGGATCCCCGTCGGGCGAGACGAAACCCGCGCCCGAGGGGTCTGGCGAGACGGGGCTCGCGTTCTCGGGGTCGGGCGAGATGGAGCCTGCGCCTGAGGGGTCTGGCGAGACGGAGCCCGCGCCCGGGGGGTATGGCACGACGGGGCCCACTTCCTCGGGGTCGGGCGAGACGGAGCCCGCACCCGAGGGGCCTGGCGAGACAGGGCCCGCGCCCTCAGGGTCAGGCGAGACGGAGCCCACACCCTTGGGGTTGGGCGAGACCTTAAATAGGTTTTGGACCATCCGGGCGAATTAAGGTTTGTGGCCGTTAACTTCCTTCCTTCTGGTATCCCTAATATCGATACCCAACAGCGGGCAAGGAAACGACCGAGAAGAATTTTGGGTAGTCATCTGTTGGGCCAACATAAGTAGGTAGTGGGAGGGGATTTGTTGGGCCAACAAATTTAGGTAGTCTGCTGGATTGCGTTTTATGACCTCCACTACTCAAATCTAGGATAGATAGTGTGTTTAGGTAGTCTTCTGGAGATGCTCGAGCAACCACAATGTATATAGACCAAGTAGTCCATATACATGGGACCCACATAAGTAGCCCATAGTTAGCATTATTTGCTCACAAGGTCTAGCCAACAAGTAGTACATAAGGTGAGTTCCACTACAGATTAAAAATTATTCTATCCAACCATTTCCTATACCTCCTGTTGGTATTTATTAACTTGTCACTTGTTTTACGTCGCCACCTAATGTATGTATGTCTACATCTCTTAGCATTACTTTTACTAAGTTGTCATCCTTAGTGATGATGCCAGAGATGCTTATGGATGCTACCTAATACTACTACTAGAGTAATACTAAGTAGTTCTTTATTATTTTATGTGACTAGAAAGAATATATATGAAAAAGATCTACAAGCGCACAGATAATATACCATTGTAGCACTTCACCCGAGAGTATTCCAGGTATCGTTATTTATATTTTTACCACAGGAAAGGTTTGACATGGACATGTATTGATAACTTATACTATTGATGGAGAAGTAAACCATAACCAATATTCTACTCATAACAGGGGTAAATCAAGAAGTAAATGGATATGATAAATAATGATCAATGATAATTAATCACTCAGAGTACTCCTTTCTATGACATTAGCATGGTTAAATAGAATATTAGAGGAATAATTTCTAAGTCATTCTTAATTACAAGTCAAAGCATACTATGATTAGTGCAATTATACCTAGTAGTCATGGCTAAGACCAACTTCATATCTACACATAAGGGATATTACTAAGGAAGATTAAGAACATAGCTTGTTTTCCTTCGTAACTAGATCCTACTTGTATACCTATATTCCGGGAGTGGACTACAAAGGACTCAACGGGAGTGTCACATCCGCGATCTACCACATGACCCGGAATATAGGGTGTATCTGTAGGTAAACAACGTATAAGCACCACACTTATACAATATCGACCACTTACCCCGTGTACTTTGGAGCAAGCGCTATACGAACTTATGCATGAACATGATGACAATCTAACTATAATAAGCATATAATTAAAGTAGACGGTGAACATTATAATTAGGAATATGATAAATATGAAGATGAATGTCATAACAATTATAGCAAACATATAAAAGTAATGAGAGACACAAAAGAGACAAGGGTACAAAAATTATACCAAACCACGCTCTTGATACGATCAGGAATCCAAGCGAAACCTGCTTGTCTCCCTCTAGACCTAGCCTAACTAGCTATGCCCTAAAATATGATAGAGCTATGAAGATGATTAGGGTTTCTGTCTTCTCAAATGACTTATGACTGGGGATGTCTCCAGGTGTTTTCTAGATCCTTCTGGTGTCCGTCTCGCTACGAAATAGCGTAATTAACTTTGACATATAGGTCCACCTTGACGGTTTTCTGGATAAACCCTGCAGAAACACAGATTCACCAAAACTCGTAGAGTTTATTAGTTTAAACCTTTGTTGATGATCATATTTATGCCCTTATACATGTTTTATTGATGGTTTATAATGGTTGTTAACTACCGTCAACACCTCCACAAGAGAAAGAGAGTGAATGGAGAGAAAAAATAATGTTTCTTTATTGCTTATGGCTAGTCCATATGGCTATGTGTATCTTTTGTTATAAAATGCTATATGGAATACCTCCACAATGATTCAGCTAGCTGGTAGAGAGTATTTTATTCCCTATAGTCTACTTTGTTGCCACATTGTGGTTGCTTTATGGACAGTCTCAATGAAAGTTTCATCACATAGCTACCATGACTAATACGTCAGCTTTTGTGTTGATAACTGTGACAATGAGTTTCATCTCTATATATCTCTCTCTTCATAATTAGCCTGCTAAGTCATCAAAACTGGTGATGTGTCACAATATTAAATGCAGATGAAACCCATTTAAGACTGACCTAATAGTCTAGTGAAATCGTCATTAATTTTTTAAAAGATCTTCTAGAATATTTGAACGATCGACGTGCTTCATCTTTATACACTTTGAAGATTTACCTTGTACCGTGTCACCACCATTATTTAGTCCTTTTCCAGATAGAAGATCTTTGACACCAACATTCCTTTTGTGTTCTCTTGACATAGAAGCCCTCGCAGTGGTGTCCGATCCATCCATCATGAACGGCGCTAGATAGCCCAAATTCACTGGTAATTAACTTTAAGGTTTGTTACATTTATCTTAATGACAAATTTTCACATCAATCGTCTCGTCGATAGGATGCTCAGCATTTTTTAAAAGTGGACGCATGTGTGGTGAGCAAGTACTTGGTCCAGGAGCTTTATATATTATCCATTCCTACTATGGATCTACACTCCTCGTAATCTATCTCTCTTATAAAGATTAACCCCACTAGCAATTTATTTTGCCATATAAAGTGTTCATATCAGTATCCACTAGAACATCCCACTAGCACATTCAACTATCTCACAATGCAAAGTATCAACATCAGTATCCACTAACACACCCAACTAACACATGTCATTATGTCTTCATTCAAGCTATTCACATTAGCAAACCACATCATTTACTAATATTTATTTAGTTGTCCAAATCAAAATGCTAAAAATCATCCACTAACATGTATTATGATATTTATTTAATTATATTAGTAAATATAAGTAGTATAATTTCACTAGCGATTCCGCAGCAATGCGCGGGGCGTTTAAATAAATAAGCACGCTTTGGATGCCTAATCTTTGAGTAGCCACACACTGTCATATGCCCACGAGTACCTTACACAAATGACAAGTCATTGTAGTTACTTACTTATTAGCCTTTGTTGCTAGGGCAAAGCATTGAGACAGACACCACTTGTTCATTCGCTTCTGCTAGCAGGTCGATCGTGCGTGACGCATTCGCGCTGGCGTGGTACGCCTAGCCTGGAGAACAATGATTTGTTGTCCTCGCGGTTGTAACAAAAGCCATGAAACAGGCACTAAAGGCATGGTCTAGGAACTACGTTTTCAGAATATACAGAAATGGGCAGCATCCTTGTGTTAAAAAACGGGGGCTGACTCACTTTGCATTTCGTGACAAGAGAGAGAGAGAGATTTCGTGACAACAGAGAGAGAGAGACGACAATTATATTCTTATAAGCTAAGGAACACTTGGGTGCTGTTTAGTTGCACTTCATTTTGCAAAAAATTTCAAGATTTCCCGTCACATCGAATCTTTAGACGCATGTATGAAGTATTAAATATAAATATAAATAAAACTAATTACATAGTTTAGACAAAATTCACGAGACGAATCTTTTAAACCTAATTAGATTATGATTGGACATTAATTGCTAAATAACAACGAAAGTGCTACAATGTCATTTCGCCAAAAATTTTGCCAACTAAACACAGCCTTGGGTAGAATAGATAGTGGAGGGGCCAGCACCGGGTCTTATATAGCATTGACAAATAAGGGATGCTCACAAGCTGATTGGTGGCTCGCCTAATCTGGCCAAAAAGAAGGCAATTTGTGAGAACATTTTGACTAAGCACACTCATGATGCCCAAGAAAGAAGGAAAGTCAAACAGCCACTTATTAGGGCATGCTATGGATGTATGTACTTCACCCATTTCTCAACTGTTGGCAAGCAATGCAACCACTTACATCTTGCCTTGTTCTTTGCTGCTATGTTTGTCGTCATGTGTGTATGTCTTGTCCCTGTTAGACTTCTTTTGTTTTTTTAGATAATGGATTTCGATAATCCGGCCTCTATATCACGAAGGATATACACAACTAAAATGATACAAGAGTACTTAGATTCACACCTCAACAAAGACGACAACACACAACCAAAAAAGGAAATAAAAAACCACGACCTCGGCATATCCCTGCTTCCCGACATTCTTTCCGGAAATGGCCAGATTCGGTGGGTGAAGTCGTCAAGTCGCTGGTGCCCATAGTGCGCCATCCCTGTGAACCTCAGTTGGTGCCATCTTCGTCCGCTTCTAGTGAGGTGAGGCCACGAGACGCGGGTTAGCCCACATTCATCCGTCGTCGTCCAATCAGAACTAGCCGATTAAACGCGAGCCGACTGGATATGCTTCCGCTTCACCGGATTCTATAGCCTCCGTCGCCCATAGGGCAGCCGCTGTCATTGGGATCACGGTCGTCGCCTCTGCTGGAGTCCTCTGTCGCTGCCGCCGAGGATATCCTCTTCCTCCCAAACTCCCATACTTCTTCTTCAGTTGACCTAGTCGGTGATTAATTTCCCATCAGTCAAGGTAATTAACTTAATTTGTTGAGGATATTTTCACTGACCTCCATTAAATGAAAATTCACCACAGGATCTCATTCTCATGCGTGGATTACTTTGTATTATGCTTGTGGTTTTACTTTTTGCTAATAAGCCAGTCACAAGGTAGCAGTCCTTTCGCGGATTTGTTAACGCCTCATACTAGAAGAGAGCTCGGTAGTAGTTATCCATCGTGAGAAAGCCGCTTGTTGTTTTCGCCAACAAAGAGCCGCAGCACACGCGTGCTTTATTGGCACTAATGAGTCAACACTTATCGTCCTGTTCCTGAATAGTGCGTGGAAGAGTGAAAGCAAAATGTGTAGCTATAGCCAAGCTAGCTAGCTGGCTCATACGCCTGCCATTGTCGCCGGTTACATAAATATCCTGTCGTGTGTTTAGTTTCCAAAAAGTTTCTCAAAAAGTGCTATAGTATTTATCATATCAAATCTTGTGATACGTGTATGGAGTATTAAATGTAGACGGAAAAAAACTAATTGCACAGTTTTATTGGAAATCGCGAGACGAATGTTTTGAGCCTAATTAGTTCATGATTGAACACTAATTGTCAAATAAAAACGAAAATACTACGTTAGCCAAATTTCCAAATTTCGTAAACTAAACACAGCCTCGTAAGCCAATGAACCATCGTCACCTCACGCAACCATGAAGATAAAAGAGAAACTAATGCCCTTAGCTTGTTTCTCACCGAAATTAAGTGGGAACTAGTATTAAAGAAAGCCATATATATACTTATTCATCTGCAGTTTTCTTTTCTTTAAGTTGAAATTTTAACGTGTAGTCGGTCTACCCCCTAAAATTCCAATGTTACACTTGAGAAATAAAATTGATTCAAAAGGTGGTGCTTTCTATATATATAACTATGACAACTTAAAATCATATATATACAGCCTGCTCGCTGCGACTTTTTCGGCTGCGCGCGGCTACAAGAACTGAACTGTCATGTACTGTACATAACACTAGAAATAGCTGTAGCTGCAGCAAAATAAGCAGCGAGCAAGCTTATAATCCTATTTCTCTCTTTCTCTCAATTATATATGTGCCTTGAGTGGATTATGCCCTGCTGGTGTTGCATGCCATCCTGTCCTCTCCTCTCTCGTCACTGTCGAATCTCTCAAGCTCCATAACACTGAGTGGATGTTAGCCTACCAAGCAAGTCAACTGGATGATAGTGAAGCAAAAACAAATCCGTACGACATGCAACGCCCTGCTCATGAAAAAGCCTAAGGAAAAGGGCAAGCACTACCGGAAACGGAAACAGTGAGTTTGCCGTGCGCCAAGGCACTCGACAAAGATCAAAAAATACTCGGTAAAAGATTTGCTGAGTATAACACTTGGCAAACAGCACACGGCATCTACAGTGTCGGCAAACGCCTCTTTGCCGAGTGTTTTCTATTGGACACTCGGTAAACACTTTGCCGAGAGCTGAAACCGACGCTCGGCGAAAAAAAGTAACGCGACGGCGCGGAGACGGTCACGACGCCTTTGCCGAGTGTCAACTCCCAGACACTCGGCAAACCTGCATCATTTGCCGAGTGTCAACTCCCATACACTCGGCAAAGATTCCTCCTTTTGCCGTGTGTCAAACTCCCCGGCACTTGGCAAAGTTGCCTTCTTTGCCGAGTGTCAACTCTAAGACACTCGACAAAGGCTGGCCCAGAATGTACTAATATTGGCTTCTTTGCCGAGTGTCACAGTGTAGACACTCGGCAAAAAAGACATTTTAGTCCCAGAAAGCATAGATTTTTGCCACGTGTCCCTCTTTGCCGAGTGTATTTTCATGGCACTCGACAAATAGGGCTTTTGCCGAGTGTTACACTCGGCAAAGCTACCACAAATAATCAGTTTATTTGTTTCGATCACAGCCACGTACCACATTCAAATAAACATCACATCCATCACAAATAGTTCACAATAGGCATCACAGGCAGTTCATATAAATATATCGACAACACATTAATGTAAATAAACTTTAGAATCACTAGTAGGTTCATTTACAACTACAAATAATTACAGGTAATCCACAAATGCAAGTACAAATAAAATCACAAGTAGTCACTTAGGCCACGAGTTCCACTGCGACTATGCTGGGTTATGAGGCTCATTTGATGCCGCCGATTGATGCTGCACAAAGAAGAAGAGATTGCATGTGTGAGTCAAGATTGCACAAATGAGAAGAGATTGCTGCATAACTAGTTGGTAACAAACATATAGCATTAGTCACTAAGTTTCTAGTGTCTAGACATCTTTGTAAGATTGATTCTGCATAAACTATAAACGGTGATTATAAGGTTGTAAAGTGACTCACAGTGCCTGAAACAGTGTTTGGAGCAGGTTGAGGAGGAGGGACTGGCATCGGTGGCAGAGGTTGACCGATTGCACCATAAACACCCCTCATATATTCAAACATCTACAGCTCCATCCTCTGCCGCTCTGCCTCCATCCTTTGTCGCTCTGCCTCCATCCTCTGCCGCTCTGCCTCCATCTTCGCCACTAGCTCCTCCCAGCGCCTCGCTTCTTGTTCCAACTGAGCCTACAATATTTCATCCAAATGTTACAATGCAATGCAAAAGTATGTAAAAATCAATGAACGATGAATAAAATAGAAATAACCTAGAGTGTGTTCATCTAGAACCGTGTAGAGTCCGACCGTGGGCATATCGCCGGACTGGAACCCGTGCTCGTGTTTCGAATCTAGGAGAGAGTGGGAGTACTGGCCATGTCGATTGTGTCATCGTCAATCCAGAACCGGCCATGCTTCTTGCCTCCTCCCGCCCTCATGACCACTTCTCCATCAAGGTCATGGGCGCTCGGATCGTACTCTAGGCCATGGACCACCCTAGCCATCGATGTGTATCCATCGAGGTGGTTGTAGATAGACTCATTGCTGTAAGCCGAGGGTGGGTCCTCTAGGTTGTAGGCAACGTCGGACGTCGCCTTCCCCTTGTAGGCCAAAGCATATGCCATGAACTAGGAGCAAGGCTCGCCACCATGTGCCGCCGACTACAAAAAAAGCAATATGATTAGAAAATATGCAGAGTTGAGCGTTAGAATAAAGAAATGAATTCACGTACCCATCTAGCTGCGTATTTTGAGAGGTTGAGGTTGCCTTGATGGTGTGGTGCACCCGTCATCATTAAACGCCGCTCTCGGCAAGCGTTGTGATTCTCCTTCCATGCAGGGTCACACCACCTGTCCACCATCCGGGCCCAGCACTGCAGATCGTAGGCGCACCACCATGGAGACACCTACGTCATCAAGTATATGACATATACGAAGATGAAATTAAGCGTAATTAATCTCAGAAAAAATAAGTATTAATGTTCTATATTTACCTTCAGGTATTGTTCCGACTTCAGGCTCATGGTTCTTGCCGCCCTTTTAGGGATCATCTCTCTAAGAATTTCCACATGGTATTGGATCACGGCCTGGATGCGCGCCTCGTAGTGCATGTCCTTGACGAGTTTCTTGGCGGCTTTGTCAGCCACAACATCCGCCTTGGCCTCGTATCCCTCCTCACATATAAAGAAATCCTGCATATATATAGACATGATGTATCCAGTCATTATTTCAAGAATGTCCAATCAATATGATGTATTGAGCAATGTAGTGCGAGAAAGGCTTACCCAAAGTTCGGCCTTGGCATGCTGCGCCTTGTCGTTGAATACCCTGCCATCCTGATCAGGGGTGTCGAGGACGGCGGCATAGTGGGCCCACGTGTAGGCCGGCTCGACAGTTCCACCGAACTGCACCAGGCCAGGGAACTTTTCCTTGATCAAAAGACCAAGGATGCCATTCACATGGCGTGCGTGATCACCCCCACCGACCTTCCTCCAACCCCTGCCCAAGTGATTAAGATAAATTATTAGTTTCTATTGTAATTTTGAACATATCAAACGAAAAATTAGTGATAACATATAAAGTTACTTACTTGTCTCCATCGGGTCGAATCAGTGGCCGTCTCTTAAGAGGTATCGATCGCCTCGGGAGGGTCGAGGGACCTCGCAACCACACACGCGACGAACTTGAGGAAGAGGTACCCCCTATCTCCTCCTCCTCCACCCCTACCTCCTCCTCCACCCCTGCCTCCTCCACATGTACCTCCTCCTCCTCAGAGGATGAGTGAGCGGAAGGTAACTCAGACGGCGATGAAGGTATAGGCGGCGGTGGCCTCGTCTTGCCTCCACCCTTCCCTCGACCCCTGGGTCTACTCTGAGGTCTCTTCCCAGATCCCTCAGCTGCATCGGACCCTCTACGCGTTGTTGTCGCTTTTGAGTAAAGCGACGCTATCCTCTTTGTACCGCCCACCATTATTCAATCACCTGCAATTAAAAAGAGTAAACCAATTAGCACAGATAATACATTAAAATAGATGCAAAATAAATAAAACATACTTAAAAAAGAACATGGTATGACAAATAATAAATCAATTAGCATGGATCATACATGTATTAGAAATAATCATCATGATCGGGATTAGCTAGATCATAAGTCTCATCATCACTATCATGCATGTCGATATAATCATCCCCGTGCTCTGAAGGAGGAATGTCGTCATCACCGTCATTGCTTAGATGTAATCGCTGAAGTAATTCTAAGTCTTTCACATTCTGAACCTCGTCTCCAGTGTCCTTGTTAGCACCACTTTCATTGTCTACTTCCATACCCTGAGCTTCGGTTAAGTCTATCTCAAAACTCCCTTAGCCCATCTTCTTGAAAGAACTCTCTGTCATATGTGTTGGGGTCTATGTTGTAATCTTGATTGTTTGGGACATGTAGTTTACCGTGTGGCGATACCTTGTACACAACATCCCAACCCTTAAGACGGTCTACAGTTTGGCACGGGTATGAGAGATAATAAACTTGCGTGGCCTATTGAGCCACAATATAGACATCGTCTCCTGGTAAGATGGATGATTGTCGAATTTCGACTAGCCCAAGATTAGGGGTCTGCCTCACTACTTTAGGGTCAAACCAATGGCATTTGAATATAATGGGATTAAGAGGTTTGCAACCATGAAACATGAGTTCGTATATTTCTTCAATTCTTCCATAATACTCAACCCCATCTAAGCCTTGCGTAAAAACTCCAGTATTTGTGGTTCTTCGATTGGGCCGACTCTGCTTGTGGCTTGTTGTGTGAAAGCGATATCCATTCACGTCATAACCGGTAAATGACCTGACCCTATAGGCACAACCATCGGCAACCTGTCTCAACTCGGCACTCATAGACGCATCGGTTTATCCCTACAAGTTCAAGCAGGGTAGTTCATTATATTAGTCGCACGTACGAGCAACTTGTAATGTCAAACTAAGTACGAGCCAAATTGGACAGTACCTTCTGTTAAACTAAGAAATGAAATCGGGCATTCCATTTCCCGCACCCTCTCTAAGAAGGGTCGAAGTTTCCTGTAGGGTAGGCTCCCTTGATTCACGCCAGAATTGTTTATGAAATTCCCTGTACCAACGAGAAACAAGGGAGTTGGACACATAATTGTGACTACTTGAGAAAAAGTTTGTTGAGAACTTACAGCATGTACGGCTCCACTTCGGATAGGTTGGTCAACACATATAGCATAATAGTGCGCCACTCTTCATGTTTCAAGGTTTTGTTAGTCGCACCACTTGCACTTCCTAGTTGCCCTCAGAAAATGCTAAGGTTCGATTCATCTTCGCCAGCATTGTAACGAGGGGGTGGATTATGCACACTAGGAAGGTTGTCAGCATAGTATTTTGTTGTGAAGTTTGACACCTCCTCCAGAATGTATGCCTCTGCTATGGATGCTTCAATTTTGCATTTATTTTTACATTTAGTTCAAAGAACCTTTTGAAATCTCTCAATTGAATAGCACTAACGGCTCTGCACAAGCCCCCCCCCATTCGTGCCTCATACAGGAGGTGCAAAATCAAATGTTGCATCAGATTGAAGAAGCTAGGTGGAATGATCTTCTCCAACTTGCAGAGCAACACAAGCGCCATTCTTTCCATGTCTACAACCACGGTATGAGATAACTCCTTAGCACAAAGCTGGTGGAAGAAATTGCTCAACTCCGCCAGCACTATCCAGACATGCTCAGGGACATAGCCTCGAACCATCACCGGTAGTAGCCACTCAAGCCATATGTGGTAGTCATGACTCTTGAGCCCATTGATTCGAAAAGTAGCTAAGTTCACTCCCCTCTTTAGATTCGCTGTATACCCATCAGGGAACATTAACGTTTGGAACTATTCTAGTACTTCCCTCCTTTGGGCCCTCGTTAGAACAAAATTGGCATTAGGCTTTCTCCATGACTTGCCTCCTCCGGGAGGCGCCATGTCTAGCTTTGGTCTATTGCATAACCTCGCCTGATCCACTTTAGCCTTAACATTATCCTTTGTCTTATTAGGAATGTCCATGATTGTACCAAAAATTGCCTCGGCTACATTCTTTTCAGTGTGCATTACATCAATGTTATGTGGAAGTAGAAGGTCATCAAAATAGGGGAGGTTCCACAAGCACAACTTGTGAGTCCAAGCATGTTCCTCACCATATCCCAGAAAACAATCTTGGTCATTGACCTCGAGAGCGTCTAACTGAGCACGAACCGCGGCACCAATCATCATCTAGGGTGCAGGGCCTTCAACTACTACATCTTTCGTAAAGTTCTTGATGTCTCGTCTGAATGGATGGTCAAGAGGGAGGAATTGTCGATGTTTGTCAAACGAAGAATACTTACCACCCTTCGTCAACCAAATGAATATCAGAGACACCTTGCATACGGGGCATGAGAACTTCCCGTGAACACACCAGCTACAGAATATCCCATACGCCGGAAAGTCATGCAGGCAGTACTGGTACCAAACATGCATTTTGAAGTTTGTCTTTGTAGCTCGGTTGTATGTCCATACCCCTTCCTCCCAAGCATGGACCAAATCATCAATCAGAGGCTCCATGTACACACTCATATTATTCCCCGGGTGTTCAAGAATTATCAATGACAAGAATATGTTCTATCGTTGAAAGAGGACGCCAGGGGGGAGATTGAGAGGGATAACGAACATGGGCCAACAAGTGTATGAGGCAGCTGCCATTCCATAAGGATTGAACCCATCTGTTGCCAGCGCGACATGTACATTACGAGCCTCTAGAGCTTTCTCACGATGAATCATATCAAACCTTGTCCATGCTTCACCATCGGATAGATGCACCAGCTTCTCAGGATTGTATCGACGTCCGTATTTATGCCATGTCATCTGTTTTGTGGATTCCTTAGTCATATAAAGCCATTGGATCATCGGTATGAATGGAAGGTACCATAGGATCTTCATGGGGATGGCGAGCTACCTCTTCTGACCATCACCAGAGTCTACCTCCAGGAACCTAGATGATTTACACTTCACACAGTACTTTGCTTCCGCATGTTCTTTCCTAAATAAGATGCATCCCTTCGGACAAGCATGTATCTGCTCATATGGCATCTTAAGTGCACGAAGGAGTTTCTATGCCTCATACATGCTCTTTGGTAGGATGTGACAATCCGAGAGTAGGCTACCAACAATTATCAGCATAACATCAAAGGTTTCTCAACTAAATTGGGACTTTACAGCCATTAGGCGTGCAATGGCATCTAGTTGAGAAACCTTGGCATGCCCGCGAAGGGGTTGATGTGCTGCAGACAACATATCATAATACGCCTTTGTGGTTGGCTCTGGCTCCTCCTCCCTATGTCCGTCATCGAAGTGTGCTTCATGATAGCCATTTAACATGTCTCATACCCCGGCATCAGCATCATAATCCTCGATGCGTTGTCTCATGACCTTGTCTCTCACACGATCGGATTCACCATGGTAGATCCATCGGGTATAGTCCACCGTAAATCCATTCTTACAAAGATGTTTACCCATGACCACCTTTGTTTGTCGACGCGTGTTTGCACATATGCTGCAGGGACACCAAGTGGCACGCGCTCCTTTAACCCTTGCAAATGCTAGTTCCAAGAATGCATCGGTCTTCTCAATCCATTCATCGGTCAACAAACCCTAACTAGAGCGGCCCGTGTATATCCACTCACGGTCATCCATCCTCTAACATATCAGCAAGTAATATAAAAATCAATTGAATCTATAGGTTCCTATACTGTCTAATAGGTGAAGATAGGTCATAATCCCACCCGAGAATGTGTAGATAGAGTTAGTTTCCATGCTCTACTCCTATCCGAGACAAAATTTCCGTAGCACCTCCCCGTTGTTCTCCAAATACATGTCCTGGCAGGGAGATTGTGTATCCAAAGAACAACAGGGAGATGCTACTGAAACTCCTTCTCGGATCCGAGTAGAGCATGGAAACTAACTCCATCTACACATCCTCGGGCTGTCCAAAAAATGTGGACAATTCAAAACAGATACGGTTATAGATATGCAAAGATCTGCATATTTCCAACCGTATCTCTTTCGAACAAGAGACGCCTAGCTAGGTTACATGATATACGAACATGATATGAAAAGAGGGGTGTAGGATGCCTCACCTTGCTGTCCTACAAAGTGACAAGTCGAGGACGGTGGGGAATAATCCTTGCAATAGTCTCTCCTGCAACAAATGAACATAATAGTGTCAATTGTAAATTTCGGCAGCACCTCCCCTGCAACAAACTAATGGCACGATGGTCGACAACCACATACAGAGTCCAAGAAATAATGCTGAAACAACTTGTTGCAGAGCTAACAGAGTTTACATAAAAGTGCGAGCATCCTAGAGCCTTGGAACTAATCATGACTCAAACCTAAAACAATAAGGTGCATTGCTTGCTCCCATTTCATCATTACCATAGCCATTGGACTAAAGAAAACTCACAGCACAATTTTCAAATAGGTCTCAACAAGAAGTCACATATTCCCTTGGCCAAATAAGTATTACACCCCAGCAGCAAAGACCAAAGCTTTGCATTGTAGCACTCATACTAGAATCGTACTTTAAGTCTTTTGATACACTCTGTAAATTTCCATTACACTAGAATTGTACTATACAGATTGCACTTTAAGGCTAACAATATTATGTCTACTAACATAACATAGCAAGCTATTGGCACCACCAACAAAAATTGTAAGCATGTCAACGTTACATTGATACTATGGCATTGAAGCTCATACACATTAACCCCATGTCTACATATCACAAAAGTACCGCATGCCCTGAACGGATTAGAAAATAAGCATCACGATAATTTGTTAATGCATAAGATGGTCCGGGATTATGATTACTCACGAGTAAGATTCTCAATATCGTCGTTGAGCCGCTTGGTGTTGAGGGATGTGCCACTGGACGATGCCTTGTTCGTCCCAGCGGGTGCCGGGCTTGGCGGCTGGAGGGCGGTGCCAGGGGCTGGAAGGGGGCATCGTGTGGGGGGGGGCACAAGGGGCGCCTGCCGTCGGGAGAGGGCACCGGGCACCGGCCAATGGGGGGTGCCGGCCGCCGAGTGCGCGCAGGGCCGGAGGGGACGACAGCGGTCACGGGGCACGACGTCGGGCTTCCGGGGCGGCGTCAGGCTTCCGCAGCGATGTCGAACTTCCGGGGCGGCATCACCATCGGGCACGGCGGCGTCGGGCTTCTGGGTCGGTAGAGGATTCGTCTCCCACGGTGCCGGTGTCCACGCGCCAGCCGGCGGTGGGGCCGATGGCGTGGTGTGGGCGGGTGTGGGCAGGCGGGCCCGGGGGCTGGTGTGGCCGGGCGGCGGGGCCAGCCGGCGGTGTGGGCGGGCGGCGGCGTGCGAGACTAGCGGCGTCGGCGGGTGTGGGCGGGCGGCGTCGGGGGCTGGTGTGGGTGGGCGACGGGGCCGGCCGGTGGTGTGGGCTGGCGTGGGCGTGCGGCTGTGTGTTAAGTTTGAGTGTGTGCGTGTGTGTGTGGCCAGGTGCGGGGTTGGGGTGGTTACGAGGGAGGTTTGCCGAGTGCCCGCGATCTAGCACTCGACAAACCCCCGTTTTGTTTTTTGTCATTTTCAATACCTAAACTGTGTGTGTGTGGGGCCCTTAAAGATGTTTGCCGAGTGTCCCAGATTTGACACTCGGCAAACCCATCTTTGCCGAGTGCCAGATTAGGGGCACTCGGTAAACTAAGTTTTTTTCTTCATTTCCCTTCGTATCCTACTTTTCCTAAACCCTAAAATACTGTGCGTAGGACCGGGTGTGTGGAGTTTGCCGAGTGTCCTAGATATGACACTCGGCAAACCACATCTTTGCCGAGTGCCAAACTAGGTGCACTCGGCAAACCCACTTTTTTTCATTTTCTATCGTTTCCTTCTTTTTTCATTTGATTTTTCTGCCAATATTATTCCATTATAATATACCAAATATTAACATGAAGTACCACATGTTGTATGTAGAGAGTAGAAAAAGTTTCAAGGCCAGAAGTGAAAAAAAAGTTATTATTTCATGCAGTTTGTCGCTCAAATTTAATGTATATCAACTAAAATTCTATAATTGCACTTAATAAATTAAAATTATCAAACGGATCCAAAAAATTACCAAAATTACACATGAATCAATCTATGTTCTCTATTGCCTATACAAAAAGTTTTGAAGTCAAACCCCAATTCGACCGTCACTTTAACTCCAAATCTTACTGAATCCTTCTCAACGCTATAATTCTTTTTCTGAGATACTTCGGTTTGTAAACATCGTACGTGACAGATTGTCCAAAACCTTCTCATTTTTTACTACGGCCTCCACATATGATATCACAAGATCTTGACAAATCTCATGATTTTCAGACTTCGTTTGCTTTTTTTAGAATTTAAAAACCATTCGGTCACATGTTCATGGTCGTGTTTTCTGAACAAGATGTTCGAAATTTCTTTTCATGTTCTGGGTGAGGCCTCACACCGGACTTAATAAAATGAATATCATTTTTCTACTCATTTTATTCTATTATTTGAATCACTTGCGGTTCGAATTTGACTTATACCAAAAAATTCCTTTAAAGACAATAAATTAATTAAATATAACAAACGTATCCAGAAATATATCAAATCTTAACATGGAGTACCACATGTTGTATGTAGAGTGTAGAAAAAGTTTTAAGGTCAGGGGAGGAAAAAACTTTTTAATTTGTGGAATGCCAAAATAAAACACTCGGCAAACGAACCTATTTGTCGAGTGCCAGATAAAAACACTCGGCAAAGATTCTCTTTGCCGAGTGTCACTAACCGACACTCGGCAAAGTTCTAACGGCCGGCACCCTGGTTGACGGCCGGCACACGTGGCGGTCTTTTGCTGAGTGTATATTCTTTGCCGAGTGTCTTGTTGTTGTTTGCCGAGTGTTTTATTTCCTGCATTCGGCAAATAAGTTTTTTGCCGAGTGTATTTATTTTGTCAAGTTTTTACCTATAGGCACTCAGTAAAGATACTATTTGCCGAGTGTCCGAAGGAATGCACTCAGCAAACCACCAGGCACTCGACATATATATTGTTTCCGGTAGTGAAGCGTATTAGAAGAAAATATTCTTATAAAGATTCTACAAGTGTTGCTGCGTGATCAACGTCAGTTTCCCATGTAAGGTCGAAAAATCAAGGTGTTAGGCATAACAAAACTTGAAGTTAAAAATTAATGTGTTCTAAGCAAAAGTTATTTAAATTGCTGGATGAAGAAGGAAACTTACAGACCTTACTCACAAATAAATACCTGAGCTAAAAATGTTTGATCCAGGCTCAAATTAAACCTGGGGACTCTCAATATTGGAAAGGTCTTTTAAAGGCCAAGGATGATTTTGTAGGATGCGGGACATTTAGGATAAGAGATGGCTCACAAACCCGATTTTAGGAAAATACATGGATAAGCTCCACACACCTGAAAGAACAATTTCGTAGCCTCTATAATATTACCTCTTATCCTCGTGTTATTGTTGCCAATGTCATGAGTCAAAGGCCTCTTAATTTTTCTTTTCGAAGAGCCCTAGTTGGAGACAAATTAACGACTTGGCATAATCTTGCAGTAAGAATAGCTAATATTCAACTTTCCGAGGATAAGGATAGTTTTAATTGGGATTTACATAATCATGGTCAATTCTTAGTTCAGTCGATGTACCAGTTCCTGATTAACCAAGACATCCCTTTTACCAAGAAATTTTTTTGGAAGTTGAAACTCCCTCTTAAAATAAATATTTTTCTTTGATACCTTCATCGAGATGTAATTATAACAAAGAATAATTTACCCAAAAGAAATTGGTTACCCAAAAGTGTTGTTTTTTAATTGCAATGGAACAATTAAATATCCGTTTTCTGATTGTCAACATGCTAAGACAATCTAGAACATACTCCCTCTGTCCCATAAAAAGTGTCATTCTCACCGATTGAGAAGTCAAATATTTTTAACTTTGACCAAATATATATAAAAAAATATTAATATTTATGGTTACGTGCGTGTGTATACAATATAAGCTAATTCTCATCAAGTAATCACAGCATTAGTGGAAGTTACAATAAGCCTAACAATTAAACTGCACAAAATACACAACGACGAGGTACCCTGCAAGCAAGGTTTGGATCGACAAGAAGCCTTGGCTGTTGTTTATCTACCCCTTAACCTATACCCAGACGCAGTGCACATAAAACAACTAACTCTGTCTCTAATGACACATTATTGGTTCATGAGCAACCTGATTTCTAGTGCACGATGACGCGGCGATGAGCAGAAAATGGCGAATCAATCACACGCGTGCAATTTCCCGCTGATAGGACCGGCTGTGCGCACGCAATGACAACACCACCACGTACACAGCCTATAAAATTTTCTTCGTCGTCCAACCACCACCGCCGCCGTGGGCGACGCGAAAGACCTCATCAGTCATCACCGTACCTGCTGCCTAAGCTTTTTTGGGAACAATCGACCAACGCCCGGCCCTTCCTGCCAACCAAACCCGTCCATGTACATGCTTGCAAATTGCACACCAGATAGAGTTAAACAAGCAGACAAACAAGAAGAACATCTTGTGCTAGTCTGGTACTGATTGTATGCTCCTCACGATTACTCCTTAATAATCTATATATGGGGCTGTGCAGTGGGTGGATGCAAGTGGCAGTAATGTTAGTTTGTTGCATGGAATAACTAATACTACGCTTCCTCGCGATGCAATACGATATCTGCACAGATTGGCAAGGTAATTAGCTTTAGTGTCAACTAGGCAAAAGCGACATTCTCGACCTTCCCTAAATTGGTTTTTGCATGCACAATAATTGATGCTCATGGCGACCAGAAGCCAATTTGATGTTTTTGTAATGAAGATTCTACAGACGCATTGGAGGGCTCATAAATTAAGTTTTCAGTTTATTTTGCCACAGTCAGCAAACAAAATATTTGGTTTGAAATAAAACATATGCTTGACAATCACATATATCTAGATTATTTGTTTATCTTGAAAATTTTATGCTCTCGCTCTCCAGCACCAAAATTACTATATTTTATAAACATTTTCTAATACCGCATAGTGGCGAAAGACATATTCCCTAGCTAGGCCACATCATTGTCCAAAACGACTGGTATCGTTGACTAGAGGGCCGGAGAAGTGAACTACTCTTTATAGTGAAAGGTAGGGTTTAGCGTATAACCTCTAGCTAGATCAAATTACCTTCAATTCAATTTAATTTGATTCATCCTCCATGTCCACTTTCACAGAGATTGATTAATTGTTTTATTTCCCATCAGCTGCTGAAAAGGATAAATAAAGTATATAACGGCTACAAATTGAGCCAGCTGTCATTTGCACTCACCATGGGTAGCAAACTAGCGTATAAGCACATGTTATGTGCCATTCTTTATCTTTCCTAGAATATATGTTTAAACATGAGAACTAGAACATGATGACTATATTCTATGTAACGTAACCAAAAAATATATATACGCTCCAAATTAATATACACCTGAAAATTGCATGTGTACTGTAGGCATATAGCACAGATGAAACTAAAGTACACAAACAAACTCATCACAGCAAGTGCCTCCTGGGCCATAATGGACACTAGAATCGCACGAGGGGGGGAAAGGCTATGTACAAAGCAATTGTCGATCGTTGTCGTGGGAATCGCACAACGCAAGGGAAAGAAAAGCTAGCGGAACTGCACCACAACGAGCATGAAGAAAAGGCGAAAAATTAAAACTTGTCTCTACGGAAAGAAAGAAAGAAGAAAGAAAAGGCTTTCCATACGCATCCAGGCCACAACCACAACCCATATGGCCGCCGGAGAGCCGCGGGGGCGAGACGACCAGGTGGAAAAAAATGGGATGCATACTGTATCCACCATGCCTCTATGTATACATACTATGCATAGTTACCATGTGTCTAGTTAACACGATCTAACCGTGTGTTTAGGAGATTCCCTCGTAGGCTCTGCATGGGAATGGGTGGTTCCCACGCCCGATGCTTTTTCATCTCCACCATACGCGGTTGGATCGTGTTGATGGAACAGATAACAAATATTCATAGCATGTATGCACGAAGGTACGGTGGATACCATTTGCATCTAATTTTTTTCCGACGACACCACTGAGGCCATCGAGCAAGGCACGCATGCATCTACCCGGCCGTGTCGCTTCGAAGCATCGGCGCAAGCTGAGAGCTCGACACATCAGTACATCACAGGCCAGATGAAGCCAAATCCCTTTGCAGGTACGAACGGAAGGATACGATCCCCCGGCAGCAGATACGGTCTCTCAGTCTATGCTGTATAATGATGATGCTTGTTGTCAAGGTCTAATTGCCAGGGCCGGCCCTGATTTTTTTGGAGGCCTAGGGCAAAACTACAATCGGGGGCCCTTTATACATACATGACATTGATAGTGCTAAATGTAAATACATATATATAAACACTTAACTGCGGATGCAATAGCAATATTCATATGAAACAATTCATAAATATTAAATTACCTTAAAAATTCTTATATTAAATTACATTAAAAATTCCTTCTAACATTCCTCGATGCGAAGTCATTAATGCTGGTATCAATATCGATCTCATCCAACAATCGCTTCTCAATGCATAATGTTGCCAAACCATTTAACCTCTATTGAGACATTGTAGATCTCAAATAGTTCTTCAACAATTTTAGTTTTGAGAAGCTTCTTTCAGCTGATGCCACAGTCACAGGCATAGTAAACAAGATCCGATAAGCAATGGAAGCATTAAGATAACAATCAACCTTTGTAACAAACTCAAAAATCTCCATAGCTGTCATTGGTGTATCCGGCAAAGTGAATTGTAGAACACTCAACTCAAAAATTAGATCATTTAAATCAATGTCAGATGAACCATTTAGAGAGAAAACTGCTACTAGTGTTGTGCAACACACTTTTAGCTCAGGACCATCCAATGCCTTCAAGTTTGCTAAACTCATTAAAAATCCAAATAATTCTCTGAATGATTCCAATTCTTGAAATCTATCTCCAATGAACATACTGCCATATCAATTATAACCGTGAAGTAACTAACTTTAAATTCCTTCTCACCTTCCAAGAGTGCTTCCTCACTATTATTTTCATCAAAATGCTTCTTTCTACATCTCAACACAAGCTAAGAAATTGCCATTTTGGTCATTATAAAGCTGCTCGTTAGATCCTCTAAAAGCCAAATTACGTCTACCTAGGAATTTTACAATGGCAACTATTCTCATCAGTACTTGCCTTATGTGCTCTTTCTCCTTGGAGATTTGCTGTTGTAACTCTTTATCAATTGTCTCTTCTTCGCCTAATCTAGTTCTCAATTCATTCCATGAGTTCATATTGGTAATATGCTCAACAGTAATTTCATGTTCCTTGAGGCTCTCATTGATATGTTTTCAATCTCTATACCCATCATTTCCCAATGAACTCTTGCACTTTTTAGAATTAAAAAGCTTACAGCAAAAGCAAAATACTTTATCCAAGTGTTTGGAATAAACTAGCCATTTCCTGTCACGTAGCTCTCCATTACTCATTTTTCTATGATAATGAGAATATGCAAAATGCCTTAAATTATCGTTGAAAGGGAATACAATATTATCCTCTCTTATAGGCCCCTTTTCAACTAATATATCCCTTGCTTTGTTATCAAGATTATCCCAATCTCTTGGATCATAAATATCCATGTGACACACTGGTTCCTCATCAAGACTACTATTTTTTGTAGTATTTGAATTAAATACGTGCTCATCAATACTCACATTGTTTTCTTCCATGTTAATGCCAACATTGTCATCGGGAGGACCTTCATCTTCTGGAATAATCTGTGTTGGTTCCTTTCAGACAACTATCGTCAACTCGTTTGGATCTCTTAAAGTGTTTGGATTATTCTTTAAAAACTTATGCATAGACCCCCTATGTAATTGTATGAACTCATCTATTTGTGCTTTCTTTTTCCTTTTTTCACTGACGGAAGCATACTTTTTTTGATGACATGATGCTGTTAAGATTTAGAGAAACAATTAGCTAAAAAATTAACTCATCTACTCGCGTTGCTGGCTCAGTGTGGGCGTGTGGCTCATCGCCGATCGTCGATTCGTCGTCGCTCGTCTGGGTCGGGCGGAGTCGCGGAGATCGCAACGCGTGCGTCGCGTGGCATCGAGTCCAGCGTCTCGCGGTCTCGCCTCGCGCCGTCGCGCAGGCGCGCCCTCGCGTCTCACGTTCTTCGGTCGCCGCCGCCGCCGCGCGTGTCGGTCCGCCCGCCGGTCCACGTGACCGCAGACCGCGTCGCCGCCGCGGAAGAGGAGTCGAGTCGAGTGTCGGCGTGTGCGTGTGGCTTCTCGTGGACGCTAGTTCTTTCTTTCTATTTTTTTAATATGGACACCATCCTTCTCGTGGACGTCAGGACTTGCAGGCCGGCAACGTTCAGTACTTGGCCAAATACTAATATACCTGGTGTTTACATACGGCCCTACCTAATTGGGGGGCCAGGGCGGTCGCCCCGCTTGCCCGCATCCAGGGCCGGGCCTGCTAATTGCGCAAACAATGCAATGCAAGAGAGCAACTGGGCATCTCTTTTTCCAGGAAAGCGATCGAGATGGGCGCAACCGATTGGAGGAATAAGAAGAAGAGCAATCATGGCGCCGGGCCGGGAGTTGGTCAGAGTTCCAAACAGCGCCGAATATTCGTTCACACACACACACACACACACACACTTCCCCTCTGACGCTAGCGGCAGGAAGAGATGATCGAGGCGAACACGATAGATGACGACGGCATTGAGTAATCGGCGCCAAATAAAAAGGACTCTTCTGTCGTCTGCAGATGGCTGATGGCACCTAATAATTTGCATACTGTATGTATTGGGGGCCTAAAATATACGTGTGATCTGCTGTTGCATCTGAATAAAGTAATGTGGATCGATTTGCTTGAGAAAGTTGGGGGGGGTCAAAGACGAGTGAGCTACTGAGCGAGCGAGAATCCTATGCGCTGGGGTGGTTTAGCTAGGTTAAACAAACAAATAAGCCGCCACTACATGTGATACGAATTGTAGGAAAGCTGGGGCAAATCCTATCCTAAATTCCTGTCCGGATAGGGCTAGCTTGCACGCGTTAGCTAGCTAGCTTTGAGCCTTTGATATATATATAGATGCATTTGCACTTGCAAGCGATGGGTGGAAAGAAATTGTTAAAACCTAATCATGTTGTCGAACAACAAGCTTAGCCAGCAGCGAGACGGTACAGTACAGAGTATCACGATCGCCACGGCGTCAGATCAAGAAGCGTGCCAAATGGCCAACACGGAGGATGATAGCACAGGCACACTGGTGGGTGTGGATGTGGATGTGGATGTTGGATGGTCGCGCAGTTGGACTATGGGGTGAGATCTTCATAGCATCTGGATGTGATGGTTCTTGGTTACCTTTGCCGTACACTAATAAAACATCATCATTGTGTTATGTAGGCACTAGCAATTAGAATATTCCACCTGTGTGGTTACGTTAGTGGTTGTAGTGGTTCTTTTTTTTATGAGAAACTAGTGGTTATATATAGTGGATGCACTGTCGTCGATTTGTTGACATAAAGCCTCGTGGGCTAGCCTCTCATCCACATTCCGTAGCATCCGCGATCCAGCCCAATAGTTAGTTAGTTTTTCTGAAAGGGAGCCCATAGTTAGTTACTACCACGTCATCAGCCCACTGAGCACCGCGTCCGTTCCCGAGCACTGCGGGCCTAACCCATCGAAACACGTAAGAGGCCCAACACCAACCGCGCCATACCGGATGCCGGCTTGGATCCAAAGCTACGGGCAAAGTTTCCGTCCATAAAAACTGACGCGCGCGAACGAAAGCCCCCGACGCCCGCCCGCCTAGGCCCAGCCAGCCTGCCGAGTGCCGACCCCAAGAGTCCAGCCGACCCAGCACTTTCCCGTTCCGCCCTCGTCCCCTCTTCCCCTCTTCAGTCTTCTCTGCATCCGTTCCCCGGCCTCTCGCGCATCCACCGCCACGCGCCGCGTCTTCCATGAAGGACCCGTTCGAGGCGGCCGTCGAGGAGCAGGACTCGCCGCCGGAGTCGCCGGCGCCGCCTGAGGAGGAACCCGGCGCCGCGGGCCCCGCGGACGACCCCGAGGACTACGATGGCGGCCCGCCCCCGCGCCAGCCGTCGGCCCCGGCGTCGCACGCAGACGCAGCCACCGCCGCCGCCGCCGCGGCCAAGGCCAAGGGCCGGGTCCAGAGGGAGCAGCAGGAGGATGACGACGACGAGGAGGACCAGATGGAGGTCGACCTCGAGAAGCTTCCCAGCAGCACTGGCGACCCAGACAAGCTCGCCAAGATGAAGTTCGTGCCTGGTTATGCCTTGCCTGTTCAATTTTTTAATCTAGCAAATGACACTGCCTTGCTATCCGTACAAATTCGCTGGTTCTTCAATTGGAATAATTCTCTGAGGAGTAGATATGCGTTTAGGGGACTGCAAACCAGCGAACCCAATTCTGCCAATGTTAACCACGCAGATCAATAACGATCCAAAGCAAATGAGTGGCCATTCCTTGCCTTATTGCTGGTAGGTTTTCGTTGATTTTCGGTAATCCTAGTTGTGCTTTCTTAGATAAATATAAACAAATAGGTGTGATTGCGGATCACTGGATCAGCAAGTTGGCGAGCCCTTACTCTGCTTTTGTTAAACACACAGAAACCAATTACACATAACAAAACTAGCAGCTGTCAATTGAATCATTCTACCAGGTCAATATTAGTGTTAGCATCATTTGCCCTTATCTTTTGTATGAGTGTCTGATAGTAGGCTTGTTTCCATGATCGTCTTGTATTTAGAAAGTTATTTTTCAGAATTACTACTATGTACTGGCTGTTGCTGAGAAAAATATCATGGTTCACACCTGTAATTTATATTCCCTAGTACATAAAAAGTATTCATACTTTCTTATGATTGAATACTAAATTCTATGTCTATGTTCTAACTGTGTCCTTTGTCAGTGCTATACTGTCCCAATTTACAGAACAGCAGATGAACCGTTATGAGTCATTCCGAAGATCTGGATTTCAGAAATCTAACATGAAAAGGGTATGGCTTCACTTATTAATCATATAAATTGTAGGGAAAATGTGAAGACCCACCTACAAGCTAGGGGGTTTCAAATACCCACCTACACCATTCCTTACACATAACACTTGTAGGTGTGAGACCGTAAGGAATTGAGATGCTAGTGGATAATTGAACTTTGAAATCCCCTGACTTGTAGGCGAGTCTTGTCTGTTTTCCCTAAATTAAATTATCTAACCTCATGCATTATTTATATCTGTCCCAGTATTCCTCAATGATTGAATTTGTAAATGAATATGTGCACATAGAACAGATATTTTATCTTCTCGAATGCATTATTAATGGTAGTATCTTAAGCCAAATTAGTGCTATCTGTTAAAGCAAATATCTATTTTTTTCACTCCAAGTCATGGAAAATTACTTTGCTCTAGATGCCTTATATGAAACATACTAAGATGGCCATGTATGTTACATGTATTGATTTTTATTTCCTATAAAAGTGCTTGGATAACAACTTGGTGGGTAGTTTTTAGCTTGATTTCTTCATCATGCTTTACTCTTGAAAATGTTATGCCCATACCAATTAATAAGTAGGATAGAGGGTGTGCCAATAACAAATTTTAATCTTTTTGTCATGTATTTGCTATTCAGTTACTCAAATCAGTCAGTGTTGATCCATATTGTGTTTACTTACAGCTATTGGTAGGCATCACTGGAAGTCAGAAGATTTCTATCCCTACATCAATTGTGGTATCCGGAATAGCAAAAATGTTTGTTGGTGAGCTAATTGAAACAGGCAAGTTCAGAATAGTCGTGTTGTTTACTTTGTTTCTATGGAATCCAATCTGCTACGGGGTTGGGTTGCTGAATTGTATATTTTGTACTTTGTCTAAGCATGATAACCAACATCCGACTGTAATCTTAACTAGTATGATTTTGTGTTTTAGTTTGGCGTCTGTTTCTGTTCGGAATTAGAGGTCCTTTTTCTTCTTTCCACCTCACTATGATACAAGGAACTTGCTAGCAGAATTTGTAGGTTTCAACAAAAGTCTTCAGGATGGCTTTCTTGATTGTTGTTTTCACCTAGCAATTTCATTGTGTGTATTGCAGCAAGAGTAGTTATGACTGAGAGGAAGGATTCAGGACCCATTAGACCTTGCCACATCAGGGAAGCATACAGAAGATTGAAGCTTGAAGGGAAGATCCTACGGCGATCTGTTCCTAGGCTCTTCCGCTAGAATTGAAGCATGTATATGTACACATCAGTCAGGAGTCAGGACAGATGCAGAACAATGCGTTTTCTCATGTAACTGCAAATATCGTCATATGTACCCTGAAAACCTGTGTACTATAAAGTAAGGCCCCCATTTGGCAGGGTTTCTGGCTCCAGTTTGTTGCAGTTTCTGGACAGAAACCTGACCACTCACAATTTCTGTGAGAAATCGTGCCAAATGGCATCTCATCTTTAGAGACGGAATTAGAAAGGTAAAACGGGGACCTAAATCCCTGCCACGGGACCTAAATCGCCTGGGTTTGTTATCTGTACTGACTGTGATTGTGTGGAATCTGATTTCCATGCTCTATTTGGATGCATTTGAGTCGGGTAGCGTGCTGTTGTTCACATTATGGCCCGTTCGGCTTACCCAGAAAACGGTACTATTCAAACATTTTTTCAGTCGGAATAATGTTTTTCTCTCACAACAATTTAGTCAGAACTGTGTTTTCCAATCAATTTCAGCCAAGATTCAGCAAGCCGAACGGGGCCTATATATGCCTTTTCTGTACTAGAGATCGGCTGTTACCATTTCGTTGCTGCTCTTAATGGTACATGCCCCCCAGTTTCTCTTCGATTTGGACTGGCAATTCGTTATGACAGGGGTCTCAGAGAGGATGCAGGCTACGAGTTACAAACTGCTTCCAAGATAACTAGACCATGCCCAAATGCAATTTTTGACTCGCCGATGTGATACTAGCTGCTGAAGTGCTGAACAATAGGGTAGCTCCATTCTGACTTTCTGAGATTCCTTGGGCCGAGATCACGGCAGATCCGCCCGGGGGTTAGTTCGATGAGATAATGGCGGGCAAGCGAAATCGCCGGAATCGGCCGAAGCACAGAGGAACCTCTGGCCCCTTTACTGTATTAGTTCAGATAAATGTCGATGAGTCTTACAGCACACAGTTCTGGGATATAAGGCATCCAGCCTACTTCCTGAAGGGCCCACATGTCATAGTCTAACTATTACATAAATGTGAAATAGAATCGCTGTTCTGGGATACGCCTTCTCTGGTTGCCGCCTTCAGGTCTGGGGCGTGACAGCTCCCCCCGCTGAAGAACCGGCTTGCCCCCAAGCCGGAGCCTCTAGAAATTGTCGCTTGACGACGTAGTAGTCTTCCCATGTCGCCGAAGCATCTGGTAACCCTGTCCAAGACAAGAGAACTTGAGGAACTGTTGTATTACCTTTCTTCACCAGGCGTCGATCCAGGATGCACTCTGCACTGGCTTGTAGATCAGTTGTGACTGGCAGATTAGTGAATACTGGAGTATGATTTGGAGTGAATGGCTTGAGTTGTGAGATATGAAGTACCGGGTGAATGGTGCTGTCCGCTAGCAATTCAAGTTTGTAAGCCACCTTGCCAATCCGCTCCAAGACTGTTGTCGGTGTTTTGTAAACCGGACTAGTAAACTTATATGATTGCCGCGCTGCTCTAGGAAGACGATGGTAGCATCCAATAAACACGAGGATTTATACTGGTTCAGACCAGAGCCCTAAGTCCAGTCTCAGAGATGATCGAGTGTGTGTTCCTCACTTGAATGCTCTGAAGTTCTTACAATGGGAGTGCAAGAATGGTGGAAGAGGTGGAATGACCTATGCTAGGCGAAGGGTTGCCCGAAGAGAAGCTCCAGGAGCCCTACTACAATGGTGAATGAATGGAATGGTAGAGGATGTGAACCGTCTCCCGAGATGGGTGCCCTGGCTACCTTATATAGAGTTCGGGGCCAGGGCTTATACAAAGAGTAGGTTCTCCCGACCGAAGAGCCGAGAGCCTGAGGGAGAGCCTAGCTAACTTGGCTTGCAAGCCACGTTGTCTTTTGGTGCACGTCCAGTCGTGGCTATCGTCATGGTCTTCTGGCCATGTTGCGGCAGGGTGTTACGTGGTGTTACTGTGCCGGTCGTAGCGGCACTGTAGCCTCGATGGCGGTACGTCAGTTGTCCTGTGCAACGCGGTGTCCATCGTGGCCTTCGTCATCGTCTCTGGGTTCCTAGGGGCGTCGTACCAAAGTAGGTAGCTGCCCTGGGTTGTCGATCGCTTGGTCGCTTTGCGGGGCTGAGGGCCTCGACCCCGATCGTCGGGGTCAGGGCACTCTGTCGATCTGGATGGCCTTTTCGTCGAGCCCCTTGTCATGGATCCCCATCCCGTAGTGGGTGGGATCGTACAAGCGTCTAGTCGGTCCGTATTTGGACGGTGGGTGCCATACCCGTTGCCACCGTGGTGTTGTGTTGTCTCGTCGGTGCGGCATGGCACAGGGATGGTGTCTGAGCAGGCCGAGGTGACTACCGTCCCCTCGGTCCATGCGGGGTTAGTGCGGCATGCTTGCTCTTGTCAGAGCAGGCACGCCTAGCGACGCTCGACCTCCCCCCCATCCCTCCCGGGGGTCGTGACGGGGAGAGGTCGTGCGTCTTGCGAGCGCTGTGTGCTAAGGTGAATGGAAGGGGTCGGGGATGACCCCGGCCTTGGCGCTTTGCCTGCTTCGCTCGGCTTTCGCTGGGCCTCAGTCGTTTGGGCCTTTGTTAGCTATTGTGTTGCAGACCGTGCGGCCTGCTTAACTAATCGGTGCCTTAAAAGACCCCGGGGTTAGCCCCCGAACGCTGGTACACGCGTGCGTTAGAGCGCGGGTTCGTGGTCGTTGAGCTTTGTCAGGACGTCCTGATGATGCGGTACGTGGCTACCGAGCCTTGCTGTGTTAGTGCGTGTTGGTATATTTAACGCACATAGATAAATCCGCAAGCGCACGGATTCCGCTGTAGCTTTCACCCAGAAGTATTCCAAGTATCGTATCCACAGGGAAACGTGTGAGAGTAACTACATCTAACTTAACTCAGAGTAGCAACAAGACTTAAGATAATAGGAGTATAGAGGAGATCACAAAGGTCTTCTAGCTCTAACTTCAGTAAGCTAGGTCTTCTATTATTCAACTAGGGATATTACTAAGGGAAGCACAAGCATAGTATGTTTCCTATAGTAACTAAATCCTGCTAGGCCTACTAACGGGAGATGGACTACAGAGGATTCAACGAGGCTATAAGAGTCACCCTCGCGAGCTACCACCGATCCGGAATGTAGAGTATATCCACAAGTAACCCGGTCTAAGCACCACGCTTACACCTACAATTACTGCTTTAACCTAGAGCATCATATAGATTAAAGCACTCAAAGAGTTGTGAACCTAAAGAGCAATAAAAACACGATGCTTACTTGAATTATAAGTTGATTACCAGAGAATCCTTAGAAGCAAGCTCAAATAGAACTTGACTCCGCCAGGATACAAACCATAGAGAGAGCATCGATAGGCCGACACTTCCTCCAAACTCTTCCCTCACACTCTATCTCTCTATTTCTAATAGAAGAATAGATCCTATAGAGGACCAATCTTCTCTTGATAGTTGGCTCTGATCCTGACGAGGAGAATATGAATTAGGGTTTTAGGATGGCCCCAGGGAGGAAGGTAGGGGCTGCTATATATAGGCCAAGGTGGGGTAGGGGCAAGGAATCGAGATGGAGTAGGGGGCAAGGAATCGAGGTGGAGTATGGGGCAAGGAATCGCCACATCATCAATCCGCGTCAACTCCCCCGATCAAAGTTGGATAAACCGACCTATAACTACCTTAAAATCAATGGTGTAGATCTTGAAAACACATACAAGGCGGCGGAGGGCGAGCGGGCTCCGTGGCAGGCCAGTCGACCCACTTTTGTGGTCGTTTGGCCCAAGCTTCGGCGTGGTGTCTTCTGGAACCTTCTAGAGTTGTCTTTCACAGTTTTTGCGGGTTGAATCACTTGTTATCGTCGGTTTGCTTGTTTGGAGTGTATGACAGTGGTCCTAGGAGTTGTTTTCTAGATAAATCCTCCTGCATACAAATATTTACCAAAACTTGTGGAATCCATTAGTTTAAACCCCTATTCCTATATTTGGTGATGGAATTAAACATATATACATGTTATGTTGACGGTTTATAATTGGTGTTAGTGACCGTCAACAGGCTCCCCCAAGCTTAATCTTTACTAGTCCCTGAGCAAAGCCAAACTTAGTAATGGATCAGGGGTTGCTACAATGCTTTCACGCCTCAAAAGTACACAGGCGTTCAATTAATAATTCTCCTCCGGATTAGAATAAACTGATCTGACTTTCATATTTACCCATATTACCTTCAACCATGGGGCTTCTTAGCCTTCACTTAGGTCTTGAGCAATTGAAAGACAGAACGATTAAGTCAAGCACTATGTCTCAAGTTCGTTGTTCCACCATTGTTCTAGAGTTTTTACAAGTTTTCAAAATAAAACTCAGAGATTTCTTTGTATGACACTCTCAAGTCTCTCAATATATGTGGTATTTGTGGATCCTCACCAAGGCAATGAAGATTTATGCCTTTTTCTCTTTCTACCACTAAGGCTTATGTGGAGTTCATAGGTAGAAAGAAAGCTAGAACATACTTGCAATGCATATATTGTAAAGTCAAACAACGGATCCAAAGAGAGTTGAGTTATATAATCAAATCAAGATGTGCATGTGTGTGAATGTATGGTGCATATATATGGTAGCTAAACCTAATTCTACTTTACTCCTTGAAAACTGATATCTCTTTTGAAACTTGGAAACATTTGCTAGAGAACAGGGGCTATCTTATTCATCTTTTTTTCAGGTGGGCATCTGAGTACCCATTGTTGTAGATATCTCGGACACTTGTCCATTTTTTCTCAACTCTTTTTTTTCTTCTTCTTCTTTTATGAATAACTTTTACATAGCCCCATGCCTCTTTTCTGCAACAAAAACTTTTGAGAGATAGCAACAAGAACTTAGAGCATTTATTTGGTGGATGGAAAACCTAACAAACATGTTTTTGTGTGCACTCCCAGTGTATGAGTGGAACATTTTTAGGTGGATCTAGATGGAAAGCATGTTTTTACGTACTCCCAATGTAGGAGCAACAGATATATGTGGTGTGTATGTGATCTTGATTTTAAGAGCATGACAAATCTCTCATAAGGGTCAACAAAGCTTAATAAAACTCAATACAAAAGCAAGCAGCATATATGTGGAAATTTTCCTAGCCTATGTAGGGCTCTGGTGAGAGTTCAAGCTTTGTCATATAGGAACTCATTATGTAGCATTTTTGTGTTTTTCAAAAGATAAATCTCCAGAACTTTAGTGTCACTTGGAACAAGATAAATAGTAGCTCAGACCTTCTCATATCATATCCGTCAATTACCTAGACTTAGATCAAGCATATGCTACCCACGAGTTTCAAGTTCAGAGTAAATCTTTGTATCAAAATAATCTTATCCAAAACTCGAGAGAATTCAAGGCTAAAAACTAAGTACTTAAAAGGAATTACAACAGAGCAACTATTCATCATTTCCATTTAAGAGATTATTGAGAGTCCTCTTTATTTTATTCAGCTCTTAAAAACAAATTAAACAAACTAGATACACACCTTTCCATTTTAGACCACACATTATTACTATAGCTATATATATTTATTATGAGGATAATTTTATATTTTGTTTCATTCATCATTTTTTAACTATTTAAAAGAAACTAAAAATTAAAAACAAAAGGGAAAGAATACTTACCTGGATACACGGGAGTGCTTCTCCCCCAAACTAGCTCTTTTGGTGAGGGTTCGGTGTTGTAAGTCCTTTGAACCAGACTTCTCCTTGTCAAGTTCATTGTTCAAGTACCTCGGTTCGCTCTGAAGACGAGGATTCTTGTGACGACGCCTCTAATGGTGATGTTACCTTCTTCCGCCAAACCTGCCTTGGTTTTGAGTTTTGATTTTGGTTTGACAGGTTCAGAACTTTTCACTTGTAGAAATTTAGGGAATCGACCAATTCCCTACTCTTTGCTCGAAGTGTGTCCTGCTCATAAATACAAGGTAGAGATCAAGTGCATGGGCTCTGTTGGTGGGAAAATACCAACAGAACCAAAACTTTACTTATTCTTCTCTAACCTTAGGCACATTGAACAAGATGAAGTTGATGTTATGTGCTTTGTTCAATTATAACATATGTGGTAAGATCAGAAGGTTGAGCATGAATGTAGCATTTAAGTTCATTTGGCAGAAAAGATTGAGTTGTGCATAATGTATCAATCTTTACATGATTATGACTATCACCTTTTAGAGATAAGATGTGCACTTTTAGCTTATTTGGTTAAGACTATGGTCATAAGAGAGTGATGCTAGGAACAAGCTTGAAGAACTAAACATGTTGAGTTAATCAGGTTGGATCAAGTAGAACTGTAACTCAAACATGTTTGTTTCTTATTTGTGTGCCTACCAGAATCAAGGAAAAACTTCTTAAATGATGACCATTTACCTTAGGAGGTTACCTTTGTCATTGAAGCGTGATGTCACCATATGACGAAGGGTAGATAACTTGTGATGGTCCTTCCCTTTTACTTGAAGTTTTCCTTATTCGGCTAGCCTCGCAGTATGAGTTGTTCATGAGCTTCTTGTCTCCTAGACTGCACCTTTTTCTTCTCATTCTTTTGTCATGCCATCTTTCTGCTCTTCGATCTTGCCATTTTGTTGGACCTTCCACTTCACTCATTGTTTCATGCCTACAAAGGATTAGTGGACAACACATACTCAAAGGATTGTACTATGGTTTGTTGTCCCTAAATTTTGTGAATTTCTTCCATTCTAATGAAAAGATGGTTTTTGGATTACTTTTAACATAGAGATCATGTTTTATACAAGCATGGCTCAAGGCAAAGGTAACTTGCAACAAAAGACAAAGTGAATGAACATTGGTACTTACAGTGCTTTTATCTGCCTTCTTTATGCAAAGTTATTGGAGTTCGTTATGTGCCTTTCTTCATCTCCGATTTGAATTCATCTCGTGACTTACCCAAATTGATTTGAGAGTTTCCTATAGGGGTTAGTCTAACAAAATGACCAGTATCTACTATAGCATATTCTTGGTTCAAAAATCAACCTAGACACCATATCTAATTTGATTTAGGAAGGCATTTTAACCTAAGCATCATGCTTAATTTAAAAGCCTTTGGAAGTAAAATCAGCACATCTTTTGGTTCAAGAATCAAACTAGACACCTCGTCTAATTTAACTCAGGAAAACAGTTTTAAACTAAGCACCATGCCTAATTCAAAAAGGTGTATGAAAATACTCCAAACCTTAAGCATACTATAGCAAACAAGGTAGCATGAAAGCATTATAGAGATTTATTTAATTGGAAATGAAAGAACATGATTGTTATTTAGCAAATTGAGCATGGCTTAAAGGTAGAGACAACCAAAATAATTTAGCAACATGGCATAGGATTTTTCAAAGAAATTCATCCCCCACACTTGAATTTTGCAAGGCAAAATCAAGTTTGGATGGATGTGATTCAATGTTGCATGGTGATTGGTTGGACATACCTAGCGTCATCATCCTTCGTTCTTTTTGCTTCAAACCTAGAATGGTTAGTGACAAAAATACCCGAAGGAATATTTTCATAATTATATTCTATGCTCATTTCACAAGGGTATCACAGCAAAAGGTGAAAACTCATATTATCTCTCGAAAGTGCTTGTCTTTAAACATAAGCTCGTCCTTGGGAAACCTTCGAATTGTGTTTCAAATTGTTGAAGTGGTTTTCCCTCCAACACCAACCTTCGTGTACCTATCTCAAGATTCATGCAATGAGATTTGCAATATTTATGATAAACATATGCATCTACAACCACCTTTTCAAAAAATTTAGGAAGAGAGTATAAGGGGGTTGAAGATCTCATGTGTGGCAATGTTAGAGAGACCAATTGATGCAGGAGATTTCTCATATGAGCATGGATTCGATGAGGTCTTCATGAAGTAGCTTCCATGCTCGTCTATGTCATCTTCCTTTTCAAGCTCCAAGGGTGTTTCTTCATGAATGTCTATAGGCGAAAACTTTGTCTCCATCATTCCATGCTTATGACATTCATTGGATGTTTCATTGTCTAGGATTTCCCATGGATTGGTAACTCTCGGGTTGATCTCGTCTAAGGCCTCCTCCAAACTTGGGTGAGTCATGTTTATTAAAGAGATTGATTTAAGCTCACTGTTTAGTTCTAAGCCAAGTTTGGATTCTACCCATGAGGCTTCATCCTTGTCCATCCATTCTTTAGTAACGGCATATGAGTTCTTAATACATTCCAGCCATTGTCGTTGCTCTTCTTGGTCATCCTTGTGGCCTTCATGACTCCTATGCTTTGGGTGTCTTAGTAGATTTCTAGGATCATCATGAGTCTCAGGAAGAAGAGCATAAGAGGAGTCACTAGGGTCAAGGATGGGTTTGAATGAGACATCTAATGTGGGCATGGAAGGGGAGAGGATAGGAATAGCTTTTAGATGGCTTAGCTCTCCTTCTATGGGTTAACTAGACATGCCATCCTTGAATTCTTCCCAATGTCCTACATGGGAATAAGGATGCTTTCTAAGAGATCTCTTCTTGAGAGGATTTGAATTATATTCACTCGAAGGTCTCTTGTGGAACTAGAAGTTTAAGCTTTTCCTAAAATCAACATCAAAAAGATCATCCTCACAAGAAATTTCAAAAGGTTGAATTTCTACTTCCTTTGGAGGATTCAGATTTTGGGGTATTGATGGTTCGAGATTGATAGCTAAATCTTGGGATTTGGACTGGTTGTGGTTTGGCTATCAAAACTTTCTCTTCTTGTTCGGGAGATAATTCCATCTCTTCCTCGGGGAGTTCATTATGAATGCTAGTGCAGGGTGTCTTTCCACTAATTCTATCAAGCATAGACATTGCTTCACTAGCAGATAAATGAAGGAAAGCTCCTCTAGAGGCTTCATCAAGGGTTTGCGCAGAATCCTTGCTAAAATCCATATAAAATGTTGAAGGAGCATCGGGTCTAAAATAGCAAGGTCTAGGCCAGTGGTAAGAGGTCATTAATACGATCCCACGATGTGCCAAGAGATTCTTCTTCTAATTGTCTAAAATTTACAACCTCTTTTCGAAGGCTGACTACTTTAGAAATGGAAAAGAAACGTAAACAAAATTTTGAGCATAACATTTCCCAATCTCCTTGCATACTTCCTACGGTTTGACTATACCAATGTTTAGCTCTTCCCGTCAAAGAGAATAGAAACAACTTCTATCTTAAGGTCTTGTCAGACATGCCAGCGATACGCAGGCATACACAGGTCTGTGCAAACTCCAATAGGTGTGAGTATGGATTTTCATTGCCTTCTCCCGAGAAGGATTGTTCTCGAATCAATTTTATTAAACACGGCGCAGCTCATAACCAGGTGTTAGGATAGGCTCTGAAGATTTTGGTGGCTTTAGGCTTGCGCTCGTGGGTTTAGCATATTGATAGATAGGAGTGGATTCTAAATCCATGATAAAAAGAATAAAAGAATAAAAGAAAATAAAAGATATAATGTACAAGGTTAAGCTAAGTTCGAAGTTAACTCAGCGACTGTTTCCCCAGCAATGGCTCCAGAAAGCTTGTTGGTATATTTAACGCACATAGATAAATTCGCAAGCGCACGGATACCGCTGTAGCTTTCACCCAAAAGTATTCCAAGTATCGTATCCACAGGGAAACGTGTGAGAGTAACTACGTCTAACTTAACCCAGAGTAGCAACAAGACTTAAGATAATAGGAGTATAGAGGAGATCACAAAGGTCTTCTAGCTCTAACTTTGGTAAGCTGTCTTCTATTGTTCAACTGGGGATATTACTAAGGGAAGCACAAGCAGAGTATGTTTTCTATAGTAACTAAATCCTGCTAGGCCTACAAATGGGAGGTGGACTACAGATGATTCAACGAGGCTATAAGAGTCACCCTCGCGAGCTACCACCGATCCGGAATGTAGGGTATATCCACAAGTAACCCGGTCTAAGCACCACACTTACACCTACAATTACTGTTTTAACCTAGAGCATCATATAGATTAAAGCACTCAAAGAGTTGTGAACCTAAAGAGCATTAAAACATGATGCTTACTTGAATTAGAAGTTGATTACCAGAGAATCCTTAGAATCAAACTCAAGTAGAACTTGACTCCGCCAGGATACAAGCCGTAGAGAGAGCACCGATAGGCCGGCACTTCCTCCAAACTCTTCCCTCACACTCTATCTCTCTATTTCTAATACAAGACTAGATCCTATGGAGGACTAATCTTCTCTTGATAGCTGGCTCTGATCCTGACGAGGAGAATATGAATTAGGGTTTCAGGATGGCTCTAGGGAGAGGGGTAGGGGCTGCTATATATAGGCCGAGGTCGAGTAGGGGTCAAGGAATCAAGGTGGAGTAGGGGGCAAGGAATCGCCATGTCATCAATCCACGTCAACTCCCCCGATCACCGTTGGATAAACCGACCTATAACTGCCTTAAAATCAATGGTGTAGATCTTGGAAACGCATACAAGGCGGCAAAGGGCGAGCGGGCTCCATGGCAGGCCAGCCGGCCTATGGGCTAGGCCGGACGGCCTACTTTCGTGGCCGTTTGGTCCAAGCTTCGGCATGTTATTCAATCAGCCCTTAGGCCTATAAGTAGGTGTTTTTCTTTCGTTCAGACCATTCATGGCTGTGGCTTCGTGTTATCTTAGATTTTGTCTGAATGGCTGGGTATTTGAGGAGATGGTGAGGAGCTGAGGGTTGTGCATTCAGGGGGAACCACGCGGCTCTAGTCACTCACCTCATTGGGAGTAGCTCATGGTGGCCGGGAGCCAGCATAGCATCCTCCAATAGCTCATGCTAGAAGGGATTTTGCAGGTAGGGAGGTGAGATCATTGGGAACTTGACATCTTCTCCCCTCATCATCCCTGTCTTCTTCGGTCCGTGGGCTATGGTAGCGCGACGAGATCCGCAAGACTTTTTGTATGCCTCTTTTGTGCTTATGCAGCAGGCGACCCGAGAGGTGCTCATCGTCGCCTATGGCGGTGTCTGGCGCTTTGTGCCCCTTGCACGGCACAGCCGTATCCGCAATTACCAAGCAGTGAACGAACGGAGATTCCTCTTTGTTCATGCCTCATCTTGTAAGCGATCAACCCGCTTCTGGATGTTGAGGATACTCGGATTCTATCAAATCCTTTCTCCTCGGGTTTGTCGCGGTTGTTTCCATTACCGCGGCGAGCCCCTAAAAGGTCCTAATGGCTAGAAGGGGGGTGAATAGCCTATTAAAAATTTCTACAACAACACTTAGCAAACCGGTTAAACAAATATGAGGCGAATCGAGTGTTGCGCTAGCCTACTAAAAATACAAGCCACCTACCACGGTTCTAGTTTATATAGTCTCTATCCAGACAATGGCTATGTCACTACACTAAGTTAGTGTGCTCTCAAAGGTTAACTAAAGAGACACACTAACCAAACTAACAAGCTCTCACGACTAGCTACACTAAAGAGCTTGACAACTAGCTACAACTAGCTTGACAACTAATGCAAAGAGAGAGTGAGCAAGATGGTTATACCGCCGAGTCGATGAATGAACCAATCAATCACAAGAATGAAGACCAATCACCTCGAAATCAAGTGATGACACAATGATTTTTTACCGATGTTCACTTGCTTGCCGGCAAGCTAGTCCTCGTTGTGGCAATTCACTCACTTGGAGGTTCACGCGCTAATTGGCATCACACGCCAAACCTTCAATAGGGTGCCGCACAACCAACACAAGATGAGGATCACACAAGCCACAAGAAATTTACTAGAGTACCTTTTGGCTCTCCGCCGGGGAAAGGTCAAGAACCCCTCACAATCACCACAATTGGAGTCGGAGACAATTACCAACCTCCGCTCGATGATCCTCACTGCTCCAAGCCATCTAGGTGGCGGCAACCACCAAGAGTAACAAGAGAATCCCACAGCGAAACACGAACACCAAGTGCCTCTAGATGCAAACACTCAAGCAATACACTTGGATTCACTCCCAATCTCACAAAGATGATGAATCAATGATGGAGATGTGTGGGAGGGCTTTGGCTAAGCTCACAAGGTTGCTATGTCAATGCAAATGGCCAAGAGAGTGAGCTTGAGACAACCATGTGGCTTAAATAGAGAGCCCCCATGAATAGAAACGTTGGCTCCTCTGTTCACTAAAAAATTGGGGCGACTGAACGCATCGGTCGTATTGACCGGATGCAGGACCCCGGCGTCCGGTCCTCAGATTTTTGCCATGTGTCCCCTGCTTCAAATGTTGATCGCCCAATCTCAATGGTCATCGGTGCACTTAAGTTGTGACCGGACGCTCTATAGTGTAGGACTAGACATAGGACCCCAGCGTCCGGTCACTTCCAATAAGGTTCCAGTCGCGACTGGACACGTTCGATTATAAGCGACCGGACGCAGACCAGCCAGAGTCCGATCATTTCTAGAGAGGTCCCCAAACCTCTATTTTGCGACCAGACGTGTTTGCTCCTGTACGACCGGACGCAACACCTCAGTCCGATCAATCTCCAACAGCCATGCATCACAGTTGTTCCTCACGCTACCACGTCAGCGTACGTCAGCACTGACCGGATGTAGGCCCTAAGCGTCCGGTCACTCTTTGCGCCAGCGTCCGATCATGAGACCAAGACAGCGTGCTCATAGCTGCTACTGACTGGACACAGGGTCAGAGTTCGGTCACTATGTGACCAGCGTTGATGCACTCTATGAAGTCCTATATTTTCTGTACAAGGCGCCGGTGGCACCGTCGGACTGTCCACACTCTACGGGCGGACACTCCACCGGTGAAGTTTCAAACCCTTGCTCCCAAGTGCTAAACACAATGCGTATCACCTTTGTGCATGTGTGTTAGCATATTTTCACAACACATTTTCAAGGGTGTTAGCACTCCGCTAGATCCTAAATGCATGTGCAATGAGTTAGAGCATCTAGTGGCACTTTGATAACCGTATTTTGATATGAGTTTCACCTCTCTTAATAGTACGGCTTTCGAACCTAAATGTGATCACACTCGCTAAGTGTCTTGATCACCAAAATGAAATGGCTCCTACCACTTATACCTTTGCCTTGAGCCTTTTATTTTTCTCTTTCTTCTTTTCAAGTCCAAGCACTTGATCATCACTATGGCTTCACCATTATCATGTTGTGATCTTCATTTGCTTCACCAGGAATGTGTCACCTATCTCATAATCACTTTGATAAACTAGGTTAGCACTTAGAGTTCATCAATTCACCAAAACCAAACTAGAGCTTTCAGTCCCCGAGCCGGTGGGTCGTGGTTGCGCTGTTGGCAAGAAGTCACCAAACAGGAAGGGTGTCCCTTTTGGAAATTTTCAAGGAGTCGTTTCCCTGACCTCTCTTTAGCTCGATCATGAGGATTTTTTAGTGATCGTGTCTTGGCTCATAGGTCTTGGACCTTCTGTCTCTTCCACGTGACCAAGCCGTGATCATGCTTTGGGTTCCGCATTGTGCATCACCCCGGCCTCTTGCTTCGTTGATCTCTCCCGTAGAGGTCGTGAACCCCTGATGGTTTGTGATTCTCTAGAGCAGGCCTTAGGTTAGAGACCTAGGTCATAGGGCGGAGTTGGTCGGGCTTGGCCCTGACCTCTTTCAGGGTCGTGGGGACCCGACTCCGTTTTTCCCTAGCGCCCTTGTCGACCCCGAAAGGTCATGTTGCCTTGTTATAGGCGGGTTTGGTTTCGCCCCACGCGGGGAGAGGCATGTCCACCGTAACCACGTGGTCAAAGTGGTGCGTCTCGTCGAGGTCTATGGGTAATCCAAGCGGGACCTGATATCCTCCCCAATCGACATGGGGTTCGACAATGCCTCGCGTGAGACATCTCATAAATCGTCGACCATCAATCCTGTTGGTCCCCAACCGCCTCCGCAGTGGCCAGAGGTCAAGATGCCTCTCCCAGAGGGGGTCAACCTAGGAGACTTCGAAGCAGATGACTCGGACATAGGGAGAGATGGTCATGTGGCTCTGCACCATAGATTAGAGCCATGGGGCCCATCTCCTCCCTACCCCTATCCCTTTTGTGGACTCGAGCCCTTCTAAGGACCGACTGAAAGGTCCTAATGGCTAGAGGGGGGGGTGAATAGCCTAATAAAAATTTCTACAACAACACTCAACAAAAGGGTTAGACAATTTTGAGGCGAAGCAAGTGTTGCGCTAGCCTACTCAAAATGCAAGCCACCTACCACAATTCTAGTTTAGGTAGAATCTATTCACACAATAGCTATGACACTACTCTATGTTAGTGTGCTCTCAAAGGCTAACTAAAGAGCCACACCAACCAACCAAGCAAGCTCTCACAACTAACTACACTAAAGAGCTTGACAACTAGTTTGTGGTAATATAAAGAGAGTGATCAAGAAAGTTATACCACCATGTAGATGAAGGAACCAATCAATCACAAGAGTGAATAATAATGAAGACCAATCACCTCGGAATCAAAGGATGAACACAATGATTTTTTATCGAGGTTCACTTGCTTGTCGGCAAGCTACTCCTTGTGGCGATTCACTCACTTGGAGGTTCACGCGCTAATTGGCATCACACGCCAAACCCTCAATTGGGTGCCGCACAACCAACACAAGATGAGGATCACACAAGCCACGAGCAATCCACTAGAGTACCTTGTGGCACTCCACCGGGGAAACATCAAGAATCCCTCACAATCACCACAATCGGAGCCGGAGACAATCACCACCCTCCATTCGACGATCCTCACTACTCCAAGCCGTCTAGGTGGCGGCAACCACCAAGAGTAACAAGCGAATCCCGCAGCAAAACACGAACACCAAGTGTCTCTAGATGCAAACACTCAAGCAATGCACTTGGATTCTCTCCCAATCTCACAAAGATGATGAATCAATGATGGAGATGAGTGGGAGGACTTTGGCTAAGCTCATAAGGTTGCTATGTCAATGCAAATTGCCAAGAGAGTGAGCTTGAGCTGGCCATGGGGCTTAAATAGAAGCCCCCATGAAATAGAGCCATTGTACCCCTTCACTGGGTACAGCGCGAGGTGACCGGATGGTTCGGTCATATTGACCGGACTCTAGACCCAGCGTTCGGTCGTCCGATGTCAGCCACGTGTCACACTGTGTTCAACAGGAGTCGTCTAATCTCAACGGTCATCTGTTGACCGAACACTCTGCTACAACTGACCAGACTCTGAGCCTCCAGCGTCCGGTCATTTCCAGTAAGGTTCCACAAATAAATTTCTTGGACCGGACGCGTCCAGTGGTGCTTGACCAGACCCTGCCAGCATCCGATCACACTATGACTTCTTACTGTGCCGCCCGACAACACGACCAGACCCAGACCCTTAGCATCCGATCTATCCATGACCCAGCGTCCGGTCATTTACCGATGCTGGCGTCTTCACTACCATACATGGCCAGACGCACCAGTCCCCTAGAGGTCCAACGTCCGATCACTGTATAGCCAGCGACCCTAACTCCTTTTTACCTCTAACTTCTTCACCCTTGCTCAAATGTGCCAACCACCAAGTGTATCACCTTGTGCACATGTGTTAGCATATTTTCACAAACATTTACAAGGGTGTTAGCACTCCACTAGATCCTAAATGCATATGCGATGAGTTAGAGCATCTAGTGGCACTTTGATAACCGTATTCTAATACGAGTTTCACCCCTCTTAATAGTACGGCTATCGAACTTAAATGTGATCACACTTTCTAAGTGTCTTGATCACCAAAACAAAATAGCTCCTATGGTTTATACCTTTGCCTTGAGATTTTTGTTTTTCTCTTTCTTCTTTTCTAAGTCCAAGAACTTGATCATCACCATGGCATCATCTTCATTATGCAATGATCTTCATTTGCTTCACCACTTGGAGTGTGCTACCTATCTCATGATCACTTGATAAACTAGGTTAGCACTTAGGGTTTCATCAATTCACCAAAACCAAACTAGAGCTTTCAATCTCTCCCTTTTTGGTAATTGATGACAACCCTTATACAAAGATATGAATTAAAATTTAATTGAATCCATGTTGCTTGTCTAAGCATATTTACCATGTGTAAGAGGATATGAACAAGTTTCATAGACTCTATATGGTAGAAATTGCTCCCCCTACATATGTGATAAGAGTTTGGATTGTAGCTTGCACATATGAATAGATAGGAAATATAGGAGACAATGTCTACCAAATGATGCTAAGGTATAAGAGATGGACCTTTGAAGCGTGATACCAAATGGAGTACACCATTATACCATCCTTACCACCATGGTTAGCTAGATACCACTTGAAAAATACTTCGGAAGGATAGCTAGATACCACTTGTAAAACTTTGTAAAAGATACTACTTGAAAATCTATTTGGAATAGATATCACTTGATAATACTTGGAAATGATACCACTTGTGAATAAACCTATGCATGCTAGATTTTCATTTCATCATTCAAGTTTACAACTATCATTCATCACAAAAGCATGGATATTAAAACTTGTGTTGTGCAAGCAATCATATGAAATGCACATTCAAATGCACCATACAAGTTTATGAGCTTGCTCCCCCTACTTGTGTGCTCAAAATTTTAATTGATCCCTTTCCTTTGTCATATCTCTTCCTTATTTCAAGTTTTCCCCTATCACTTATATCTTTATTTCTCTCCCCTTTTTCACTATCTTTGTACACTAATTTCTCCGCCTTTGTCATCAATGACCACAAAGGTTCAAAGAGTAGGTAATACCATTTGTAGGGTCGAGATTATCAATGTCAATCAATGGGGTGAGGATCATTTTCACAAATTTGGTACAAACTAGAATATTTGCTACAGATATTTAACTTGGTTTGATCCAAGGACAAGCTTCTTCACACCTCCTAATAAGGGTTATCTTGTACCATGTTGAGTTAAACACTTAGAGCTCATTTTCTAGATTAAACACTAGGTTTACAAGCCCGCAAACATGTCATATGCTATCACTAGATCAAGTCAAGCATAGAAGCAATAGTGATACCATATAAACATCAAATTCATTTGATTTTCATGAATGAGCCTAATAAAATGGAGAGATGACTAGATGCACTAAACATGTCCTTAGCAAGAATGTATGCCATGCCAATCAACTTTTACCTTGGATTGCTCGAAGGAGAGGCATGTCATATAAGTGGGGGTGCATCAACACAAATTTGAGAAATCCAATATGTTCAACTCATTCCTTAGCTTGCAAAACCTTTTCTCATCCAATGGCTTGGTGAATATATCGGTAAGTTGATCTTCGGTGCCTACACTCTCAATGCAAATGTCCCCTTTTTGTTGGTGATCTCTTATGAAATTGTGGCGGACATCAATGTGCTTTATTCTTGCATGTTGAACCGGATTGTTGGTTAACTTGATTGCACTCTCATTGTCACATAGCAATGGCACTTTCTTGAACTTGATTTCAAAGTTATTCAAGGTGGCCTTCATTCAAAGAATTTGTGCACAACAACTACCGGCGGATATGTATTCGGCTTCGGCGGTTGATAATGCAACACTATTTTGCTTCTTTGATAATTATGAAACAAGTGATCTTCCCAACAATTGACATGTGCCCAAGGTGCTCTTCCTTTCAACCTTGCATCCCGCATAATCCGAGTCGGAGTAACCAACTAGCTCAAACTTTGCTCCTTTGGGATACCACAAACCGACATTTGGTGTATGCTTCAAGTACCTCAATATTCTCTTTGTAGCCTTCAAATGACTTTCTCTTGGTGGGGCTTGAAATCTTGCACACATGTATACACTAAACATGACATCCGGTCTTGATGCGGTCACATAGAGTAAGCTTCCAATCATAGACCGATACAACTTTTGATCCACCATATTTCCACTTGCATCACTATCCAAGTTGCCATTTGTTCCCATTGGTGTGCTAATGACTTTGCTATCACTCATGCCAAACTTCTTGATCATGTCCTTGATATACTTGCCTTGACTCACAAAAGTACCATTCTTCAATTGCTTGATTTGAAGACCAAGGAAGTAACTCAATTCTCCAATCATGGACATCTCAAACTCATTAGCCATCATCTTTCCAAACTCATCACAAAAATCTTGATTGGTTGATCCAAATATGATGTCATCAATATAGATTTGCAATACAAATAGATCTTTTCCAATCTTCTTGATGAAAAGAGTGGTGCCAACCTTGCCCATTGTGAACCCTTTAGAGAGTAGGAAGTCCCTCAATCTCTCATACCATGCTCTAGGTGCTTGCTTCAAGCCATATAATGCCATCTTCAACTTGTACACATGGTTGGGCTTCTTGTCATCTTCAAAACCGAAAGGTTGCTCAACATATACTTCTTCATTGATGTAACCATTGGGAAATGCACTCTTAACATCCATTTGATATAGCTTGATGTTGTGGGCACAAGCATAGGCAAGCAAGATTCTAATTGCTTCCAATCTAGCAACCGGGGCATATTTCTCCAAAGTCAAGACCTTCAACTTATGTATAGCCTTGTGCTACTAATCTTGCTTTGTTCCTTACTACTATCCCATCTTGATCTTGCTTGTTTTTAAAGACCCATTTGGTTCCAATCACATTGTGTCCCTTTGGTCTCTCTACTAATTGCCATACTTGATTTCTTGTGAAGTTATTCAACTCTTCATGCATAGCATTCACCCAATCAACATCCTTCAATGCTTCATCTATCTTCTTTGGTTCAATGGATAACACAAAAGAGAAATGCTCACAAAATGATGCCAAACTTGATCAAGTTTGCACACCTCTTGAAATATCACCAATAATAGTATCCAATGGATGATCCCTTGCAATATTGGTTGGTTGGAGGATAGAAACTTAATTGCTTGCACTTGCTTGATCATTAGGTTGAGATGATGTACTAGCCACTTGATCTTGTTCATTGTCATGAGAGCCACTTGCACTAGCTTGATTTGTATCATCTTGCACATTTGAGTTAGAGAGCACTTGCACATGATCATCTTCATCATCATTCACTTGCCTAGGCCTCAATTCACCAATATCCATGTTCTTCATGGCATTTGAAAGTTGAATGCCTCTAACATCTTCTAAGTTCTCATTCTCTATTTGTGAACCCTTGGTTTCATCAAATTCAACATCATGAACTTCCTCAAGAGTACCACTATCCAAATTCCAAACTCTATATGCTTTGCTTGTAGTGGAGTAACCAAATAGGAATCCTTCATCATATTTTTTGTCAAACTTGCCTAATCTAGTGCCTTTCTTCAAGATATAGCATTTGCAACCAAAGACTCGAAAATATGCAATGTTGGGCTTTCTACCATTCAAGAGCTCATATGGTCTCTTCTCTTTCAATGGGTGACAATAGAGGCGGTTGCTACAATATCAAGCCATGTTGATAGCTTCAGCCCAAAAAGATTGACTCACATTGTACTCACTAAGCATAGACCTTGCCATATCAATGTGTTCTATTCTTCCTCTCAACAAGGCTATTTGATTATGGGGTGTACTTGGCCGAGAATTGATGTCTAATTCCAAATTCATCACACAACTCATCAATTCTAGTGTTCTTGAACTCACTATCATTGTCACTTCTAACTCTCTTGATGGTTGTTTCAAACTTATTGTGAATGCCCTTGATAAATGATTTGAATATTGCAAACACATTACTTTTATCCACTAGAAAGAATACCCAAGTGTATCTAGTGTAATCATCCACTATCACAAAACCATATTTGTTACCACCAATGCTAGTGTATTGTGTTAGCCCAAATAAATCCATGTGCAATAACTCAAATGCTTTACTAGTGCTCATCATGCTTTTCTTGAGATGGGTGTTTCCAACTTGTTTTCTGGCTTGACAAGAGCTACAAAGCTTATCCTTTTCAAACACATCTTTCAAGCCTCTAATCAAGTCATGCTTAACCAATCTATTCAATTGTTTCATTCCAACATGACCAAGCCTTCTATGCCATAACCAACCCATGCTAGACTTAGTGAATAAACATATAGATAATTTAGCTTCACTAGCATTGAATTCAACCAAGTATAGATTCTCGTATCTAAAGCCTTTGAAGATCAAGTTAGAGCCATCTACACTTATGATCTCTACATCATCTACCCCAAATATGCATTTGAATCCAAGATCACACAATTGAGCTATGGATAGCAAATTGAAGTTCAAGCTCTTACTAGCAACACATAGGATATGCTCATGTCATTGGATATTGCAATCTTACCAAGCCCTTTGACCTTGCCTTTGCCATTGTCACCAAATGCGATACAATCATAACCATCATTGCCATTGGTGTTGATTGAGTTGAACATTCTTGCATCACCGGTCATGTGTTGAGTGCACCCACTATCAAGAACTCAATGCCTTTCTCCGACTTTGTAATTGACCTACAAAAGAAGATCAATTCTTTTTAGGTACCCAAACTTGCTTGGGTACTTGAAGGTTAGTCACTAAGCTCTTTGGTATCTAAATGTCTTTCTTCTTTGAGCCCATCCATGGTTTACCAATGAACTTAGCCTTCACACCATTTGTACCCTTAGTAAGCATATAGCAAGAATCAAGCTTAAGGGAGGATTTTTATGACCCACTTGCTTGCAACTAATGCAAAACCGACCATTGTTCTTCACAAAACTAGTCTTGTGAGGAGCAAAGACCGCCTTGCCTTTCTTGGGGGTATATCCCAATCCCTCTTTGTAGAGAGAAGCTCTTTGGCTACCCAAGCACATAAGCAAGCGGTCCTCACCACCATAGGCCTTAGCCAAAATGTGAGTGAGCTTGTTAACCTCCTTCTTGAGATTCTCATTCTCAACCACTAGTGAGGCATCACAAATGAGACTATCACCACTAGATGAGGTGGAAGTGGAAGTACTACAAGAAGGATTAGTAGAAGAAACAATGATAGACAAAGATAGTGATTCATGAATTATATCACAAGTTAAACCTATATCACAAGTATCAACATGTTTCTTTTTATTTTGCTCATCAAACAAAGAGGAATGAGCCTTTTCAAGCTTTTTGTGAGCTTTGCCAAGCTTCTCATTGGCTTCCTCTAGCCTCTCATGAGGCGCATTAAGCTCATCAAAGACTTGCTTAAGGGCTTTTAGTTCCTTACGCAAGCTTTTACATTCCCTTCTCTTGATGTCAAAGTGTTCTCTAGCATCTTCTAGCATGTCAATTAATTCATCCTTAGTAGGTTCATCATCATCACTATCAATATTATTTTCATTTTCATTTTCATTATCATCATCATGTTCTTCATCACTTTCATCATCATAAGCTTGTACCTTAGTGGCCTTAGCCACGAAGCAAGATGAAGAGTCGAAGAGAGAAGGTTTCTCATTGATAGCAATGCTTGCTAGAACCTTCTTCTTGGTGGTCTTGTGCTCATCACTATCATCATCATCATAACTTGAGAAAGCATCACTATCCCAAGTGACCACATATGAACCACCCTTCTTCTTCTTGAATGCCATCTTGTCCTTCTTCTCTTTCTTTTCCTTCTTGTCCTTCTTCTTGTTCTTCTTGTTGTCATCATCATTGTCGCTATTGTATGGACATTGAGCAATAAGATGATCTTTGCTTCCACATTTGAAGCACCTTCTTGACTCTTCTTTGTTCTTGGATGAAGACTTCTTTCTTCTAGCACGATATCCCTTTTTCACCATGAACTTGCCAAATCTCTTGACAAAGAGAGCCATCTTCTCATCATCATCATCATCCCACGAATCATCTTCTTCACTTGATGTTTCTTGCTTAGCTTTGCCTTTGGATGATGTGGACTTGAATACCACACTCTTCTTCTTGTCATCCTTCTTCTCATCTTTCTTCTCCCTCTTTTCTTCATTCTCATCATCATCTCTATATGTATCATCGGTCATTATATCTCCCAACACTTGGTTTGGTGTCATGGTATCCAAACCACTCCTCACTAGAATGGTGACCAATGTACCAAATCTTGAAGGCAAACATCTCAAAAACTTGTGGGAGAAGTCCTTGTCCTTCATCTCTTCTCCAAGTGCTTTGAGATCATTGACAAGCACTTGAAGCCTATGGAATATCTCCGGCACACTCTCATCCTCCTTCATCTTGAAGCTTGCAAACTTCTCTTTGAGAATGTATGCCATTGCACCCTTTATGACTTGAGTACCCTCAAATGATTCTTCCAAGCCTCATGAGCCATCTTAATATTTTTGATTTGCTCAAATGTTCTCTCATCAATTGCATCATGAATGGCACTTAGAGCAATGTCATTGTTTTAGAGAAGCACTTCTTCGGCCGCGGTGGGATTCTCCGGATCTTCAATCTCAATTTTGGTTTCAAATACCTTCCACACCTTTCTATTGATTGACTTGATATGTGTAGTCATCTTTGACTTCCAATAAGAATAATTTGTGCCATCAAATTAGGATGGCTTCTTGGTGTTGTTGATTTGAGCCATTTTTACACCGAAGGTTGTTAAGCCTCAAATCACGGTGACCTCGGCTCTGATACCACTTGAAAGGTCCTAATGGCTAGAGGGGGTGAATAGCCTAATAAAAATTTCTACAACAACAAAAGGGTTAGACAATTATGAGGCGAAACAAGTGTTGCGCTAGCCTACTCAAAATGCAAGCCACCTACCACAATTCTAGTTTAGGTAGAATCTATTCACACAATAGCTATGACACTACTCTATGTTAGTGTGCTCTCAAAGGCTAACTAAAGAGCCACACCAACCAACCAACCAAGCTCTCACAACTAACTACACTAAAAAGCTTGACAACTAGTTTGCGATAATATAAAGAAAGTGATCAAGAAAGTTATACCGCCGTGTAGATGAAGGAACCAATCAATCACAAGAGTGAATAACAATGAAGATCAATCACCTCAGAATTAAAGGATGAACACAATGATTTTTTACCGAGGTTCACTTGCTTGTTGGCAAGCTACTTCTCGTTGTGGTGATTCACTCACTTGGAGGTTCACGCGCTAATTGGCATCACACGCCAAACCCTCAATAGGGTGTCGTACAACCAACACAAGATGAGGATCACACAAGCCACGAGCAATCCACTAGAGTACCTTTTGGTGCTCCGCCGGGGAAAGGTCAAGAAACCCTCACAATCACCACAATCAGAGCCGGAGACAATCACCACCCTCCGCTCGACAATCCTTGCTGCTCCAAGCCATCTAGGTGGCAGCAACCACCAAGAGTAACAAGCGAATCCCACAGCAAAACACGAACACCAAGTGCCTCTAGATGCAAACACTCAAGCAATGCACTTGGATTCTCTCTCAATCTCACAAAGATGATGAATCAATGATGGAGATGAGTGGGAGGACTTTGGCTAAGCTCACAAGGTTGCTATGTCAATACAAATTGCCAAGAGAGTGAGCTTGAGCCGGCCATGGGGCTTAAATAGAAGCCCCCACGAAATAGAGCTATTGTACCCCTTCACTGGGTACAGCATGAGGTGATCGGACGCTCTAGTCATATTGACCAAACTCTGGACCTAGCGTCCGGTCGTCCGATGTCAGCCACGTGTCACACTACATTCAACAGCAGTCATCTGATCTCAATGGTCATCTGTTGACCGGACACTCCGCTATGACTGACCGGACTCTGAGCCTCCAGCGTCCGGTCATTTCCAGTAAGGTTCCAGAAACGAATATCTTCGACCAGACGCGTCCGGTCATGCTTGACCGGACCCTGCCAGCGTCTGATCACACTATAACTTCTTACTGTGCCGCTCGACAACACGACCGGACCCAGAGGGAATTGTCTGCTCTGCGGTGTTTGCCCTGCTGCTCCTTCTCGCTTTTGGGTGCTCACAGCTTCCCTTCCTCTCCGAGTCGATGGATCATGACAAACATCTACGAGAGGGGTCATCGGAGGCTGGTGGTCCACTGCTACATCTCTAAGGTCTGCTGCGTGAACAGGAGTAAGTGTTTAAACAATGTTTTGAGTTTTGGTGTTAACTTGAGTTGACCATGAGTGCTCCTTAGAGCCGTCTCTCATGCCGCGTTGGGAAGGGTCATCGGTGCTGCTAGTGTTGCTCCAGTAGGGGCCCCGCCGGGGGCGGGGTTGAGCTCATCTTTGTTGTCTCTAGGCGATCGTTGAGAGTTTTGTCACCTCATCCATGAGGCGGACGAAGCTCACCGGTGGTTTTCCACGGCCGCCCACGAGGCAAGGCGGAAGGAGCTCGACCTTGATACCGCTAAGGTCGCTCTCGCCACATTAAAGGTTGAGTTTGCCGCCGCATAGGTGGCGATCACCATTGCCTAGACCCGTATCACAGGTAAGGGTCTCCTTCATATCGACGCTATTAGATGGATGTCTACAGTCGCTGATCTTCGTGTTGTTTTGTTGCCAGCATTGGAGTGGCTGGTGGTTTCTCGCCATAAGGAGGAGGAGGCTCGCCTCAGGAGGTTCATCGTAATGGAGGATCGTGAATGGGTGGTAGTGGCAAGGATACGGCAAGGGGTCGGCGTTGCCCTTGCCGCCATGCAGCTGCGGACCAGGGTAAACCTCCGTCGGGTGGTGCCTGGGTTCTCGAAGCGCATCTGGCCAGAAGAGTAGACTGAGCTGGTTAATGATTTAGCCATCGTGGATGCCATTGTCGCTGCCATGGATGTAGAGGAGATCATCCGTAGCGGTGGATGATAACCCTGGGTTGTGCCTGGGATTCTTGAAGAATTCTTTTTTAAAGATGTTTCTTCTAGCTTGTGTCTCATGGATTTGATTCTTCTGTGTGCTGTCGACTAGCCATGACTGCTTTCGGTCTGGCCGCTCAAATGTTGCGACCACATAGCCCTACCCAGGGGTCAACCCGTGGGCTCCAGCTCAGCGCGACCCCGTTTTTGCGATCCGAGTGTCTATAGGTTATACTTGGCAGCATCGCACCTTATTTCATCCCTCTTCGAGTTGTGCGGACATCTTCTCCTTCTTGCTTTCATGTGGGTAGGTTTTTGGGCTCTGTGTTGTTGGTTCTTGCGAGTTGCTCCGCCCAGTTAGGCTCGTTGTTGAGCCATTGTCGGGCTGTGGCGGTTCGCATTCGTACACCACGGAGCGTGTCCGCCTCAACCGAGGGAGGCGGCGTACCTACTGTTCTCTGCTAGGCCTTTCTCCGGAGGGGCGGTTGCCATGGACCCAGGTGAGGTGGTCTTGCAATGTTGTTCGGGTGCGCGCTTAGGTGCCCGGCGCTCTTGAGCGATTCGTGCAAGTTATGTTTCTGGGAGCCTTAAGGAGTTCCTAGCGGTTTTGTTCGCCTAGGTGGCATTTGGGCTCTTTGCGCATAGTGCGCGATCGGTGTATTCACTTGTCATTCTATCATTCTTTTGCTTATCTCCTGTTCGAGATGGAATGTGCTCCACCCCCCCACACAGTCCTACGCTTGCGAATGCATTTTTTAACCTGGGGGCTAGCCCATGGGGCTAAAAATGTGCGCGATCCATTGCAGTGGCTGAACGGCGGCGGCGAGGGATGATCGCAGATCCGGCACGATACGAGGAGAAAGCGAGGGAACGGCGCAAGTCCCCTTTCCCTTTGCTCTCTTGGCCATGAACAAACAAGTTTCTCGTTTCCTCTCAGGCTTGCATGTTGGTGCCTAGCCACGCCTGGATGCTGGTCCGACAGGTCGGTCGGGGCAGCCTGAGCGAGAGATCTGGATGCAGGTCACCGGCTTGCCATGGTGTTCGGGAAGGGGTCGTTGGGATGGTGACAAGCAGTGCTACATCATGGAGCATGTATAAGCGCTCTCACGCATGGCCTCCACGAGTGGGTCGCACGTCGCCTCCGCGAGCGGGTCATGTCCGGTTGCTAGCGCGAGTCAGATCGGGTCGCTCGGGAGTCTAAGCGGTTCAAGGCGAGGTGTGTGGTCACACCGTTCCATAGCTCGCTCCATGGGTTGGTCGCGGTGTTTTGGAGCTAAGGGTGCGCCTATATGTGTAAGTGGACATGTTTGGGTAGAGCGGCTAGAGCCAGAGATAACGTTACTGACCGGTGTACCGGAAGCAGCCGATGAGCTGGTTGTCGTAGCTTAGGTGCGTCAAGCCCCCGAGCGCTTGCTCGTGATGAAGTCGCAGTGATCTCTGGGCAGCAAGTTGATGTGGGCGTTTCTTCAGTGCTTGGAACAATTGTAGCTAGCGCAGGTCGGCCTCTCGGCTGGTTTCGGGTCGTCCTCTGCTAGTTTGATATTCTCGGCGAGCCCGTGAGCCCCCAAGTGTGTCTTCTTCGTGTCCTACCCATTGTTGCTTCTGGCTAGGAGGGCTCACATGCGCTAATGCTTGAGCCCTCATGGCACGATAGCATCATGATCATCGTGTCCTCACCTCGGAGTGCGGTGTATGCCCTCGATGAAGGGCTAACATGACCTGTCGCTGTGGAAGTGGATCCCGAGCGCGACACGGTTTGATTTTCTCGGCCCCCCTTCGGGCAACAACTGACTGCTTGCTAAGGCATGATGAGCGGTGTATCTGCCTTGCGAGATGGAACCCTAGTTTTAGGCTTGGCCATGCGCGGTGTTGCGTCGGCTCACCTCTTGATCGCTAATAACGACATCATGCGGTGGCGGGCAACTTTGTTGCTCGTGCGTGCCCTGGCTCAGTGCGTTTTGCTGGTGATGACACTGCCGGGGCGTGATTCTATCGTAGGGTCTAGTTCTGCCATGCGGTGGGTCTGGACAGGGTATGAGCGGATGACAAGCGTTGCCTTGTCGATTCAGGCGATCTCACGGTTCCCAAAAAGGATGTGGCAACCGCGAGCTGTTCCTTGGGTGAGGCCGCCATGAGCCATGGTCGTCTGGCTTCCTGGATGGAGGTCTTGGCCATGGCGGTGTTGAGAGAGGGCACTGGGCCCCTCACGTGGGTGCACTCCGGGATGCAGCCCCCGAGGGTAGTTCCAAGAGTGTGTCCACTGTGGACCGCGGGATCCAAATCTATGGGACGGAGGTTCGGATCGCAACTGAGGGCGGACGCGGGCGTCGGCCCTTTGGTGCGGTTAACCACATGGTTCCCCAAAAGGATGTGGTCGCTCGAGGCCATTCCCCGAGCGAGCTTATTACGAGCCGTGGACCTTCGGTTTCCCGGATGGGAGGCCTGGCCGTGGCCGACGGTGAGCGAGGGTACTGGCCCCTCTGGGTTGGTGAACTCCAGGATACTGCCACCGGAGGCAGTTCCAGAGTGTGTCCGCTGCGGGCTACATGCCCAAGATCTCCATGGCAGAGGCTTGGGTCGTAGCCATGGGCGAACGCGGGTGCTGGCCCTTTGATGCTAATGAACTCATAATTTTCATGGTGGATGTGGCCGCCGTGGGCCATTCCACCAACGAGTCCACTGGTAGTGCGAGGAGCCATCGCTTCCTTCTCAACAAATGAGAGTGCGAGACTATCCCCTACCTGGCGCACCAATTGTCGGTGTTTTATAAACTAGACTAGTAAACTTATATGATTGCCATGCTGCTCTAGGAAGATGATGGTAGCATCCAATAGACATGAGGATTTATACTGGTTTAGGCTGGAGCCCTATGTCCAGTCTCAGAGATGATCGAGTGCGTGTTCCTCACTTGAATGCTCTGAAGTTCTTACAATGGGGGTGATGAGGACATGACACCCATGCATATGACCATGTTTGGCATATGGTATGGAGGGGAAGGAGGCCAGCAAGGGTGTCCAAGTCAAGAAGGAGGCCCAAGGCTAATTCGGTTTGAGTCCCCAAGGTGGAGGTAAGAACTTTGTAAGAGCTTGGTAAGATGCTTCCACTTGCTGTGAAAAGTGGTAATCAGAGCTTCAGGTATTACCGTTAGGTTTATCATTACCCTAGTTTTGTTTTGTCTTTGTCCTATAAATCTAGAAAATTGCCCCACAAAAATATTTGTGTTAATCTTTGTTTTCTCCCTATCCTATCACCCGTTGCATCGTTGCAATATTTTTAATTTTAGTTTGCTTTATTGAACCATTGTCCCTAGTAGGTCATCGTGTTGCTGTGTTTAATCGAGTCGTTGGTCTTGTTTGAGTCTATTCGAGCACCTAAAGTTGGCCGCCAGTGGTCAGTTCCTATATCCCTCCCCAATTGGTATTTTTCACTAGGTCATTTTTCCTTGTCTAGAGCAAAGTAGCTTCACGGTGAAGGGAAGGAAGGAAAGGCATGTTTCAGTTTATATGAGTAAAATATTCCATCTTTGATTGGTCGTGCGGGAGACAAACAAGAAATAAATCCAATCTTTAGTCCACTTGTTTCCTGCACTATACACCATATTTTTCTGCTCAAGCATCTTGCGCTTTGTCTCTAGCTTGCGACAACAAAACTTGAGAGGGTAGTGCCAATCTGCTGCTGCTATTTGTCCTTTTTTTCTCTTTGCCATGGTTCCTAGTGCTAATCATCTATCTTATCAGCTCATATATTATGGCACTTTCTGATTGAAAAAATAATAATAATAGCAAAAGGCAAAGTGCAAAAAAAAGAGAGCCACACAAAAAAATCAGAGAAGAACAAAAGGCAGAAGGTGCAAAAAAAAGACGCATCAAGAAAAAAAATTCAGAAGTGCTTGCATCCTTTTGAGTCCTTGTGCTAAGTTGTATTGTATTGCTTGCTTGAACTAGGTCCAGGATGAGTTTAGGCAAGCGACATAGACTAGCTTGGGACTATTTTTTAATCTTGCAATTTCTAAATTAAATTATTGCTATTCCTTGCTACCATATTTTAAGCCTCCCAAGCTCCACATATATACTTCAGATCAGTACAGAAAAAGGGCCTTGCAATCTCGGTACCACTGCCTCACAGGTATCACGAACCAGCCACCGGTTATACCGCCCACTGCTTGCGTTGGTAAGAACTTTGTAAGAGCTTGGTAAGACGCTTCCACTTGCTTAAAAAAGTGACACCACAACCTAAGTAGTTGATAGGGATAATACTTTTGTGTTGTCTTTTGCTGTCTTCTAACAATGACAGGTTGTTCGTATCCACCGACTTATGATGGTATAGGTGCTGATTAGTACATGGAGTGGGAAATTGCCATCGACAACATATTTGCTACTCGCTTTATGTGTCTGAGGATGAAGGTAAAAAATGCAGCTAGTGTTTTGCGACATTATGCTTTATCTTGGTGGGAGTCTTTAGATCCTTGTGATAAACCTCAAACTTGAAATGATATGAAACTTCTTATGCGAGAAACAGTTGTTAATCCACCTCCTATTTTGATTTCATATGATGAGGTGCACCATTTAGAGGAAGAGTCTGTTGTTATTCCTCTTGCAATGACTAACCTTCTACAGCATAATATCCATAAGCGAGAGGATGACATGGAAAAAAATGAGGAGCTCACAACCTCATATGCAAATTCAGAACCATCACTTCACAATGCACCTATTACTCCTGCTGAAAACACAGGTAATGCCCATGGTGCTACACTCATGGAAGGTGAGAATTGTTTTAATATACTAAATTTTTCCACAAACCATGCTATCATAGAGCAATTGTTAGTGGAACCCTCTCTTGATTTATCTCTGTCTCATGATAATTTGCTTGAAGTTCCTTGTGATAAAAATAAATTGGTTGATGATGCTTCAATTTTACATGTTTTGGAACCAGTCACTTGTGCTGAAAATAAACATGTTATTCATATTGCTACTAAAACTGATGAGTTCAAACTGTTGTCTTCTTTACATACTTTGGGTTACATTAAATTAGATGTTTTGTGTAACCTAGAATATTTGGAGGAGAGCCTTTTTAAATATGTTGATTTGCCTTGGTTTTCTAAACACACATATCATGTTATTGGCAAATATAACAACAAAGGACAATATATGATACATCGAGTATACGTTCATAGTAATATGAATTCTTCTTTTGTTGTACAAGATTATGATCGTTTAGAGAGTAGCCATAATAATACAAATATTTTCTCGTGTTCCTCAAAGAAACAAGTTCACTTCTAAGAAGGGGAGCATTGTTGGTTGCTACCTATGTCTGCAAGACCATCTATTCCTGCATTGTCTTTGGTTGGTTCTAATCTTTTGTAGGATAGTGTTGACATACATCGTGTGCATTCGGATCATGGAGTCTATATGCTTGCTAAAATTTTTATGCGAGATGACATGCTAGAAACTTTGAAATATTGTCACATTCCTTTTCACAATTATTTCAGTTCCCTTTGTCTTCGCAACCCCGTTCTCCTTTGTGTTGTGCAGGATCAGTTTCAAGCACAATCGACACCGAGGACGACTTTTCGTCAAGAAGGGGAGGATGATGAGGACATGACACCCATGCATATGACCATGTTTGGCATATGGTATGGAGGGGAAGGAGGCCAGCAAGGGTGTCCAAGTCAAGAAGGAGGCCCAAGGCTAATTCGGTTCGAGTCCCCGAGGTGGAGGCCCAAAGTAACTCAAGTTCGAGTCTGTCTCGGCCTTCAGGACCAGTTTGTCTTAAACTGGTCACCCAGGACACATCCGGACTCCGTTTTCGACGATCCACATATGGTTGGAAAGCTAATTTGATAAGGAAGCCAATCCAACTGGTCTCACGTCAAAAGCTCTTCGAGAATCAACAGGAATTGTTGAAATAAGTTAGCATCCAGAATCTATCCAGGTGTTGTGTCACCGTATTTGGTCCAATCGACCGTGTATCATCTTTGAGCCCGTTAGGGGGCACGTCTAGGGTAGGTGATGACCCTAGAACCTTTATAATCGTACACTGCCACCGTCGTTAGGTTTTGAGTTTTGCTTAGATTATTCTGTCAAGAACAGTTTCACCGTTCATCGGTTTATGAGACCCCAACTTTGTGAGATTAATCATTCATCATCAAATCGGTTGCTTTCTTCCTTGTTCTTGCTTGTGTTCTTCGTTGCACAGGCAGGGATTAGCCTTTTTGGCGAGGTCAACCTGGTCCATGACTTGGTTGATAACCAGAGGAGCTGTGATGCTAAGATTGCAGGGTTCAATCTTTCGATCTGAAGCTGGATCGGTGTGTCATTCTCCGCCACAACGATAGTTACCAGTACCTGACGAAAGATCGGGATCCCCGTCTCCATTAGGGGGTGCACAAATGGTGGAAGAGGCAGAAGGACCTATACTAGGTGAAGGGTTGCCCGAAGAGAAGCTCCAGGAGCCCTACTACAATGGTGAATGAATGGAATGGTAGAGGATGTGAACCGTCCCTCGAGATGGGTGCCCTGGTTATCCTTATATAGAGTTTGGGGCTAGGGCTTATACAAAGAGGAGATTCTCATGACCGAAGGGCCGAGAGCCTGGGGGAGGGCCTAACTAACTTGGCTTGCAAGCCATGCCGTCTTCTGGTGCACGTTCGGTAGTGGCTATCATCATGGTCTTCTAGCCATGTTGCAGTAGGGTGTGATGTGGCGCTACTGTGCCGGCCATGGTGTCACTGTAGCCTCGATGGCGGTTCGTTAGCTATCCTATGCAACGTGGTGTCCGTCGTGGCCTTAGTCATCGTCTCCAGGTTCCCAGGGGTGTCGTACCCAAAGTAGGTAGCTGCCTTGGATCGTCGATCGCTTGGTCGCTTTCCGGGGCTGAGGGCCATGACCCCGATCATCAGGGTCGGGGCACTCTGCCGGTCTGGATGGCCTTTTCGTCGAGCCCCTTATCATGGATCCCCATCCCGTAGTGGGTGGGATCGTACAACCATCTAATCGGTCTGTATTTAGATGATGGGTGTCGTACCCGTTGCCACCGTGGTGCGGTGTTGTCTCATCGGTGCAGCATGGCACAGGGATGGTGTCTGACTGGGCCGAGGTAACTACCGTCCCCTCGATCCTTGCGGGGTCAGTGCGGCATGCTTGCTCTTGTCAGAGCAGGCACGCCTAGCGACGCTCGACCTCCCCCCATCCCTCCTGGGGGTCATGACGGGGAGAGGTCGTGCGTCTTGCAAGCACTGTGTGCTAAGGCGGATGGAAGGGGTTGGGGATGACCCCGGCCTTGGCGCCTTGCCCACTCCACTCGGTTTTTGCTGGGCCTCGGTGTTGTGGGCTGTGTGGCCTGCTTAACTAATCGGTGCCTTGAGACACCCCAGGGTTACAACCCCAATAATTGTATAAGGACCAAAGAACTTATACGCAAGTTTTGGGTATGGTCTGCTTGCTACCAAAGACTGTGTATACGGTTGCAGATGTAGCAGGACTTTGTCACCCACTGTAAACTCCTTGTCAGAGCGCTATTTATCAGCCTATAATTTCATTCGGTTCTGTGCCTGTTCCAGTATCTGTTTGAGCGCCTGGAGGTGTTGCTCCCTGTTGGCAATGACCTGAGCCACTGTAGGAGAGATGTCATCAGAGAGTGTTGGGCAGGCCCCCATATTAGGATCATATCCATACAAAGCCTTGAAGGGGAGAGCATCCGAGAGCACTATGGAATGAAGAATTGTACCATAGTTGAGCTAATGGAAGCCAGGACTTCCAATCCTTTGGTGAATCTTGGACTACACATCTCAGAAACATCTCCAAACATTGATTAACGCGCTTTGTCTGACCATCAGACTGTGGATGGTATGTTGTAGTGAAATTGAGATTTACTCTGATATAATTTAAACAGTTGTTTCCAGAAAGTGCTCGCAAAGATGGTGTCTCTATCACTTACTATGGTTTGTGGCAGCCCATGAAGTTTGACAATGTTGTCAAGGAACAATTGAGCAATTGTCAGTGCAGTATAAGGGTGTTTCACAGGGAGAAAATGAGCAAACTTTGTAAATCATCAACTATTACCATGATCACTGAGTAACCTTCAGATTTGGGTAAGCCTTCAACAAAGTCCATGGACAGGTCCTTCCATACTCCAGTAGGGATGGGCAGTGGTTGTAGCAGACCTGCTAGGTGAGTGTTACTGTGTTTTGCCTGTTGACAAATGGAGCATTGCTTGATGTAGCAACATCTTTTTTCATGCCTTTTCCAATGAAAATGCCTCTTTACTCTGTGATATGTAGCTGTGACCCCTGAGTGTCCTCCAATTGCACTTGCATGGAAGGCTGCTATGAGTTTGGTTTGGAGTGTTGAATTGTTGGCTATCCAAATGAGTCCATTCTTTCTTATTAGGCATTGATGCAAGATAAAGCCTTTGGCATTAGGATTGACAATGGTGAGCTCTGTGAGTAGCTGTTGTGCCTTGGGGTCAGTTACATAGGAATTTAATACCTCTTGAATCCACTGTGGTTGTACTACAGAAACTGCCTGGAGTGCATATAAATGTGCTACTCTGGATAAAGCATCAGCTGCAAGATTTTCTTTGCGTGGTTTGTATACAATCTTGAACTTCAAATCCATGAGTCTGGTCATGGCTTTTCTCTGTAGATCAGAATGCAAGTTCTATTCATTGAGGTAGGACAAAGATTTGTGGTCTGTAAGGATAATGAACTCTTGCAGTTGAAGATAGGGGCGCCACTTTTCCACGGCCATGATCAAAGCTAGGAATTCCTTCTCATATATCGATAAGCTCTTGTGCCTTGCACCTAGTGCCTTGCTTAAGTAAGCTATAGGTTGACCCTGTTGCATGAGGACAACTCCAATTCCCTCTGCACATGCATCGGTTTCAATAGTGAACAGATTGTTGAAGTTAGGTAAGGCCAATACTTGTGTTTGGGTCATCGCTGTCTTTAGCTTGTCAAAAGCTTGTTGTGCTTCAGTGGACCACAGAAATTGCTTGAGCTTGAGGATATTGGTGAGTGGCTTGGCCAACGGTCCATACTGTTTGACAAATTTTCTATAGTATCCTGTTAGACCCAGGAAGCCTCTTAACTCAGTCATGGATGAGGGTACTAGCCACTTGAGCATGTCTTCTATTTTTGATGGGCCTGTTTCTACCCCCTTGTCAGATATAATATGCCCCAGGTACTCTAGGCTAGATTGAGCAAAAGTACACTTAGATCTTTTGAGGTAGAACTGGTTCTATTTGAGTGACTCAAGCACTTGTTGAACATGCTATAGATGATCATCCCAAGACTAACTGTATATGAGGATATCATCTAGAAAAACTAGTACAAACTACCTGAGAAATGGTTGCAACACTTGATTCATGATACATTGGAATGTGGCAGGGGCATTAGTGAGGCCAAAGGGCATTACTTTGAACTGGTAATGTCCTTGGTGAGTCTTGAAAGCAGTCTTGTGCTCATCTGTGTGTAGCATTCTAATTTGGTGATATCCAGATTTCATATCAAGCTTGGTAAACTATTCGGCACTAGCTAACACATCTAGAATTTCTTCAATGATAGGCATAGGGAACCTATTCTTGATTGTCATATCATTAAGTTTTCTATAGTCTACACAAAATCGCCAACTCCTATCTTTTTTCTTGACTAACAAAACAGGAGATGCAAAGGGAATGTGACTATGAGTAATCATACTAGTTTCCAGGAGATGTTTAACCTGCTTCTCAATCTCATTCTTGTGCTGAGGGGAATAGTGATAGGGTCTGGAGTTGACTGGTAGTCTGGTACTGACCCTGGTTGCAAAGCAATTGCATGGTCATAACTCCTTGGTGGTGGGAGGTGTTGTGGGTCTTGGAACACATCAGCATACAAATCCAATAAGAGCTTGAGGTGTTCAGAAATGTTGGACCCCTGGCTTGTGACAGCTGAATTTGTTGGAGCGTTATGCACAATTACATATGCCCAAATATCATTCCCCTGTGAAGATTTGTACAGCTGCTTGGCAAAAATATTGGCCACTTGAGTAGGTGTGTTAGTGAGTCCTTGGATTGTGACTGAGTGGCCCTTGTGCTTGAACTAGAGAGTCTTAGCTAGCCAATCACATTGCATTGGGTTGTTAGCTTTCAACCAGTCATATCCCAATATAGCATCATAGGGTAACATGTCGAGGACTATCATATCATGCTGAAAAGTATGTCCCTAGATGAGCCACTGTAGGTTAGACACCTTCTTTGTTGTGGTCAACTAGTCACCATTGGCTAATTTGACTCGTTGCTGTGTCATGGGCACTATGGGGAGCTTGGTCATGCTAACAAAGCGGGAGCTGACAAAACTATGAGAGCTGCCAGTGTCCACGAGGATAAGCATGGTTTTCTTGTGAACTATTGCCTTGAGTTTAATGCAGTTGGAGGCATCAGTCCCAGCCAAAGCATTTAAAGACAACTGACAGAAATCTTCTGTGATCATATCCTCAATTGCCATCTCATTGAGTAAATCCTCACTGATTTCTTTATCCAAATCATTGATCACCAGGGCATTGAGTTGTGGCTTATTTCTTTTGGTGCACTGATCAGCATCTCTAGGCTCATATTTTTCTCCACAATGAAAACATAAGTTGTTTGCCTTTCTATAGTCCCGCAGCTCCTTGTCCCTCTAGAGAGTGCCATAATTTAGGGCGTGCTTGGCCTCCTGTTTCTGTTGTTGTGGTCTGGCCATCTGATTGTTTCTCTATAGCTTCTATTTGCTCATGTCGAGTACCTTCTGCGGGATCTTAGCAATGAGAGTTGCTTTGTCCATCGTGGCTGGGACTTGAGGTTCGACAGTAGCTTTGATGTCATCTCTTAAGCCAGCAACATACTGAGCTGCAAAGTACAATTCATCATGTTTACCACTATGCATGTTGATCTTGTACTGTAGTGCTGAAAACTGAGCTATATACTCTTCCACTGTTGTTTGCTTCAAGGCAATGAGGTCTGCCAGAGCTGATCTGTAATCATCACTGTTATATTTTGCTTGAGCGTCTTGAGAAAAGGTTTGCCAAGATACTGATGGATGACTGAACTTATATGCTTCCCACCACATTGCAGCATTTTCTTCCAAATGCATAGTGGCTGCTGTTACCCATAAGCTTTCAGGGATGGAATACATAGTGAAGTAATTGTTGCACTTGTTGATCCATATCTTAGTGTTGTCTCCAGCAAAGTTAGGGAACTGCATCTTTGGAAGAGCATGGTGTGGTAGCTGATCCTTTTTTTATGAGTCTCATCTCTGTGCTCCTTCCTTGGTTGATCAAAGCTAGGCTTGTTTTGCTTGGAAGTCCCTGGTTTGAAAGTGCCCTTGCCTTTGTCATCAATGAACATATTTGTAAATGGCGCCTCTTCCTCAAAGACGATGGAGACTGAATCACCACTGGTAGATTGGGCATCTTCTTCAAACTGTCAAAGTGTAAGTTGGGCCACTGCATGCCCATTAGCCTTAACTTGCTCTGCTATAAATTTCTATTCAGCTGCAAAATTATCGACCCTCTTGTTGTTGGTTTCCAACTGAGACTTCAGATCTTGCTGGATTATCCTGATGTCATTGAGACTTGCAAACAACATGTCAAAGTTGTCCATCACTAAGTCCCAACGAGTCTTCTCGTCCTCGTTGCTGCGAGACATCTCATCAAGCAGGATCTGCGTCTGTTTGGATGGCTTTGGTGGAGCCGTTGTGATTGAATTTGATGAAAGGCTCTGAATTGGTGAAGCAACCGGTTTGGTGTACACCTCCCTGTGTTCTTGCTACACCTCGTCACCGACTACACCTGGAAGTGAGGCACTACCAAGGGATTTTACACGGAAAAACACAGTTCCGCAACCCGAGTAAGTGGACATTTCCTCGCTGTCACCTCCCACACCACAATCGGTTAAGGTAGCACCGGAATTTTACACGGGAACACTGCCCCGCAACCCTAGCTAGCCCCGATTGCGTGTGTAATGAAAGATTGGAGCACTATGGATGTTGTGCTCACTGTGGTTCTCGCCGCCGAACCCAATTTTGCCGATGTAGTCCCCCAGTTGAACGTGAAGCTGTAGATGGAGTGTATCCGTGCAGTAGGGTGGTGGAAGGGTGTAGTGGAGGCTAAGATGGTAGATTGGGGTTATGTGGAGGTGAAGATGGTGGAGCTCAAGCCTGGATGCGCCGCTGCCGATGCTGACCCAGTTCAACCAAAGGAGGGACCTATGGGATCTCGTGTCGAACACTACGAGGGCGTGAACGGAGATCACCTGCCAACCGGAATTACGAACTGAAGATCGAAGCAGCCGGAGGCAGAATGTACCGGGAGATAGGTGAGCGCCTTGGTGGTGGTGGTGACGCCGGATTGCTGGATCCGTCGCCGGGGCTGTCGGAGATGAGGTTCGGAGCGGGGATGAAAAGTTGAGGGAGGGAATGGGTGGGGAAGAAGATGGTTGCCGAGGAAGGACCGCCTTTGATACCACTCGTCACCCTAGGCCGCCGGCGTGCGTCGTCGACGTGAGCAGGCAAGCGAAATTCGCCGAATCGGCCGAAGCACAGAGGAACCTCTGACCCCTTTACTGTATTAGTTCAGATAAATGTCAACGAGTCTTACAGCACACACTTCTAGGATATAAGGCATCCAGCCTACTGCCCGAAGGGCCCACATGTCATAGTCTAACTATTACATAAATGGGAAATAGAATCGCTGTTCTGGGATACGCCTTCTCTGGTTGCCGCCTTCAGGTCTGGGGCGTGACAGGCACGTGGCGAACGGAACAAAACGCCGAACAGCTGCCTGTAGTGGCTCTGTGTGTGCCTTCACGGGCCTGCCGCCCTTTGTGTGATGTGACGGCCTAGTGGATGTGGGTACGTACGTACGCGCGTGCAGCGAGTTTTAAGCAGTGATGGGCAAAACACTTGTCGCATGGAAGCATTTTTGAACAGCGACGACATTCCTGGTCCAAATGAAAATGATCAAAGGGAAGTCAGAAACATGCAGCGGGATTTGTGGAGAGATGAGCGGCTTTGGCCAGGCCTCCCCCGGATCTTCGCCGATTGATGTAGTACTCGTCAATCGCCATGCCAGTTGCCAAGGATGATGTGAATCGTATAGGTGCGGTGCAGGCAAGGATACCTTAATTTCGTGCTGGGCCAAGCAAATCAAGAACAGGGAAGAACAAAAAAAAATGACTCGAAGCTTGCATGTGCCTTGTCTTGTGATCCTGTCCCCTGCCCCTACTCGACTAGTACTGCTGCTTAGGATGTGTTTAGTTGGGTGAAATTTAGGAATTTGGTTAATGTAGCATTTTGTTTTTATTTGGTAATTAGTGTTCAATCATGGACTGGCCAGGCTCAAAACGTTCGTCTCGCGATTTCCAACCAAACTGTGTAATTAGTTCTTTTTTGTCTACATTTAATGCTCCATGCACGTATCACAAAATTCAATATGATAACTACTGTAACACTTTTTGGGAAAACTCTTTTGGAACTAAATAAGGCCTTAGAGGCAGGCAGCCAGGCAGGGGTGTTGCTCGATGCTTTCAGGACCCAGCGAAACCTTGATGGGAAGGATATCTCTGGAGGCAGCAGGGGGATGTGAAAGGCGACACCACTTCCACATCGAACTTCCTCGGGGGGGTCGTCGTAGATATGCGAACACGCTGGAAGATAGATGAACCACAAGCGCAGGAGCTGTGTCACTTGCCGTAGGAAGGCGGCACTGACGGATGGCTAGTAGGCTACTGCCACTGAAGTCTGATGAATCGCACAAGGTTGCCTACTTGCTGTTGCTCCTCCGTTTCAGAGCTAGTAGAAGGAAAGAGGAAGGCGCATGCGAATGCAGGAGATGAAGAGAAGTTCCTAGAGTCCGGAGATCTAGTAGTACGAGAACTCGTGAAATTTAGTCTTTGTATAATCCCGCTTTAATCATCGTGGTAATCCCCCAAGACATGTGCGAGTGCTTCTCGTCGTCACAGCCATCTCGATCGTCGGTGGGGAATTCCAATAGCCACGAGCATGACGTCGACAGGCTGATATGATGCCCCTGATCATTTCATTTCACAAAGGAAGAGCTAAAGACGAGGATTACTGAAGCTACTCCAGTTAATGTTGGGCCTTAAAAAACCGATAATAGTCAAAAGAGAAGCAGGACAAGGAGCTCCGGACGACACGACGAAGCGGAAGAAGGCACAACTAGCCAGTTGCATGCGTGTCGTTGCGTTTGCGTTTGCGTGAGAGGGCGAGCGAGCGCTCTCGCGTGTGAACTGCAGGTTCGCCCAGGCGTTTCACGCAAAGCTGCGCCGGCCGACGTTTCCGGTACAAATACAAGCCTTGCAGCTGCAGGTGCGTGCCCGGAACAACCGCCTGACTCATGTCTCCTGTTGTGCTGTTCCTTCTCGGTCCACCGACAAACGAAACGCTGCTCAACGCTCTGGTTCCGGAGCCTTCGATTCAGCGCAAGAGCCTCTTCGTCTGACGCACATGCGCTGCGCCTGCGCACCGACACCTCTCTCCGGCGGAGGAGGCGGTCTCGGGTCTCTCGACGGCTGAGGCTCGATCGTGCGCCTGGTGAGCAGTCGGTGCCGGCCGAAGCCGGACCATCTTACTGGTAGGGGTAGCAGTTTTCTCGAAAGAAGAAAGGATGAAACATGAAACGAAAGAAACAGGCTCTGCTGTCCCCCGTCTCCCGCCCAATTGCTCCAATGATAGCGCCCGTGACGGCGAGAGCGCGACAGGCGGCGGAGCAATTTGGCTTTCCACCGTCCGACTCCCCATCGCCGCCGTTGTTGCCTTGGATGGAATGGAAGACTTGCCGGTGCCATGAGGTTCGTTCAACGCAGGGTCGGCATCCACCATGTCAAGCTCCTAAAATAAACCCCCTCACATGCTGCAATCCAACCTCTCTGGCTGGATCTAGTCGTGCTCATCGAGATCTCAGCCACTGCAGGTCCGCGACAAAGCGTTTGCCATTTTTTTTTATCTCAGAAATTAGAACACGCTAGTCTGATGGGCGTATCACTACAACCTGCGCACTGCAACTTAAAGGGCCAGGCCCATGTCCTTCAGAGAAGCCCAGTCCAACAACTAGTCACCGGTGTTGTTACTGGCCTACTGCTAACACTGTACACCGAAGTAATACAACCTTCACGTTCCTTTCGACAACTAGTCGACACCCGAGTCACCGGTGTTATTACTGACCTACTGGGAACACTGTACACCAAAGGTCCAAAGTAATATAACTTTCACGTCCCTTTCGAACTTGGCGTCATTTTCAATTTAGTGTCACCGGTGGAATCGAATTCCACGTTTCAGGTCGCAAGTAAAGCGCATGGGACAAGAGAGGCAGAGATTTGACTGCGTGGGATATATATATGGACCGCGGCTCGCACAGCTACCAGACCACCAAAATAGCCTCGCGGCCGCGGAGAGAAGAAAAAACACCCAGCTCAGCATGAAACCTCACGACCACCGCCACACAAATTTCACCGCCAAAAACACAGCCAGTGTGGCACGCACCATCGTCCTCCGACGCTTCCCAGGGCGCCCGCGGCTGCGTCGGCGGCTCAAGGTGAGCAGCGGCGACCACTCTTGCCCTCAGCATCTCCTCCCATCTTATCTTCCTATCTTTTTACACTATGATGAAACACAACTCCCTCCGGCTCACTCCTGTTGCCTAGCTACCAGTGATCCTTCATTCCTTCTTCCTCTTCCACCCATGGCTGATGGCCGCACCTCCATCTTTGCTCTATTCGTTTGCCTGATAAGTTATGGCTGAAACTACTGTTGACTGATTTGTTGTGAGAGAAAAATATTGTTCGTTGGTTGAAAAATTATGGCTTATAAGCCAAGTGAACAGGGCGCTTATTGCGCCCTTTTGCAGCCTCATTTGACAGTCCCAGCTTGTCACTCCGAGTCGCTGTCCATGCTCTCCATCCCTTTCAGCCCTATTCTCTTCTGCAGACCAAATACAAGGAGATTGATTTCAGTTAGTGAAAGCCATGCTTAGTGCAGAAACATCAATTGGTAGTTGCTGCAAGCAAAGACCTAGTTCTTTTTTTTGCATGTGTGGTAAAGGCAAGACCGAGCTCAGGTCATGTGCATACATTATTCTAACAAACCCAAGCACGAACCAACCACAGCCTTTTGTAGATTAGATTAATAAATAAACAATTAGAGTCCATGTTACAAGATTCGAGCTGGTCCTTGCTATTGACAAATTGGCCGCTGCAATTTGCTATCAGAATAAACAGGGGAACCAACGATGTGATACAAAGACTAGAGCACCACCCTTTTGTTCTTTTTTCGATGGTTATGATTCCAAGCTCTATTCGGACCACAATCATGTGGTCCCAACCAGCGACAGATACGTGTCTCCCAGGAACCCACTTGTCAGTGGCTCAGCTCGACAATCCCAAAGACTCACCTGACAGGTGGACCCCATACGAGCAGACCGCAATAAGGCCTAATTTAGATTGCAAATTTTTGCAACCTGAACACTGTAGCACGTTTCGTTTGTATTTGACAAACTTTGTCCGATCATGGACTAACTAGGCTCAAAAGATCCGTCTCGTGATTTACAACCAAATTATACAATTAGTTATTTTTTTTACCTACATTTAATGCTCCATGCATGCGTCCAAAAATTGATGTGATAGAGAGAGAGTGATGATCTAAACAAGGCCTAAGATAGATGTCCCCGTACGTGTGATTCACGAGCAAATTTTCAGGCACGGTGAACCCCACGGTACGATGTTTTGTAGCGCGGCAGTTGTGCACTAGCGTGTGTTTTGTTTTTGCTTGGCAAAGTAAAGCACATACGCCATGGCAGATAAATGAAGCTAAACCTAGAAGACTCCTCAGGGTAAGGGCACACACATCCATCTCCTCCACGTCCACAGCAATAAAGCCGCGGCGGAGCAAATAAAACTAGTAGTGCCGTCATCAATGAGGACACGGAGCATCACGGGTTGGGCCCCACGTGAGGCGTGAGGGCCCATCTCGAAAGAAAAGGGCAACCACAATTCCGCCCACTTTTCAGCTTTATTTTGCATTTGTTCGCACCCCCATGCGGCCATGCCCCAATTCTAAGCGAATTTTTCAGCGAGATTTCTTTTTCTTATTATATTCTTTCAGCCATACAAAAAAGAAAAATGTTTAGAAATTCTAATCGCTGAATAAGGAGCACGAACTGAAATCGTCGAGCAGGCCAGATCAGGGTAGTACGTAGTAGAAAAATGATTTTCGATTTATACCTTCTTCACGCATTTCTTCTCCCGCACCTCGTACCGGCCTTTCGTCAAATCTGACAACCACATCCCCGGGAAGACAAACTGCATGATAAAAGCAGCAAGGGAAGCACATGTCAGTTTTGTGACGACGAGAAGCGAGATCGGATCGGATAGGAATAGGATCAGATCGAGCTCAAGGCCAGGTGGTTGCGGAGGGGTTACTTGGAGGGTCTTGTCCACGTTCTTGGCCCTCTTCTTGGGCCGCTGGGGCAACTTGGTGCCCTTCATCGCAAGGAAGTCGTCCTCCTTCTCCTTTCGCGACAGCGAGATGTAGATCCGCGGCAGCTCGAACCGCTCCACGCCCAGCTTCTCGCCCGCGGTGGCGGCGCCGTTGCTGGTCAACGGCGAGTCGTGCTGGTGGTGATAGTTCTTGGATTCCATGTGCAGGATGGCGTCCATGGCGGAGGACTTGTGCCCCTTGTCCGGCGACGACCGCTTCATTGACGATCGCTCCTCGACGGACCTAAAAAGAAAGAAGAAGTAATGTTAATGATGATGCGATTGCGGGGGTGGTGGCGGTGGTTGGCAAGTTGTGGAAAAAGGGTGGGTCGGGCGGTGGATTGGTAGTACCGCCTACCACAGAGTTGGCTCCAATCCTACCCTCAGCCTCCAGCCCTCAACAAAGGTGGATATGCAAAAAAGGGTGGGTCGGGTGGTGGATTGGTAGTACCGCCTACCACAGAGTTGGCTCCAATCCTACCCTCAACCTCCAGCCCTCAACAAAGGTGGATATGCAATATGAGCAAAGAGCAGCTCCTGCTGTCTATGTGTCTACGTAGAAAAGAATGGATAGGAAGTTGAGATGTGTATGTATATTTATAATACAGTTGTATCTCTCTCCCTCTCTCCTCACCGGCTCGCGCCGGCGATCGGCGAGCTGGCGGGCAGATCTATGATTTATTCTTTCATAGGGAAAAAAATTTGTGATACATGGAGGCTGAAAGAAGGAGGGAGGCTGTTGATCTTAATCCTATGATGTAAAAAAAATCATGTGTTGAAACTATATAAAACACATAGTTGTGTAGTAGACAGACTCTTATAATAACCCATCTACTCCACCTCTAGTTAAGTGCAACAGATACCCTAAATATGCAATTCCTTCATTCATACTATTGCCATCATCCCAATACCGAAAAACAACAATCCGCTGAAATAACATGGCCCCAACATGCGCTGCAAACAATGTGTGACAAATACCGGCACTGCTTTCTCGCCACATATCCACGGACTAGAAGAAAGGTAAGGTTACCGTCGACACTGCAGATCCAGACACACACAATTCTTCACAAAAACAAAAGATCCAGACACACAACTTTCCCAAAAGTCATAATAAATATACATTTATAACTCGAAAATACCCCAAAAATAGCTGAAAAAAATGAAATTGATCCAGATCAAATCGGTACTAAAAATATTCAGATAAAAACCCTACTTCGATTTTTATATTATATAATAAAAGAAGAAATGATGCGATGAGAGGGGAAGAAAGGAAGGAATATCTTCCATCCAACTCTCCTTACGGTGCGGAAAGATGTGGCGGTACAGCTCACCAAAACCAAAGGAGACCGGCCGAGCCCGAGGAGAGAAAAATAAATAAACACTACAGCGACGCCAAGGCACGATCCCATCCTATCCCACCCAAAGAACGCGACCACGACTCCAACACCTCGTCAGCGGTAGTTTACGCGGGGTAAAACCGGAAACACAAAAAACAAAGTCGCCGAGGCAAACAAGAGGGAATAGATAGGGGAAACCACGCACGCGTAAGATACGAAGGGAGGGGAAGGGGGAGGGAGGGCGTCGTCGTTACCTGGGGTGGTGGTGGTGGGGCGGGTGGTGGCTGCTTGCGGCGGCGGCGGCGGAGGCGCGGGACGGGAAGGAGGACGCCGACCGCAGGTTGGACCCGCGCGTGTAGGAACTGGCGGCGGTCGGCGGAGGCGGCATGAGCTTCTCCGCGGGCGCCGACGCGCGCCGCTGGATCTTGACCCCGCCGCCGCCGATGGCAGACTGCCGGCGCTGCGCGGACGGCGCGGCAGTGGCCGAGTCGCGCCGGCAGCGCGACCGCTTGTTGTGCCCCCACTGCAGCAGCACGTCGCCGACGACAGCGCCGCCGCCGCCGCCGGTGGAGCTCGGGGAGGCAGTGTCGGAGGAGTCGGAGGTGTGGTGGTGCGCGTGCTCGCGCGCTGGGCTCCGGCCGGCCGTCGCCGAAGAAAGAGGCGCCGGCTGCGGCGCGCGGGCGCGCAGCGGCTTGGACTCGTGCGGGGAGGCCGCGAGGTACGAGGCGAGGCGGGAGCCGTCCGTGGCCACGGCCGGGGCGTCGTCGTCTTTGATGAAGGAGGATCTGGACGCCTGCTTCCGGGGCACGGCGCCGCTGCCGCCGTTGCCGAGGGGGAGGCAGTCCGGGCTCAGCCTTTGGTACCTGCAACGAATCAAGAGGCGAGTCGACTCTTTAGCGATTTCATCGAACAAGGAGATCCGCTGCAAAATGCAAGTGACAGATCGCTCGCTCCGTTGGTAGCGGCTATGAAACGAGCAATCAAACAGATCGATCACCAGCCCCAAACCTTAAGAAGAGAGAACAAAACGACCGCAAAATTCCAACATGAACAGCTGGGCTCGTTGAAACGGAACCAAGTAAAGCGGACATGGAGGAAGAACAAAAACCATTAGGAACTCCGGAACTCGGAAGAGAAGGCTGCCGGAAACGAAACCAGAATAATTTTACTCCGGCGGCGATGTGATAAACTACATGACTGGTCATCTCCTGACCAGAAAAGGATCGAAGGTGCAGGCTTGTTCTTATCCAGAAACAGCCGGGAAAGCAGCGGAATTTGGGAGACAGCCAGAAAACCATTGAGATGGTTGCGGGCAGAATCCTGAAAAACGCGGAGTCGAAGAACAAGAGAGTCAGCACGGCGGCTGGAATTGGCGAGACCGGCATGGAGATACATAGTTCGGATCAACCAAACTCAAACTGCAACAAGAACGTGAAATCCAGATACCATGACGACAGAGAGCGGAAATATCAGGCGGATGAAGAAAGCAAAGGCACAGAGGCCAGAAAGAAATTTGACAAGGCCGGCCGACCGCGAAGAAACCAAATCCTTCAACAACCCAAGCCAGAGACAAGAAACCAAAGGCGAAACAAACGCAAACGAGTTGAAAAACACGTTGCACTTCGATCTGCAACGAGAACAGCCACATAATAACAGAGGAACCAAATGAACAGAGAGGGAGAGGTGAGAGCCCGGAGATCTGACGGCTACCTCATCATGTCCAATGCCGGAGCGTCTCTGAGTCTCAGGGGGCTCGGCGACGCGACGTCTCTGCCAATCGCGTGGACCTCGACGGCGCCACGCATCAAAAATAGCCTCCGCCGGCCGCCGCAGCCGTCCCCCGTCTTCGTTCTCCAACCGCTCGCCAATTACTCTCCTCCTCCTTGGTCTACGTCTCAGTAGACACAAGAAAAATAAGATGCCGAGAAACCGGCAGGAAATTTCAGAAGCAAAATTGTGAGAACAGAGAGATGGGAGAGGGAGGGAGGAAGAAGAGAAGAGGCAGCAATGGCGATGGGAAGCAGCGCCGGGTCCAAATAGAGGATTTATCTGTTGCGCTCTCCCCGTTGTGCCCTCGAGCATGGCTCGCTAATCACCCTTCTGCCACCGCTCCTCCTTTGGTGATTAGCGGGTGGATTAGGGGTGCTGTTACGTACTTGTTGGCCCGAAGATCCGAGCGGTACGTGCGGCGGCCTCCTCTCTTGCACTGCAAGACAGCGGGAGGAGATCGGTTTCCAAACAGGCGTAAGTGCGTCGCCAAAACGTACTCTGACAGGTGGGCCATACGTACGAGCGCCCACGATGTCAGTGACAGGCACTAACCGCCGCTCGTGTTTTACACGGATGGTGTACGTGAGATCACGCGCCGCGTCGACGGTGAACGCCACGTAACGCCGCCTCCCGCCGTGTCGACGAGCACGCCTAAACTCTGACCCACTGACTTCCGGGGCCTCTTGGTACTACTGGGCCACGAGTCAGCGAGACGTGTTAGTGAAAGGGGTCTCGCCTCCGTGACCAATGGTTTTCAAGGAACGGCCGGGATCAGGCTAGTCGTCGCGTGTACGGTGGATGCGACCCATCGCTTGAAACGTCCAGGATGGACGGGGTGTTGGGGGCTTGGGGCCAGGCGGCCAGCCCGCGGCATCCGCAGGTGAGGGCTTTGGATCCGGAACCGGGACTGGCAGGATTGTCCCAGGTTTGGGGTTTGGCTGCCGCAAACTTTGATTGAGGGCATGTTTAGTTGGCAAAAATTTTTGTTTTTGGGTACTGTAGCACTTTCGTTTGTATTTAGTAATTAGTGTCTAATTATGGACTAATTAGGTTCGAAAGTTTCGTCTCACGATTTCTCACCCAACTGTGTAATTAGTTTTTTTTTCGTTTACATTTAGTCTTCGCATGCATGTGCCGCAAAATTCGATGTGATGGATACTGCGCAAAAAAATTTGGGTTTTGGATGGAACCTGAAAGGAGACACTCAAATGAAAACATAAGTGTGTCTTAGATCTGATATTTTTCAAGAAAACCATAGCTAATATAAATAATTGACACAAAACAACTTTAACAAAGTAAGATTATAGCAAAAACCAGGCTCGCTGCCCACTAAAGCTTAAAAACACACTGAAAAAACAATACAAACACGTCGCCATGTTACAATTTGGAAAAAAAAATCCAATATGTACTAACCTCAAGTATGGTCTATGGCCCTGTTTGTTTCGCTGAAATTTGGCTTATATTGACGCTTATGCTGATTTATTGAGAAAAAAATATTATTCGTTCGCTAAAAACTACTACTGAAGTAATGTTGCAAAACAGGGCGTATATCTAGATAAGTTCCTAAACCATGGTATGGTTGAGTCTACTCCCCCTTAATTATTTTAGTTGGTTCAGTTTACCCTCTACAAGATTTGTCTTTTTGTTTCTCAATATTCAAACTGTTTTTTAGTTTCAATTTTTGTGAGGGGATAGCTAACACCATAATTTATGTTTAAAATATGTCGTAATTTTTAATATTTATATTTTTGACAGATTACAACAAAATTATTAAATATAATGAAATAAAATTAATAGTGTATTTTAAAAAATAATTTATGATGTACTATATCACCTTACAAGTTTCTGAATTAAAATTCAACTTGTACGTACTGAAATAAAAACAAAAATCTTGTTAAGGGCTAAATTAGACTGACCGAACAGTTAAGGGCAGGAAACCAAACCAAACATTAATTTCGACTCTTATTTGGACATAATCACACCTTCTATAGTGTCTTGATTTGCAAAACAAAAATGGCCCTATAGGTTATATCTATGTCTTGAGTCCATTTTTGTTTTTTCTTTCTTCTTTTACAGGTTGGAGCACTTGATTTATCTTTTGGCCACCTCCATCACCATGGATGCCATCTTGCTCCACCACTTAGACTTGAACCACCCTAACTCATCTATACGCTTAGACAAAGGGTTAGTCCAATAGATTTAATCAATTAGCCAAAATCAAACTAGGGCTTTTAATATGGCACAACACTTATCCTTTTTATCTTGGGGCTTATTTTTTGTTGGGGTGGATAGCTCTCTGAATAAGCTTTCTAGAAAGTTCAAAATCATCGAAATGAGAGTTCGGAGTGAAAAGTTATGACGTTTTTCGTGTGGTGACATGTGCTTTTTTATGCTACTACAGATCCAATGACTAGTTTTTTTTAGCTCTAATGGCTAGTTTTTTGTGGGTGGATATATATACCCATCTCACGTCCCTTGGAGGAGTTCATAGTGTTCTTATGATCATAGATAATATTCTAAGCCTTGTGAGAGCCCTTCCCAACTCCTCTCTTTTTGGGAGTGAGTGATTAGTGTGAGATTTAAGTGTTGGGTTAGGAGGTTTCGAGTTACTAGAGAGTAAAATTGAGCAAACTAAACCTTGAGCAATCGTCAGGTTTTGCCAATCATTCATGAAACATTTGTTACTCTTGTAGCTAGAGGTGAAACCTCCTAAACGGCTAGGTGTCACCCAGTGAACTTCTAAGCTTGTGGTGAGTCATGAAAACATTTGTCAATCTTTCTCCTGCATGAAAAAAATATCAACTAGTGGAGACGAGAATAGTGCATATGAGCATGTCTATTTATGTGTGCACCATACCCTCACATTGACAAGCACGTCCTTATTACCCGTCTATAAATATAAATAATAGCACATGTATGTAATTTGAGGGGTACAAGGATGTGAATTTGTGTGCAGAGTCATACCTTCACGGCTTCATCAGCACACAACAAGGTTCGCTTGGCTTATAAGCCGTACTTTTTCAACCAACGAATAATATTTTTCTCTCACAACAAATCACCAACAGTACTTTCAGTCATGGCTTATCAGCCAAACGAACAGGGCAAAGGTGGGAGCTTCAACTTAGCGTCGGTGTTCGACAGTGAAATGTGTCAATCAACAACCATGTACTTATGATAAATTCGTCAATTATGGGAAAATAAAGGGTTAGAGAATTGCGAACAAAAACAGGGGATATATCTTCAATCTAAAGACAAGCCAATCTATCCAGTAGGGTATGCATGTGTATTCATAGGAATAAATGTTTGTGCTTTCAGGTTTGCACCTACATCTATTATAAAAAAATTCGTTTTTAGTCACCTAACTATTGTCTAAATTTGTTTTGCCTATACAATTTGAGAATAAGGAATCTTTGAGCTCTGACCGTAGAAAATCAGACCAATATTTAAATTAGTCGTGCTCTATTAAATCCAAAGACAGGCCAAGCGAATCCATACGACAAATAGAGTATCAAATATACTAAAGAAAAATTAAGAAAATTCTTTTTTGAGGCGGGCTAATGAATACCATACTAGTTGCGACGCTTAAATAGAATCTACTATGACTGTTTTTTTTGGTAGGGCTGAATAAAATACTTGTGGCTCGTCAACTCGCTCGATTCGTGTTCGGCTCGGCTTGGCTCGGCTTGTTTTAACTTTTTCACGAGCTGAGCTGGAACTCTAGCTCGTTGTTTATAAGGTCGAGATGGCGACTAGAGGAGGGGTGAATAGTTGTTACTAAATTTAATCACGTCCGCTAACCGAAACAAATACGGAATTAAAACAATTCGGTCTAACAAAGACTACACCCCTCTATCAAAGTTTACAAGCACCTTAAAAAATCATAATTAGACAACAAAGGTGCCAAGCTAGCTAGAGCTCATATATTCAATTCTAGGAGCAAGGTCATACAAACCTATGCCACTAGTATTTCAAGTAACGAGGGAGCTTCTACACATGCTAGTAAGTAAAAGCACAAAGCCAACTAAGCACACTAGCAATGCTCAATATAAAGACAACCAATGCTAAATTAGAGAGCGCAAATACTTAGTTACACCAACTAAGTAATGTGGCTAACAAGGTTACACAAACCAAATTAACCACGCAAGGGAGCTACTTCTATGCTACACAAGTAAGAATGTCACTAGTGAGCTACACAAGCTAACTAATTACAAGAGCAACTACACAAGTATAATGTATATGAAAGTAATTACAAGCTTGTGTAATGAGGATACAAACCAACGGGAAGAACAAAGTTGACACGGTAATTTTTCTTCCGAGGTTCATGTGCTTGTCAACACGCGAGTCCCCGTTGTGTCGACCGCTCACTTGGTGGTTTCGGCGGCTAATTGGCATCGCCCGCCAAGCCCGCACGTCAGGCACCGCAAGAACCTACCCCAAAAGTGAAGGTAGCTCAATGACATGCTTTACTAGAGTTGTTCTTCGTGGCTCCCGCGGGGCGAGCATAATTCCCCTCACAAAGCTCTTCTCCGGAGCACCGCACAAGCTTCTTGCGGGCTTCGATGGAGACCACCACCAAGCCGTCTAGGATTTGACAACCTCCAAGAGTAACAAGCACCATCGCCTTGCAACTCGATCACCTAACGCCACTCAATGCAACCTCATGATGCAATCGCACTAGAATCGTTCTCTCACACGATCGGATGATCACTATCAAGTATATGTGAGATGGAGGGCTCCCAAACACTCTCAAGCATGGACACAAAGTCCCCCAAGGTGCTCAGCCACAGCCATGGCCGAGACCACATTCTATTTATAGCCCCATGAGCTAAACTAGCCGTTACCCATTCATTAGGCAAAACTCGGGACAACCAGACGCTCCGGTCAAATCGATCGGACACAGACCCCAGCGTCTGGTCGCGCGATGCACACCACATGTCTCCTGCTTCAAATGTTGATCGCTCGATCTCAACGGTCAAGTGATGACCGGACGCAGCTACTCAAAGTGACCGGACGTAGGACCCCAGCGTCCGATCGTTTCCAGTAAGGTTTCACTCGTGATCGGACGCGTCCGGTCACCACCAACCGGACTCACCCAGCGTCCGGTCACTCACTGTCTCCTCTGTGCGCTGCCACACCCGCGTGACCAGACGCACCCAGCCAGCGTCCGGTCGAAGACCGACGCCTGCCCGTTCTCTGTTGCTACTGACCAGACGCAGGACCCCAGCGTCCGGTCACTGCGTGACCAACGTCCGGTGCACTCTGTGAAATCCTGTCTTTTCTGTACAGGGCGCCGGTGGCACTGTCAGACTGTCCGCACTCTACAGACGGACACTCCGCCGGTGAAGTTTCGAACCCTTCTCACCTCCGTTTCATCGCCGAGTTGATACACATCAACTTCAACTTCATCTCCTTCATAAATGTGTGAACACCACCAAGTGTACACCACCATGTGTATGCGTGTTGGTATTTTCACAATCATTTTTCAAAGGATTAGCCACTCAACTTGCCACGCCACTCGATCCTAGCGACGATGCAAAGTTATATCACTCGAGTGGCACTAGATGACCGATATGCAAACAAGTTTGCCCCTCTTGATAGTACAACCATCTATCCTAAACCCGGTCATCAACTTTTCTACACACCTATGACCGGTGAAATAAAATGCCCTAGGTTATACATTTGCCTTGCGCATTCCATTCCATCTCCTCCAATGTTGATGCAACACATGCACCAACCAATCACCAAATGATATGATCCACTTTATATCATCACGTGACCGTATTGGTTTATCGATCTTGACTTTACTTGCTTTTCACCGTTGCCTTCGTCCATTGGCGCCAAGTCTTGCTTAACCTTCACCGCCACGCGGTCCATCGCTCCAAAGCCTCCAACTTGTCCTTCACGTTTGCAACCAGTCCAACAAGCCAAGTCATGTCTTGATCTTCTCCACCTTGATCATATGACTCAATGTCATATTTAATGTTCAATGAGCTCCTTCATCATCACATGTGTGAGCTTTGCAACATCTCCGAGCCATTTTCACCTTTATGGCAAATGTTGCTCACACACATGTACCTGTGGGCTATTTACCTGTATATCTCACATAAACACAATTAATCCATTTAGGTTGTCACTCAATTACCAAAACCATACAACGACCTTTCACTGTTTTAACGAGCCAGCTCACGAGCTGCTCACGAGCTCAAATGAGTTGAGGCCTATCAGCCCACGACCATGAATCCAGAAGATGACGATGCTTACCTAGAAGTGTACACTTATTCCATTGATATGTAATCCTTATTTTCAGTTGTTTCGTATGAATTTTGATTTTATAATTGTTGTGGTACTTAAATGTTGATTTATGGATTATTCTTCAGGGAGAAGATGATGATGCTGACATTGAATTTATGAACTTTCCTAAGTCTATGGTGGCAAGCAACTGGTAAGTATGCTGGAACTGTATGATCATGGATGGACCAACTATGTTGCATGGTTGATATTTTTGATGAACATGATATGTATTAATCATGTATGGTTACATAATGGTGGACATCACCTTCTAGAATTATTATGGCATGAACATTATAAACATATGTGTCCTATTTTTTTAGTAGCTCGTGAGCTAAACGAGCCAAGCTAAGATGTTCCTCTAGCTTGTAATATTAATGAGCCGAGCCGAGCTGACTCGTTAGGCTAACCAGCCAGCTCGAGCTGAGCTGACTCGATTTGGTACCGCTTGTGCTGATTGCGCGGTGCGACGTCGTACTGCAGCCTCGGAGTGCCAGTTGCGCTTAATCAAGCCCTTAGTTCATTCTTGTGTTCTCTCTCAAACATTGTCATAGTAAGCAAGCATCACGCCGTGAGGCATTGGGCAGGATTATTCGCTCCTCTTCATCGCTGCATCAGAAAACGCGATCCAAACACGCTCTATAGTCTATGGCTGTGTTCGGGTGGCTGGCTGGCTGGTTGCCGGCTGGCCAGCCACCTCACAGAATCACGGTTCACATCATGTCAGAACAATATTTTTCTCTCACAATAATCAGGCAGAACAGTATTTTTCAGTCCTGCCGAACAGGCCCTATACGTGGTGAACAAGTCTATTAAATAGACAATGTCATAAAAAAAAACACCATCTTTCCTTGAAGAGCCAATACATTCAGAACAAAGAAGCTCAAGATCCAACTACCAGTAATTCTCTGCCCTAACAAACAAAAGCATATTATTGGCTCTGTTGTAGCGTGTAGGCTCTCAATCTAACGCTGTTTATTTGGGCTTGTTTGGCTGATAAACTATGGCTAAAAATATTGTTGGCTGATTTAGTGTGAGAGAAAAGTATTGTTCGTTGACTGAAAAAATACGGCTTATAAGCTAAACAAGTCCAAGCGAACATGGTGCTAATTCTGGAACTGTACACAGAATGTATCTCTTCGCTTTGGTCTCAAATTTCTTTCTCTGGTGCTAGGATGAACCTCTATTTTTAATTATTAAATGGAGATCTCTGCTCGGTTGAATTGAAGAAATAAAGGAGGATCTACCATGTCTTCTCTATCTTTTTCCAAAAGCATTAACATTCCAGTGCAAAAAAACATCTGTTTGGTCAAATGCGTGCGTAGTGCTATCCAAGCTGCAAAATATTGCCAATAATTCGGTCCAAGTCTCAAGCAAAGTGATGTGATCGATCGCAGCATCGCAACACCATCTCGTCTGCTCGCATTTTCGCACCCCTCCGGTTGGCTTGAAGCCTCAAACTACTCGGACGGAGACACTCATCAGAAGCTCCAGTGCAGCGCAGGATGACGCGTGGGCGTGGCCCGCAGCGCAGGATGACGCGTGGGCGTGGCCGCGGATCCGCACGCATGAGCCTGTTTCCTCGTGATGCCCGGCCCAACGAAGGCCTTGTTTAGTTACACCAACTTTACACCTCCAAAGCTTACACGGTGCAAGATTTTTCATCACGTCACATCAAATCTTTAGACATATGCATGGAGTATTAAATATAGATAAAAAAATAACTAATTACATAGTTTGGTTATACTTTACGAGACGAACGTTTTAAGCCTAATTAGTCAACGATTAGACAATTATTATTAAATACAAACGAAATGCTACAATGCACCGCGCTTTTTGGATGTGCAAAATTTGGGCAACTAAACGAGACCGAATTGGCGGAATTGGCTTGTGCCCCCTTCCCAACAACCCTCGTGTACGATCCTATTCCTACCTGCCCCGCTCTGCTCGTCTTTGATCTCTCCACTTTCTCTTCTCTTCTCTCGAACTCGTCCTTGCGGCCTCGTCCTCGGCCGCCCCTCGCTCCAGTCCCCGTCCCCCTTCCAAATCAGGCGCAGAGCCGAGCGGCCGCCTCCTGCTCCTGACGACTTCTGGTTGGTGAGACGATGAGTGAAGGCGTCTGGTGCCTTTCTTCCATGCGGCCATGGAGCGGATGGCGAGGCGGCAATCGCTGCATGCCAGGAAGCGAGTCCGTGAGGCTTCAACCCAAATCTCTCGGCTGGCAAGCACTCTTCCAGTTCCAGATCAGGTAGATTTTTCCTCATCAGAGCAAACCTCTAATCTAGCTGTGGTACTTAAGCCTCACATATAAAAATAGAAGTATTTGAGAGCGTGTAACGTCAAACTGCCTCTTATAAATGGAAATTGAAGGAGTAGTTAGCATAGGGGACTTTATGGGTCCTGCGTCTTGCTGTTGCTGGGTCGGTCGGTCCCGCAACAACGCCGCTGATCTGTGCGCTGCCGTTGCATACTTGCGCATCTTCAGGTCCTGTTTGGAACGGGAGTTTTAAAAAAAGGGTTCTGCTCTGATACTCCTCTTTTTCAAAATTGCACATATCTCAAAGCAACCTACCTAATTATTAAGCATTGTCACCTTCGTATGGGCCAGGCCGGGCCTCCCAACCCTTGCCCGTCTGCAGCCCATACCCAGTCCATTTCTTATCCTGCTCCAGATCGCTTTTGTTCGGAGGTTCTTTCCTTGCGCAATGCAAGGAACAAACCGCGGTGGCTCGACACGCAGCACACGGCGATTGAGCTTCCCAAACGGCCTCTTTGGCCGTGATGCATGATGACATAAGTGCAAAAGATCAGGATAATTAAAATCAGATCAGGGACGTGGCCGGCTACAGGCAATAGCCGGCGGCAGACTCATCCGGTCAACAACCAGTGGCGCTCATTCGGGCAACAACTAGTGGCGAACGACACCACCTCACGCTAAAATGCTACGGCACTGAAGACAGAGAAGAGGATGAGGGTGCCGCCATGGATGAGTGATCGAGCAGGTGCGTTTCTTGCCGGCGCACGGGGAAGCGAAAAGAAAGTCCGAACGGATTAGGGGTCAGAGGACTTCAATGACTTCGGCTTGGTCTTGGACTAGGCATGGGCTGTGTGACCTATTGGGACCCTGATGGATATTAATTAAAAAATAATTAATTAATTAGGTGTGTGTGCTTTAAGATGTGTGCGAATTTTTAAAAGAGGAGTACCGGAGCAGTACTCCTTCAAAAAATCAACATTCTTTGCGAAATTAAACTGAATTTTAGTTAATTTTCTAAATAAATTCATGCGAAATTCCCACGGGACATCCACATTCAAACAGTACCAGTGTACCACGTACTCCTGCTATTTACCTGTCATCTCCAACTCTTTTCACCCAAACAGGACAACACCGACTCTGAAGTACAGTAGTTCTCGCAGGACCAAAATTGGAAATCCACGCTTTTCTCGGCAATAGCCGCGCGTCTGTGCGCACGTACTACTACGGCCGTGTTTAGATGGAATTTTTTTTTTGTCTGAGCCAAAAACCTGACAGCTGTAGGTTTTGGCTAAAAACCTGAGATTCAAAATTTTTTGAGTTTACTGTTTTGTTCCCAAAATTTTTTGGATGGTGTTTTCAAAACCTGACAGCTGCACCATGCAACATGCAAACACATGCATGCACACCAACAAAAACATGCGCATGCAGTCGTGCACCGTGCGTCAAGCGCAAACGCATGCATCTTTGTTGTCTCTCATGCAACAATATGTATGTTTGATCACAATGACACAATATATGTAATTAACAATTAATCATGCATAATTCATCCACAAAACTGTATTGACGCAACTGTACATCTGCAGTACACATACATGTCCAACACACAAAACTGTCAAGAATCGTTTAGCAAAGCATAAGCAATCGAATCACGAAATTCATTCATCAGATCAGACTCATTCTCAACTTTCTCGGGGTCGGGCTGATTCTCATACGCTTCTCGCGGCACATAGTTATCATCACGGTCACACCTTGCAAAGTGTCTATCCCCTATGCCACTTATCCTAATAAAATTATGTAGAGCACAACATGCACCTATGATTTGGCTTTGTTTATGAGGTGCATAAGAAGGGATCTGATGCAAGATGCGCCACCTCATTTTCAAAACTCCAAATGACCTTTCAATGACATTCCGAAGACATGAATGTGCATAATTGAAGGTCTCCTCTTTACCTTGGGGTTCTGGGGCATCTTGATACTCCTGTAGATGGTACTTAGTTCCCTTGTAAGGAGCAAGGTAACCTAGCCAGTTAGGGTACCCGGAGTCCACAAGGTAGTATTTCCCTATATCAGCAAAAAAATATTTTACATTGAAGTAGTTGAACAACAAGGAACCAAATGTGCTATCAGAAAGGTGTGTACCTGCAGGTGGATGTGGAAAGACATGGATGTATGTTGTTGTTGCATCATTGAATACTCTCATGTCATGTACAGACCCCTGCCAACTAGCAAGCACAAATGTAAATCTCATGTCGAAGTCACAGACAGCCATGACATTTTGTATAGTCATGCCCTTGCAGCACAAGTGCTGCACAAACTTATCATTGGGCACCACACAATGTACATGAGTCCCATCTATACCCCCTATGCAGTCCTTGAAGTAGGGATAGAACCTAGGGTTTCTCAGTCTAGGATGCATTGTTCTAAATTGTGGGTCGACGGGTTTAATGATGTCAGCAGCAAGCTTCACCATACACTTCAAAACTTTGTTTACCATGTTGAAGACAGTCCCTAGTGACCTCTCAAATCTGTCATCAGCTTGCCTAAATGATTGTGGTGCCCTAATCATCCAAAGAAACATCCCTAGAGCCTCAACCGAGGTGGACTTAGCACTAGATTTGAGGCCATATGATTGTACTAAAAGATCATGCAGTCTATGGAACATAGGTGGGCTCATTCTAAACATGCTAAAACAGGCCTTGCTATCCCCCAGCTTTCTCTGTACCCATTCCAAACCAGTCATGGCAGGTTGCCTATACTCAGCCCTATTCAAATGCTTGTCAATGTGCAGGGCATACTGGTACATACCATAGATAAAAGCATCATCATCTTCAGCATACTCTAATTCAGCCATCATCATCTCTTGTAAAACATCCCAAGGGTCTACACAATGGGTTGCTGCTGCTGATACAACATCAACCTGTCAAAATAAACAAGGAGTAAACTCAGTCATGAATCACATTACAAATCAATGTCATGCATGACTACGTTCACTGACATGTGCCAGTCACTCTCACCCATGCATCACATAGTTCCAATGGTCACCATACTTGAAGTTCACCAAACATTACTACATTTAAGTTGTTGAAATAAAAAACATCACAAACAAAGTTGAAACACACATTCATGCACTACAGACTTAGTTCAAATGACATAGGACATGGCTGACATTGTTTCAGGACACCACTACGAAATAAGATAAGATGGTCTATGGGTCGACCGGCGCAGCTTGCTCGATGATGATCATCCTTTGTTCAGGGCCGTTGGCAAGGAAGAAGTCCATATCACTTTCATTGTGGATGACCTTGTACAGCCTCCTGAACAATGTTGGAGTCTGTTCACTTATACCCATCTCCTTTGCTATCTGGGTGACCCTGTCTATCTTTTGGCTAAGGGCCGACCGTGAATTGTGGTCCTCTTGCTTCCTGTGCTCAAACATGCTCTCCATCAGGCAGAGCCTACGGTTGGTAATTTCATTGTGTGTCCTCATGTTGTTGTCCATTGCCCTCAGTGATGGGCTCTTCGTCCTCTTGCGTGGGCTGGAGGCAGTGGTGCTCGTGCTGCTGGCCCTCTTGTTGCCAATGCTAAGTGGGGTCAGCTGATCATCCTGTTCATCTGCTGCCTCTTCATCGGAGCTTCCACCATCCAAGTCAATAGAACCACATTCACCAGCAACAAAAGAGGTGGATCCATCTACTGTGTTTCCAGTAAACATTTTGTCCATTTGATCTAAGTACTCAGGCAAACCTTTCCTAAACTTCATCAAATCAGATTGCCCCTGCAATATGAAATCATTTGTTATGCAGTGTTTTACTTAGTAAGTGCTGAAACCCAAAAAAGATAGATAAACCATTTACGTTGGTATTTGCTTTCCACCATGCATCAGTGGCGTCAACAGTTCCATCGTCGCTATGGCCTAAGCCAGAGGCGTAGCGGAGCTTGTTACAGAATGCCCATTGGGCCTTCAGCTGCCTTAGCCTACCAGCAATCTGCTCCCTGTCATGGACCAAACCTGTTGCTGCTTGGTACCTCCTTATGAGGTCCCTCCACCCAGTCTTGCTCATGACTCCCTTGGTACAATTGCCAATGGCAATTTCATGGCACCATATGTCACAGAACTTCTTAGTGTTCGGTACAGTCCAGTTTGCCTTGTGTTTGATAGCCTAAACGATGCTTGTTTCAGTTCACCACATGTACAGAGATTAAAGCATTTGGTAAACACTTAAACTAGGTTAATCAATATCTACAACTGTTGTAGCTTAAATTTGTATCACAGAACACTTAAGCTAGGTTAATCTAGACATATGCATGTAACTCAGCAGATCTACTACTAAACAGAAGATTAAGGAGAAAGGGAGTGGCATTTGTACCGGGACTCGCGGGGCGTGCGTGTTGTCGTCCTGATTGAAGTTATCATCAAGAATGGCTGGCCCCAGCCCGCGGACACGCGCACTGTGGCCCCTGCGACGACCAAATGCGCCTCCCCGTGGTGGAGAAAGAGGAGGGACGAAGCCGCCTCCAACGGATGTTCCACCCATGCCTGCTCCTTGTCCTCCTCTGCCGACGATGCCAGTGTTCGACCCAAGGTTGCGCGCACTATTGTGGGAAGGCACGCGGATGGGGGTGGGAGCCATGGGGGGGACCTCGTTGTCCCCCCGAATGTAGCCCGCATAGGCCTACATCTGCGCCCAGTCCTCGCCGACGTTGAGATCCAGCGACTGCAACCCCAGCCGGGACTGGTTGAAGCTACTAGAACCTGAGAAGGTTTGCGCCGCATCGGGGAGGAGGCCGCTACCGCCGGCATGGCCCCAGGGATTACCGGGCGCCAGGAAATCCCTGGTGCACGCGTCGTAGCCGTGGCCGGCGCCGTCGATGCCGTGGTCGCCATTGTAGCCAGCGCCGTTCATGTCGTCGCCGTCGTGTCCTTCCATCACCGAACGCGCGAAGATGGTCCTCGATCCGGACTCCAACGGCGTGGATCTAGCGGCGAAGCTCGTGGATATGCGCGGTGGCGGTGGGATGGCGGGAGACCTACGGCGGTGGGAGGGAGTGACCGGCGGCAGCGCCCTAGGGTTCGAGAGTGGATGAGACTGAGGGATAGAGGGCCAGTGTCGGGCGAGCGTGAATGGATAAGGGGTGGGTACGGGGAAACAGGCGTCCTTCACGCCTCCCAAGCCGCACGGTACCAGGCCGAAAACCCCAGCGTCAACAGTACTAGGCCAAAATTTTTTGGATGCCGTTTAGTTCTAAAAAGCCCAAAGTCAAAATGCAATCTAAATGCGGCCTACCTTTACTAGTACTCGCCGCAAAATAGAGCAGCTTCGTGAGGGGTGTCACACCAGATCAACCGCCATTCACACCAACGGAAATGATACGGAAATCATCATTCCATTAATCCATTTCCATCTCCATTCCGAGCAGTCCAAAAGGCATCGCAACGGCAAGTCTGGGACACATACACGTTCGCACATCCTGGTTAGATTGATCCCACCAGTTGGCTCAACGATTAATTGGGCCTTGATCCGCATCCTGATCGGAGGCGTCCAACCCTAACTATGGTTGGTGGACCCCCGTCGTACAGCGCCATAAAAAGGGAGGTGGGGGTCGAGGCACAAGGCACGAGGTTCACCTACGCCGCCACAACCCCAACTACATCCTAACCCTAGCCAATCAAGAGAGGGGGTGCTGCCAGCGACGGGAAGCGCCGCCATCGGCCATCACCGCCGCTGCGCCGTCGCCTCTGCACCGCCGCCCTACGACCGTGTCTCCACCAACACCGATGCGATGGCCAGCTCGTCTTCCTCGAAGGCGGCCGATGGTTTGCCACTCATCATCCCTCTCTCTCTCTGTTTCCTCACACTAGATTACGTTCTAGGGTTTTACCATATCTCAAATGTCAGTTTATACGCTAGATCTATGGCTAGTGGATCCTGTTAGAGCTATCAATGGTATCATAGCGCCTAACTAGGCGTAGATTTAGCTTATCGGGGTAGAAAACCGAGTAGAAGAGTAGAAGAGGGGATTCGATTTGCAGAAACGGATCGAAACCCTGACCCAAAACCCTAACCCTAGAAGAATGGACGGAGAGGGGAGGGACCTACCTGGTTTTCTCGTCGTTGTCACCACCGCCGTCGCACGGGAAGAAGCCCCGCCACCGCCTCGCCAGCACACGGGGAGATAGCCGAGCCGCGCTCATCGCCGTGCGCGCGAGCCCCGACCGCGGGCACCGTCATAGGACCGCTCGACGGCGGTGCGCTCACCCACTGGGGAGCACGCGCTCCAACGAGGGGACCCATGGCGGTGTCGCACTTCGAGCTAGGGTTTAGGGCGAGCCCCACTACAGCGCATGTGGGGGACTAAGAGCACCACCACGGTGCGGCTCAACGACGCCGCGCACGGCTCTAGCCGCACGCGTGCACTAGCGAAGGGCGCCACGGCAGCGCCGCCACTCTTCTCTCTGACCATTGTGTTTCGAGGTGAGAAGGGGAAAGAAAGCCGGCGCCGCGGCATAGAGAGAGAAACGACAGTGAGAAAGTGAAATTAGGGTTCTGGGGAGTGCCACATGGGGGGGTTCATCCGAGATCGCCGCCCAACCATCGGATCGCGATGGACGGTCGGCGTTCACTGGACCCGATACAGCCCACGCGGGCGGGGGAAATCCCGGTACAGGCCCAGGTTGCGGCCTGGGCGCGGGGGAGCGCGACGCGAGCGGTCGCCGTGGGCCATTTTTGCCATGCTAGGCCACGCTAGCGGATGGGCCGTTGGGCCAAATTTCACTGAGAGCGCAGCACACTAGCAAAACTTTTGTTTTATATTTTCAGAAGCAGTTTAGATGAAATTTGTCAAGTTTTTATATTTATATCTCTGTCAAAATTTTAACCAACGGGATAATTTTCGTATAGTAGTTGAGTACAGTAAAATGCTTCTGAAAAGTAGATAAACAATTTTTTATTTCATGTTTCCGCTACAATGTTAAAGTTTATCATCTTCTAATTAAATTCGAACCAACGGGAAAATTTAATTTGAAGATCAGTTATTTTTAGTTAGTAAATTATAATATTGTTATTTTTCTGACCAACGTTGATAATAGCAATATTATAATGTTTATTCATAAGTTTTTTCATGCATTAATTCTATTTCTGCCCAACGGTGATGTAGAATTAGTGTATAAGAAAGTTGTTTGTTTTAATTTTGACCAACGTTAAATAAGGCATGCAATTATTATGTCATATTTTCTCACTATCTTTAACGGTGTTTTTCAGGACTCAACCCAATGGCATTTACCCGCACATACTGCCTCTTGAAAGAGGCAACTATAGGGTAAGGCGAGAGAATTATGAACTAGCACTTGCGCTGTCTGAAAATAACCTAGCGCTTATCTCCCCGTGTCCTACTGAGTCAGTGGACCCGGTGAGGAAAGAAAATGAGACTGATGCTGATTTTACTGCTCGGCAGCGAGATCATGCAGAAGTGCGGATGAAATATGATCTCGAAAGCAAGAAATAGGACATTTCAAACCGCAAGTGCTTGATGCTGGCTAAGTCTACTATTTCAGATGCGATAACGGGATCTATCCCAGATTATGACACCACCACGGAATACCTCAACAAAGTGGAGAGTCAGTTTACTAGCTATTCAAAGGCTTATGCCAGTACTTTGAACAAGAAATTGTTCAATGAGAAATACACTGGTGAGAGAGCATATACTAAAGATGAGCAACACGGCTTCGAAGCTGAAGCCAATGAATTTGAAGCTCAAAGATGAGTTCCCGATTCATTTGGTTTTTGCTTGCTTGCCTAAGGAATATGAAATTTTTGTTGTAAATTACAACATGTAGCCCGATAAGTGGGATATAGAGAAGCTCATCGCAATATGTGTTCAAGAAGAGGAGAGGCTGAAAAGCTCACAGGGTGACTCTGCTAACCTTGTGAAGGAACAAAAAGAAGAATTTCAATAAGAATGCCAAACCTCAAGAGAAAGCCCCTCAGACTGAGCACCATCAGAAGAACAACAATGCTCAAGTTGAAAAGGATCAGTGCAAATGGTGGAAGAAGCATGGGCATTACCAGAGGTATTGTCCAGACTTCCTGAAGAGCCTTTTGAAGACAGGTGAGGACCATATTACATTCATAGATGAGTCCTTGTATTTAAGTTATGCAAAAATCTACTTGGTGCATTGATTTAGGTGTAACGGTTTATGTTGCAAATTCATTACAGGGATTCCATACGAGGAGAACCCTGCAAAGAGGAGAAAGAAGAATTAAAGTTGCAAATGCAGTTGAAGCTGAAGCTGAAGCCATTGGAGATCTCTCTCTACAATTAGATGACGGTTTTAGACTTCAGCTTTCAAATATTCTTTATGTACCCTCTTTGAGTAGAAACTTGATAAGTGTTTCAAGATTAGATGATGATAGATATGATTGCCATTTTGGTAATGGAAAATGTCGGATTGTGATTAATAATAAGTGTGTTGGTCTTACCTTCCGACAAGACAAGCTTTATTTATTATCACTTTCTGAGAATGTGAATGCTATGAGCACTGAGAATGAGAATGCTTCCTCGTCTATGAATGCAACAAATAAACGAAAGAGAGTGCATGATGTATCTTCGAAATTATGGCACTGTCGTTTAGGCCATATTTCGAGGATGAGAATAGAGCGATTGATTAAGAAATCAATTATTCCGCCTTTAGAATTTTCAGATCTAGAGCAATGCATTGATTGCATAAAAGAAAAGTACGTTAAGAAAATAAAGAAAGATACCAAACGAAGCGCAGGAATTTTAGAAATAGTTCATACAGACATCTGTGGTCCTTTCCTGTGAAAAGTGTGGATGGTTATGATTCATTTATAACATTCACAGATGATTATTTTGGCTATATTTATCCAATTAAAGAAAGATCGGAAGCGTTCATACAAACATCTCGTTTTGGCTATATTTATCCAATTAAGGAAAGATCGGAAGCGTTGGATAAATTTAAGATATTTAAGGCTAAAGTAAAAAATCAGCACAACTTAAAGATTAAGGTAGTAAGATCCGACCGTGGGGGAGAGTACTATGGTCGACACACCCCATATGGCTAAGTTCCTAGACCTTTTGCAAGGTTATTACACGAAAATGGCATAGTTGCCCAGTATTCTACACCGGACGAGACTCAGCAGAATGGAGTAGCTGAAAGACGCAACCGTATCTTAATGGATATGGTGAGAAGCATGATAAGTTACTGTACCCTACCGATAAGTTTATGGATAGATGCGTTAAAAACCGTCATTCATATTCTTAATCGAGTGCCAAGCAAGTCGGTGTCCAAAACACCGTATGAGTTGTGGACAGGAAATGAACCCTCACTTAACTATTTACGTATGTGGGGTTGTCTAGCTAAGGCTAAAGTTTTAACCTAAACATAGGGAAGCTAGACTCCAAGACAGTCAGTTGCCATTTTCATTGGCTATCCAGAAAAGATAAAAGGTTATCGCTTCTATTGTCCCGATAGACAAACGAAGTTTGTAGAAACAAGACATGCTGTGTTCTTGGAGGATGATATGATAAGGGGGAGCATGGTAGCACGATAAATTAATTTTGAAGAGAAGCGGGTATATGTGCCCACTCTAGTGGTTCAGAAACCATTCTTCACGCTACCTGTTGTTGTTGTACCAACAATGCAAGACACTGTAGTAACAGCACATGTTGTTAGCTCTCCTGTGGCAACAATAAATAAACATGATGAACCTATCATTTAGGATCCATAGAACCCATTGTCACACATGAGGAGAAGCAACAATGGCATCATATAGAACAAGCGTCATCTAACGAGGCCCCTAGAAGGTCTCAAAGAGTCAGGAGATCAGCCATTCCTGAAGACTACGAAGTTTATAAATATGAGGAATTTTAAATGGAGGTTGATCCCACCTCATCTGAAGAAGCCATGAGAAGCGCTCACTCATCAAAGTGGCTTGAAGCTATGGAAGATGATATGAAATCAATGAAAACCAACGGTGTTTGGGACTTATAAACAATTCCTAAAGGAGCCAAGACAGTATACTATAAATGGGTCTACAAAACCAAACATGACTCCAAAGAGAATATAAAAAAATTCATAGTGCGACTTATGGCGAAAGGCTTCACGCAAAGAGAAGGTATAGATTATAATGAGACATTTTCTTTAGTCTCATGTAAGGATTCTTTTAGAATCATAATGGCGCTTGTAGCACATTACGATTTAGAATTACATCAGATGGATGTAAAGACGGCATTCCTAAACGGGGATCTAAAGGAAAATGTTTACATGGCACAACCGAAAGGTTTTATTATGGAAGAAAAAGGACGTATGGGATGCCGCCTGAAGAAATCCATTTACGGATTAAAACAAGCTTCAAGACAGTGGTATTTGAAGTTTGATAGTACAATAAGAAAGTTTGGGTTTCTAGAAAATATAAAGGACAATTGCGTTTATGTAAAGTTCAAGAATGAGAAATATTTTTTTTAGTCTTGTATGTGGATGACATCTTGCTCGCCAGCAGTGATGTTAATCTACTACTAGAAACAAAAAAGTTTTTGTCCTCGAAGTTTGATATGAAGGATCTCGGTGAAGCTTCGTTCGTCCTAGGAATAGAGATTCACCGAGATAGAGAAAATGGGGTTTTAGGATTATCACAAAAGGCATACTTAGAAAAAGTTCTAAAGAAATACAGTATGGAAAATTGTAAGTTTTCACCTGTTCTCATAGTCAAGGGCGATAGATATGTAGAATTTCAATGTCCCAGGAACCAATATGAGACTTTTCCCTGTGTGCCATTATAAAAGATCGCAATCCCCTGTGTGCCCCTGGAAAAATTCAGCGGTCTTCAGCGCCACTACTCCAACTTTTTCGGGTCCTCCATGCCACTTCCGTCAGTTCAGGCTCTAACGCCGTCAAACAGCAGGTGTGAAAAGACGAAAATGCCCTTAAGTTCAAATATGTTATTAATTTTTTTAATCATCTTAATGACTTCAAATGAAAAAACTCAAAACTAAAAAGTTGTAGATCTCGTCGAGATCTATAATTTTTATATAAAAATTATTTTCATTTAATTCCGCAAAAAAAATATGATTTGATATGATTAATATCTCTTAGAAAAATCATCATATTTTTTTGCGGAATTAAATGAAAATAAATTTTATATGAAAATTATAGATCTCGACGAGATCTACAATTTTCTAGTTTTGAGTTTTTTCATTTGAAGTCGTTAAGATGCTAAAAAAAATTAATAACATATTTGAACTGAAGGGCATTTTCGTCTTTTCATACCTACAGTTTGACGGCGTTAGAGCCTGAATTGACGGAAGTGGCATGGAGGACCCGAAAAAGTTGGAGTAGTGGCACTGAAGACCGCTAAATTTTTTTAGGGGCACACAAGGAATTACGATCTTTTATAATGGCACACAGGGAAAAGTCTCAACCAATATAAGACGATCAAATAAAAGCGGTTCCATATAGTTCAGCTGTCGGAAGTTTACAATATGCTCAAGTGTGTACTCGCCCTGACTTAGCATTTGTTACCGGGTTACTTGGTAGATATGAGAGTAATCCAGGAATAGAACACTAGAAATTAGTAAAGAAAGTTTTGCGTTATCTGCAAGGTACGAAGGGTCTCATGCTAACGTACAGAATATCTGATTCCCTACACAGAGGGATATACAGATTCTGATTATACGGGAGAAAGTTATAAGGTGAGATCAAGGGAGAGAAAGTTAGAATGATCCCACCAGTTGGCCCAACGACTAATTGGGCCCTTGGATCCGCGTCCTGATCGGGGGCGCCCAACCGCTCCATGGTTGGTGGGCCCCCGTCGCACAGCGTCATAGAAAGGGAGGTGAGGGCCGGAGCACAAGGCACGAGGTTCTCCTTCGTCATCACAACCCCACCTACATCCTAACCCTAGGCGATCTAAAGAGGGGACGCTGCAAGCGACGGAAAGCACCGCCACCGGCCACCGCCGCCGCTGCACCGTCGCCTCTGCACCGCCGCCCTACGACCGCGTCTCCACCGACACCGACGCGATGACCAGCTCGTCTTCCTCAAAGGCGGCCGATGGTTTGCCACTCCTCATCCATCTCTCTCTGTTTCCTCGCACTAGATTACGTTCTAGGGTTTTACCATATCTTAAATGTCAGTTTATACGCTAGATCTATGGCTAGTGAATCCTGTCAGAGCTATCAATCCTATCATGGTATCATGCCTTTCTGTCCAGTTGTATCAAACACCAAAACACATCACGCACATAGGCTACTCGTCTCGCAGATGCAGATCTTTGCCGCTATAAAAGATCCTGCAGCACACACGAATATTACACTTGAAAATATTTTGAAAGAAAGAATATGAACCTCCTTCAGTAACCATCACTGTTCCGGCTGATTTGTTGCGAGAGAAAAATACTATTCCGATTGATTTTTTGTGAGAGAAAAACACTGTTCTGATTAAAAAAAACTGAAAAGTACAAAGGACCAGCGAACAGGGCCTAAATCGGTAAGTCGCTAATATGCCCCCGTGGAGCCACTGTTGTTTTTCCACCTTGTCCAGAGCAGGACTTCCAGGGTGATGATGGTGATCAGAAGGACGGCCAGGTTGAAACCGTAGCCGATCTTCCACGAGTTGCCTGCGCCGCCGACCTTGATCCCGAGGACAATGTTGATGGCTGCAAAGAAGAGGGCGAGCCTGCCGACCCAGTGGTGGTACCAGTTCCAGAACTTGCGGTACTTGGAGTCCTTATTGGGCCTCAGGAAAATTGCCAGAATCTGAAGAAGTAGATAGACATTCAGATCTGTGTAGCATGTCTACTTGTAGTGCAAACCGTTATTTGAACAGCTTTAACACTCAGTCACGGATGCATGACTACCGTGGGTGTTCTGAAAACACCAAACTGTTTTGACATCATGGCATGATTTCAGCTATACAGAAGCAGAAAGCACATACCTGCAAAATGCCTAGCACAAGCACAAATATGCCGAGGCCCCTATGCGCCGGGACGTCGGCTTGGATCTTGTTGTACAATGAAACTCCAGCCACAATGCCGGCCAGACCCAGGATGAATCCAACAAACTGGATACCGGCATGGAGGTAGAACCACAGAGGGTCCCATCTCCTGCAGTACCTTGCAACAATGGCGCCAATTGGCAGGAGCACACCCCACGCGAACAAGTTGAGCGCCCCATGGGTCCTTTTCAGACCTTCCGAGAAGGATGACGAGCTTGAAGAGCTGCCTGCAAACAGCCACAGTTTGTTTGTTTGTTTGTTTCAGCGACAAGAAAGAATTGGTGATTGGGACGTCAGAGCAGAAGTGCATTCGTCAGTTGTTTGTCATTTGTCTGAGCTATGGTTCTCTGATTTGAGAAGCATAGTAGATCAGATCACACTGGATTGCACAAGCACTTTGCAATTGTTCAAATGACAATGTGTTCACGAAGCAGAGGCATCAATCTTTCAGGTTTTACCAAAAAGAACCCCAACGATTTCAGACCTAAACTTACTGAAATTTTACTTTGTCATGGACTGATTTTTCTCTCAGTAAAAGGCACTAGAATGAATGAAGCAATCAAACGGACCTGTGGTGAAATCGAATACGATGGAGGTCTTGTCCTGGTGCTCGGAGAGGCGGTCGTTGACGGGGATGGCGGAGCCGAAGGCGAGGAGCACATTCTGGCGCTTAAGCGGCTCCGTGAAGCTGAGCTGGAAGGCGAGGTAGATCTTGGCCTGCTGCACGAGCACGGTGGGCTTGTGGTGGTCGCTGGAGACGAGGAAGCCCTGGTCCGCGACCACCTGGGAGGGGGTCTTGCCCCCCAGCGAGAAGGGCTTGATGTGCGGGAGCCCCGTCTTGCCCATCCACCCCACCATGGCGCTCGAGCCCACCATGAGGCCGTTCTTGGAGAACCCCATCCCCACCCACCCCGTGCTGTACATGGTCGACAGCACCACCCGCAGCACGTTGTCCCTGCCCTGCGCGTACTGCAGTCCAGGCCAGGGAATAGCAGAGGAGTTTCAGTGAGAACGAGCACAGGGTTGAACCGGATCGCCACGGATCTAGCGCCAGGCGGCAAGAATCTCGCGAATCGTAGCAATGGCGAGAGGTACTACATACCCGGAGCACGAAGTTGTTCCAGACGGGGGCGCAGGCGAGCCCCGAGAAGTTGCCGGCAAGCTGAGCCGGCAGCTCGTCGTCGCAGGTCTGCGCCGTCACCGCCGGAGCCAGGACGGCGAGCGCGACGAGCAGCGAGCCGGCGGACGCGCGCCCCATTACCATCTTCCCGGGAGGGAGACGGCCGGCGACGCCGACGCGGGAGAACCAGTACAGCTACGCGGCTACGCCTGCGTATCAACTGCGACGTGCCAACCACCGCTGCTGCTTTTACTGAACCTTGAACCGAGCTGCGTGGGAGTTGGGTACGTGCTGGTAGCCGGGTGGGCAGCTGCGACCTGGAGGAGGTAGGATGCAGCTTGCGATTGTGCTTATGATATTGCCATGTTGCTAGTGCCAGTGAGCTGTCCTTGCGAGAATCTCCTGCGAGCAAGTGTCGCTAATCGCTAGATCTAGAACGAACAGGCAGGCAAAAGGGATCCATGTGTGTGCAGTTGTGCACCTGCACCGTGCACGCACTACTCTAGTGGAGCTTTCTTGGGTTGAGCTAGCTTTCAAATTTTCTCGTTCGTTTATTGGTTTGGTCCAAATTTCAAATCACCAAATTAATAATATTTTTCTTCAAAAACCAACACCAACAAATTTCAAACCAAAGACCAAAGACTAAGACTAACCAAAAAACATGCCCATTGTCTTCATGTGATCCTTTTTTTATGTGCAATGTTTTGTTCTGATTTAGGCTACACTATGAAATCTAGATAAATCTTAAATACCCATATAGAATTTTACTCAAATTTCAAGCCCTCGATGTGGAGATGTACTCTCAAAACATCTGGGTCCTATTCGATGGGATTTTAGGATCCAGTAACAATTTAAAAGTGTGTTTCAGACTATTTTGCTCTAACTTTTTCAGCTCTACTTCCAAATTCATTTGCTAAGCACAGCCGCACAAACACAGCCCTAGGGAAAACCCATACCGTGGAGGGGAAGGGGGAGTGCTAATTTCGCATTTTTTTTTGCTTCTCCAGGGTAATTCAGCATATCTCATTTCTTCCTTCTCCAGTACAGTAGCGCTCCCTCTCCAACCTTTCTTCTCCCCCCTGGCGCCACCTAGCCCTAGCCGTCACTACACCTTTTTCGGCCATCACATGCACTCCTCCGACAATGTGATGATGGAATGGATATATCTGATAATTATATACTAGACGAAAACCTTTTTTAAATCCCAAATATTCTCTCTTGGGCTTGGCTGTCCACGAAGCTTAACTTGCTATTACGTGCTATATTCACTTGACTTATAAATCGTATCTTTTCAACTAATAAATAGTATTTTCTCTCACATCAATCAACAGTATTTTTAGCCATGACGGGGCAAAGACAGCCACTGGTTGTGGAGGGTCTTCTTCACTGGCTTCAAGGGTCAAGGGTGGGCCTACCTTGGCCTAGCCTGCCACGAGTGGCGGCCTCATCAGAGGCACACTTGGCTTGGCCCATCCACGCCCTAGCTGGTCAGCGGCCACTCACGACCATCCAGCCTGCCCAAGTCATTGCCACGACAGCTGTTGGCTAGCCAAGGCCTCTCAGGCCTAGGCCTCACTGTTGATGGACACTTTGTTTACCACTGTTATTAAATTTTAAAATAAATTAAGAAAAATATGACATCAAATTTTTAATTCTTATTCTGATCCTTGTTGGGTGGGGGTGGGGGTGGGGGGGACATTTTCATCAGAGGAATAATGTTGCAAGGTCGCATCGCATAATACGCCACTGAAAACATGTTGCCATGTTGGGGTCTTCAATAAAACAGTCAGATTCACGCCTGCCCATCACACACGCAGGCTTGTTCTCCTACGTCTCAAGCATAAAAGACCCCTAGTGGCAGGTGGTTCGCTGCAACTACCTAATAAAATATTGAATCTTCAGTCGTGTCCTGTTTAGATGTCAATCCTTTAGCCAGTCGTCATCAGTGTGTGAACTGTGAAGGAAGGAGTCAAGGAATCCATCATTCACCAGCGTTCAGAGATGGCTGTAAAATATCGATCGATCTTATTAAGGGCGCGTTTAGATCCATTTTTTTTTTGGTTTTGGCTACTGTAGCACTTTCATTTGTATTTGGTAATTAGTGTCTAATTATGGACTAATTAGGTTCAAAAGTTTCGTCTCGCGATTTCTTACCCAACTGTGCAATTAGTTTTTTTTTCGTCTATATTTAGTACTCCATACATGTGCCGCAAGATTCGATGTGACGGTTACTGCGCAAAAATTTTTGGGAACTAAACGCGCCCTAAGTTCCTGCCCCTCCCTGATAAAATGAACATGAATGAACTATGGAAAAAAGGGATACATGCAAATTCAGTTCGACGCAGTCCACTAGACTCTGGTTGTGGCTGAATGAATCCAACACGATGTGTGTCGGTAGGCACTACCGCACTAGGCAGTATCGTGTACTGGTGTATCTGAGTTTTTGCTCCATTTTCTATGGTTCTTTGTCGTCGGTGGGGAAGGCTTTGCGGTTCATTTTCTAAAATCAAAAGTGAGGTCTGCAGCTACAAGTGGACCACATGCGTAAGCCTAGCACGACCTTTAGCGGAAGGGAAACATTTTCTATGCAAACTTATTAATCGTTTGCTTCCAAAGATCATTGCCTTTCATGTTGCTTGCATTATCCAAGTTGAAAGATTAAGTAACCTGAACCTCTGTCGTAGACTATATATCAAAAGCCACCCAAAAAGTTTGTCACCAGCAACAAGATCTCAAATGCGCGCACGCACACACACACAAAGGGAGAGGCAAGAACTTCACGCAGATCTGCACAATTTGACGACAGATAGGTTCTGTTTGTTGTGTGAGCTATGTTTCTTCTATCCAGTGCTGATATTTCTGAATTCTGAATATCACATATGAGACCACCGCTAGCTGATCAGTACTGCACTGATCATACACCTGCAGCACGACAAGAATGCTTGGAAATTCTGCTGTTGCTTATATACACACACACTTGTCTATGTATGCTCAACTGGAACTCTGGAAGCAGCATCCTGCGTCTCCCCTGCAGGTTTTCCTGAAGCTGCCTTGCGAATGAGCCTGAGGGACTCGGCAAAGTCGTCCAGGAGCTGATGGCTATCCGGAAACTGTGCTTCATCTACCGACAGGACTAGCTTCACGGAGTTCATGTAACTCTGGTAATGCACAGTCAGCGCCTGCACACAGATGTATCCAGACCACACGATACGATTATAACCACGGTCACTGCATGTTCTTCAGATTCAGATCCAATCGCGTACGGATAGCCACACGGGGAGAAAAAGAGCAGTGCTGTCGTATAAAACAACAACCGAAGGAACGCTGGATATGCTGAGTTCACTTACATGTGGGTGCCCGTAGATGCCGGGTGCAATGTAGATGATGGGGTTGCCGCAGAACAGCACCTGTTCAGTCGGCCCGACCATGTTGGAGAAGGACAGGGTGGTGTGCGTGAACATGCCGTAGCAGAGCGCAGCTGCTGCCTGCACAAACACAAATTTTTCGCGAACTCTGTCAGGAATCAGGATGCGGTGAAGAATCAAGATTGCAAACTCTGACACGGCAAGAACGCTCAGTTCTCCTCCTGCCTGTCACGGCACCGGCAGCGGCAGCGGCGCCGGATGGAGATAGGAAAGGAAACCCAGCGCACCTTGATGCCGAAAAGTTTGAGAACCATATCCCCGCTCCAGAAGGTGAAGACCGACTCCATGGAGCTCTTCTTCCTGCGCGCGACCTTGGTCGCCGTCCGGACGTACTCGACGGGGTCATCGCGCTTGGCCAAGTGGAAGGGGATTAGCATGTAGCCCAGCTTGTTTCCCCATCTCGCGCCGTTGTCCTTGCTGGACTCCATCATGCTTGCCAATGCCTACCAGTATCACAAAATGGAAACTGTGTTAGCTGTGAACAACAAGAAGAAGAGATCTTCCCCACTGGTCTGCTGTGATCAAAGAGGACGTGGTAGGGAAGAGAAGCTCACATGTATGCCTGGCGTCGCCCGTAAGTTTACGAGAACAGCGGACCGCACCGTGATGCTCTTACTGTCGCTTTCACCTGAAGATTTTGGTTACGGCGTCAGCTATTCAGTTGCAAATGGTCCACAACAATCTGATGAATCTATCAATCAATGCACTACCAAATGCATTCCATTTCAGCACTTGCTCACCTGTTCTCCGAAATAGTACCGAGATAGAGCGCTAGAGGTTATCCCAAGAAGAACATCATTTACAGTCTGAAAAAGTACAGAACCACCACAAGCAATTATGTGTTGTGAAAAAAGGAAAAGGAAAAAAAAAGAAACAGTGAGGTAGTAGTGGCCAGTGGAACGAAGAAGAGGAGCACGTACGCAGCTCATAGCATTCTTGACGTACTTGATGTCGTCCAGGCTGAGCGTGCGGTTCACGAAGCGCCTGGGCTCGAACTCGGTGCCCTCCTTGCCCTTGAGCACCGTGGGGGCGTCGCCCAGCAGCGACACCGCCGTCGCGAAGAAGCACACCACGTCCACCACCGTGTGCCAAGCGAGCACAAGGAAGGACAGGAGCCACACGGCCAGCGCTGCCAGAGCGTCGAGCGCGCCCGCGGCCGAGGAGAGCGAGAGCGGCCGCCGCCGCACCTCGTAGACGGGGCCCACGCGTCGCCGGACCGGCGGGAGGGAAGGGAGCGCGCCCGGGTCGGCGGCGCTGCGGGTGCAGGCCATGAAGAGGGAGAGCATCGAGACGCCGTCGCCGACGGAGTGGTGCACGCGGAGCGCGACCGCGGCGGCGGCCTCGGCGGTGGGGAAGTCCAGGACGTGGACCTCCCACAGCGGTCGGGAGTGGTCCATGGGCCGCGTCGACAGGGACGACACGTAGTCCTCCAGGACCTTGTCCGGGTCCGCCGACGTGGCGGCGGGGTCCAGCTCGGGGACGATGACGTGGTCATCCACGTTCACCGCTGTCCGTACCCACTTCGGCCTGGCGTCCTTTTCCAACTCATTTAACACCTGCAACCATTGTTCTCTCTCTAAAACAACCAAGAAGAAACAAAGAACAAAAAGAGACATGCACAAACATGTTGTAAAGTGTAAACTCCCATCCACATTTAGAGACACATGCACCCCTATCACAGATCAAATGGGCTGCAACGCAAGAATACATTTAATTCGTTTCAGTTTAGTATAGTACGAGGCTTCCACCATGAAGTGTTGTGTTTTTATTTAGTGGCATCAGTCTAAGGTTGTTTTGTGGCCCTTAGGGAAATCTTGTAGACAATTTCCTTTCCTTTCTTACTTGATAGACAATGTTCAATGGGCTACAACAATGAGTGCATCGGAAGAATTCATGAGAGTAAGATGCACTCTAACAAGAAACACCTCTATCAATTCATCGAATTGTGGTTTGCCGACTGAAGATCTATTAACACATACAATTCTACAAATATAAATGCACTACCATGACACATTTTATGAATGATTTAGTGAAACTGATTTGATGTTGTAGATGTTAGTGTACCTTTTATAAAGAAACTTAATTTAGAAGAAAGATAAAATGACATGTAATATGTATCTCCGTCGGATACTATAGAACACTAGAACTCTATACTCACCACCGTTAATTAAGCACAAATATTTTGAGGCAGATTTAGACGTTGGTTGCCTAAATGATCGTCTAGTCAGTTTACACATCCTTTTAAAAGCTACGCGGCAGTATATTATTTCTTTAATTGCCCATTTCTATCGTTTAAATAGTCATTTTGTCCGTTTAGTCTGAATAATAGCTAAATACAACAAGTAACAGACTGTTTACGATAACGTTGGATCTATGTCAATAAAGTTCGTGTGTTAAATTCTTCTAAAACACTAAGATGATTTAACTTCTCTCTTCATGAAGAAAACCTAACAAAAAAAATCCCCAGTTCCTACTTTTCTGCCGCAAGACGTAGATCGTACCCGTGGTCCGTGGATAAAAGCAGACTCCAGACGTGATCGGACAATCTGCACCCTATTCATTTGGGCCGGTTTGGCTTATAAGCCATGTCTGAAAGTACCATTGGCTGGTTTGGTATAAAAAAAATACTGTTCGTTGGCTGATAAGCCATAGCTTATAAGTCAAATACGACCAAAGCGAACATACTGCTGACGTAATCCTATAATGTGTGAACCACGCACGAATTGGCACTTCACCAGCTCTCGCGACAACCGTTTCAATGAAGCTAGCCTACGACTAGCGCTTTAGGAGAGACGAGTCAAGGCCATGGTATGTTCCTTTCACGTAGCTGGTACGTGTATACTAGTATACTACACACATAGCACAGCGATACGACTCACAGCCATGTCGTAATGAAGCCAACTTCAACCCGTGCCTAATATATGCCACACATATATAGCGAAAACACAAGACAGCGGTGATACATATACTCCTACTCAGTAGTAGGCAAAAGATAGAAGTTAAGGTAGGCAGGTCATAGCTACTAGCGAACAAACATATGTACTCCTCCTTTTCCTTTTCACACACTACGTTGTACCGTTGGACTGGGGTGTTTGATCCGACTGCTAAAATTTAAAATTTAGAAGTTGTGTCGGAAAGATATTGTATGAGGTGTTCGGATACTAATAATAAAATAAATTACATAATCCGTCAGTACTCCACGAGATGAATTTTTTAAGTCTAATTAATCCGTCATTAGCACATATTTACTGTAGCAAACATTGTCAAATCATAGACTAATTAGGCTTAAAAGCTGCATCTCGCAAACTATGTAATTAGTTTCGTAATTAGTCTATATTTAATACTCCATGCATGTGTCAAACATTCGATGGGACAGCGACTAAAATTTAGGAGGGGCAATGAAACACCCCCTCTTAGCAGAGAAAGAGACGAAGCCTAGTTCTTCCTCCTTGTTCATTCATTCATCAGGATTCACGACCACCGTAGCGCAGGAAACCGTGCACCGGATGGGGAGTATGGATGGTGAACGGCGTACGTACCTGGACGCTGCAGAAGCGTGGGTGGCGCGCGAGCGTGGCGGCGACCACGGCCCGCAGCGCTGGCAGGTCGACCGGCGCGCCGAGGCCGAACACGGACACGATGTGGCAGCGGAAGTGCGGCTCCCGGAACAGCCGCCCCGTCGGGCTCACCGGCTCCTCCCCGACGGCGGCGGCCACACCCCCGGCCTGCATGCTCCCGATCTGATCAATCGCCGCGGCCGCCGCCGACGCTGTGGTGTTTACGGACAGCGACCGCTTCCGCAGCAGCGTGGCGCTGCCGGCACCGCCGCGATCCATCGGCGTCGCGTGAGCGTACGTGTGCCTTCTTCCTAGCTCGGACGTGGACGACTCGGCGGCGTATACTCTTCTTGTTCACGCATGGTGGTACTCTCCGGTCTCCTCTGCTAAGTAGCTAGCTAGCTAGCAGTGGCGTCCGTGACGTGGACGACTCTCTGGCTTGCAACTTGCGCACTGCGCTCGCTTTCGTGCGAGCGTAGCCACTGGGTGGGCGCGAGTGGACTCTGACCGGTGAAAACTCAACGCGACTGAAGGATCGTCGACCGGGGCGGCCGCCGCGGCCTGCGGGTAATTTTTGCGCAGCCTGCGCATGGCGTCGCGTCGCGTACTCGCGTGCGTATAATAAACGGCATCGGTTTCGTCTCGCGGCGTGCTCTCAATGTGCGGCCAGACACGTGGCTGGCTCTCTGCCTTCGGGGCGTCGATGGTCGCAGCCTCTGCCTTGAAGAGGCGGCACTCTTCTACAGCGTTGAGCGTTGTGTACTAGTAAAACGTATACCGTTGAAATATTGGGGATTTTTAGTTGTCATATTATAAGTCAAGTATTTTAGTTTCTTTTTTTTTCTTAGAAATAGTTCTAAGTTTAACTAAGTATAGAAGAGCAGTATAACTTCTTCCATAACAAAGAGTTAAGTCATAAAAAAATATTTCATAACATATTTAAGGGCAAATAAGCCCTTGTTTAGTTTGCGAATTTTGGATTTGGGGCTACTGTAGCACCTTCGTTTTTATTTGACAAATAGTGTCCAAACATTGACTAATTAGGCTTAAAACGTTCGTCTCGCAATTTCCCACCAAACTGTGCAATTAGTTTTTCTTTTCGTCTACATTTAATACTTCATGCACCGCAGTATGAAACATTCGATGTGATGTGCATCCACCTATACATTTGATTTTGGGGTCCAACTAAACAAGGGCTAAGCACCCGGGCGTCCGGACGGGGCAAAACTTCTTCAATAACAAAGACTTCAATCATAAAAAAAATTCATAACACATTTAAGGGCATGGCTAGCGTCCGGACGCCCGCGCGTACCTGCCTGCTCCACCTATACATGCTATTGCTGCATGCCCCACCTGTTGCACGCGCCCGCATGTGTCCGAGCATCACATGCGACTAGGATGCTCGCAACCGTGCGCTACCAAGCATGCCCCAAAGGTTCTGCCCTCTGCGCGCGCGTTGGTTTGGCAGCACTACAGATGCATGCCCCTCTGCGTGGCCTACGCATGCTCCTTGTTGCCATCAAAACAGTGAAACATTTGGAACATACGCTTGTAACAAATGTGCATAGCCACTGCAACATATGCAACATCCAGGTAAAATACTTGCAACATATTTCTGAAACAGCTGTAATATTTGGAACATACACTTGCAACTACGTGTATAGCCACTGCAACATATGCAACATCCAAATAAAACACTTGCTACATACGTTTGAAACAGCTGAAACATTTAAAACATACACTCGCAACATACGTGTATAGCCATTGCAACATATGCAACACCAGATCTACTTTTGAAACATTTAGATGAAACATATGCAACATACATCTGAAACGCATTGGTTGCAAACATGTGGTCATCTACTTGCTGTCGCCCAATGGAGTTCGTTGACGCGGTGCGGGGCAGCGCAGTGCGAGGCACGGGCAGCACGCGACGCGAGGAACGAATAGGGGCGCGAGCGCGAGGAGCGAACGGCGCGCGACGCGAGGCATGGGCGGGGTGGCACCAGGAGGCACGAGGCGCAAGGAGAGGGGCGCGCGACGCGAGGTGGGTCTGAGGGAATCATTATCGCATATTTAATGATGCCAATTTGGTGTCACAAACATCACTGTTGTTTTCTATAAACGTGATCAAATTTATGATAGTTGGACTTATGGTGACTCAAAATCTCTTGTATTTTAGGATGTAAAGAGTAGAATACAGATGGATATATATGGATACTAATATACATAATTGTTCTTTTTCACCTTGAATTCAGATGTTGACACAGATAGTTAGATATAAACAAAATATGCACTGTGCTACATAATTCAATGGATTGGTAGCAGAAAGTATCCTCATTTTCAGCCCTAGATATATGTGCTATCTTCGTTCTAATTGTAAGTCATTTTGCTTTTTCTAATACATAGTTCTTGTTATGCATAAGTGTCGGTCAAACTTGGTTAAGTTTAACTAGGTTTATAATTTTTTTTGGCAACATTTGTATATAGAAATAAGTTTATTATGAAAATAGATTTAACGAGCTATCCAATGATACTAATTATGAAACAAGAACAACACTTATTTTGGATGAAGGAAGTATATATCAAATATTTATGTAGACATTGCAGGCTCGTACCTCCCACCCGAGGTGGTATCGATTTTTTTATGTACCTAGAAAAGTCAGAATTACTTAATTTTAAATAGAGGGAGTATGTTTACATTTTTTTATTAGAAGGATAAAGCATGAATAGATACGTAGCGTCGTGCTCTCATTTCCTATGTATATTTGATATGTTGTTTTTCTTGTTACAACAAATGGATATTTTTGCTAGTAGATAGATTGATGGAAAACTCTTGTTGGGACCGTGGTCTTTAGAAGAAAGACACGTGGCACCTGGTCAAAACTTCGAGTCGAGGCAACCCTCAAGCGAAAACGTCAGAGCGCACAGAAAACCAAACAGCTCCTCGACTGGCACGAATGCCCGTCAGGTCGTGTGCAGCGCGCACGATCGAACACACCCCGTTGCGCAAGGCCACGCATCCTCGCCAGTAATTGGCGTCTCTTCAACAATCGACCGCGCCCAGGGCCTCCGCCGCCTAGGGTTTCCGGCGTGGATGCCATGGAGAACCTCATCTCTCTCGTCAACAAGCTTCACCCCGCGTGTACCGCCCTCGGTGACCACGGCGAAGATAGCGCGCTCCCCACACTATGGGACTCGCTACCGACTATCGCAGTCGTCGGCGGCCAGGTGACCAGCGCGCGATCTCGCATTTGCCTTTTCTTTTCGTTTTCTTTTCCTTTTTTGGTTCCTTGTTCTTCGACGCGATTTTTTTTTTCTGAACCGGCGATGCTTGGGTTTTGGCTATATATATGTGGTGTGGAACCCTAGCTTTTTGTGATGCCCGCTTAGTAGTTTACTAGTTTAATCCACATTTATACGGAGGATAGTTCAACTTCATATTTTCATAGTTGTTTCGAATTTCAAAATTTTGGAATTCAACTACCAATGTGGGTTTTGACATGCCAACTTCCATCGTTTGCTGTTACGTGTGACAGAGTTCGGGTAAATCCTCGGTGTTGGAGAGTGTCGTTGGGAAGGATTTCCTACCTCGGGGTTCAGGTACAGTGATTTCACGGTTACAATCTTCCCAAAAATCTTAGCACTATAAAGCCCTTCTGTCCAATTTTTTGTGATGCTGGAATTCTTGAGGAATTGTTACGAGGCGTCCCCTGGTTCTGCAACTCCACAGGATTGATGGGGCAGGAGAATATGCAGAGAGTTCATGCACCTTCAGAACAAAAGATTCACAGATTTTGGTAAATTCTATACTCAATTAATCAATTGTTGCTTGGGTATGTTTGATCCAATCCGTAGATAATGCAACTGCAATGTTGTATGATAATGTCTAAATGCAAATTGAACCTCATGGCACTCTGTTGCCTCAAATATTGTTTCTCATGACGTGTGCTAATGCTGCAGGGCTAAGTTTGCTCACTCATGTTGCTGTACTACTTTAGTGGTTTTATCTCGTTTCCTTAAATGTGGATTGAATTGTATAATTCATGAGAGAAGTGCATGCTTTAGTGGTTCAGTTATCTTTTTAATTTCTATAGTCTGTCTTAGTTATGCATGCATGGTGAGTGGTAATAGTAATAAAATTTTAAAAAGTCACAACTGATACACTCACGCTTTTACAGCCCTAGTAAGGAAGGAGATTGCAGATGAAACTGACAGAGAAACTGGCCGCACAAAGCAAATATCAACTGTGCCCATTTATTTGAGCATATATTCCCCAAATGGTAAGACCACAATCCTGGCAATGTGTTGGCTGAGTTTATGCTGTTTACCATTATTGCTTTACCATATCTCCATTTTTCAGCTTTCATGTTCTACCCGGTCCTGATACGAAGACTAAATCTATGTGTCCGCGTCCGATACAAAGTCTTTAAAGCTCACACATTTCACATCCTACCCGATTCCAATACGAAGACAAAATCTATGTGTCTGCGTCCAATACAAAGTCCTCATAACTCATAAGTTCACGTCCAATTACTAAGGTTCACTCAAAAAAATTAGCCTCCATACAGCGCACGGGCAATAATTAACTAAGATGGTATGTTTAGTTTTTTTTGGCAAGAAAATTAATATAAATTATTTGTAGAATTTGAAATTATCTTTTTAAACTGAAAATATAAATATGGGACTGCCTATTTCTCTGTTGACCAAAGAAAATCCCAATCCAAATCTATTACCACCTAAATAATAGGAGAGGGTTTCGTGCACATCTCTTCGTGTGCGCGTCTCCGAGTCTGATGTGCGCCTCCGAGTCTAATACGAGACTATCACACCTCTGGGCCCTCCCGTATGTGCGCGCCAACACATGGGCCCACCTTCTGGCCCACCTAGAGGCGAAGCGGTGGGCGTGGCTCTTCCGTGACTATCACACCTCTCGGCCCTCCCGTATGTGCGCGCGCCAACACATGGACCCACCTACTGGCCCACCTAGAGGCGAAGCAGTGGGCGTGGCTCTTCCGTGGTGACGAGACCAGGCGCGACGTAGCAGTGGCGGCGGCGGAGCAGCTTCAGCGTGGTGCGCCGCGAGCGCACGCTGGACGGTGCGTGGGAGATGAAGTGGAGCTGGCAACGTGCGCAATGGATGGTGGTGGTGGGACCTCTCGCCGAGGGTGTCGAGATCGTCCCAGCTGCGCATGCATGGTGGCGGGTGGCGGCATTGGCATGGTAGCCAGTGGCGAATCTAAGTATTCTAGTTAGGGTATGCCATCCCAAAAATTTCATATATAATTCGTTAAATCTATTTTAGCATTTTAATAATAAATATAAAATTGACAGGTAATTCAGTATATATGCATTAAGTAACATGATAAGGCTTAAATTCATAGATTAAGTACAATATAAATAGTATAAAAGCCATTCAGATAATTGAAATATGGGCATAAAAAAGTATTAGAGACTTATGACTATTTTATTCGACGTTTTCGAAGGGACATAAATATATTGCATCGATTATATATCTCAATCGACTTCAAAGAAAATATCTCGCTCAATGAAAATGAGCAATCATCCAAAAGATCATCTCCCATCATATTTCGTAACTTTGTTTTCACTAATGATAGACTCTGGGACAAACCCTCGACCTCGCTGTGTGATAGATGATTTTATGATGTTAGCGCTTAGCAAATAGCAATTAAAGTATACATCATTTTTTTGAAAGTCGATGAGCAAAGATATTGAATCTCACCTCAATTCGATCACAAATTGCACATAAGCCTCCGCAGCGCCGCCGCCCGCCGGTGGTGGTCACGAGGATCTGGGAACGCTTGTGTCGAGGAACTAGGGACGACGGTGACCGGATGCTCGTGCTCCATATTGGCGATTTCGATCCGGTATGTGTATCTTTGTCGAAGCGGTGAAGATCTGAAGATGAACCGTCGAACATACCTATACGGCGATGCATCGATCGAACGGTACTTGTACTTGCGGCGCGGCGCAATAGTCGATAGAAGCCTAGGTGCTGTACCGTCTCTCGTGATCCTGTCGCTGGCTACATGGGCCGCGTGGGCCTTCTCTGACGCTGGTTCGCAGGCTGCCTCTCCACGTTCGGCTCTTAGGTATCGCAGGTAAGTATTGTTTTCTTTTTTTAAGAAATATACGTATATATACATGCTCGCTAGCCAGAATTGCAGGGTATGCCGGGGCATACCCGGCATACCCTGTAGCTCCGCCACTGATGGTAGCCATGGACGTAGAGGTCCGATCTCAGTTTTGTCTCCCTACCACTTCCTCTGTGCAGTTTCACCCGTATAATCATTTCTCAATCACGTATTATCATGCAGAACCCCTCCGCCACAAAATGATTGCCCTTTGTAGCACCGAGTGGCTGGTGGCCGCCCACGGCCAGCGGGTGACATGGATCCCTGTTGTAAGTAGCCTGCCACACATAGCTTTGGCTGGCCACAAAACCTGATAGATTAACAGGATTATCTAGCCATAGATCTAGCATACATACTGACATCTGATTAAATAGCAAACCCTAGAACATGCTATTACGAGAAACAGAGAAAGAGAGAGTTGCGGAGGTGCAAACCATCGGCCGTCTTCGTAGAAGATGAGCTTGCCATAGGGTGCTTGTCGGTGGCACAGTGAGGTCCAGCGGTCAAGTTGCGGACGCAGTGGCGGCGGTGCAGAGGCGGCGGTGGCCGGTGGCGGTCTTCCCATCGCTGGCAACGCCCCCTTACTAGATCGACTTAGGGTTTAGGGACTGTAGGTGGGGCGTCTGTCGGCTCAGGTGATTCTCGAGACTTGTGCCCTGGCCTCCATCTCCCTTTTTATAGCACTGTGCGACAGGGTCCACCAACCATGGAGCGGTTGGCCGCCCCCGATCAGGGCGCGGATGCAATGGCCCAATTGGCGGGCCAATTGGTGGAGATCAATCTAACATTCTCCCCCTTGATCTCACCTTATGACTTAAACTTAACTTACTTACTTTATCTTATTCTTATTCCATCATAGATCAGTGCATAGAGCGTGCCTCATCGTCACGGTCAATTGACATTAGATTAAACAGCTACAATACACCTTTCTGTTTTGAAACAGATTCTTAACTAGGCCTTATTGTCCAGGAATCATAGGCTTTCCCTTAAACCCATGCCGACTAAGTATTATCTGAACATGCTAGGTGGTAAGCCTTTTGTAAGCGGGTCCGCGAGCATCTTTTCTGTTCTTATATGCTCAAGACTAATTATATGATCCCGGACTTTGTCTTTTACAATATAATACTTTATGTCAATGTGTTTGGCAGCACCACTTGACTTATTGTTATGAGCATAACATACTGCTGGATTATTATCGTAGTATAACTTGAGTGATTTATGTATGTCGTCTACCACTTTCAACCCGGGCATGAATTTCTTAAGTCAATTCACCTACCCTGTGGCCTCATAACATGCTACAAACTCGGCATACATTGTGGACGATGTAGTGATGGTTTACTTTGAGCTTTTCCACGATATAGCTTCTCCTGCAAGAGTGAATATGTATCCTGACGTGGATTTTCTGTCATCTCCCGCATAATTAGAATCTGTATACCCCTCTATGGGCAGAGAATCAGATCTTCTATACGTTAGCATGAAACTCTTCGTACCTTATAGGTAACGTAAAACTTTATTTACTAATTTCTAGTGTTCTATTCCTGGATTACTCTGATATCTGCCAAGTAATCCGATAACAAATGCTAAGTCAGGGCGAGTACATACTTGAGCATACTGTAAACTTCCGACAGCTGAACTATATGGAACCGCTTTCATTTGATTGATCTCATATTGGTTCATGGAACATTGAAATTCCCCATATCTATCGCCCTTGACTATAGGAGCAGGTGAAGACTTACAATTTTGCATACTATATTTCTTTACAACTTTTTCTAAGTATGTCTTTTGTGATAATCCTAAAATCCTCTTTTCTCTATCTCGGTGAATTTCTATTCCTAGGACGAACGAAGCTTCACCGAGATCCTTCCTATCAAACTTCGAGGACAAGAACTTATTTGTTTCCAGTAGTAGATTAACATCACTGCTAGCGAGCAAGATGTCATCCACATACAAGACTAGGAAAATATATTTTCCATTCTTGAACTTTGCATCAACGTATTTGTCCTCTATATTTTTTTAAAACCTAAACTTTTTTATTGTACTATCAAACTTCAAATACCACTGTCTTGAAGCTTGTTTTAATTCGTAAATAAATTTCTTTAGGCGGCACCTCATGCATTCTTTTCCTTCCACAACAAAACCTTTCAGTTGTGCCATGTAAATATTTTTCTCCAGATCCCCATTTAGGAACGCCATCTTTACATCCATCTAATGTAATTCTAAATCGTAATGTGCTACAAGCGTCATTATAATTTTAGAAGAATCCTTACATGAGACTGGAGAAAATATCTCATTGTAATCTATGCCTTCTCTTTGCGTGAAACCTTTCACCACAAGTCGTGCTTTAAACCTTTCTATATTCCCTTTGAAGTTATGTTTAGTTTTGTAGACCCATTTACAACCTACTTGTAACACCTCTGGTCTTACGAGCTTGTTTAGCACATCTGTTTAGGCCTAAGTAAAATTTTCGAAACGAGTTTCTCGGATTTTTGATTTAAAACATACTCGATGTGATAAGTGAATCCTGTGTGAATTTTATAGACTCGAATCAACGCCCAAGTCAATTACTCGGTGCGTAAAAATATTTAGGAATGTCGAACGACAATTCTGACCAATAGACAACGAACGGTTTATTCTATTAGATTAAGCATGAAAAACAACTTTTATAAATAAAATAAAATCCATTAATAAATAGAACGATATATGTATATAGCTTTTGAATCTAATTTAAATTCAAGCTTTGTTAAAAAGCCTTGGTCTAGTGACATGTTTAAGTATAGACTCATTTTAGTCCCTATGATAAGTTGGTAACGTACCCACGACAGCTGTCCGTCTGGCCACTTCATTAATCCAAGTGATTGGTGCGAAAGCACGAACTGACGAGGGAGAGAGAGCGCAACAGCTTCATTTATTTCTTTTTCCTGGCGTATAGCGTACTCATTGCCTGGCAATTAATCACCGTGACATCTCTCGTCGTGGCTCTGCATTGCTCTGCACCCTGGCATGTTTGTTTGCCTACGCCCCTGTCCTTCTCTCTTGCGTTCTTTCTTAGAGAGCGTCTTAAAGAAAGCTGGCCTGGCTGCTGCTGCCATGTACTGTTTTGCTTGTATTTTTTCCTAGGAGAGCACGTGGTTCTATCCTTGCAACGTCGTGTCCTTTCACTTCCCTGTGCGCGCGTCGGTGCGCCGCTGCCGGCCATGCCGTGCCGTCCTATCCTGCCCCCGTGTCCGTGCTCTGGCCGTGTATGACGTTGCCTACCTCGCGTTGTCTCCTCCTCCCTTTTCTTCTCTGCTGCCGAAGGGAGGTGTCCCAAATTCTGCTCGCCCCTCCTCTGGTCTGCGTGTCTTCCCATGCCTCTGCACCCGCAGCACGTCTGAGCCACCGTGGCTCCTCCTGTTCCCCGCGTGTGCGAGTCCTGAGGTCCCGTGCTGGATCCCAGCCCCTGCTTGCCCTCCCCCGCTGCGTTGCCGCCGTCGTCGGCCCTTCGCGCACGCACGGACTCCCTTGGTCCCGTGCTGGAGCCACAGCACCACGCCGCTCTCCTTCCGCTCACTGGAGCCACGCGTGGTTTCGTCTCGACTCGCTCCCCCACGCTAGGCCACTGGGGCCGTGGAGCCGCCTTGTAGTGCCGCCTTCCCCTTCCATGCCCTCTCCAGCCGCACTGCCCCACAGCATCTGCCTAGGGCTACGCCCGCAGCCGCCTATGCCTGCGCGTCGAGAAGCCTCACCTCACCAGTCGTTGTTCGCGCCCGCCGCCGTTGGTCTCCCTACGAGCGCGAGCCCCTCAGTCGCGCTAGGCCTGCTGCTCCATGGCGCCACCATTCTCAAGCGCCTCCTCCACCTCCAACCTGCTCCCCGCGTCGTTGCCGTCGCGCGCCTGGCTGGCGCCGCCGCAGCCGCCGTGCCCGCCACCACGGCTCGCACGAGCAGGCTGCCGGCGGCCGGCTAGGGTCTTGCTGCGGCCATCCCGTGGTCGCGCGAGCCCTTGTGCCCCTCATCGGCGGTTTTCCGCCGCCGCCATGCCTTCCCCAGCCGGGATTGACCGCCGGCCGGTGCTCCTCTGCTCCATGCTCTGTCTTGGGTGGGAGAGAAGGTGAGAAATGAGAATGTAGCTTTTCCCAGGGTTCTTATTGCGAAGTATGTGGCTCTCATAAATAGTGTTTGCGTACCGCGGGTTAAATTGAGAAAAGATCAGGGGCCGTTTCGCAAATGTGCCGTCGCCGCTGTCGCCTGGGCCATGTTGTGTTGGGCCGCTCGCGCCCGTCCCCGTGATGGGCCACGAGCGCCCCACGGCCGCGCGCCTAATTGGGCCGGCCTAGTGCCGCAAGCGTTGGGCCGCACCTGCCGCACTTGGGCCGCTAGACCGAATGGGTGGCCGCTGGTCCTTTAGTCTTATAAAGCGATTGTTAATTTAGTTTCAGGAATAAAACTTATAAAATTCATAGTAAATCATAGAAAAATTGTAAAAAAGCCAAACTAGTTTTGTTGAGTTCCTAAAATCATGATCCATCTAACAGTGTATTTTGTTGACATAGTTTGATAATATTCTTGGAAGCTATATAATTAATATAAGGTACTTAATATTATAAAAATATAAACTTGTAGGAATTATTTTGATAAATTGGTAATAGTGTTGAATCTAAAAATTTTACAGTAAATTACTAATATTATTAGCTGCTCACTGTAATTTTTGTAGCTCTAGAATAATTAGTTGCTAGATATATAGTGATGCCCTATTTTGAATAATGATTAAATCGATAGAATGAAATAAAGAAACAACTTGGGTTTATATAACTAAAACATTTGTTGGAAAATAATGCCTTATTCAACAACATGGATATGTAGCCTAAGTACGGTCGTCGTTAGAACTAGCTCATTAGCTTGCGAGGCGTGATCGGGTTTCTAAGCATTTCGGCTGTCGTTGATTATTTACATCTATGCATTTGCATCAATGCATATCATATAGGTACGATGATGGATCAACGGATCAATTGAAGGATGATTGGGAATCCGAAGATGGTGTAATGATATTCTCTCAGGAGATGATGCAATGGGCTTTCTATTCAGATGATGGTGGATGATCTGAAGATGCAAATACTAACTTTTGGTTATATTTTACCCAGGCAAGCCCCGGTGCATAACCCCTACCTTTCTGCAGTTTAAATTATATTTGTGCATTAAGTTTTAAGGAGTTGATTGAAACCCACTTGCATATATATATATATATCTTTATCCTATGAGTCTTACTAGTATGACAAGATTGTGTAGATTGCTTGCTATGCTACGGAACTCCGATAGAAGTCGAGTGATTACCTATCACTCGCGAGAGATAGGAATTATATTACTGTATTATTATCACTTGGAAAATATAAATGGTGGAAAGGAAAATGATGACCGGACAGGGATATTGTTTGGATATTGGTGGGTGTAAGAGGTTATGTCCTGCGGCCAACGAGACATAGCTTGGTTACACTGCTTTCCCTGTCTGTGTCGGTTAAGGACAAGCCGTTGCATAAGACGCTAGGCAAGTCACAGACTTATTATCCTGAGCACATACTTGGGTATGGGCGCTTGGAAGACTTGTTACTCTCTTGTCATGGGTTTTGGCTCTTTTCGGACCGACTGTCATGGTGCTTTTTGGGTTAGGAGGTCCTTGCACCGCACTGAGTCCGAAACTTAGGGGCGGGGGCTTGGAGTCCCAGTTTGGACGGGGACCTAGACCCCGTGGCAGGAGGGTAGTGCGTTGGTCTTTCTTGTGCACGGGGTACAAGCGGGGCGTGTGTTTTCGGGGTACCCAGCTGGGGGCATTGGTTCGTGAATCGCCGGACTTGTCTTAACTCTAGCACCGTAGTAAGAACTGAAAGTTGAGGAGATGGAAAAAGGAACTCTGATTGCTTACCACCTGCTTGAAAGTAGTACATGTGCTTACACAGAATGGTTAGTTAATAAACTAATGCACTGCTAATAAAAATCGATTATAAGGACACACTTTTAGTAATGCTTCCTGCAGATGCAATAAACCCATATGCCTGATAGCCTTACATATCCTTAGAGTCTTTTCTTTCCTCCTGTCACGTAAGTCTTGCTGAGTACAATTGAGTACTCAGGGTTTTATTTTCCCCTGTTGCAGGTGACAGGTGGAGGTTAGAGGTGACCTTTGTGTGTGGATTCCTCCTGGTGGGCTCAGAGAAGATTCCTTTATGCTGCGATCATAGTTTTTAATTATAACTCTCACTAAATATTTTTATAAACAGAAGTTTTATAATTTGTTGTCATAGTTCATTTATCAATGATCCATCATGCCATGAATAGCTATTTATTTTTGTTGTAAGCCTGATCACATGTTTATATTCCACTGTTAATTTAAATTGTTCATAACTTTGATAACATGTTCATATTCCGCTATTATAAATAATAAATGTTATACTCTGATGTTACATGTAAAGTGATGTAATAAATGGTTAAGAATGAGGTAAGCTCTATTCTCTCATTTGTGATCCTGATGGAAAAATGTGGATTTTTGGGTTCTCCCCTGGGGTGTGACCGACGGGACCGCGTGATTTGGTGCCCTCCTTCGAGTGTTTAGTGTCTAATAGAAGACGAGCACTCCTGGGAGGCATTAGATTAGGCGGTTCTACCACAAGTGGTATCGAAGCATAAATGAGGAAATAAAGCTTCCAAATCCTTTTCTAAACAAAAATTTGACAACCTATTTTTGCAAAAAGTTAGGACGTTTGCATGTGAAGTTATATAAGTAGCCCTATTACTATGGTTATGTATCCAGGATAGATGACACTCTGCTGACTTAGGTAGGCTTAATCAATTTTCATGCAGGTACACTGACCCCGAGCATAGTCCGATAGTACCGACTAGCTACAGGGAGAGAACGATGTGCCAAAAATCTGAGAACGGTTGTCCTATATATTGGCAACAGTGGAAGGATGTATAGGACGTGCATCCATGCATATCATGTTTGTGCATTGTAGCGTTCGTATTATTGCAGATATGCCATCCTTAGGTGCCACGCGTGTCATATTGTGCACGAATGTCTCGTTCATGTCTGGAGTATTTCTGCACTGTGGCTTCGTGCTCCGCATTCGTCATGGTTCACGCCTGTCATGACCCACATTTTCCCCCATACTCTTTTTCTGCACTCTTGTCGGACACCTACCCTGTAGTTGTACCAGTTAGAAATGGCCTCGGACCTCGTTCGCCTCGAACGCACGAAAAATTTGGTCGATTCATTCATAGTGGCCCCGCGTAGGAACCCTGGTGGACCATGTCAGGACCACTGGACGCTCTGCCTTTATAAGTAGAGCCTGGCTTAGCCATTGGTACCACCGCTTGGTGCACTTTAGCTAGTCCAGCTTCTCCTTTGAGCAAGCTTTTCGCTCAGCCTTCCTCACCACCACCGCTAGAAATGGCAAGAGCCTGGGTTAGTAGTTACTGCCTGAACGTTGAGGGTTTTCCCAGAATCCTGCATGCCACCCTACAAAAGCTCAGAGTCAAAGATCGTCCTGAGTATGAGGGCCGTGAGTATGAGGAGCATGGCACCGAGCAGTGTGAGGTTACCGTCTACATCGGGAAGAGTGAAGAGTTCCCCGACCTCACTGAAGCCTAGAGTGTGACCGCAACCGGGTTTAGCTTCATCGACACCTACCAGGTTGTGGCCCGCAAAGCCTTGTGGTACCTCTGCCAGATCTATGAGGAGCCCATTGCCCATACCTCCATGAGGTTCTTTCCCCCTTTGGACAGGAATCGGCGGGCATGGAGGGCTCGCATGGAGGCCTTGCAAGGGTGGGAGGCGCAAGAAGATAGTCCTACCATGGTGCACTTGACCACGTACCTGCTTGCTCTAGATGAGCAGTATGATCGGCAAGCCTTGGAACTAAGGATCTACCTCCAGTGGGCCGAGGAAGCCGAGATCTTCACCCAGATGCTCCAAGCGCAACTTGCTGAAGCACATGCCAGTGCTACAGCTGCTGAGAGTTGGAAGACTTCCATGTTAGAAGCTCTGAAGGAGGCTAAAGATCGGCATGTCCATCAACTGCGGGAGGCCTATCTTGTCACCTGGGCCAAGCGGACGACGCTGGCTGCTGAAAGGCAGGATGCCCCGATCTTAGAAGGGATCCCTGTCCACCCACCAGAAAGAAGGAGAACCAGTGTTGTAGTGCCGCCAGCACCTCCACCTTCGAAAGTGTCAGAAGTAGAGCCCTTGATTCCTCTCACTCAACCATTGCCCCGAGAAGATGTAGATCCATAGCTAGGGCGGTAGAAGAAATTCGTCGAGCCTGGAAGTGAAGATGCGTGGCCCAAGAGTAGATTACTTGCCTTGGGATGCTGTACCCATAGTAGTAGTGCTGTTCGTCGCTATCCTCCGGTATTGCACTATTGCCGTTGTTTGTCATCCGTAGTTGTTGAGATCGTCCGACCGTAGGTGAGTGATGTGCCATGAATGGGAGACTGGATGCCTGTATGATGTACCCGTATAAGACCGTTGGAATATACATTTTGTTATTTTGCTGTGTTTATTGCGTCCATCTACCCTTAAGTTTCGTTAGACGTGCTTAAAGTTTTCAAGGGTGATATTAAGCGGGTTACAAGAGAAGTTGCCATTCAGATACCAGCAGACCAACCGTAATTGGATAACATAGGACACTATATCGACTAATTGTGGATGTCCCAGCAGAACACTTGAATCTCTTTAAAAACCAAATCCGTCGTTGGATTTGAATTCCTTGTCCCTTGTTGTGAAGGGAACCCTTGTTGTTTGAATTTTCCCTTGCAATACTCCCCTTACTCTGTGGTCTATGACCCACCGCCTTCATGGCGTGTAAGTTGGTAATAGTTGCCTGGTTAATAGCTTATGGTGCCACGACAAAACCGAGGGCTCCCTATGGAACAACTGTCACATGGTGACGCTGCTCGGCACGCGTTGGTATCGAGGTTGTTAACCAAGTACCTTTGCCAAGTTACACCGCCATACCGCTTTTGCTACAAATAATTTCCTTAGAAAAATCTAGGTGTTCAAACATGAAATCCACAATGGGTTGATGCAGAAGTGTTCTCTCAAAGTAAACAAGAGGAGGTGGTTTTGGAGGAAGCGTGTATGCCGTGATCTCAGCTTATACAAAGGTTGGTACATATTGTGGTCAAGGAAGGGAAAGAAACATAAGAGTAGTAAGCAAAGTTAGCCTCGGTAGTAGAGAGCGATTGGAAAAGCCTGAGTGGAAGTCATGTTCCAAGCCCTGTGTTTAGTTGACCGTACAACGTGTGCTGGGTTATTTCGCTGTGTGCCCTGCGAATGCCGTCTGTGTCGGGTCCTTTAACCCCGTTTTCACGTGGTCGCGGCATCATGCCGCACTTGCCGTCCCTGTGCATTGTGCGCTTTTCCTTTTTTCTCTAGTATCCGATCGGCTCTCGACTCCCACGCCTCATCCCTCGTACTGGACCCCCCCTTCTTCCCTCTCCCTTCTTTCTTCTTTTGGGAACACAACCGCTCGCACGCCTTCCTCATCGAGCGCACCCTCTTATCTCCTCTCCTTTATTTCCCATTCGCTCGCTTGTGCAGGGAGCACACTAGGGCCATGTTTATCCCCACAGCATGAACCGTCTATGTATCCCATTCACGCCGCCTCCACTTCCGGTGTGTTGCGCCCCATCTCCGTTCGCCGCTATAAGATACCCTTGGTCCTTGCTCTTCTTCTTTTTCATCCCATTCCCTCGCATTCAGAGCAGAGCTACGAGATCCAGTCGTCACTCGTGGAATTAGGTTCGCCAGTCTGAGGTGATGGTGTAATCTGAGAAGAAGAAAGGACCCGGTTCGTCAAAGAAGTTCAAGTTCCCTTTAGGTAGTCGATCTTAGGGTTCCCGATGTTTGAGTTCTTAGAGTCTTGTTTCTGGATCTGTTGGTGCTACGCCATGTTTTGGATAATTATTACCTTGTTGTTTCTCCATTGCCCTCGTCTATCTCGACTTCTGGATTAAGTCTCAATTGTATTAGGTTACTCTTAACCATGTATCTCTAGATCCCCATGTGGTTAGTATTCGAAGTCACGTAATCTTTCGTGTAATCTCCGATCTACGGATTGTAATCGTGTTTTCCCCGCTTCTGTTTCTTGCTTCGAATCTCAGGATGAGATTCTTTTTAAGGGGGGTTGGTTGTAACACCCCTGGTGTTACGAGCTTGTTTACAACTGTGATTTAGGCCTAAGTAAAATTTTTGAAACGAGTTTCTTGGATTTTTGATTTAAAACGTACTCGATGTGATAAGTGAATCCTGTGTGACTTAATTTTGTGGACTCGAATCAACGCCCAAGTCAATTACTCGGTGCGTAAAAATATTTAGGAATGTCAAACGACAATTTTGGCCAATAGACAACGAATGACTTATTCTATTAGATTAAGCATGAAAAGTGACTTTTATAAATAAAATAAAATCCATTAATAAATAGAACGATATATGTATATAGCTTTTGAATCTAATTTAAATTCGAGCTTTGTTGAAAAGCCTTGGTCTAGTGACATGTTTAAGTATAGACTCGTTTTAGTCCCTATGATAAGTTAATAACGTACCCACGATAACTGCTCGTCTGGCCACTTCATTAATCCAAGTGATTGGTGTGAAAGCACGAACTAACGAGGGAGAGAGAGAGAGCGCAGCAACTTCATTTATTTCTTTTTCCTGGCATATAGCATACTCGTTCCCTGGCAATTAATCACCATGACATCTCTCATCATGGTTCTGCAGTGCTCTACACCCCGGCGTGTCCGTTTGCCTGTGCCCCTATCCATCTCTCTCGCGTTCTTTCTTAGAGAGCGTCTTAAAGAAAGCTGGCCTAGTTGCTGCTGCCGTGTACTGTTTTGCTTGTAATTTTCCCCAGGAGAGTACATGGTTCTGTCCCTGCCACGTCGTGTCCTTTCACTTCCCTATGCGCGTGTCGGTGCGCCGCTGCCGGCCATGCCGTGCCGTCCTGGCCTGCCCCCGCGTCCGTGCTCTGGCCGCGTACAACATTGCCTACCTCGCGTTGTCTCCTCCCTTTTCTTCTCTGCTATCGAAGGGAGGCATCCCAAATCCTGCTCGCCCCTCCTCTGGTCTACGCTATCCTCCCGTGCCTCTGCACTCGTAGCGCGCCTGAGAGGCTATGGCTCCTCCTGTTCCCTGCGCGCACGAACCCTGAGGTCCCGCGCTAGATCCCAGCCCTGCTTGCCCTCCCCCACCGCGCTGCCACCACCGTCGGTCCTTCACGCACGCACGGACTCCCTTGGTTCCGTGCTAGAGCCGTAGCACCACGCCGCTCTCCTTCCGCTCACCGGGGCTGCGCGTGGTTTCATCTCGGCTCGCTCCCCCACGCCAGGCCACCGGAGCCGTGGAGACACCCTACAGCGCTGCCTTCCCCTTCCCTGCCCTCACCAGCCGCACTGCCCCATAGCATCTGCCTAGGGCTACGCTCGTAGCCGCCCATGCCTACGCCAACGAGCAGCCTCGCCTTGCCAGCCGTTGTCCACGCCCGCCGCCGTCGGTCTCCCTGCGAGCGCGAGCCCCTCGGCCACGCTAGGCCTGCTGCTTCGTGGCGCCATCATTCTCAGGCTCCTCCTCCGCCTCCAACTCATGTGCACAAGGTGACACACTTGGTGGTTGGCACATTTGAGCAAGGGTAAGAAACTTCACTGGTGAAGTGTGCACCCGTAGAGTGCGGACAGTTCGACGGTGCCACCGGCGCCCTATACAGAAAAGACAGGATTTCACAGAATGACCGGATGCTGGATCACTTTGTGACCGGACGCTGGATATGTGCGTCCGGTCCTGCTGGCGTGGCAGTGCACAGAGGAGACTGTGTGTGACCAAATGCTGGGTGAGTCCGGTCGAGCATGACCGGACGTTGGGGTCTTGCGTCTGATCATGATCTAACTGACGCGTCCGGTCACAGCTGGAACCTTACTAGAAGTGACCGGACGCTGGGGTCCTATGTCCGGTTGTGGCACTGTGCTGCGTCCGGTCATCACTTGACCGTTGGGATCGGACGCTCAGTATTTGAAGAGAGGAATGACGTGGCAGCCATCCATTGACCGGACACTGGAAGGGTGCGTCCGATCGATCTGACCAGAGCGTCCAGTCACCCCGAGTTGTTCCCAGTGAAGGGGTACAACGACTCTATTTTGTGGGGGCTTCTATTTAAGCCCCATGGCTGGCTCTAGCTCACTCTCTTGGCCGTTTGCATTGACATAGCAACCTTGTGGGCTTAGCCAAAGCCCTCCCACTCATCTCCATCATAGATTCAACATCTTTGTGAGATTAGGAGAGAATCCAAGTGCATTGCTTGAGTGTTTGCATATAGAGGCACTTGGTGTTCGTGTTTTGCTGCGGGATTCGCTTGTTACTCTTGGTGGTTGCCACCACCTAGACGGCTTGAAGCAATGAGGATCATCGAGCAGAGGTTGGTGCTTGTCTCCGGCTCTGATCATGGTGATTGTGAGGGGTTCTTGACCTTTCCTCGGTGGAGAGCCAAAAGGTACTCTAGTGAATTGCTCGTGGCTTGTGTGATTCTCATCTTGTGTTAGTTGTGCAACACCCTATTGAGGGTTTGGCGTGTGATGCCAATTAGCGCGTGAACCTCCAAGTGAGTGAAACGCCATAACGAGGACTAGCTTGTCGGCAAGCAAATGAACCTCGGTAAAAAATCATTGTGTCATCCTTTGATTCTGAGGTGATTGGTCTTCATTGGTATTCATCCTTGTGATTGATTGGTTCACTCCTCGACATGGCGGTATAACTGTCTTGCTCTCTCTCTCTTTACAATACCGCAAACTAGTTGTCAAGCTCTTTAGTTTAGCTAATTATGAGAGCTTGTTAGTTTGGTTAGTGTGGCTCTTTAGTTAGCATTTGAGAGTGCACTAACTTAGTGTAGTGATATAGCTATTGTGTGGATAGAAACCATATAAACTAGAATTGTGGTTGGTGGCTTGCAATTTTAGTAGGCTAGCACAACACTTGCTTCACCTTATAATTGTCTAACCGGTTTGTTAAGTGTTGTTGTAGAAATTTTTAATAGGCTATTCACCCCCCTCTAGCCATTAGGACCTTTCATGCAGCCGCCGTGCCCGCCACCACGGCTCGCACGGGTAGGCTGCTGGGGGCTGGCTAGGGTCTTGCCGCGGCCATCCCGTGGTCGCGCGAGCCCCCATGCCCCTCACCGGTGGTTTTCCACAGCCGTCGTGCCTTCCTCGGCCGGGATTGACCACCGGCCGGTCCTCCTCTGCTCCATGCGCTATCTTGGGAGGGAGAGAAGGTGAGAAATGAGAATGTAGCTTTTCCTAGGGTTCTTATTGCGAAGTATGTGGCTCTCGTAAATAGTGTTTGCATACCGCGGGTTAAATTGAGGAAATATCAGGGGCCGTTTTGCAAATGTGCCATCGCCGCTGCCGCCTGGGCCGCACACGCTCCTGTGGGCCATGTCGCTCTGGGCCGCTTACACCCGTCCCCGCGATGGCCGCGCGCGCCCCGCCTGGGCCGTTGGCCGCGCGCTCGCTTGGGCTTGCCTGGTGCCGCAAGCGTTGGACCACGCTTGTCGCACTTGGGCCGCTGGTCCTTTAGTCTTATAAAGCGATTGTTAATTTAGTTTCGGGAATAAAACTTGTAAAATTCGTAGTAAATCATAGAAAAATTGTAAAAATGTCAAACTAGTTTTGTTGAGTTCCTAAAATCATGATCCATCCAATAGTGTATTTTGTTCACATAGTTTGATAATATTCTTGGAAGCTATATAATTAATTTATGGTAGTTAATATTGTAAAATATAAACTTGTAGGAATTATTGTGATAAATTGGTAATAGTGTGGAATCTGAAAATTTTATAGTAAATTACTAATATTATTAGCAGCTCATTGTAATTTTTGTAGCTCTAGAATAATTAGTTGCTAGATAGATAGTGATGCCCTGTTTCGAATAATGATTAAATCGATAGAATGAAATAAAGAAACAACTTGGGTTTATATAACTAAAACATTTGTTGGGAAATAACGCCTTATTCGACAACAAGGATATGTAGCCTAAGTACGATCGTCGTTAGAACTAGCTCGTTAGCTTGTGAGGCGTGATCGGGTTTCTAAGCATTTCGGCTGTCGTTGATTATTTACATCTATGCATTTGCATCAATGCATATCATATAGGTACGATGATGGATCAACGGATCAATTGAAGGATGATTGTGAATCTAAAGATGGTGTAATGGTATTCTCTCCAGGAGATGATGTAATGGGCTTTCTATTCAGATGATGGTGGATGATCTGAAGATGCAAATACTAACTTTTGGTTATATTTTACCCAGGCAAGCCCCGGTGCATAACTCCTACCTTTCTGCAGTTTAAATTATATTTGTTCATTAAGTTTTAAGGAGTTGATTGAAACCCACTTGCATATATATATCTTTATCCTATGAGTCTTACTAGTATGACAGGATCGTGTAGATTGCTATGCTACAGGACTCCGATAGAAGTCGAATGATTGCCTGTCACTCGCGAGAGATAGGAATTATATTACTGTATAATTATCACTTCGAAAATATAAATGGTGGAAAGGAAAATGGTGACCGGACAGGGATATGGTTTGGGTATTGGTGGGTGTAAGAGGTTGTGTCCTACGACCAACGGGACATAGCTTGGTTACACTGCTTTCCTTGTCTGTGTCGGTTAAGGACCGGCCGTTGCATAAGATGCTAGGCAAGTCACAGACTTATTATCCTGAGCACATACTTGGGTATGGGCGCTTGGAAGATTTGTTACTCTGTTGTAATGGGTTTCTGCTCTTTCCGGACCGACTGTCATGGTGGTTTTTGGGTTAGGAGGTCCTTGCACCGCACAGAGTTCGGGACTCAGGGGCGGGGGCTTCGAGTCCCAGTTTGGACAGGGACCTGGACCCTGTGATAGGAGGGTAGTGCGTTGGTCCTGCTTGTGCCCAGGGTACAAGCGGGGCGTGTGTTTTCGGGGTACCCAGCTGGAGGCATTGATTCGTGAATCGTCGGGAAATCAGGTACGACTTCTCTTAACTCTAGCACCGTAGTAAGAACTGAAAGTTGAGGAGATGGAAAAAGGAACTCTGATTGCTTACCACCTGCTTGAAAGTAGTACATGTGCTTACATAGAATGGTTAGTTAATAAACTAATGCACTGCTAATAAAAATCGATTATAAGGACACACTTTTAGTAATGCTTCCTGCAGATGCAATAAACCCGCAAGCCAGATAGCCTTGCATATCCTTGAAGTCTTTTCTTTCCTCCTATCGGGTAAGTCTTGCTGAGTACAATTGAGTACTCGGGGTTTTATTTCCCCCTGTTGCAGGTGACAGGTGAAGGCTAGAGCTGACCTTTGTGTGTGGATTCCTCCTGGTGGGCTCAGAGAGGATTTCTTTACGCTGCGATCATAGTTTTTAATTATAACTCTCACTAAATGTTTTTATAAACAGAAGTTTTATAATCTGTTCTCATAGTTCATTTATCAATGATCCATCATGCCATGAATAGCTATTTATTTTCGCTGTAATCCTGATCACATGTTTATATTCCGCTGTTAATTTAAATTGTTCATAACTTTGATAACATGTTCATATTCTGCTATTATAAATAATAAATGTTATACTCTAATGTTACATGTAAAGTGATGTAAGAAATGGTTAAGAATGAGGTAAGTTTTATTCTATCATTTGTGATCCTGATGGAAAAATGTGGATTTTAGGGTTCTACCCTGGGGTGTGCCCGACGGGACCGCGTGATTTGGTGCCCTCCTTCGAGTGCTTAGTGTCTAATAGAAGACGAACACTCCTGGGAGGTATTAGATTAGGTGGTTCTGCCACACTACTATCTTGGTTTTTTTAAAAATTGTTTCTAAGTCCCAAACACCGTTGGTTTTCATTGATTTCATTTCATCTTTCATGGCTTCAAGCTAATTGGATATAAACTTCATAGTCATCAGGAATGGCTGATCTTCTGACTCTTTGAGACCTTCTAGGGGCCTTGTTAGATGACGCTTGTTCTATATGATGCTGTTGTTCCTCTCCCTCATGTGTGATAATGGGTTCTAGGGGATCCTGAAGGACAGGTTCCTCATATTCATTCATTGTTGCTACAGGAGAACTAACAACAAGTGCTGTTACTATAGTGTCTTGCACTGTTGGTACAACAACAACAGGTAGCGTGAAGAATGGCTCCTGGACCACTGGAGTGGGCATGTATACCTGCTTCTCTTCAAAACTAATTTCTCACGCTACCATGCTCCCTCTGATCATATCATCCTCCAAGAAGACAACATGTCTTGTTTCTACAAATTTCGTTTGTCTGTTAGGACAATAGAAGCGATAACCTTTTGACTTTTCTGGATAGCCAATGAAATGGCAACTCAGTGTCTTGGAGTCTAGCTTCCCTATGTTTGGGTTAAAAACTTTTGCCTCGGCTGGACAACCCCACACACGTAAATAGTTAAGTGAGGGTTCCTTTTTTGTCCACAACTCATACGATATTTTGGGCACCGACTTGCTTGGCACTCGATTAAAAATATGAATGATGGTTTTTAATGTCTCCATCCATAAACTTGTCGGTAGGGTAGAGTTGTTTATCATGCTTCTCACCATATCTATTAAGGTACGGTTGCATCTTTCAGCTACTTCATTCTGCTAAGGCTCGCCCGGTGTAGAATACTGGGCAACTATGCCATTTTCCTGTAAGAACCTTGCAAAGGGTCCAGGAACTTGACCATATGGGGTGTGTTGACCGTAGTACTCTCCCCCACGGTCAGACCTTACTACCTTAATCTTTAAGTTGTGCTGATTTTCTACTTCAGCCTTGAATATCATAAATTTATCCAATGATTCTGATCTTTCCTTAATTGGATAAATATAGCCAAATCGAGAATAATCATCTGTGAATGTTATAAATGAATCATAACCATCCACACTCTTCACAGAAAAAGGACCATAGATGTCTGTGTAAACTATTTCTAAAATTCCTGCGCTTCGTTTGGCATCTTTCTTTATTTTCTTAACATACTTTCCTTTTATGCAATCAATGCATTGTTCTAAATCTGAAAATTATAAAGACGTAAGAATTGATTTCTTAATCAATCGCTCTATTCTCCCCCTCGAAATATGGCCTAAACGATAGTGCCATAATTTCGAAGATACATCATGCACTCTCTTTCGCTTATTTGTTGCATTCATAGATGAGGAAGCATTCTCATTCTCAGTGCTCATAGCATTCATATTTTCAGAAAGTGATAATAAATAAATCTTGTCTTATCGGAAGGCAAGACCAACACACTTATTATTAATCACAATCTGACATTTTCCAACGAGCAGCAGCGACGAACTGGACATGGGGACATTTCTGCCTGAACTAGTATAATCCTCGTGTCCTCTAAGCACACTATCCGAGCCAGACACGCAATGCTAGAAATTTACTCATTGGTGGTAACTCGAAATACCGACAACTACGCACGCGCGCGCAGCTCCTCACCCGCACCTAGGCCGCAACCTGGGCCTGGGCCAGGATTTCCCGCGCCCGCCTGGGCCTAATCTAGGTCCAACGAATCACAGCCGTTGCTCACGATCGGACGGCCAGGCGATGTTTGCGTGAGAACAAAACGCCCCACCACGGCGCGGGCACCCTAACCCTAAGTCATTCTTGCCTCCCTCCATCTCCTCTCCTCAGCGCAGTCGGAAGAGAAAAGAGAGAGCAACACAGCGGCGCCGCTGCCGGTCCCCTCGTCGGCGCGCGCGCTCGCCCTAGGCTGAGTGCGCCGCCGTCGAGCGGTCTAAGCGACGGTGCCCTCATCCCCCATACGCGCTGCGGTGGAGCATGACCCCAAAAACCCTAGATTTTACCGGCGCCGCCGTAGGTCCCTTCGTCGGAGCGCGCGCTCCCTAGTGGTTGAGTGCGCCGCCATCAAGCGGTCCTGTGACGGTGCCCTCGGCCGGGCTCGCGCGCACGGCGGCAAGCGCGGCTCGGCTTCTCGCCGCGCGCCGACGAGGCGGCGGCGGAGCTCCTTCCCGCGCGACGATGGGATTTTACCCGCGCGATGGCGGTGGTGACGCGCGGCGGAGAGTCCGGGTAGGTCCTCCCCTCCTTCGTCCTTACTCTAGGGTTAGGGTTTCGGGTTGGGGTCCGATCCTTTTCTTCAAATCGAACCCTGTCCTTCTACTCTTCTACTTGGTTTTCTACCCCGATGAGCTAGATCTACACCTTGTTAGGATCTGATATCATTGATAGATTAACATGATCATCTAGCCATAGATCCAGCATACATACTGACATCTGATTGAATAGCAAACCTTAGAACATGCTAGTGCGAGAAAGAGAGAGAGAGAGTTACGGAGGTGCAAACCATCGACCGCCTTCGTAGAAGACGAGCTTGTCATGAGGTGCTTGTCGGTGGCGCGGTGACGTCTAGCGGTGAAGTCGCGGACGCAGTGTCGGCGGTGGCCGGTGGCGGTCTTTTCATCGATGGCAACGCCCCCTCACTAGATCGGCTTTAGGGTTTAGGGACTGTAGGTGGGGCGTCTGACGGCTCAGGTGATTCTCGTGCCTTGTGCTCCGGTCCCCACCTCCCTTTTTATGGCGCTGTGCGACGGAGGCCCACCAACTATGTAGCGGTTGGGCGTCTCTGATCAGGGCACGGATCCAAAGACCCAATTAACCGTTGGACCAATTGGTGGAGATCAATCTAGCAAAACCAGCTTTTCCCGGTCTGGTTGGCTGCACTGAAGTCATCCACCGAATGGGCCGGCGGGAAGCTCGTGTCAATATATTATTATGTCCAATCCTAGCCTGTTCGTTTGGCTGTGGCTTGTCGTAAACGATCGTAAATTTTCAGCCGGAACAGTATTTTTCTCTCACACAAACCCAATCAAGATCTCTTCATGAACCAAAGATGCCAACCAAACTGCTCTTTCATTTGATCTCGTATGCCAATCTGCTCATATTTGTTTCGCTGCTTAATTGTTCTGCAACGCTTTCGACCTTTGCTTAGTACTTACATTGAACAAAACACAGGCTAAGGGACAGGTAATACAATCCTCATTAGTCTCCTTAGTATCATCAATTGCAACCAAGAGTTAGGGGAAGGTAATTGATTCAGGAAAGATTACCATGTCTTGACTTCATTACATATAATGGCTCATGTCGTAGATCAAATACTAATATGCAAGGTTACTGATCGTCTAATTTGGCTCAATTTAACATTAGTGAGCTAAGTAATGGTACAAGTGTACAACACACATGTAGACTTGAATCATTTTAGTCTTTTTCCTCGCAACGCACGGGCTTTAATCTAGTAACCAAATAAATGTTTTGTGTTATAATACAAAAGAAACTAAAAACTAGAAAAATATAAATTATTTTAGAGAAAAAAGAAACAAAATTGATTAGTCCTAGGTCTCTAACGCTTAACTGACGTTCAATCTAGTTCACTAGAAAAAGAATCACAACAATAACAGGAACTAATCCTAAATAATATAGATGTTATTGGAGATCAATTCAGGAGGAGGGTAAACAAGAAAACACTAATTATATTTAACTAGTTAATTAGAGGGTTGTTATAGGAACAAAAGAGATGAAGAAAATAATAGAAAGACTAATTTTTTAATTATATAAGATGCTATAAGAGATTAATATGGAAGAGGACAAGAAATCAAAGTACAAATAACATCATTAACTAGTTAATTAAAGTATCACATAGCAAATAAATATATATGGTAAGAATTTTATTATATATTTCTTAATATAAATATCGAGTAAAAATGTGTTTGTGTTGGCCCAGCCCCTCGTTGGCTCCGCCCCTGGGTGGGTCAAACCGCTCAACCCCACTGAACCAACCTGGACCAAACCGTGTATGGAGGACGTGAACAGGTTGGGCCCGAGCGGTTTGAAACCAACAAACCCGACATTAGTCTTGCAGCCAATGAAATTTCCCATTTGTTAAGTACGATCTACGAATAGAGAGGGAGCTTTGGGCATGCAAAACTTCAGTAGAATACCCAACTGAGATGGCGCTTGAAGATGGAGCGCGTTACTAGGTGGAGAGCGAGCCCAAGGGAGCAAATCAACGAAGGGCAGTCGACATCTGCGTCAAGAAGGTCGAAGATTTTGCATTCGGTAGCAGGATGGTAGCAGCGGCGCTAGCATCCAACACCACTATACCAGAGGTTGAAGATGACCTTGATGTTATTGGACTAGCTCCTTGATCATTGATATGGCCCACATGCACTTACCAGCTGAGCGGATAACATCCTGATTGTTCAACCTGTCCAACCCATCTAAGGGTATGCTTTATCCAACACCACTATACCTCGGTTTTTGACCTTGATGTTATTGGACTAGCTCCTTGATCATTGATATGGCCCACATGCAGCTAGGTCTGTTTAGGAAAATATTTCAGAGGCTCTTTGTTTTTTAGTTTTGATCTAAGTGTTAGCTTCCCATATCTATAGAGCTAGGGTAAAATTCAGAGCTGCTTCATCTTTTTTTTTTTTTAGCTTTGCTAGGCTTATCAGCCTTGAGCTACCCCACAAGGATAACATCGGAAGATTGTTCAACCAGTCTGAACCCATCTAAGGGTCTATTTAAACTGCTTTTGTTCCTCGCTGAACCGTGCTTTTCAGCCTATAGAGCTAGGGTCTATTTAGGGCTACTTCGCTCCTCATGTTTTAGTTTGCGGACGGCACGTCGTGAGCGAGCTAGAGTCTGTTTTTTGCTTCAGTTTTTTTTAAAAGAAAAGCTTATCAGACTATAGAGCTACTCCACAAGTCCACAGCGGAAGTTAGTAGAGCAGTCTGAACCAAACCGTGAATGAAACAGGCTTTAGGTGCATGAACCACGCGTCACCACCTGTACGCCGAGGTCGGAGGTTAAAGAAAAGACCTAGCTTTATCGGCGGACGGCACGTCGTGAGCGAGGAAGGCCGTTTTTTTTTTCCAGTTTCCACGAAAAGAAAATTTTGGTTCACGCGTATCTGCAGAATTACTGTGCATTTGAGCTAAAAAAAAGAATTACTGTGTATTTATATGGAAACACTGACACGGGCGCATTCACGCAGCTCCACTATGTACGCCAATTTCAGGAGGGATTAAAGAAAAGACCTAGCTTTTACGCAAAAAAAAGAAAAAAAAATCTAAACACCTAACAGCATGTAGTATAACTTTTTAATGACACAATATAACGCAATAAATAAATCTCCATTCACATTAGAGTCTGTTTGCCGAGGTCACCGGCTAGGCGGCTAGCAGTGCATTTTGATTCTCCGTGCCGTGCTGCAACAGGTCGAGCCGTGCCCAACCTACTTCATGCTTTTGTACATACCGTCAATGATGCTCTGCGTGAAAAGCGACACAAAAACGCACACGAAGGTCAGCTTCACCAACATCGGTAGTCCAAGCTGAGTTACCTGAAACTGCGCCCATACCTGATAGTGTTTCAGCAGCTGCGGCCGCTTCTTCTTGTACGTCGGGGTGATAAGGTCGCGCTCCATGTCGAACGGTGCAGGGTCCAGATGAACAGCCCTGATGAGCTCGAAGCCTTTGAGCTGTTACACCAGGATTAAGAGAATGATGCGTCATTCTAATTCTAAATAAATAGACGACGAGGGTTTCGGTTTCGCTCTTATTACCTTCTTTTCTTTCCCCATCTTTGTAAGTTCTCCCAAGACGAACTCTTTCGCTTTAGGGTCTTCGCATATCGTGGCAAAGTCTCCAGTTACCCCGTTCGACTCTGCCCAACGCTCCAGTGCTTGCTTGTTGGGGTTCACAACTGCAACAAGGCTTGACTCGAAGCTGTTGCCGTAGACCCAAATCTGAAGATATACCATACCAATAATGATTTAGACTAAGAAAATTAGTGGATTATGGAATTATTTGTAATCATTAGCTGCAGAACACTTAAGTGTGTAGATGAAGGTTGTTTTGAGCTGTACCGAATCAACACCAGGAGTTTGACCAAAGATGTTCTCCAGATTCTCGACTGCAACGTACTCTCCTTGTGAGAGCTTGAAAATGTTCTTCTTGCGGTCAATGATCTTCATGCTTCCGTCGGACTGCCACTCCCCAATGTCTCCTGCAGTAATAAATAGTAATATTTGACAGTGAACAACCGTTAGACGTGGAAAGATATCTGGACTTTTGGAAAATTTCAAAGGTATTTCAGATGGCAAGTTAAATCAGGTCTCTTTCAAGACAGTTAACAATGATCTTCCAGGAGTTAATTTCAAAAATTGTATGACAGAGCAGATGGCAAGTTAAATCAGGCCTCTGCAAATTTTTAGACAGTTAACAAACTTTGTCCGATCTTCCAGGAAAAGATTTGTCTCGTGATTTACAACCAAACTGTAAATTATTTTTGACAAAGCCAGGTGTCCAAAAATTGATGTGATGGAGAGAGAGTGAAAAAACTTAGAATTTTGATGGGATCTAAACAAGGCCTTAGACATTTTCTTGACTGCCAGTGATGCTGACATGGACATGTTCGATCAGATGCTGCAGGAATACTGGAATAGGGATCGATGATACCTGTGTGGAACCAGCCATCGACCAAAACTTCGTTTGTTAGGTCCTCTCGCTTGTAGTACCCTGAGAACAAGGTGTCCCCTCGGATGCAAATTTCACCACGAGGCGTTTCGCTCGACAGTGCATCATAACCCATCTCAGGGACAGACTCCAGGCGTACTTCGACGTATGGGACTGGAGGGCCAACAGTTCCCAGCATGGACATGTTGTTCGGCAGGGAAACGAAGGACCCAGCACAGGTTTCCGTGAGTCCTAGAGAGGGGAAAAAGGATAGGCGATTAAGATTATCAGACATTTTGGGCGACTGCTCTTTTTTTTTTGTCAATTTGGAACTGTATATTTCGATGTTGATGAGGATACCGTATCCTTGAAGGACATGGGAGCATGTCACCACACGCAGATACTCCTCAACATGTCTAGATAGGGGAGCTGCGCCAGATAGAATCAATCGAACCCTTCCACCTAGTCCCCGTTTCACCTATACAGAATACAAAAGAACAAATCAAATCAGTAAATAAGTAGCGATAAGCAATAAACTGACTTCTGAAATCACAACTTCTATCCGTTTCATTGTACCTTGGTGAAGACCAGTTTATCAAAGACTGCAGCAGCCTCTTCATGCTTGCTTCCCTTCAACATATTGCCTTGTTTGCTGCACAATCATTTGCAGTAAAAGTTAAGAGTTTGATCACTATATTAACTAAGATGTACCTTGGTGCATATAAGAAAAAAAAAACAGCATTACTATTTGTAAGCAACATTGAACAAGGTTTTCTTCAGGAAACCACCAGCTGTAATTTTATCTTGCAATCCTGAGTCAGAGATATAGAACATCAGTATCTGGATTAAGGTTTGAATAACATAAGTATTTGAATAGAGCTGCTAGAAGGTATGGTAAAAAAGAATATTTAATCAAATTGCAGTATACCTCCATAAATTCTGTCCAGAACACGTGGAACAGCACAAAATACTGTTGGTTTGAGTTCTCCAATGTCTTCAACCAAGTGTTTCACATCCTGAAGCAGAATTCTTATTGATCAAATCGCGCTAATAAAAAAGGTAGCTAGTAATAGTATAGAACATGTATTTTGTATCCTTACCCCACGCCAAAATCCGATTGAAGCACCATGGCGAATGAATACCTCCTCAATCACCCGGTCAAAGATATGAGCAAGCGGAAGATAGGAAATGTAAACATCATCCCCGTTAAGCTGATAGAACAAAATAAGATTTTGTAAAAGGAAGAGACAATGCATTGGGATAGAAAACACAGGAGCAAAATATGAATGGTCTACCTGCTCGTTTGAATTGTTAAGGAACTCATCTACTGCTGAAACAATAGTAACAATGCTCTTGTTCGAGATTAGCACTCCCTTGGGATCACCAGTTGTCCCACTGGTGTACATTATTGTGCATATGTCATCCTTTTCCTTGGGTGGAAGTTCAAACTTCTCTTCACCTCCCTGTTGTTAGAACAGAAAGATTAATCTTTCTAACTGATGTCCCAAAAATAAAATGTATAAGTTTGAAACGGAAAACGTGCCTTAACACATTAGTAGTATTCTTGTAACTAAGCATTTATTCATTCCATATGTGATTTGGTCAGGAAGGGAGAACCTTACCAGTTGCAGAAACTCTTCCCATGAGTAGATGGACAAGCCATTCTGTTCAACTTTTTCCTTGTGCCCGGGATCAACCTTACCGAAGCTAACAATTGCTTTAATCAAAATGAAAATGAATGACTATCAGTAAGTCATATCCACTACATTATAGCTTATCCACACATCCAGGAAATTTCTCAAACTTACTCTTCAAATATTTGGTCGCATTGGGAAATGTCTTGAGCATCTGAAAAGAACAATGAATTATTTGAAACGCCCAAACAAACAAGCTGGTACAAGGTATTCTCGCTAGATCAGGCAAGTTAGATGTACACTATGCTGTGGAATATTCTAATAAATCATCAATGTACTATTTTGTTATATTTTTGGATATAAAGAAAATGCAAATAATGATTTTTGTTATCTTTTTGATATAAGGAAAATGCAAATAATGATTTTAGATTCCTACTGTAACATTCAAATGTTGTATGAGAAAAACTTATAGGTTTGAAATAGGTGATAAAATAATGTCTTGTTTTTGTAATAACAATTTATAAGTTGCTTTAAATTCTATACATATATGCTGACAAGGGTGGAGATATTATCAAAAGGTTCCAATAAAGAAGCATACCTCTCCAATCTTCTTTTCCTCAATAAAAGCAATTTGTACCTCTGCATGGCACAATACAAATTCTACTGCCCCAGCACCTACAGCCATAAAAGTTGACGGTAGATGCAGCGGACCATTGTTATTAGTTTACCCAAACAGGACCTTTACATGTGTGCGTGTGTGACTGTACACATGTTGTGATTTGACAATTGCTTTGTGAACATGATAATTCTGAACAATTTTTATTGCTCTACAGAAACAAAAAAAAACTTACCAAGCGTGTCATACAGTGGAACACAGTAAATGCCATGGGCATTGCAGGACTGGACAGTAAAGCAATGGAGTGCATAAGCAACAAGTAAGGGTGATAGCATTGTGGAAGTTGTGGTATGGTCAATAACCGAAAAGATGCAGAAATATATTCGTAAAAGACAGTAGAATTCTGGCATCCACATCCATAGAAATTTACACAAACTTTTCTAGAAGCGCGTTCTCCCCAGAAGAATTTTACTTTCCAATAAATTCCAGCACGTTATGAAAAGTTAAAATGCTCTGGCCATCTTTTTCTTTGGTGGAACAAGAAAGTTGTATCAGTAGGACTTGTAGTTATGAGGCTAACAGTCTTTTCTTTTATTCAGCATTTGATGATCACCATCCTATGTTTCTAGTTGGGTTCCGGATACTGCTACTATAATAAGTGCACCTGCATACTGATGACCCACTCAGGAGAATTGGCTCCATAGATGCCGCACCGGCCGCTCTGCAGACAATCATACATGCAACTGTGAGCGATCCATGCATCAGCATGGCGGATAATGGAAGAAAATAAACGAAGAATCATTCATTCTAGCCTCTCACTATGGAAGATCACGAGCAATAAGCCAAGGAAACGCCCATACCTTGCCGACACCACAGCTCCGGATGGCGGCCCCAACCTTGAGCACGGTGTCGTATACCTGCTTGTAAGTCAGCCATGTGTAGCTGCCAGCCTGAGGACGCATGATGAGACAAAGAGGCGACAGTGGAATTCAGTCAGCAGAAGATATAAAAAACAAAGAACCGCACGCCGGACGCAGGTATCAGGTATGGAACCAGCACGGGCGCAGGTATGGAACCAGGCTGTGGGCCACGATCACCGACCTTCCCGTCGACAATTTCGCGGCGGCCCAGCATCTTGTTGTCGGGGTACTTCTCCACGGACAAGCTGCACGGAGTCGCATCACGCGCACGAGCACGTCACGTCACCACCGGGGGGTTGGGAACAAAACAACAATAATAATTTCAACAGCGAGCGAATTGCGGTGGATTCATGTCGATGGTGAGCGCAATCCACAGGCTGGAGAGCCTGGCATTGCGAATCCCAGGGGGAGAGAATAGATAGATCTATCTGTACGCCTACGCGCGCGGTGCGGGCGGCCCCGCGCGAGGAGAAAAAGCGAGAGGAGGACGGACGGCTGGGGAGGATCACGCTCACGCACGCGCGGCGGCGGCGGAAAACGGACGACGTACGTACCGGAATATGTCCCAGCAGCAGTCGAGGCCCGGCACGGCGGGCGGCGACGCGCCGTTGCCACCGGCCGCGCATCGGTACGTCGGCCCCGCCGATGGCGCCCCGCCCGCCGCCTCCTTCGCCGGCTCCACCTCCACGAGGTGCTTCATCGATCCCGCCACCATCTCTATTCCTGTGCTCTCTCGGCCTCTCCTTCCTCCCTCCCTCTCCGTGTTTTTTTTCCCTTCGAGGAAAAAACTCCTCGTCCCTCTCTGCCTGGCGTACGTGAGTGAGCGCACGAGACGAGCGGCGCGTCAGGCACGCAGCATCGCGGCGAACCGGGCTGGTGATGCGGGCGGGCGGTGCCCAACGCCAACAAGACAACAGCAGCAGAATCTCACACGGCGCACGCAACGGGGCGAGGAGGTGTATTCGCGCTAGATCAGGCCAGATCAACAGCAGCCAGCACGGCTCTATTTGTATCCCGGCACGTCGCCCGCGAACCCGATACAGCAGTCAGCGGTACTACTATTGTATGGCGTTCTGCATGGCCTGTGCGGCTGTGCCGCGATCGCCAAGACTGACCTGAACCTGACCCCAACAGCCGATGATACGGGGCGCATGCAGAACGCATGGTTCAGAACTTAGACGGGATGGCTTTTTCCAGCACGTCACGTACGGCGACGGATTTGTTTATGCTGCACGGCGACGTGGTGCGGCGGCACGGCACGGTGGACTGGACGTGCGGGCCGGGGCGGGGGGCTGATCGCGTGGCGTGGAATTTCTTCGAGGGACGGAATCGTCGTTGAGATAGAATGGGATTGAGATTGACAAGGATCGGATCTCGGTTCAACTTCCACGGTCGTTAGTTGCTGGCCCTTATTTAACTAACCACGGCGCTGAGTGGTGGCGGGCGCTGCACGGAAGGGACCGGGCCGGGCCGGCCATTTACTCCGATCCACGGCAATAATTATTGTAAAATATAAGTACTCTATCGTATAAGAAAAAGAGAGTGAGAAATCTTAAATTTAGTCCGTTTATATGTAGGCTTTTATTAAACTATTAGATCTTAACAGGACTATATATATACGTGTAAGCTCTATATTGTAATCATCAATATTGAGGGAAATAAAGAATAGTCTCCCTATTTTCTATGTCTATGTGTTCTATTTTCATCTACTATGTTAATCACGAGAGATGAAGAGGAAAAAATCCTAACCACTGGCAGCATGTTTTATAACAATAATGACACCATGGCGTAGGGTGGCAGGTTTTCCTTTATTACTCATTCGATAGGTACTGTAGAGGAGAAGGACTGCTTGAACGACCAGCCAGATGGATGGTGACCGGCTTTAACTATGGCAGGATCTCTTCTCGGATGTTTTTCGTGCATCAAATGTGACGTATTGTCACACTATTGGCCCAGGGGGGCTAAAATCAGCTCTACTCCTCGTGCCAGAGTATCCGTCGTTTTCATTTTCCGAAAAACAACTTTAACAAAATATATATTAAAAATATTAATATTTATGGTATATAATTGATATCATTAGAAAGATTTTTAAATCTAGTTTTTTAATAAATTTATTTAATGATACAAATATTACACGTATTTTCTATAAATTAAGTTAACTTGTGACATAAAAATCAAAAGCGACAAATAATTTGGGACGAACGAGTAGTTGTTAGGCCCTGTTTAGTTCCAAAAAATTTTCACCCCAAAGTGTCACATCGAATCTTGCGGCACATACATGAAGTACTAAATGTAGACGAAAAAAAACTAATTGCACAGTTAGGTGAGAAATCGCGAGACGAAACTTTCGAACCTAATTAGTCCATAATTAGACATTAATTGTCAAATACAAACGAAAGTGCTACAGTAGCCAAAGCCAAAAATTTTCGCGAACTAAACGTGCCCTTAGTAACTTGCCTATACTGAGTGCGCGTTTAGTTCCAAAAAGTTGCACGGTTTGATTGGAAATCGTAAGACGAAACTTTCGAACCTAATTAGTCCATAATTAGACACTAATTGTCAAATACAAACGAAAGTGCTACAGTAGCCGAAGCAAAAAAAACACGAACTAAACGCGCCCTTAGTAACTTGCCTATACTGAGTGCGCGTTTAGTTCCAAAAAGTTTCCCTAAAAAGTGCTACAGTAGCCATCACATCGAATCTTGCGACACGTGCATAGAGCATTAAATGTAGACGAAAAAAAACTAATTACACAGTTTGATTGAAAAATCGCGAGACGAACGTTTTGAACCTAATTAGTCCATGATTGAACACTAATTGCCAAATAAAAACAAAAGTGCTACGGTAACCAAATTACAACTTTTCTCCCAGCTAAACACGGGCTGAAACTATTATCTCGGGTTCCAGCTATCTCTTCGAAGTTTGCGCCTGCAGTGATCCCGGGTGTAGTGCGAAACTTCCATTGTCGTTGAACCAGTAGAGAACCCATTTCAAAACGCAAAGCATGTTCTTGAGCGCCTTGGTCGAGTTCTCCGTCGTGTTAAAATCACCTAGGACGAGATTTCAAAAAAAAAAAAATCACCTAGGACGACCCTGTAGCCCCCTATTTTGTCACCATCAATCCTGTGAAGCAAAGAAAATTAACTATACAATTTGGGCAACGTTGTGGACATAAGACATTTTCCAACCTTTTGTCCGTTGTCAGCTTGTTACAAAACAACAGATTTGTACGAATGAACAAAGTAAAGAAAAAGGAGATCACAAAGCATAAAAAAAAGCATAGAACACATCTAAATAAATTCAACCCCTGAAGCCCAGGTGAGGGCATATTCAGTGATTAAAATATTTCTTTAAGTGAAGTTGCAAAGTGAAGATATGCCATAATAAGCAACAAATTGAAGAAATCTGATGCTTGAGTGACATGATTTTTTTTTACGAAGCTGGAGGGGTTTACACCCCTACAGAAATTTATTAAAAGTTAAAGCCAAAAGGCAGTTACAAGAAGAGTGACATGATTTGTAAGCAAACATAACACGAGAGCCCTAGCGTAGCAAGAAAATCTTACTTATAAGGGACCTTCAATGACTTATCAGGTGGAACATTGTTCTCTTTGTCCAAACTTACAGCGAACTCAACAAACTCCTGCAGACACCTCAGAAACCATGTCATGGCAACATCATATCGGGTGCTGAACAACACATTCGCTGGACCAAACCTGAATATCAACCATTCACTTACTCACATGCAAAGCATGATAAGTTGCACTGCCAATCAAGGTGAACAGTAAATGCAGAAAAATACCAAAGCAACTGGTTATTTTAGGTTCCATTTTGGTATATACCCCATATTATAAAAAAAAATATTATGGTTACTTTCATATGTTAACATCATCCGTGTTATGGTGGGAAACGTGTACGCGAGAAAGAAGAAGGGCAGTGGCTGAGAAGTGGACCGGACCAAGGCGCCAAGTCGGGCCAGAGCGCGGTCACCATCGTCATGGCACGCCAGGAGCGTCGGTTGCTAGATCCAAGTCATTTGGTTGTTATCCCTTTGCATTAGCTGAAAGTTGTTAGGATTGGAGTATAAGTACGGAACACTTATGTTTAATGAAGGTTAGTGTCGCGGGGTCGAAACCACGACAAGCATTATTGTTCGAGTCGGTGTTAGAGTACGTGTCTCCGATGACTCGGGTGGACTAAAAAACACAAGAATCACAGAGAGGACGCAACAGTTTATCCTGGTTTGGGCTGATCGATGTCCTACGTCCAGCAGCTGATAATCCTTATACTCAAGAGCACCCGAAATCGGGGGGTTACAACAGAGTGTACAGGAGGAAGAGAGAGATTTGGTAGGGGGTTAGCTCGGTGCTAATCCTGATGTTGCCTCGCCGCCGGTGGAGCCTTCCCATCGTTGGAGAGGAGGAAGACGACAGGTGCAGTGGAGGAGCTCTCGGTGCCCCTCTCTGGGTTGTTTTGCTCTCGGTGCTGAGCAGGAGCGGATCGACGAGGAATAGAATGATATGTTTGGGATCGTCCTCCCCCTCTAGGATTCGACCTTATCCCTTATATATCGAGATAGGTCGGGTACATGACGGTTTGGGGGGTTGAGCCTATGGTTTACATGTGCCAGAGTCCAGGACGGTCTTGCAGCGACGCTCTGTGGACCGTGGCGATGTCGTGGAGCCGAAGAAGCCTTGGGCGTCGTCTGGCTGGCCTGTTCTAACACATTGAGTGTCGGGCTGTGTCGGCTTGGACCAGCCTCCCCCAGGCGTATCTTTTGGAGTCTTCTTGGAGGCGAGGGAGGTCGGCTCGAAGCGCTGACGCGACGGGCCCGGAAGCCCCCGAGCCCCCAGAGGCCGAGGGGAGCTTGTCTTCTTGTGTCACGCCCCGTGCGTGACCCTATCGGGGGAGCGGCCGGCATGGCCACACCCAAAATGCTGCGTTGGGGAGCCCCCGAGCCTCGATGGCTCGGGGCGTGTCTTTTAGTGCCCGGGCTTTGGCTGGCATCGTAGGCCGGGTAGGAGCGAGGGTCAGGCTCAGGTTTCCCGTCGATCGGGAGCCTGAGGCCCGGGTGAGCCCACGAGCCCTGAGCAGAGGCGTTGGCGTGCTCGGGCTTGGGCAGGTTCCTTAGTCCGAGGGTGCGCGCGAGCTTACCCGATGGGTATAGCCCCCGAGTCCCCTGGCGGTCCTAGAGGGATCGATCGGGGCGTCTCTACGATCGGAAATCATAGATCCCGAGGCTTAACATACCCATATGTTAGGATCTCGTCAATTAGCCAGAGATTAAGTTAATCTCTCTCGCTCTTTGGCGTTTCCATTCTCTCGCTCTCTCGTTCCAGCCCTAAACACCGGCGCCGAGCACGGCGCCGCCAGTCCGCCGTCGGGCATTCAAGCCACGACCGTCCACCTCCCATTCCTATCCCCTGCGCAATAGGCCTAGCTCCAACAATCCCATACTAGTTTAACTTTGGCGACATGAAAATCCATTAAAAATAAACATGAAAGTTCTGAAAGTATTGTTTATGATGGCATCTATCACCACACAATTTGAACTAAAAACTCAACTTGTCCAGGGAGAAAAAAGAACAAGAAATTTCATGTTTATTTTTGGGGAGGAAACGAGTCAAAATTTGATCAGACGATCAAATGAACAAATTGTTTTTTTTTCAGCATAGTGAGATGGATTTTTTTCCATTTTATTATGAACCACTGAAAAGTGAGGATTGAGGAATACTGGCGTACAGATCATCTAGAAAGGGACAAACACAAAGCAGAAAGCTTACAGTTTATACGTTTTGTTATTGATGTCTATGATTCTTGGATAGCTTCCCACAGCATGAATCTTGATCCGGTATCTATGCAAACGCTGAGGAACTCAAAAGCACAGTTTTCTTTCTAGAACAACAACTATAGCGTGCTAAGTATCAAGGTTTACCATCCATATGTAATCAATGAAGTGAAACATGCAACTTAGCAATGTAAGTAGCAAAGAAGTTATTAAAAAAAACTTAGTGTGTGACACGTGCACTTGAGGGCTAACAAAGTGTGGCTAGAAAACCAAAAACATGGACAGATGTGGCAATCAACCAAACACTTAACTAGTAACTGTGGCATGAGAAAGGTATCGCAAGTTAGGCTGCAAACCAAACACAGCAATACTACTCAACTACCTTGGAGTCTTTGACACACATAAATACCAAATTTTTCAAGATTCTCCGTCACATCGAATCTTTGGACACATGCATGAAACATTAAATATAAATAAAAAATAAAACTAATTACACAGTTTAGACGAAATCCACGAGACGAATCTTTTAAGCCTAATTAGACTATGATTGGACACTAATTACCAAATAACAACGAAAACTGCTACAGTAGCATTTTGCAAAAAAATTCGCATCTAAACTAGCCCTTACACTACTATCCTAGGCAGTAATACACCCCAAATAGTTGAGGAGACGGCTGGCGGATAGAGGTTCTTGGACCTAAGTATATCTGGATATGCACCCCTAACAATATAGAAGATGGCTACCGGATTTCTTCGAGCCAAAATGTATTTGGGTATAGATTTATAGAAAGCAACATATCAGAAAAGAACAAAACATCGAAACAGGTACCATAATAATAGGCCAATGGAGCCATAATTTGGATATACTTCTGAAGAGAGTGATGAGTACATAAACTTATAGAAAACATCATTATGTGCCAAGGATACTGAAATTTCGGGGTAAAATACTGAGCCATGATATGCAACAGAAGTGCAACTTGACCCCAAGCAGCATTTATCTCATCCCACTCAACCTAAGAGTGACATAGATTTAAATCAAAAATAGCTGAACTCAGAAGTATGCCTCAAATAGAATGCAGGCGAAGCATTGAATGTAGTGAATCAATGTCTTATCTTTGATCTTTGCAACTTGCAGTTAGGATACCAACCTCATGAGAGTGTCCAAGACGGAGGTTATTTATTGTTCCAAATACTCCATGGTGTGAAATATAGAATGCATCATTAAGAACATTTGTATGCTTTAACAGTTCCAGATGGGCCTGAGAAACTTCTATTTTTGCTAAAATAGCATCTTGTTCTTCCTGCGTAGTGAAGTGGCAATTTTTTCAGGTAGTAAACTATCAGTAACTGAAGAAAATGTTGGGAAACAATTCAATCCTAGGGAAACCTGCACATAGATAAGGAATCATAATTTCTGCTGCTATCTGCAGATAAGAAGGCAGTATGAAATAGAGATACCAATGCAGGCAATATGCACATTGCAACAACATTATTGGCTTTAGCCATCAATTTGTTGACACGGAAGAAATATATGATGACAAAAGCAACGTAGACTTGGTAAACTGTGAGCTTCTGAATTATAGCTGACATGAAACAGAGTACATGTCTAATTGTATGTGCATTTCACTGAAGGAGTCAACACATTTTGAAGTACGACAACATTAAGACAGTGCATTGTTAATCTGATAAGTAGATATCCATATACATATGAACTATAATGAGTATACCTGATGAGATGTCCGCTGAAACCAAAAGCTGTTGAATTCTTGCCAGTATCTGCCAAGAATATGACACATAAGCTTTTCTTAACAATTTAGTATGTATACAATAGGAGTCAACCAAAAATTGCAGACTGTGTAAGCAACTGCATAGTTGTGGTGGTGATTCGCAGAACAATATTCCTGTGATAATAATTATCCAGTGGTGGTATTGGTGCCAATTTATATCGGGCCTGTTCGCTGGTTGGTGCTGGTGCTGGTTTGGGCTGGCTGGTGCTGGTTTTTTTTTTGAGAGGAAAACACTGTTGGCTGGCTGGTTTAGGCTGGCTGAAACCAACAAGCGAACAGGCTGATCGAATGTTTTACTTAGTTAACTAAATAGCAGAACCAAATTATTTAACATTTCAAGTAAAGAAGTGGGTGCAATATTGATCAACCTCTTGTTAACAGGAAAGAAACAAAGGAAGCAAGAAAAACAAAAAAACACTGCAAGAAAAACTAACAGATGGAGCACCTACTGTTAGCATCAAGTAAATAAACATGATTCAAGACAATGCAACCTAGACAAAAACTAGGGGCTAGTGCGTTCTTGCCCCTATTTTAAATCCCAATTGTGATTTTACCCCCATTTTCTTCCACTTTGTGTTTTTACCCCTGCTTTTCCAAAACGAAGGTTCAGTTTACCCCTACTCCGTGAACAGCAGGTAACGGTGTTAAAAAAGTTGAAACATGACGAGTTTGCCCTTCCGAATATTGCGTTTTTGCCCCTATTTCAAACCCCAATTGTGATTTTACCCCTACTTTCTTCCACTTTGTGTTTTTACCCCTACTTTTCCAAAACGAAGGTTCCGTTTACCCCAATTCTTAACTCAGTCATCTACATCCGGATCAAAGCAATTAAAAATTAACAAAAGCCCTGTGAAAAGATAAACTTACCCCTTATCTCTCGGTCGTCTCTCTCAGGGAAGTCCCTCTCAACGCTAGCAGGCAGCGGGCGGCTGGGTGCGGCGGCGGTGGCGGCGGAAGAGCAGCGTCGGTCCGTCGGGCGGGCGCGTGCGGCCAGGCGGAGGAAGCGGCGCGGGCGCGGACGACTTAGCCTGACGTGGGCGCGCAGCCAGGCACGCGGCTCTGCTTGGCGCGGGCGTGCGCGACTTGGCTGGCGTCGCGAGCGCGCGTCTCGTGAAAGCAGCCGACCATGGAGTGTGCTGAGTGATAGAGTCCACTTAATGTCGATGCACGCACAGGTGACGGTGGTGGACTGGGCGTGGTGGATCGGCCTCCTCCTCGGCATCGTTCCACTGCTCACGCTCGCTGTGTGGCACAGCAACGACGTCTGCCACTGCGCCTTCTTCGCGCTGAAGCGTTGGCGCCGTCGTGCGAGGCTCCCGCCGGGCCACATGGGCCTCCCATTTGTGGGCGAGAGCCTCTAGCTGCTCTGGTACTACAAGCTCGCGCGCCGCCCCGACGGCTTCCTCCACGCCAAGAGGAGGCGCTACTACGCCGGGGCCGCGCGGGCGACGTGGGCGTGTACCGAATGCACCTCTTTGGCTCGCCGACCGTCCTCGTCTGCTCGCCGGCGGCCAACAAGTTTGTCCTCAAGTCCTCCCAGGACGTCGAGGGCAACCAGCAGGCTCCACGGGTTCATCCTCGCCGCCATCAACCGCCCCGGCTCGCTCCGGGCCATCGCCGAGGTCGTCCAGCCACGTCTCGTGGCGGCGCTGCGGTCGTGGGCGGACAAGGGCACCATCTCCGCCGCCACTGAGATCAAGAAAGTACGCATGCATGCTCCTTAATTAGCTATATATTCCTACGCACAGTGATGCATGCTAATGCGTTTATTTGAAGCCATAAATCGAATAACTAACGCATGCGCTTGCAGGTGACGTTCGAGAACACATGCAAGATGTTCGTGAGCAGGGATCCGTCGCCTCTCACCGATAAGATCTCCATGGTCGTCTGCTTTCACGAGACGCGCCGCGACGCCAAGCCAAGCCATCGCCACTTATAAAGCAGATCTCCATGCCCGGGTCAAGGCGCGCATCGCCAAGCTAAGCCGCGCGCACCACCAAGCTTCCGCTTCCTCCGCTGGCGCGCAGCGCGCCCGCCTGCAACGGGGCTGCTCTTCGCCGCCACTGTCATTGCACCACCCGCCAGCCGCGGCTAGCGTTGAGAGGGACGACCCTAAGAGAGACGACCGAGAGATAAGGGGTAAGTTTGTCTTTTCACATGGCTTTTGTTAATTTTTAATTGCTTTGATCCGGATGTAGATAACTGAATTAAGAATTAGGGTAAATAGAGCCTTCGTTTTGGAAAAGTAGGGGTAAAAACACAAAATGGAAGAAAGTGGGGGTAAAATCACAATTGGGGTTTGAAATAGGGGCAAAAACACAATATTCGGAAGGGCAAACTCGTCATCTTTCAACTTTTTTAACACCGTTACCTGCTGTTCACGGAGTAGGGGTAAACTGAACATTCGTTTTGGAAAAGTAGGGGTAAAAATATAAAGTGAAAGAAAATGGGGGTAAAATCACAATTAGGGTTCAAAATTGGGGCAAGAACGCAATAGCCCCTTAAAACTAATATCAAGAAGATGCGTGAAAGAAAATGGCAAGGAGAAAAAGTACTATCTGCTCTTTCAATTCCTTAAATTGTTTAGATTTTGTTTCAAGATCTTTCATCTCAGAAATAACTTCTGGATATTGCTTTTCAGCTTCTTCAATATCAGCTCTAAGTTTCTTTTCTTCTTCCTCAATCTGAAATTGCAGCACAAAATACAAATGGAATTCACAAAAGTGTTATAACTTACACATTCCAACAAAAATTCTGACAGCTTCTGCAATAAGGTTGGAACATTGACATATCTGACAGTTTTTGAAAGAAAGGACACATCTGACAGTAATATTCTGCCATGAGTTGATTGCTTATGTTTGGTTATTCATCAAGTATACCAATACCAATCAAACAATAATATCTGGATCCTGTATCTTCATTAGTTAGTTGTAATCAAATCATATATGCCAAGAGGCACGCTCACCTTTTGTTTCTCCTTCTGAAAATCCGTTTCACTGAGGATGCTGTAGGACTCCTGCTCCAAATGTTGAAGAGAAGCCTCATAAGCTTTAATATCAGAACTAATATCTTCAATCTCAAAATCCATCTTATCAGAAAGAATTCTCATACATTCCAGACAAAGCGGCTGCTTAACCTTCATATGACAATTAAGCCATTAAAACACTAACATAAAAAACAAATAGCACAAACACAAAAAGAAAAATATGAATGACAGAAGTACCAAATATATCCGTGCTCACATAATGAATATTGACGCATCTTAAACAAGCAATAGTACCTGAGTTTGTGAGGTAGCAATCTCAAATGCTCTTTTTAATACAGTAACACTAGAGAGAAATACAGAATTATTTCCTGGCATAGAGCTACTGGAGTTAACACTTGGTGGCAGCAACTGTCTACCAACCCCTTCAGAGGAAAGATGTCTTGTATATGGAAGCAGCAGGACGTGGAAGCATAATATATGAAGCCTCTATCGGCTTTGGTGGTTGATTAGGTTCAATATTTGGGGCTGCTGCACTTCGTGGACGTGGGGGGATTCCAAGTCCTTGAGATCTATTGTTCTTTGATAATACTACATAAGAACTGTCCATCCTGCTTGCGCCCAAGGTACTACCCTGAACAGCAGATGCATGCATACCTGCACCCATTAATAACAGCACAAAAGGTAAGAGCCACCACTATCGCAAAATTGCAAAATAGAGAAGCTTGATGGGTATGTGTAGTGCTTGAAGGAAGAAAATGTAGATTTAACAATGGTTTTCAAGGTAATTCTGTGACACAAAATAATTTAAAAGAAGATATCTAGAGTAAAGGCAAATGACAAATGATACTCCTGGTCTTAGTATTAATGCACTGGAATAATTTAATCATTAAACCTGCTTGGCAACTAAAATAAATTCCAATGTTTAGCATCATCTAAACAAAATAACGAAGAATTGTTAACCGTACGATCAAGGCAGCAGGCAGCAGCCTTTTCCCCATTCAAGAAAAGAATTATAGCTATGTTCCTGAACGAGTCGCATGTCCGAGTATTTAGCTGTTTAGCTTACCCTCAGTGTGGACATGAAGGTTCTATTGTGTGAATACCTCTATTCAAAACTCTAAAAGGAAGAGAAGATTGCAAATGTTCTTTTAAGCCAAAATCTTTTCAATTCCTGCCATAAGCTCACTAGGTCTCCTTCGGAATGTAGGATTGAAAAAATGCAGGAATAGAAAAACACAGGAATATGATATGAATTCATAAGCAAAATAGACGAAACAACATTAATTTTATACGAATAGGTGTTTGGATAAACACCAAGAAAAACACAAGAAACAAGAGGTTTGAGTGGATGTTTTTTCCCATGGTTTTCATGTGAAATCAAACACAAAGGAAGGTTTCCTTCCAACTAAAGGACACAACAGTAACTCAATCCATAGAAATGAGGATCCTATATTTTTCCTTTGTTTTTCCTAGAATCCAAAGGGAGCATTGCAAACCATTAAAATTCCCAAATTGTACTTGAAATTGCTGCATTTCTTTTTCTAGAAAGTAGAAACATTACAGTTTAGTGCATTCCATTAGAAAAATGCACTTGAAGTTATAGGGCAATAAAGCGTGCCAGGGTTGTCATGGTAATATGTATTCACCATCTAAGAATTTAACCATGATTAAGAATTTTTTTTCTCGAACGTGCCATTGGCACGGTATTCATTAAGCAGAATGAGAGTTTTACAAATTATTAAAGCTGGGACGGTATTTTGTGGTTACTGAACCAAACACCGACATAGCTCACACAATTGTGATTACAAAAGAAACTACGTAGCGGCCGCGCAGAGGACCAAGCAAAGGGACAAACAAACACAGCAGGCCCTGAACCCAGCGACTAAAAAACGTCCTGCTCGAAGCGAGTGAGGTTGAGCTCCATGGCCACCGGATCGAAATCTGGAGCGAAGAGCGCCTGAAGGGCCTCCTGCTTGGAGGGCGACAACGGCTCAGCGAAGAAGGCCTTGATACTATCCAAGGCCGCAGGCTCCGGACTCTACGCCATGTCTGCGATCCCTAGATTTTGCCTCAACACATTTTGTGCCTGGACAGTCAGGTTGGAGGCCTTAGCCTTAGCAGTAAGCCTCCCACTCCGACGCACCGACAACACCGTTGAAGGTGTCCTGGACCTCCTCAACCTCGGCTTGCTAATCAAAGGGGTCTCGAGCGGGATGCATAACCGCGCCTCCAATTGTGTCAACAGGGGCACATCAGCCGATGGAGGTTCAGCGTTATGGCCTTCGTTGTCAGTCGAAGACCCGCGGCTGGGCCTCAACAGCTCAAGCTCCACAGCTTCTGAATCCGGCACAGGCGTCCGCGGCCGCTTCCTACCCTGGGGGGAGCAACGCGCGACCAAGTCAGGCGATCCACAAAGCTATGCCAGAAGGGGCGACCCTCCTGCTGGGACCCCCACACCCGAAGGCTTCTCCATGACGACCAACCCCTCGGAGCGCATGGGATCCCATCGCTCATGGGCCGGCACGGCCTGCATCTCGGAAGCGATGGGGTCAAAGAAGTCGTCGAAGGAAACCTGAGGCAGGGAGGAGTGCACGGCAAACTCGCCTGCAGTAGGAATCTCAGATGGGGCGTGGGGCGTCGATGAATCAGCGGGCAACCCAGAGGTGGCCTTGACGGTAATCCACGACCATGCTCTACCACCCAGCGCACATACACCCATCAACGGCGAGGAGTAGCATGTGGAGGCGGTAGCGACAATGTTGGACCTCGGCCGCTTGCAGTCACGCGCTATGTGCCCAAACCTGTGGCAGCGCAGGCAGCGGCGGGAGAGCCGGCAGGTGGCCACCCGATGAGTCCGGAATAGGCAGTTGAAGCACCTACCCCGAAAATCGGCGAGGAAGATCCGGGGTCTGACCCCCAAGCGGGCGCCTTGCTGAAGCCTGGCCTCACCACCTCCCCGGCACAGCTGCTGGTTGCCCACTGGATGATTTGGAGAATGAGGCAGGATGCATCGCCACCCATCAGCATCAAGGGCGGATACCCTACTCCGCGGGCTGAGCCACAGTTGAACTAGGATCCGAGGAGCCTCGGAGGGCGGGGCTTCCCCGTCCCTGCGTGGCGCGTCGCAGTCACCCGTTGCGGCCATGACAGCCCTCAGCCAGCGGCACCGGGATGGCAGTGCACCGCAAACCGCCATCGGTGGGGGGCTCGCCGAGGAGGGAGCAGCGCCCGAGCGAGTCAAACGCGCGGCCTTTAGCGATGGGGAAGGAGAGCGCTCGAGGTCAGAGTCGTCGGAGAGAGAGCCATCCTCCCAACGCAAGCGCTTGGACATGCCGACGGAGAGGTGGCCGGGGAAGAACGAGGCGGCGTCGGGGGATAGAGTGGGGCGACCAGGTGACGCCAACAGCCCAGAGCTGGTGGTCGTGGATGCGCCTAGCCCGGCCCCACCCTTCCGAGACGACGGCGACGATAGCAAGGGATGCGCGACGGCGGGCACGCAGGTAGCCACGAAAACCCGCATCGGCAACTGTGGCAGTCGCAGGTCCACCCGCTCCAAGCGAAGACCGCTCGGATGGCAGAAGCTGTTGGCCGCCCGCCGGAGAGGAGGCGCCACCACAACCGCAGCCAAGACCGGAGGCAAAAGCGGAGCTGCCCATGCGGCAGGGTGGGGCAGCTGCCCCACCTACAGCCGGAGTAGCACCACTACTAGACCCCATGTCTTCCTCCCTTCCGGCTAGGCAGCCAACGGAGCGGCGCGAATGGCGTCTACCGCGACGGCCGACGAGGGATGAGAGTTGCAGCCAGTCGCCCAGCCACAATGAAAAACGGCCCAATAAGCCCAGCCTGGCAACCAGCCCAAGTGGAAGTGTGTGTCCCCAACCCCAAATCCCTAATTCCCAATCGGCAATCGTCCCGGCTCGATGGCTCCTCCATTCGCGCCGCTCCGCTCGGCGCTCGCTCACGTAGTCACGCTGCGCCGCTCGGCGCTCGGTCGCTCGCTGCAGCCGCCCAGTGCCCGCCCGCCCCGGCCCCTGGCTGACTGGCCCCGAGCCCCGAGGTGCGCCGCGCCGCCGCTCCCGGCCTCCCGCTCGGCACCGGGGAGGCTGCTCTGATGGAGGAGGAGCTCTAGGAGGATTTGGCCGGCGAGCAGACGACAGGCGCAGGCCACGGGCGTGGCGGTGGCTAGGGAGAAGCTGAAGGAGAGCGAGAGGGAGGAGCAGGCCGAGGTCGAGGCCAAGGAGCAGGTGCCCCCAACACCAACGGTCATGCATCTTCTGCAATTGGAAAGAAAAAACTTGTGACAAGAGGTACAATTGTGAATTTGAGATTTAGGCATTTAGCAATTTATTTGAGATGTGATAATTGAGATTTTGCTTGTTGTATATGTGTAGATTTGAAGTCTTTTTTTCCAAGTATGAGTGTTGGTTCTGGATCCCGCCCAAGTACCCATGAAAGTCAAATTGGTGTGGCTGTGGAATCTGAAGAAATACATCAAGAACTAGTTGTAGTTTCTCAAGTTGAATTAACTGTTGTTAGGCTAGAACAAGCACAAGCCCAAACAGAGCAAGCACAAACACAGGATGAAGAAAAAAGTGCAAGTACTGATCTCATTAGGGAATTTGATGCAAATCTTCATGTTATTGCTGATCCTGGATGTTGAATAGCAATTGATAGATTTCACCCCGACATTAGAGATGAGGTTAAGAGGGCTTAGAGGACAAGGATATGATGGAGCCTCAAATATGAGAGGATAATTCAATGGGCTACAAAAGCAAATTCGTGATGATTTTGGAAGGCTTGTCATGATTTTGGAAGTTTGGCCATACAGATGGTTAAAAGTGAAAGAGACATCACTTTTCCATTGGTCTATCGCCTCATCAAGCTAGCATTGCTTCTACCTGTTGCAATTGCCACTGTTGAAAGAGCCTTCTTGGCTATGAATATAATCAAGACAAATTTGTGCAATAGGATGTCCGATGAATGGCTTAATGACTTGATACTCTGTTACATTGAGAAGGAGATTTTTAGAGGCCTTGATGGAGATGAAATCAGGAAGACATTTCAAGCCATCAAAAATTGGGCTATTGACTTGCCTAGGCCACTAAGAAGACCTAGACACGATCAGTTCTTTAATAGTAGGCTAGTGGTGTAGTGGTATGTCTCCTCATAACTTTATTATTGCATTATAATTCATATATTACACATTGTCACTAACTGATTTTCTCTTCAAATTTACAGGTTTCTTAGCTCTTGGAATGTTGGATTTTGGTCTTTAATTTGGACACTTATTCTTGTTCGGTTGGTCTTTGTCGAATTAACGGACTACTATCTTCAAATTAGAGGTACCATCATCAATCGCTAAAAAGTTGTGTCTGCGATGCGCCCCACCTAAATTTTTGTTCGAGCTCCGCCGCTGACCGGAGGCAGGAGACCCACCAGTCGATAGATTAGCACGAGAAGGGAACGAATCCGAAGCTAAAGGAAGGCTTTGAGTGGGATTGAGGGAAGATTGTGGTGGATTTAGGGGATTTTGTGGAGGGGACGGGCGAGCACCCGAGGGGAGCGGGTGGGGCTCCAACAGCTCCATCTAGGGGCTTGCCGATTTTGTTCCTACCATGATTAAGAATTTAACCATGATGAAATCAGTTGAGGACGACGAGTTGGTAAAGGTAACAGAATAGGGCTAGTGTAATCTAATCGGGCCGGAGAATGGGTACCGGAGTCGGCTCCGACGACAAGAAGCGCGGCGTGGCACTCCTGACACCTGGTTCGGAGCGGAGACGGGTCCACCACGCCGCCCTTGCCACCGGTCGGACGCTTCATCTCGCCGGGTAGACGCTCTTGACTAGCAAGAATCCTCGCTGAACCGTCACATCGTCGCGTTTCGTGGACTCCGAAGCTGCTTTGTATCAGCTATTCTCGCCACGAGTGGAGTCGACTCGGAGGAAGAAGGTGACGGGCGGGGAGGACGACCAGGACTCCATCAGGAGGAACCCGAGGAAGACGCGGACGGATACGCACGGCGCCGCAAATAGCATCATTCCATGACATGTGGGACCCATATCGGAATGAGTGTCCAGGCCCACGTGCCGGTGGGTTCGAGGACGGTACCATCCTCATGCCTTCTCTCTTATGGGCGTGATTGGTTGCAGCGCGAGCCATGAGCCAGGATGGTCAGACTGTGCAGGACCGAAGAAGTCGGGTTGAGCTCGTGCAAGTGGTCGTGTTAGGTTGTCTTGGCTGTTGGTTCAGTACGAGACGGGGTTGTGTTTAGTTGTATGTATGCATTAGTTTTTTTAGATGTCTGACGCATGAGTCTCTACATCCTAGATGAATCAAGTCATCCTACTCCTACACCATGAGGGAAGAAGAAATTACGAGATAGAAGAGGAAATCTACGTGGGAGGAAAAAGAAAAAAAAATACGAGTAAAGCAACCGAACACAAATAAATACACCTAACGACGCAGGATGGGCAAATCACGATCCGGTTCGGACAACCAATCACGACCTGTAAGGACGTCTCTGGTAAGGTTTTCTCTCTCTCCGTCTCTCGCTTCGCCAACGCCGGCGAGAGCTAGGGTTTCGTGCGCCACCGCCACTTCCGCCCGCCATGGCCGAGACCCCCACGTATCAGATCCTGGTGCGTCTCCTCGACGGGCGCACTAGATGTCTCAGCTTCTCCACGCCCACCGTTTCCGGCGCCGTGCTCCTCGACGCCGTCGCGTCGATCTCTCGCGTCCCCGCCGCCGCCCTCCGCCTCGTCACCGGCCGCATCGACGTCTCGCCGTACAACGTCCTCACCTCAGCCGCTGATGGCCAGTTCCCCTCCACGTCCGCGCTCCTCCGCCTTCGAGGAGGCAAGGGCGGGTTCGGCTCCCTCCTCAGAGGGGCCGCCTCCAAGGCGGGGCAGAAGAAGACCAGCAACTTTGACGCCTGCCGCGACATCAACGGTCGCCGCCTCCGCCACGTCAACGCCGAGCGCCGCCTCGAGGAATGGAAGGCCGAGGCCGCCGACCGCCAGCTAGAAAAGCTCGCCGAGAACTTCATCAAGAAGAAGGCCAAGGAGGCGGGCCGCGGCGGCGGACCCTCAGCTGCTGAGGTGGACAAGTACCTGGAGAAGTACCGCAAGGATGCTGAGATCTGCGTCAACGCGGTTGAGGAGTCCGTGCGTGCATCTCTTGGAAAGAGGAAGACCGCGCCTAAGCCGCCCTCTGGCGCAGACTCTAAGAAGCTTAAGAATTGGTGAGTACCGTCCGATCTTTTAACATGTTGGTTCAATTACTGATCATGGAAATCAATTAGTTCCTATGAAACTTTCATATGCTCGTCAATTCCTAGAATCACTTAAAGTCTATCTTAAGTTTGACTAACTTTATACTAGGAAAGAGTAATATCATCTGTGCCACCAAATAAGTGCAGTATGGAAATATATTTCGTGGAGTATCTATCTATTGATACTAATTTGGTGTCATAGATATTGGTGCTCTTTTCTATAAATTTGGTTAAACTTAAAATAGTTTGACTTAGGACAACTCTAGAAGTTGATTTATTTTGGGATGAGGGAGTATTTAAGATGGGAAGTTTCATGTCCTTATTTTCAAGATGTGGCAGTCTTGGAAACTGGAGATGAAACATCCTCTGTTATTGCACAGTTTCATTTTAGTGTTTCATAGGCTAGCTGCAGCATTTAATTATTCCATGTTGCAATCAAATGTGCCTTGTGAACTATATAGCCATTTAATATTGTTCTAAGTATTAACATATTATTAGGACATGGTCATATTGGCAAATAAATATGGTTTATCATATGTGGCCATCTCTTATATTTGAAGTTTCACATTGGCAAATAAACATTGTAAGCGAAGGAGAGAGCGCGAGGAGTAGCCGTAGCTGGCCACACTGGATCGGGTGAAATGAAACAAAGCTGCTCAGTGTGGGTTTCTTCCGCTTTCTAATGCATGGGAAACAGCGCTGGCTTGTTTTATCTCCACGAAACTCTCATCCTCTCTCTAACACTCACAAATTTTGGTGAGTAATGTGGGCATGTAAGAGGCATTTCATGTTTGATTTTCTCAAGTCAACATGTCAATTTTGATAGTTTTTCTGGTATGGCCCAAAGTTTGTCGATCTAAAGAACTTGGGGGCCTGGGAATTGCGGACCTAAAATCCCTAGGTTTTGCACTCAGAGCTAGGTGGCCATGGCTGAGAAAATCTGAACCAAGTAAACCTTGGGCAAGTCTGCCATTTCAAGTGAGCAAGGAGGTGGATGGCCTCATCTCTATGGCAGTGTATACCGATGTAGGAAACGGAGCTACCACTCTGTTCTGGAAGGATAGATGGCTGGAGGGGAAAAATATTGAGGAAGTAGCGCCTAAGATCCTTAGTTTGGTCTCTAAAAGAATAATAGGCAGGCGTACAGTAGCGGAGGCCTTGACTGATGAGAAATGGATCGATGACATCCGAGTGGGAGTACCTGTGGAAGCTCTGATGGAATATCTGGAATTGTGGGATAAATTATCTAATATTGAGCTGCAGGATGGGGCACAGGACAGACACATTTGGAGGCTTTCGGCTTCAGGAAAATACACAGCGAAGTCTGCCTATGATGTATTTTTTCAGGGCGCCATATACTTCAGGCCATATGAGAGAATATGGAAGTCATGGGCTCCTCCCAAATGCCGCTTTTTCATGTGGCTGGTGGCTCATAAACGGTGCTGGACAGCTGACAGGCTTGCTCGGAGAGGACTTCCTCACCCGGCCAAATGTCTACTCTGTGACCAAGAACAAGAAAACATTGATCACCTCCTAGTTGGTTGTGTGTTTGCCAGACAATTCTGGTTTGCCCTCTTGCAGCGCTTCGGACTCTCTTCACTCACGCCTCAACCCGAGGATTCAGCTTGGGAGGATTGGTGGGAGAAGGCAGAGGCGGCCACCACTGGAGATGTGAGAAAAGGATTAAACTCCATTATCATCCTTGGAGCCTGGAGCATCTGGAAGCACCGGAATGACTGTGTCTTCAATGGGGTGGCACCTAACATTAACACAGCCCTTAGTATAGCTAGGGATCATGCCCATTGGTGGTGTTTGGCAGGAGCCAAGGGTCTGTCCTTGCTCACTGCTAGGGGTGCTTAGTTAGTTAGCATGCTTGGTCGCTGTACTCTCAGACTCAGGTGATGTAGCTTTAGAAATCAGGGAAGGTGTGGGGGTGAGTGTTTTTGGGTCTATGTATGACTCCTTATTCTTCTACTAATACAAATGATACGCAGCTCTCCTGCGTGTTCGAGAAAAAAAAATAGTTTTTCTGGTAAGCCGCAAATTTAAGTTACTTGTGGGATGATTGGGGTTGGGGTAAAAAAAAGTTCTGTGCAAGTCTGTTTTTTTGTTTTTAGGTAGTTAACTAAATCAAATATATCCCTTCACAATGGCTTAATGTTTGCTATTCTAGTTTGTGTTGTGAGGTGTCTGAATTATTTCGATTATGCAGGTTGGGAAAGAACAAAGTAGAAGAAGATGAAAGTGATAGTGATAGTGACAGTGATGTGGATGATGAGGACAGTGAAGATGATGAGAGCGCAGATGCAAAATCTGTAGTAGTTGATGACGGGAATTGCTCAAATGGATCCAGCAAAAATGAGGAGGAGAAGCTTGATATGGGTTCTGTATCTGGGTCACATTCAGAAGGAGAGTCCTCAGGGGGAAAGTCCCAGCACAGCAATTCAGAGGAAAATGTAAAATGTGTCCAGTCAACTGTGGAACTGACAACAAGATCAGGAGCTGAAGGTGGTGACTTTGAATCTGATGGTAGTGCGGAGCCTGAGGTAGGAATGGTGGATCATCCCATTTCTGTGAACAGTGCCGTTGCTGCTGCTTCAGAAGAAGTGAAAGCAGATGAGGATAACACTACTTCAGCTACTTCATACCAAAACAATACAGAGGTGCCACAAGTTGAAGAAGCACTGAAAGCAGATGAGGATAACACTGCTTCAGCTACTTCAAACAAAAACAATCCAGTGGTGCCACAAGTAGAAGAATATGCTGATGCCAGCAAATCTTATTCAGAGCCATTGGACCTTGCAAAGTACAGTTCAGCTGCAGAATTGGAGGTATGTTTTTTTTTCATGCCAGGTTCTTGTTTGTTATTGTGGTTACATGGTAGTCAGCTCTAGAAATGGATTTTCCTGAGTAATGACTTTGTCAGAAATTAGAAGTATACATATACTTTCGAGGATATTCGCTTAGCTCTCCAATAGTTCAATACTCTGATAAACACTTGGTTATCTCTTTCTGCCAATTCTGTTCCATTTTGATATTCATTTGAAGTGGCATATGGGATTGGCTTGGAAATTAATGGGTAATCAGCTTATGAGAGGTCCATACATGCTAAGTGTAATGTGCAACAATGATAATGCGCATTCAAACACACTATCAGCACACTGTCGGTCCCCATGCTTCATTCTGTTTTCTTTATACACACTTGTAAAACTGTTTGATTTGTATTTTGGTAATATGTCCGTATCCTACTTGGCTGTTTGAGCACAGTTCACTGGATTTCTGTTTCCTTTCTTCCTTTTTCCATATGAACTCTATCCACAGAAGGGTCTGGGTTTTTTTATTGATTTTTTCTTCCTTTTATTATATAATTAAGACAAATAAGGGTCTGGGTATTTGTTTGATCATTGTTTTCCTTCTCTGTTTGAACTTAAAGTATATATCAAAAACTTTGCTTTCTGATGTTCTGATCTCAATGTTTGTTTCTCACATTGCTAACCTCTTCGGTTCTGTTGTTGCCTTATAGGTGCTTGGTCTGGAGAAGCTAAAAATAGAGCTGCAATCTCGTGGATTAAAATGTGGTGGAACTTTACAGGAGCGAGCTGCCCGACTCTTCCTTCTGAAGACAACTCCATTGGATAAGTTACCAAAGAAGCTGCTCGCAAAGGCCACTACTGGGGAGAAGTGAGAAGCTGTAGCAACATATAAACAAGTACTAAAGGTGCAATGCTTAAGTTTTTTCTTTGGCAATGTATGGAAATCTGTAGTGGTGTAATCATGTGTTATAAGCCCTTGGTTTGGCATTGACAATGAGATGTCTGTATGTACGTATATGTTAACCGTTACTTGGAAGGCCTAAGTTTGGACTAGGATTTGTGATGCCTTAAACTTTTCCCAAAAAAAAAAAAAGGGTGCGGGAAATTGAATGAAGTTCGCCATTCCGTTGCCTGGTATAAACAATTGCACCTGTTGAGCCCCTAGGATTGGTTAGCAATTCAGATTGTCGATGATTTAGGTACGATTTCAGAACAGCCTTGAAGATTGTATAACAGGTGTTCTGTTCTGAAGAGGCATATGCTTGAGCGCGCTGCACACTAAAGCTCTTGTATGGTTGTCTCATAGAACAGGGCTTAGAAATTAGCAGTGGAGCCACTACAGGTTAACTGAACTACTCCCTCCATCCTAAATTGTAAGTCATTCTATAAATCTTGGAGAGTAAAAAGCTTCTCAAATTTGATCAAAATTATAAAAAAAATTACAAAGATTTATGACATCAAATAGGTATACTATAAAAATATAATTAACAAAGAATCTGTTGGTATTTAGTTGGTATCATAAATGTTATTATCTTATTATATAAACTTGGTCAAACTTGAGATGCTTTGACTCTCCAAAATTCTTGGAATAACTTACAATTTGGGATAGAGGGAGTACATCTTAAAAATGAAAGAAAAAGATTCACTCGGATTAGCGGTGTAAAATGAAAGAAAAAGATTCACTCGGATTAGCGGTGTTTGGACCACTTTGGATTATTATAATATGGATTATAAATTATGATCACAGTAATCTAGATTGTGGATTATAATAATCTAATTTGTTTGGAACCTTGGATTTTAGGTGTAGGATTATTGTTTGCACTATAATCTCCTATTAGTAAGCTGGAGGTGGATTATAGGATTACTACAAGCCACTGGTTGGATTTTTATAATCTATATCTCATAATTAAAGTGTTTATATTAGTTAGAGATTGTTTTTAGTAGTTATCATAATCCAAGGTGATCCAAACATATCCGAGCATGGACGTTCTACCCGTTTCCCTCTATTTTCTCTAACTTGTTTGAAAAAGGGTCTTACATTGGATATAAGGCAAGGGTCACGTTGTCCTCTTAATTTAGTGTTCTGTCATCCTAATCCGCTTGAGGTAAATGTCGCTCATTCTTTTCAAAGAAACTTTTGTTGTTTGTATCACTAATCAGTGAGCTTAGCTTAAAGTTCCTTTTGGTTGGGTGGTTGGATAATGCAAACTAGGCTATAAGCTGGATCAGCTAGAGCCAAATAGGGCCTCAGACCCTTTCACCAAACAATCTCCACGTGTTCCATGAAAAGAAAAACAGATGGTCGCATATTCCAAGAATCTCTTTATATATCTTTGTATTGGTAGGAATGGCGATTTTAATGAAAAAATTTCCTTGTAACAACATTTTCAACTAGATGTCTAAATATTTTCATCCTCTATTTCTAGTTTCTCACTCGCCCAAGATAAAGAGCGAAGTTAGTTCTCTAAAGTGTTGAATATAGCAAATTTATTGGAGGATGGAGAGATCGAAAACATTTATTATTAGAATTCGCGATGACTCCAAATAATGACTTAGAAAATGGATTTAAAAAAGACCGACGCTCTAAGTTCAATGTGTCAACACATAAGTGTCATGATGTTTAGGATCGGGGAATAATGATTGTCCCAGTAAACCAAGGACTTCAAATAGTCTATTTATGTAATTTTTTTCTCAAAACAAAAAACCATGTTACATCATGTTTTCAATGTCCTATGGACAAGTGAGGAACAAGCCCTCTATAATAATAGTTTTTTATTTAAATACACGGACGGTCTGGACATGTCATCATGCATAATTTTGGTCTACTAACTCCTAAAATATATTTCTGGAATACATTTCTTCCTCAGTGATGCGCAACAAGTCCATACCTCTCAATGTCGGCTTTACCGTTGATTTGGCACGCTGATTGGACTTTAACATGCCATCTTCCTTTCTTTATTCCTCCTCCCTAGCTAGGGCATTTTGTCAAGCATGTTGTAGGCGAGCATTCTCATCTGGTTTTGACACCATCTGCCAAATCTCCTCCATGCTCATTGCCAACAATTCATCATGCCGAGCACCATGAAGCCATCCTCAACTAAATCTCAAGTGTGGGCAACGGCCCAAGGGTCGCACAGGTTGTTGTGACCAACAACCATGGAGGACTAACAACGACGCAACAAGCCATAGTGAGTAGGGGACACAACAACCAACAATGTGGGGGATGGAGGCTTGATCCTCTTTGTGGTGGGGTGCCTTCCCTCCTCCACTCAACACAATGGCATGGTCAAAAGACAGACACGGGTGGCTTTGGCGGGATATGAGGCAGCATGCACTACAACAAGGTCAAGCGAGGGTCTCATCGTGGCATATAGTGGCTGCTCAGCGGCTGCAAGCTAGCGAGCATCGCCACTAGTGCATAACAATGGCGCCGCGACGAGGCCATGGGTTGAATAGTGCTATGAATACCTGGAACATGACCTCCACGCCCATTGAGCATGTTGCCTTGGAGCAAGTACTCCAACGCTAGCACACACCCATTAGGCTCATCAAAGTACCAAGGAGGCAAACAATGTGTGGGTGGTGAAGGATGATGAGCTGTTGACGGAATGCTTGGTAATCCCTATTGTAGTGGATCTTAAGGACATCAAGTCCTGAGGGGGATTGCTAAGGGAGGTTTAGCATGTTGAACCTGCTATGGTTGGCCACCATGGACGAGATCCCGCAGTCCCAACTATGTTGATCTCCACCTCCACCCACATGAGCTGTCAACCCGCACCCTTTCCATAGTACTAAAATTAAAGTGGGTGCAAGATCAACATTGAACACCAAAGGTAGCTAGAGTTGATTAAGAGTGTTTGCGTTGAAATTAATTATCAAAAGCGAAAAGCATGGTGTCGGGTTCATAAACCCGGGGTCCCTCGGGGACCGGTTTTCACGCCAGGGCTCGGCCCAAGAAAACAGCATGTAGTTCATGGGCTGGCCCAAGAGTCTAAAACACAACGGGCCGGAAGGACAGTCCGGTCGCCGACCGGAAGGTCTACCCAAAGGAACAAACACCCGCTCGTCAACTTCTTCGGCCCACCTCTCCGACTGGAGCACTCGCTTCGGACGCCAGCCGCCTCCGGGCGGTCTCTCTGATCGGAAGGCCTGGCTCAAAACGCTGCTTCCTACTCCGACCCCGCGTCTCCGCCCGAGGACCCCATAGGAAGCCTGCTTACCGCTCTTCTCCAACTGGCGCGGCTAGGGCTGACTAGGGGCCATCCGACCGGGGACCCCGTAGGAAGCCTGCTTACCGCTCTTCTCCAACTGGCGCGGCCAGGGCCGACTGGGGCCATCCGATCAGGGACGCCCGTCCGGAAGGGACCAGGGGCGAACGGAGAAGGCAACGCACAAGTCAAACCATGATACCTAGACCATACCCTATACGCCTGCGGGAATAGTGCTCCACAACCGCCCGGACACAAACAGTATTGTAGGCGCCGTTGGACTCCCGTACGGTGGAAAGCCCCCCACATGCCTCTGGGCATTGATAGTACTGTGGGCGCTAGGATTCACCATACCGGGTACACATGGTAGGGCTCCTCACATACCAATAGTATTTTGCAGGTACTGACATCTACCCTTCCCGAAGAAGACATCACAACCTCCCATGTGCACCTGACGTTCTACTGTGACATCAACAGTATTGTGGCCGCCTACCATCATCACTGTCCTCATTGACGTGGGCAACAAGGCTTAGTAGCATCCGCACTCTCTCCCTCTCACCTGTAAAGCCATCCCCTTCATCTATAAAAGGGGATGCGCTCCCTCCAACAAGAAGGTCGACTTCTTCAAGTTGAGATTCACTAGATCGATAGCTCACAACCCTTCAAGCACACGCTTAAACACCTAGCTCATAGCGGAGCCCCGATCGCTCTCGGCCCTTCCGGTCGGACCCGACCAGGCCTCTCATACACCCCACCTTTCTCCTTCTCGTTTGTAACCCCACTACAGACTTCGAGCACCTGGGCTCAGGAATAAAGTCATCGACCAACCCACACTGGACATAGGGCACATTGCCTGAACCAGTATAAATCCTATGTCATTGAGTGCTAGGCCACCTTCGATCATAACGTACAGCAAAACTACAAATATTCACTAGTTGGTCACTTTCTGTATCGATAGTTGGCGCCGTCCGTGGGGAAGACGCTGTACGTTCAACACTTTTTGGTCATCGGATGACCCATCTTTTCACCACCCCCGCCGTCGCGGGCTCGGGTGATATGATTCGCTTCGGCTCGCTGGAGTATCCCGCACTCTCGCCTGCGGGGATGCGGGTTCCACCCGTTTTCGAGCCATTCCAGGCCTTCCTCTTCGGAGGCCTGGACTTCGTCGCCGACCGGCTCGGCGTACTCCACCTCCACGAGGAGACTCGCGACCCGACACCCGTCGGAGAGACGTCCTCCATTGACTCTGGGACGCGCGACCTCAACGGCGTGACATCTGCGCTTCATTCCGAGCAAACTCTCTGCTCAAACCCCGCTGTGAGTAATATACATGCCGTTCTTTACTTACTACATTCTATCTTCCGCCAAATACCCGGAGGGCTGCCGTTGTCCCCGTCGCGGCCACCGTACGACTGGTTCCCCTATAGCCTCATGTCTCCTGTGGACGTGTATGCCCGGGGGCTCCAAAAGATTATGGCGCCGCCTCCTCTCACGTCTGAGTTCATGGGGATGGTGAGCTACGCTCCCACTTGTTTCCTCGACATCATGGACGACGATGTCGAGAGTGACGGCTCCAGCATCGGCGATGTGGCACCCAGCCACCATCCGTCCTGGGAGTGCGCTATGACAGACGCTCCGGAACAGCTGTCAGGGGCAACGGAGTCCTCATGGACTCATGCCCCTCCGAGCCCTCATACGGAGGCCCCCGAGCTCACACGTGAGCACGGGGAGGATCTACGACGACAATGGCCGCATCAGCCACCGACCGCACCAGCGCGCTCGGCGCACCACACTGCGCCCTGTGTGCATAGACCGACGAATGGCGCTTGGAGTCGTGCCCGTCAGGTCCAGCGCAACACCCCGGTTAGGGGGACCGATCCCCCACAGTTCGCTCAGGCCAGTCAGAACATTGCCGTCGCAGTAATGCTCCTACGCGGCCTGTCCGAGCTGAACAACCCTCGCGAACAGGCGATCCATCGGAACATCCGGGCACTGGTGGAGACCGCCGTCGTTCAGCAAGCAGAGTGCTCCGTGTCGCGACGCCGACTCACGACCTCGCTCCCTGTTCGGGGAATAGGGACGCAACAGATGGGGCACTACACCCGGTCACCACAACAGCCGCTGAGCGTGGCACATGAGGCTACAACAGCACCTCGTCTTAACCTGATGACCGCTCCGCACCAACCGCCTATCTACGCGCATCTCGGACCAAACCGAGGCACATGCAGTGGCGACCGGAGTCCCAGCACTGACGGCCCAGGACCACCAACCTTTGCCCAACACCCCCTGCAAGCGTCATTCTCACTGCGCTTCAACGGAGGCCATGATAAAGGTAAGGCCAAGCGCCTGGATCAAGACGAGGGCCCCTCCACGCAGAAGGGAAAAAAGAACAGAAAGGATCGCCGCCGACCGGCCAACTCCGCGTTGGTCGCCACGGCGGATTACGCGGGCACTCAGCCCCAGCAAGACCCTCCGGGCCACTTTCATGAGCTCATGGAGAGCCCGTGCACCAACCACAACTATCCCATCAGCCATCTCTACAAGGACTGCCAGCTCCTCAAGCGCCTGCTGAGGTAGGCTGGCAGGCCAAGGGAAGAAAGAGGCGTAGCGGGCAAGGATCCAGACGACCAAAGGATGAAGTGATCCAACCGGACGCCTATAGACTGATGGACAACAGCGACGATGCTCTCTCCGAGCACCCTAGAACAGTTATGTTGTTTTTTCTTTCCCTAAAGTTTCAGTCTCGCCATTATTTACTTAGCGTACGCTCCTGTAAGAGCACCCCGACCCGAACACTTTTCGGCACGGGGCGCTCGGGGGCTCCACTAGGGTGCTCTACTACCCCTCTATTTTTTTTACTTTGAGGACTCTTTGGCTTTCATATGGAGAAAACTCCTTCCTACCCGAACAGAAGGGCAGTTCGTTCTTTTGATTTGCCTTACGTAGCTTTGCTTTAAAACATTCCGACTGATCGCACCCTGCCTTTTCCTATGGTTACAAGCAGCCAAGCCTCATGGGCCACGCCCCGGGCTCACAAGGTTGCAGCCTACGGGACAAACGGGCAGGTGCGAGAAAGAAAGTAATAAAAAACAAAATTATGCTAAGAGAAAACTAAGGAACGAAAGGGAAAGCTTCCCCGAACGGAGCGACTCCATCACAAAAACAAAAACCGATTGTAGTCATTAAAACACACACGAACGTTTTACAGGGGCTCCCCCACGAACTTAAACTTTTTACGTTTACTAACTACTTACATTCTGCAAGCTATTAAACTGGCCTGGCGGCATCTGCTGGTGGTGCGACCGACGAAGGCGCAGGCTGCTCACTGCCCGGTGGCACGACGTTCGGCTCGATCGAGGCCGAGGAGACATTCCCCCCAAACCAGGCTCCAGGCTATCCGTAGGCTCGGAAGCGTCCTCTCCATGCATGCTTCGGGCCATGTCTTCACAGCAAACGTCCATCACCCACTCGACGGAGACTTGCTCTGACACCGACCGCGCGTGCGGCAGCAAGCTCTCCCCGATTGATTGGATGTCCTCCATGCTCAGACCTTCAGCATACCCACTGCAGATAGTGGCGAAGTCCAGGTTCGGGTGGTACGTCGCCACCAAGGTCTGCACCCCCGACGCTCCATAAAACGCCCACTCCTGATAAGGTCCTTGACCGCATCCGGGACCTCCACCAGCTGGACCGCGGGCGCGCTGGTACTTGACGCCGACCCGAAGACTTCCGAGATGACGAGCTGGGCAACGTTTCGGATCTGGTCAAGATCCCCTTCGAGAGCACGTCGCTCTTCATGGGACTTGGCTAACTCCTCGACATTCTAGCTGAAGCTCACCTTGGTCATCTCCAGGTCTCGCTCTAGTGCCTTCACCTTTTCACCCAGCTCTGGAAGAGGGGCGACAAGCTCAGAAACAGGCTGAGGAAAAAATCAACACCACGAGAAAACAAATAAGGTACGCACCAATGCGAGAGGCCTCAAGGGTGGAGAGATCCTCTACCTGCCGAGCCACCTACTCACGTAGCCAGGAACTCGCATCCTCCGTCCCCATCACCTGGCCCCGAAGCGCGAGCACCTCCTGATCCGCCTCTGACCGGGCCCTCTGCTCCGCCTCCATGGCCTTCTGTACCGACCTAGGGCGGCCCACTCCGGCTCAAGGGCCACCAAGGCTTCTTGAAGCGCCGCCTCGGTGTTCACCAGGGACGCCCGTAGCCCCGCCTCGGTCTCCTCCTGGTGGACCTTCATCGCCTCGAGCCCTTCCTCGGTAGCAGTCACCCGCTCCACCGCACGCTTCCCCTCCGCCCGCGTCGCGGCCGCCTCAGCCGCCCGAACCTAGGACTCGCGGCAAGCGGACTCCACCCGATGCTCGAGCTCGGCCGTCCAGGTGTGTTCCGTCCGGAGGAAGTAAGACTTGCGGGACGACATCTTCCTTATTTCCTGTGAAATAGAAGCATGCCAAAAACAACCGATGAAAGATTCAAAGGGCAAGGACAAGTACTAGAAACTCACCTCTGCGGCGAGCTGCAGGTCGACCTCAACCAACTGCCGAGCGAACTGAGCCTGCTTTCGGGCGTTCTCGAGCTTCGCGGACAACTTGGTGAGCTCGGACACCGCGGCATGCCCTTGCCCCCAAAGATTTCCTAGAGCTGACACTCCCGGGAATCCCGGAGGACGAACCGCGCCTTCGCTGGGTCCTCAGGGCAGGGCCACTCTAGGTCACCCTCAGGCGGCCCGTCGGAGGACCCAGCCTTCAGCTGAACCACCACCACCACCACTCCTGTGACGATGTCGGTGGGTCCACCACGACTTCCGCCTCATCATCAGACGAGATCTCCACCACATTGGTTGCGCCGACCGCTACCGAGTGTCCCGACTTCGTCCTGGCCGCACTTCCTTCGGCGCCTTCGGCTACGATGGCAAGAATGAGCCATGCGACCCTGCACCCGGTGAGATAAGGAGCTCGCCCTCCCTCGTCTCTTCCACCGTGACCAACGGAGGAGGGATCGCAAGAGTTACCTCCGACACAACCCCTGTCGTCGGCGCCAGGATCACCGCCAACACCGCCGCCACCGCCATATCAATAGCTGACCCAGGGGGCACACCCCTGGGAGGGAAGGCTTTGCCGCCGCCACCCTGCCGCCCCCCTCGCCCGCTGCAACACGCTGTAGGATGGGCTTCCAAGTCTCCTGCACTGGAGTTGGGGCGATGCTCAGCCCCGGCATCCCTAGCCCGTTGGCGGAAGGTATGGGTAAGTCACACTCCAACAAAAACTCAGCCAGCAAAGGACCGAAAGGAAACAGAGAAAGACGTACTGGGAGGCGAGCGGCACAACTCTGAAGGCAGAGCCCGACGTCGATGGGCCTGTACGACGAGGACCACTCCCAGACTGCGACCCGCGCTCCCTTACTTCTGCCGGGGGCAGAGTCATTCCTACCGGCTCCTGCCCGACCTATGGGTCACCACGACCCTCGGCTTGGGACTCCCCGACCGGAGCAACTGGCAGAACGTCCACCGACTGCAAGTCACGCTGCGCACGGGCACCGGTCTGCTCCTCAGACCGACCGGCTTACTTGACTGCGTTCGCAGCGGGCAGGGCTGTCCCTGGCTGCAAGTCACGCGCCGTCACCGACCCCGACGATGAACGGGTGCCAGTCCGCTCCTCGGACCGCCTGCCTTGTTCCGCCACGTCCACAACAGGAAGGGACGGAACCAGTGACGCTGTTGAGGGGCGCGGTGACCGCGTCTGCTTCACCGCCCGCTCACCAACAACGTTAGCGCTTGCTACGTGCTTCCTCGATGCGGGAACCACCGCATGCCGTGTGGCCTCCTGTTCGTCACCAGCGGACGTCATCGTAGGGCCACGATGCTCCACCGAGGTCACAATGACCTCCTGACTCTCCTCCTCATCAGAGAAGACCATGTCATCCACATCCATAGGATCATCCGACGCGAGTTCTGACTCGATGTCGCTCCTACGTTCCCCGGCCCTCACGCACCGGGCAACCTCCTTCTTCTTCTCTTCCTTCCACTGAACCTCCTTGGTTCTTTTCTTCTTCCGGGCGTCTGCCGCCTCCTTCTGGGTGACCTGCCGGGCCTGGCCCTTCGGTCCCTTAGGAAAGTGCGGCCGGGACTTGTACCTCCCAAGCCCCTACAGAACGAATGAACCGAAATAAAAAAAAGAGCAGAGAAAAAGCACGAACAAAATCAGGGAGCATACCAGTGTGGGCATGATCGAGGCATTGAACGGTATGGGTTTTCCCACCACCGTCTCTCCAGGCCTCAGCTGCAGCACTCGACCGACGTGACTCCAGATCTCATCGTCTAGCAGCTCCTCAGGCGACGCGCAGTCCAGGTCCGATCGGCCGCCGTACATCCACATCGGGTGCGTCCTCTCCGCCAACGGCGCAACCCGGCGGTGGTAAAGGGTGTGGAACACCCGCACCCCATCGAGGCCACCCCTTATGAGCTTCTAGAGCTCCTCCTCGATGGCCTCTGCCTTGTGCCTCTCCGTGCGGGTGCAGCCCCACGACCAACTTTTTTGCTTCACCGGCCTCCCGCCGGTGAACGCTGGAAACGGCGCCTCCGCCGGATTCTTGATATAGAACCACTCCTCATGCCATCCCCGGTTGGAGTCACATGGGATGTATGTGGGATACGAGCCTCCCACACTTGGCTTCCTCTGTAGGCCGAAGCCTCCCACCGGTGCAATCTCGGCCGAACTCCAGTCCACCATAGCTCTCCCGGAGAAGAAAAGCCGGAAGAGATCCTCGTGCGGCTCCATCCTGAGGAAAGCCTCGTAGACGGTGACGAAACCAGCGATGTGCAGCACCCCCATCAGATTGAGATGCTGTAGCTCTAGACCCCACTCGTTGAGGAGCCCGCATAGGAACCAGTGCGCGGGGTACCCTAATCCGTGCTCATGGAAGGTAAGGAAAGAAACCACCTCGTCGGGATGATGTTGCGGGAACTCCTCCCTCCCAGGGACCCTCCAGTGCACCACCTCTTGCGGCGGTAGAAACCCTTTCTTAACGAAAGCCTCCAGCACCGACTTCCTCATGTTGGACGACCTCTAGTCCGACATTTTTCGCTCCGGATCGCAAAAAGATCCGTGAGTTCCTCTCTTCTCCTTCGCTCTCTCCCCCTTCTTTCCTAGAAACCTCCGCGGCTCTCAGGAACGCTCACGGCAAAACAAGGAAGAGAGAAGGCGGCAACAGATGAAGAACAGGCAAAAGAACAGAATGAAAACCCTCTCCCTGCTCCTACTTAAAGAAAAGGGAACAATGGTTAAGGAAGGATGCGCTGATCGGGGAAGGCAGAACGACGGAGCGAGAATTTCTCTCTTTTCCATTTAATGCAGATGAGACGTGCCCTGAACCGATGAGACACGCCCTGCTCGATGGAACGACTCTTGATCAGACGGGACGTGGCCTGGTCGTGGCCCACCACTACCGCACGATCAACCACTACCACACGACGGGCACAGGAACAGAAGCGCCACTGCACACGGGCAGCTGCCCACTTCCCCAGGACAGACCTGGGGAGACCAAAAACGAAATCTCCACCGGGAGACCAACCGGCCCCCTGAGGCGATCGAATCGCTCAGTATCCACACCAAGACACAGGTCGGAAGTGAAGGGACGCCCCATGTAGGCCATGCCGACTCCGTCATGAACGACGAGCACGGGTCCCGGTCGGACATTTCTGACTAAAGCTCTCCAAAGCCCCGTCACTCCAGTCGTCAAGGTAAACACTATCAAAACCCCCTCTATTTCATTATAAATCATTTCATACATCCATACGCGCATTTCATTCCATACGCCCACGCCTTCTGGATGATTCAGGCCCTGAATCGCCCAGGGACTCGGGAACTAAGCATCGCACGTGCAGCGAAATGCATCAGAACGCTCCATGTTGCGTCACGAAGCGGCGGTTACCTCATTCGACATGAGCAACCAACAGAGCCAGGGGAGAAAACCATAGATGAGCACTGTGCGGCCCTTGCCCGGTCTGCCAGACCGGGTCATCTGAACCTTATCGTTCGATCCTAAACCTCTCGCCAGGCCCATAGAATCTCCATCGAGGGGAGGCCGTTAGGCCACCCGGGTCGGTCTCCAGAACGACCTAGGCATCTGTCGGGTTGCAGGTAAAGGAGCAGTGGAATGTCACAAGAGGGCTATGCCGACCCCGTCACGAACGACGGACCTGGATTCCACTCGATCACACCCGTTAGCAAACTCACCGAGCTAGTCTTCAAGCCCAAGTGATCGGACATGCGACGAAACTCAGCCCCTCCGATTGTGAGGAACCGAGGATGGGGTAACGCACACAACTCACATCGACCCCCACGAAGGCCCGATAGGGCTTGGGGGCTCAAGACAAACGCCAAGGACAGCGACCATGAACTTGCCAGATCCACGACTCTGACTCGCCCGGTCCCGTGGCGTGCACCGACTCCAGGATCCGCGAGCATCGCCTCGTCCGATCTTTAACCAACTAACTACGCTTCGGCTTCAAAAACGGCTTCACTTTCGACTGCGCTCCAATAATCCTGGGACCGCGACTCTGAACTCGCGTAACAGCTTCACTTCCGACTGCGCTCCAATAAATCCTAGGACCGCGACTCCGAACTCGCGTAACGGCTTCACTTCCGACTGTGCTCCAATAATCCTGGGACCACGACTCCGAACTCGCGTAACGGCTTCACTTCCGACTGCGCTCCAATAATCCTAGGACCACGACTCCGAACACGCGTAATGGCTTCACTTCCGACTGTGCTCCAATAATCCTAGGACCGCGACTCCGAACTCGCATAACGGCTTCACTTCTGACTACGCTCCAATAATCCTGGGACCGCGACTCCGAACTCGCATAACAGTTTCACTTCTGACTGCGCTCCAATAATCCTAGGACCATGACTCCGAACTCGCGTAACGGCTTCACTTCTGACTACGCTCCAATAATCCTGGGACCGTGACTCCAAACTCACGTAACGGCTTCACTTCCAACTGCGCTCCAATAATCCTATGACCGCGACTCTGAACTCGCGTAACGGCTTCACTCCCGACTGCGCTCTAAAACCGTGACCCCAAACTTGCGTCATACGACTACGGAGCTCCGGCTCGACCGATTCCTAAACTAACTAAACTAACTTTCGATCCACGGCGTGCATTGACGCCTGGGTCCGCTCGTGACTCCACCAGGGTTTGTTGCGAACTAACCTTCTCACCCGATCCATGGTGCGCATCGACGTCGGGATCAGTAAGTTCTGTCTCATCCCCACGCCTAAAACCGCCTCGGCTGTACAACGACACCGTGGTTAACAAAATTATGTCTCAAACTAAAAAACACGCACGCCCGCTGAAACAACACCCCCAGACGGTTCTGCCTGAACTGGCCGGGGGCTCGGGGGCTACACCCGCCGGCAAGACAAAAAATTCCCCGGACGATTCTGCACAAAATCGCCCGGGGGCTCCTGTCGGGTTCATAAACCCGGGGTCCCTCGGGGACCGGTTTCCACGCCAGGGCTCGGCCCAAGAAAATAGCATGTAGTTCATGGGCCGGCCCAAGAGTCTAAAACACAACGGGCCGGAAGGATAGTCCAGTCGCCGACCGGAAGGTCTACCTAAAGGAACAAACACCCGCTCATCAACTTCTTCGGCCCACCTCTCCGACTGGAGCACTCGCTTCGGACGCCAGCCGCCTCCGGGCGGTCTCTCTGATCAGAAGGCCTGGCCTAAAATGCTGCTTCCTACTCCGACCCTACGTCTCCAACCGGGGACCCTATAGGAAGCCTGCTTACCGCTCTTCTTCGACTGGCGCGGCTAGGGCCGACTAGGGGCCATCCGACCGGGGACCCCGTAGGAAGCCTGCTTACCGCTCTTCTCCAACTGGCGCGGCCAGGGCCGACTGGGGCCATCTGACCAGGGACGCCCGTCCGGAAGGGACCAGGGGCGAACGGAGAAGGCAGCGCACAAGTCAAACCACGATACCAGGACCATACCCTGTACACCTATGGGAACAGTGCTCCACAACCACCTAGACACAAACAATATTGTAGGCGCCGACATTTGTGTCTACAGTATTGTAGGCACCGTTGGACTCCCGTACGGCGAAAAGCCCCCCACATGCCTCTGGGCATCGATAGTACTGTGGGCGCCAGGATTCACCATACCGGGTACACGTGGTAGGGCTCCTCACATACCAATAGTATTTTGCAGGTACCGACATCTACCCTTCCCAAAGAAGACAGCACAACCTCCCATGTGCACCTGACGTTCTACAATGACATCAATAGTATTGTGGGCACCTACCATCATCACTGTCCTCATCGACGTGGGCAACAAGGCTTAGTAGCATCCGCGCTCTCTCCCTCTCACCTGTAAAGCCATCCCCTTCATCTATAAAAGAGGATGCGCTCCCTCTAACAAGAAGGTTGACTTCTTCAAGTTGAGATTCACTAGATCGATAGCTCATAACCCTTCAAGCACACGCTTAAACACCTAGCTCATAGCGGAGTCCCGGTCGCTCTCGGCCCTTTTGGTCGGACCCGACCGGGCCTCTCGTACACCTCACCTCTCTCCTTCTCGTTTGTAACCCCACTATAGACTTCGAGCACCTGGGCTCAGAAATAAAGTCACCGACCTACCCACACTGGACGTAGGGCACGTTGCCTGAACCAGTATAAATCCTGTGTCTTTGAGTGCTAGGCCACCTCCGATCACAACGTACAGCAAAACTACAAATATTCACTTGTTGGTCACTTTGTGTACCGACACATGGTGTATTATGATATGTAGTCTAGCATCCTAGAAGGAAACTCAGTTTCTAAACTAGTTAAGACCGAAGAGGGGGAGATGATAAATTGGGTCTCTAAAAACTTAAGTCTAACACTCTACTTGAATTTCACTAGAAAAACCATAAACTAACTAGCAAGATGCGCACCTTAAGTTTTTCTAGTGTGCTCTACCTATCCAACCCACAAAGAGTTTTCTAATCTAGAGTCAATTCTATCAACGTGCATATGTTAATCTAGGAAAGATAAAATCCACACAAATCAAGCAGAATGTGTAAGCTTAAATGTGGTAAGTAAAGATAACGTCGAGAGAGGGCAAACTCCTAATGACGAGGTGATTTTTCTCGTGGTATTGGTTGCTAAAACGCAAACCCTAGTCCTTGTTGGAACTTCATCAAGGTATGCTCCCATCCACCAAGCCTTTCCCCCGTCACGGTGTTGAGCTCACCATAAAGGCTTGTGTAACCAAGGAAAGTGTTTAAAGTCACTAAGGCTCACCATTGTGGCCCGACTCTTATGGTCACCTTGGCATCGTTCACTAAGGCTCATCAGGACCTCAAGTGCTCTAGCTCATCAAGATTACAAATGAATACCAACCTAAACACTCAATCTCTCAAGATAGGCCTATCTGTCACAAATTTGAATACTAAGTTCTATTCTTTCACTTGGATGTGGATAGAAAGCCTATCTCTCATATTTTTTGCCTTGGATGTGATCAATATGCGCTTGAGAGGGTGGATGGAGTGTAGGATCTCTTGCCCTAGCTTCTAGAAGCCTTGGGGCACTTCAACAATATCATAGAGTGTTTGGTTTCAGACAGTAAAGTTTACTCCCTGTCATATCGGACGTTTGGATGCTAATTAGGAGGACTAAACATGAGTTAATTATAAAACTAATTACACAGATGAAGACTAATTTACGAGATGAATCTATTGAGCCTAATTAGTCCATCATTAGCACATATTTACTATAGCACCACATTGTTAAATTATGGACTAATTAGGCTTAATAGATTCGTCTCTCAAATTAGTCTCAATCTGTGCAGTTAGTTTTGTAATTAGTCTATATTTAATACTCCAAATTAATGTCAAACATCTGATATGACAGGGACTAAAATTTAATCCGTGTAACAAACACCCCCTCAGTCCAAGTGAATCGGAACCATATATACAATCCATCCACCCCAGCTAGTTGTTAGAAGAAAAGAAAACTTATTTTTGGTACCATCGGCAATCCGCTGCACTGATTTTTCTCCACCCGCCGACCGTCCAGTGCAGCTACTCGTTAGGCTAAGGTTCTTTTGGTGGATTGTTCGGTTTTTTTTTTTTTGCCACGCTTATTGTACATCTTCAGACGATTCACTGCACCTACTTGAAAACCACCCTTGGACACCTCTGTGTTGTTCATCATTTGACCGACACTCATTTGTCCGGTGCCCCTTTGCATAGTGTCGTCCGACTGTCTGGTGAGGTCACTTGCACAGTGACCCTATCACTAGACGCCACAAAATGATCTGTCGATTATCAGACACTCCAACGTGTTAAATATTTCGCCTACTAGACCGTCCAGTGTATGCGGTTTTTGCACATTTGCTCCGTTTGACTCCATTTCTTCGCTAGTCTTCGCATAATTTATTCCCTTGCATCCCTGGACCTATTACAACATGTATAACATATCTTACACACATGTTAGTCTTCACATAATTTATTCCCTTGCATCCCGGGGACCTATGTGTTGTTTTTATTCTTTATTTTTTATGTTATTGTTCATCTATCCATTTTTATTTTCACATCCACATTTAATTGAACATGAAAAGTAAAGAAGACATAATGGAAACACATTTATAGTTGAACGAAAAATCAGAATAGAACATAGACACATTCACATTTAGTTCAATGGAAAAAATAAAGAAAACATAATGGAATGAATAGGAAAATAGGAGGGAGGTTCGGACAAAAATTGAAATCAAACGGGAAAAGAAATAAAAAACATGTGCTGCTGTCGTGACGGACGTGCGTGACGTCGTGTTCAACCATAGTAGAAAAAGTAAAACCGAAACGTCTTTAGTGAACTAAAAACAGAAAATAAAAAACAAAAATGGAATGAAAACCAAAAAAACTATATCTATATCTAATAATAAAGAAGCAACATTTCTACCATCATTAAATTTTCGTCCAGCCTAATTACCCGTGTTGTATCCGCGTTACAAGCACTCTATTCGTATCTTTTTCCCGTTTCGGTCTCTGCCTTTTTTTTTCCTCCCCTGCTCGCATGTATGTGTTCCCGATCGTCCGTCGGGGTCTAGGGGTGTGCTGTCCCACTCATGCACGGTGATGTCCGTGACTTTTCTATTCCAAAAATGCTGCCCTTTCCATGTTTATTTTAATTTTTCTTTTCTAATGAAGGAAATATGCTTTTCATATATAAAGATATTATGTTTGAAACATTGAGCCTTAATAAATAAATATTTCTATTACCAAGTTGTTAGTTTTAATTAGAAATACATTATTACTATAACATGAATCAACCAATAGCCTAACTAATCAAAATGGAAACTTAAATCTTAAGCGGATTGTCATCCAATCTAATCAAAATAAATGTTTCTCCAAACTATTTGCATACTAGTGCAAATCTTTAAGTTGTCCGCATATACCAATGCAACTCTCAACAAGTGTTGACACATGGAAACCGAGACACGACCACGATTAACCCCTTTTCGACTTTAATAAGATATTAAAATTATATATTTTCATGGATCCTCAAAAGAAGTCATTGAACTTTGATGTCTAACTCTACCAAAACATGGATAGTATGAAAACTAAAGGTATGATACATTTGCGAGTAAATATTTTTATGCCTTACAATAAAATAAAAAATCTATCAAGGTTGTGTTTTAATTCAATATTGAATTAATAAAACATTGTCATATTATTATCAATATTAACTTATATTATCAATACAATGATCATCATAGAATAAAATGTAGTTTCTAAATTTTATAGAAATATAATAAAAATAAATATCTAACATTGTCATCCTTATTTCCATTAACAAGCCTGCAGCAACCACTCACAGTATAAAAATTATCACTTATACAAATTAAGATGTCGTGGCCGCCGCAATTGTGCCGCAAGCTAAAGTGAACAAGTCAATTTTTTCTTCCATTGCAACGCGCGGGCATATTTGCTAGTCTCTAGAAAAGAAAGAAAAGGAAAAAGTAGCGAACATGCAGCACACACACCGTGAGCGCATACTAAGGCCCCGTTTGGCAGGGCTTTTCTAGCGGCTTCAGGAGCCTCTTGGAGCCGTACTAAAATAAAATGTCCACCGATGAAGCCCCTAAAACGTGGAGCTTTGGGGTGGGAAGGAGCAAAAATAGTTTCTCTCACACCCCATTCTAAGCGTTCAGAGCATATTTTTAGAAAAAACTATATGTGAAATTGGCCAAACGATTTATCAAAAGCGCTACTAGACCCATAAAGCTAAATAGAAAAAGGACTTCATGGGTGAAGTGGAGCCGTGCCAAACGAGACCTTAAAATACGTAGAACGGATAGAATGTTAGTCGAACACCCCAAGCACAACATGAAATTGGACACGGAAGCGCCTAGAAATAAATAGAGAAGGATTGCAGGACACTGGAACGGACAACGTTACGGGAAAAACGCGGAAAAAGCGGCGGCCGGGAACACCATGATTTTTTCATCACAGAAACACCACAGAATAAGACACAAAAAAACAGAAGTGGGTGTGGATCCGTGGTAGTAGTATAGGTAGTAGCAGTATAGAAAAGGTAGCGAGTAGGTCTCGACTAACCCCCCTTGTCTACACTGCACCGAACCATGGGAAAGTTGATAATAATTAGTGTGACACAGTAAAATTGATGCATCGTTGGATGCACACGGGAATGTATGTGCAGCAGGAGAGAGATTTTTATCTCTTGCTGCATACGTATCTCAATGCGCATCCAATGGTAATGCACATAGGAACTATGCCCTTAAGGGCAAATTATATTTTTGCCCCTAAAGGCATAAGCCCCCACATGCATGCACCATTGGATGCACATGGGGTGCATGTGCAGGAGGAGAGAGATTTCTATCTTTAGCTGTACATGTATCTCAATGTGCATCCAACGGTGATGCACATAGGAGCACATGTCGTTAGAGATAGATTTTCTATAAACGTGGCTACTTGTAGTTTCTTGGCTCTTTGCGCCAGCAATCTTTAACCCATCTGGATTTGAATGGGAAAAACTATTGATGACCGGAGAGATTGGTGGAAGTGGTTGGGTAATAGAGGTGGTATTAGAATGAGTGCAGAAACCAGCTGGGAGTTTTGGTGGATAAGTAAGAGTTTGCACCTAAGGAAGACCAACATTTGTGCCCTTATGATGGAGATCATTTCTTCACTTCGTTTCCTACTTTTCGAGTATGGTATTGTACCCAACATTAATGTAATCGGTCACCGAAAAAATATCAACGTTTATCTTTTTTTCATGGATCATACTATTAGCTATTCTTTCTGTTATGAAGGTATTGGTCTACAATTCTTAAGATTCTTACTAGTGTTTGTGGTTTCCACCAACTTAAGTCGCTACCATTTCCCTTGTACATACACGCATACACACATTAATACTCACATGACGGTTCTAACATTTTGGTCTACAGATGATCAAAGTTGGTCGAAAGAAATTTGGGACACAACAGCAGGTCATGTTCCGCTTTTTGAAAGCGGCTATGTTTTTTATGTTTTTGGGTATCATATGGTGGCTTTTGGTCTCTGGACTTATGATGTCTGATATTTTATCAATGATAGTTGCATTCAGTGCTACTTCTTGGTGCATTGTCCTGGTGAGTGACCTTATGCTTTGCAACAATATTTCAATATCTACCTAGATTTCCAAGAAAATTTTGTTTTTACGAACACCCCCTCCTCCCAGATTAGATAGGCGTGCTCGAGGGCTCTTATGAAGACCATATTTTGGCCCTAAATTATGGAAACTTGGAAGATTATTTGACATGATTATGGGCCTTGCTTTATTCATCCCAATTGGCCTTCGATTGTGGTTCCGCTTCATGTTTGAATTTTAGAGCCACCTTTTGTTCAACCAGGCGTTTAGTCGGGGTCTTGAGATTTTAAGGATCTTTGCAGATCACAACTGAAAGAAATACAAATTACAACCAACAAATGGTAGGTGATTCTAAGCGACCTGTTGCCTATTTTTTTAGCCATAAATACAACAGGGGAAGCCCCCACTGTTGGTATATATATTTAAATAAAGTAAATTGTATAGAGAGAAAGAGAGAAAGGGAAAGGACTATAGGGTTGTACAACTATATAGAGAGAGGGAGAGGAGAGAACAGCAGAGGGGAGTCAGCCTTGGAGTCCTAAAGAGGACCGAAAGATTGCCCTTTTTGAATCACAAAGTCTATGGGCCTGTAGTCTAGCTTCCTCCACAAAATTTTGCTTCCATGAAACAAGGGAGGGACGTCCTCGATAAAAAATAAAATTGTTTCTTTGTTTCCATATCTACCAGGTTCCAATGATGAAGATTTCCATGAAGAAAGTGCTCGAGAACTGATGCTTAGCTTGGGTTATCATCTGAAAGAAATCTGCACCAAGATTCCAATGTATGTCAGGTTGCTACCAACAGCTTTGGCTGAATGGACAACCAAAGAAGAGATGGAAGGTTGTTTCTTCCAAATTTCTATTGTGGAGCACACAGTTGTAGTTGTTCCCTTCTAATTTCTGCTTCTTTCTCTTAAGGAAGTTCTTTATGTTTAGTCTATCCATTAGAAGTAACCAAGTGAAGACTCTAAGTTTATTACAACATTTGGAGTCCCAAACCCAAATGAAGGGCTTAGGAGGTTGGATATTTTTGTAGGAAAGGTTATAAAGCTTAGAAGAACTATATGTATTATTTCCCAGATGTACTGCCAAGTGTCTTTATCTTCTTGCCGAACCTGAATTATTTGTAAATAATGTCAATGAAATCTGGTCGGTAGTCTATCGAGGGGTATACCCACGGTAGTAGATGATCGGTGGAGGTGCGCGTAATAGGGACCGGATGGTGACACAAGATGCAGAGATAGCAATTTAGACAGTTCGGGCCGTCTGATCAACGTAATACCCTACGTCTTGTGTCTTTGTTGGATTGTATCGAATATGAGATGAATTCGAGGGGGTCCCTATCCGCCTTATATAGTCTGGGGGGGTAGGGTTATAGGTCGATTAGATCTAGATCTATTCAGCTATATGGTAAGTATTTACAAGGAATATGATATCTATCATATCCAAACAGATTCTTCTCTATCTTCAAGATTCTTTCCTAAACTGTGTGATGCATGTCGATCGGTGTCTTGCATCACACGCCTTCTCCTTATGGGCTGGACCTCCCCGGTGGTACGGCCCATGTCTACTACCGTGGGTACCTAGGGTTATATCCACCACAAATAATCTTGGAGACTTTGATACTCATGATAAGCTTGTTCAGAGAGGGGTAGGTGGAAATGAGTTATAATGTATTACTTGTCAGGAACTGAGCAACTGAGATGTTTGTGTTTTTTGCAAATGTATAAAGCCTTGGGTACTTGGTTTGCATAATATAATCATTCCAAAGGTCATGCTAGAAGAGAATAGTTGAACCATCACCCACCTTGCATTTGTCGATTCCATGAAACATATCACAAAGTTTTAAAACATCCCTCCACTAGAAAGAGACTTTGTCAGAGGTGACATGGGGTATTTGACCATTATGGTAGTGAGCATTCCAGATGAGCTTAACCCACGAAATATAACACCCTCAGTGTTACACCCTAAATCATTTACTAAAACACGTCATGAGCATCATACTTATGGGGTAATGCATGTGATGAAACAAATAGATGAAGTATTTCAACTCAAACGATCAATAAGAATGCAAAACAAAAAGTTACTCCACGATTTGTATAATTATCAAGTATGGTTACAAAGCAATTTTATTGAGTAAAATTACTATAGAACTTATATATGGGGCTTAAATAAAGTTTGGAGTTTGAACTTTGTAGAAGATGATGAAATACTTTCTATTGAAAAATAACCTTGCTAGCTAATATTTCCAATAGCTTAGAAATGCAATTTGAAATAGAGTTCAACTCAAAACTTAGAAAAAAAATCTAAGTTTGTTGATAATTAGACATTGCTATGTTTAGCAAACTATTTTGAGGAATTGGGTTAAAGAGTGATGTAGTGTTATAGCTTGATTAAGTAGCCTCATATACCATCTTCAGTGTAGTGAAGACCATTTATGTTTAGGAGTAACGGTTTGGTCATGGTAGAAGCTTTAAAATCCTTGCACAACACATTTCCGATTTGCTTCCCCCGCGTGGACGCGGTCACCGCGCGTTAGTGGTCGATGTCGCCGCATCGGGCTAGCCATGTGCCGTGGGAATAGTCATGGGCGCTGCCACCCACCCTACGTGCTGTCGTGCTGCCAAGTCTGCCGTGCATCGCGACACGCCTACTGTCACTACCGTCGCACCCCTTCGCTTGTGTCTACGCCTGGCCCGATTTGATTCCATGCACGTGGTTGCACCTGCTGTCGTCATGCCATTGATGGTGCTGCGACGCGTGGGCCATGTCGGCGTGAACACGCGCGTGCTTGTTCGCTAGTGGCTAGACTAGGTCGCTATGGTTACATCAACCGTGTCCCACCAAGGTGTGTCACAGCAGAGCCCTGGTCGCATTCCACCATCCTTGCTCTGCCTCCCATCTCTCTACCGCCGCCGTCGCCTTGCACCCATGAGTGCACTAGGGATAGGTCACCTCTATTCAATTCGGCTCATTCGCACCTCTGCCATCACGTCTCCTCGTCGCCCGACCCTGCACCACCTTGATGATGGCCTGGCTAGGCGCCAATTTGGCGTCTTCCCACCGGTGCGCCATTAAGGACGCACCACGACCATGACCGAGGGCAGACGTCCCATCCCTCCACCTGAACCCAATTGCCCATGTCAGTAGGTGTGCCTTGCCTTCCTCTTCATTATGTGTGCCTCGGATTAGTCGCTACCAGCTCCACCCCACCGCTGATGCGACCATGCCACCGCGGTGCGCCGCCGCATGGCTCGGCTACATGTGGCCAGCTCCTCTCCGCCACTCTCTTTGCCAATGGTCACCGCAGCTAGTCTCTTGATTTTTGTTAATGCTCAGTCGCTAGCTAGATGGGTTCTTTGATGCTTGAGTTCGTCGGGGCAGTGGCGCCACCATTGCGGATGGTCGTGTATCGCCCTGGCCGGCTCCAACGCATTTCGCCTCCCCACGCTGCCGCTAGGTGTAGCTAGTTGAACCGAGGATCAAGGCCGGTCCGACCATCGGGCCAGTGTGGCCCTAGGTGGTCGGCGTAGCCATGCTAGGCCACCGCTCATCGCATCGCCGCGCACTGAGCCACCGGGGTGTGTGTAGGTAAATTAGAGAAAGGTTGAGGGGTTAAGTGAGAGGGTATGTGAGTAAGTAAAATAGTGTTGGTCCGTGGTTGCGAATTGGGGAAATGCAAGGTCTTTTTTGCAAAAACGCTATGCACGCGTGGGACTCTCCCGCAGTGGGCCTCCTCGCGCATGGGCATGCTTCACGTGGGCCACGCCTGCGAGCAGCGCGTGTGGGCCGCATGAGAATTGGTGTTCCTTTTTCCAGCGAATTAGCAAATGTTTTTCTAATTTTGTTTTGAGCTGATCTTTAGAAAATCATAGCAAATTCTGTAGATGTCCAAAAATCATGAAACCAATTTTGTTAGGTTCCTAAAATTGTGCTCTATTTGTTAGTGTATTTAGTTCACACACATATATATATTGATACCAGTGGCTATTGAATCATTTGAGAGTGCTTAATATGATTAGGTTAAATAATTATAGAAATTTTTGTGGTAGATTGGTGCTAGCAAAAACCCTAAAATTTTTACAGTAGGTTCATTGTATTATTATGTGCCCACTGTAATTTTTGTAGCTTTAGAATAGACTTAACATAAGGGTAGTTAAATCCTCTTTGTTTCAAATATACATTAAATCATTAGTAGAAATAAAGATATATTCTTCATTTGTAATGCTAGGTGTTTGTTAGTTGAACACAACACTTTTCTTGATGAAGATGATAGTTAGCTTAGTATCCTAGTCACTAGAGCTAGTTTAGTAGTTTACCATATGTATTCTTATTTTAAGAGTTGCTGTTGCCGAAATGCTAAGTGTTGCATCATCATCGCATGCATACAGAGAACGAGTTGGCGGAGATCGTGACCATCAAAGATCATGAGATTGAGGAGGTGATTGAAAAGTATGAGGAGGAGATTCTCATGTAGGAGGAGGTCCCAGAGCCGGCACTGACTGTCTGAGTTGACACCATGCTTGCCCAAGGCAAGCCTCGGTGCATAACGCTTATTTTGAATAATCACTGGAAATATATATATGATGTGCATTTACGTTATAGGATTTATATTGAAACTACATGCATAGATATACCTACCTATGAGTCCTACTAGCTTAGGTAGAGTAGCTATTGTGTGGAAGATCCTTCTGGTAGGCACAGATGGACCTTTGTATTCTACCGTTAGCTGTTTATTTTAATTCCGCTATTTAAATTCCACACTCTGAACTTGGTACTGTAATAATGTATTTCTAAGAACCCTTGTTGTATGAAATTGATTAAGTTTTGTAAACTCATTCTCATTATTGGATCATGGAGGGAAAATGTGGATTATTCGAGTTCTTTCTTGGGGTGTGCTCGACGGAACCGTCCGATGTAGCTTACTTTCGAGGTGCTTAGTGTTTGGTGGTAGACGAGCGCCTCTGAAGGTGTGTTATTTTGGGTGGTTCTGCCACACAAAACCTCTTTCTTATTATACAACTTTATCTAGGTGTTTGAGAAGAAGAGCTTTGTTTTGGATTCTTAGGTTTATTATTCCTAGTCCACCTTTTCTTTTTGGTATGCAGCATTTCTGGAAAGCCACAAGGGGCTGCATTTTAGCATTACTATTAGCTCTTCTCCATAAATAGTGCCTTCTAGCTTTGTCAATGCATTCCAGCCACTAGGATTTGGAGAGTGCACATGGCATAAGTAGGAAAAGAAGAGAGAATTGTATTGACAAGTTGGAGTCTTCCACCATGGGTTAAGAGGCTGGAGGTAGCAGTAAGCCTTCTTTCAATCTTGCTCATTATGAAGCCATAGTGCTCTACTCTCTGGTTTGGTGGTGCCTAAAGGTAGACCCAGATAGGTGAAGGGTAAGGTTTCTAGTTTGCAACCGAAGACACCCGCCAGTTGTTGTGCTTTATCATCACACATGTTGAGAGGAACAAGACATGATTTTTTTATAATAGACCCTAATCCTAGTCGAGGTAGAGAAGGACTCTAATAACCCCTTAAGCATGAACAATTCTCTTTGAGAAGCTTTCATGATCAGCAGGGTGTCATCAACATATTGTATTATGGGGTATTGATCCAACTCATAGGAAGGGATGGGGTGTTCAAAGAGACCATCCTAAGGACCCTTACTGATGATGCATTGAAGGAGATCAGCTACTAGAACAAATAGCGGGGGGGACAGAGGACCCCTTTGCCTAACACCTCTCTTACATTAAAATGATTTCTCGGGAGACCTATTACCTGTTGTAGTTTTATTCGATATTATTTAGATGCAGCAATCAGTATGATACTTGATTTAATTATTGGGATAGGATGTTTTGCAGTTATGTTACTTTCGTTAGTGCAGTTAAATTATGGATCATTTTTAGTTGGTTGTGCTAGGTGCTCTAGTTTTATATTGATTTTTTTCTTGAAAACACAGGAGAGCTATGCATCATTATATTAAGAAGATGAAAAAGGGACAAGTGCACATACAACACAAAAAACTCAAACTCACTCCACACATACACAAAATCTGCTGCTGCCCTTAGAAACACTCGCGTCTGCAAAAGAAAGTACAGACGACCAATTGACCATAAGACAAGGTGCTAACCACCTGGAGCAATGGAAGCTTGGAGGGATAAACCTCTAGCCCCTACCAATGACCATGTCTTTCCCTCATCTTTAGCTACAGCCAGTGCACCTGCAATATTTGGGGTTGCACCATTAAAACACACTTGTTGTGGTGTGTCCATAAAGTCTAGGCTCTAAGGATAATGTGGGAGTTCATTCCTTTCTTTAACATGTCACCAACAGTACTGCTCACCCCATTTCCCACCACAAATGGAAAGAAGTTTCTATGGGTTGAGGGGTGAAGGTTTGGAGCCCAAACCGTGAGAAGAGCCGATACTAAAACTCTCTTTCAAATACACACAGGACTAAGATGTGATCAATAGTCTCCTCATCCTAGTCACATAGAGGGCATCACTTAGGATGAGAAAGCCCACAGAGGCGATCCACTGCCCAACAATGGTTGTGAGCGACCAACCAAACAAAGAAGCGGCATTTGGGTGGTGCCCAAGATTTCCAAACTCTTTCCCAAGGCTCAAAAGAAGTAGATCCTACAAAAGACCCCTATATGCAGTCTTGACCGAATACTGCCCATCAGAAGAGAACCGCCAAATATGCCTATCTTCAACCTCTGGTTGTAAAAAGAAATCGGATAAGTTGTCCCAAAGGTGAAGATAGTCAATGATTACTCCAATAGCGAGAGCCCCTTGCATGTTAGAAATCCAAGTCTTGTTGGTGAGGGCATCCTGGATAGTTCATTGCTTGAGCCTTCTTTGGGAGTGATGGCAAAAAGGCGAGGCACAAGGTCTATGATACATTGGCCTTGGAGTCATCGATCCGTCCAGAAAAGGGTAGTTGATCCATCTCCCTTAGGGTGTGCTCGACAGAACCGTCCGATGTAGCTTGCTTTTAGGATGTCTAGTGTCTGGTGGTAGACGAGCACCTCCGAAGGTGTTATTTTTCGGGCAGTTCTATCATAGGTGGTATCAGAGCCAATAATGGGTCTACGAGTTTCATAACTCTTTTCAAAACCTAAAATTTGACCAACAAAAGTTTTGCGAAAAGTAGGAAGTGATAAAATTATGAAAATAAGTATAAGCCCTAGTAATATGGTCTATCTAGGATAGCGGCACTAGTTTTATCTAATCAATCTTCTACATGTACACTAACTTATGCTGCGTAAGAATCATTTAGCGCACGAAAAGTGAGTGTGCGATGTGCCAAAAAATTTGCGAATGCCGCTATATTCTGGCTTGAGTGAACGGGTAGGCCGATGCATGCATCATGAAAACAGAATCTTGCTTAAACTAAACTCCCCCCTACACGTATAATTTGGATTAGTTTATTGATAGGATAACCTAAAAGAATGTTTTAATAAAAACCTTATCATTTCTCTAAGTCTCTTGTTCCTAATCTGGAGGGTTGTCCTTAATGGTTGATTCGTATCTGTTTATAGATGAACCTGAGGTCTGATCATTGGAGCACTAGTGATTGTGGCCAAGGTGAAAGTGGTTGTGGCAATGAGAATGGCAATTGGGAGAGCCACGAGGCCCCACTTTTGGCTCCTCCTCCTTCGCCACCACCACCTCCTATGACCCATGCGAAGATGATGGTGGAGATGCTGGCTACTCGGTGCGAGTCAGCTCATGCCTTGGAGATGCTTGCCCGAGCCATTGGTGGCTTCGCCCGTGGGGGCCATGGAGGCAATGGCGGGAACGGGGGTGGTGCCCGTGGTCCTAAGGGACCCTGTTCTTACCAGGATTTCTTGAAGATGCACCCACCCATGTTCATGCCGACTGCTGAGCCTTTGGATGTGGAGCATTGGCTTCGTATTCTGGAGCAGAAGTTTTTGCTACTCACTGTAACTAAAGAACATAAGGTGCGCTTTGTAGCGCAGCAGCTTATTGGGTTCTGCCAGTGCATGGTGGGACACATTAATGCCATGCAGCCGATGGACCACCATGTGACTTAGCAGGAGTTTACCACTGCTTTTAGAGAGTACTACATTCTTGCTGGTGTGTTGAACAGGAAGCTGATGGAGTTCCTAGATCTGAATCAAGGGAGCATGTCTATGATAGATTATGTGAACAAGTTCAACCATCTAGCATAGTATGCTGGGACCCATGTTGATACCGATGAGAAGAAGAGGGACCATTTCTATCACGATGTCTCTTGTAGTATGTAGAAGGAGTTATACATAGGGAACTACTAGACTTTTGGTGCTATAATGAATGCTGCTATTGCCATGGAGGGACTTCAGCGTGACTCTCAGGCTGATTGGAAGCACAATTGGGTGACTATTGGGTCTTCTAATCACCCCTAGGTTCAGAAGGCATATAGGTTGTCAGGTGGGTGCCCTATCAGTCTTTGGGTGGGCAGTCATTTCATTAGCCTCAGCAGACCTACCAGGCACCTCCCACTTAGTACCATGCACCCACTTAGCAGGTGCAACCACAGCCTTAGGGACAGTAGGTTCTACCTTGTTAGGGGTAGGGAAACAAGCCGGGTGCTTGCTTTAAGTGTGGCAAGGAGGGCCACTATGCTTAAGAGTGTCCATAGAACCAACATGTGCAATCTTTCCAGCCTTCAGCCAACTCCCGTCTGGTCAAGCGGACGATTATCAAAAAGAAGGTGCTCGTAAGCCGCTCTGGGCAAGTCAACTTCACTGAGGCTGAGGAGATCTTGCAGAATGAACCTGTGATGGCTAGTATATTTTCCATTGATTCCTAGCCAGCATATGTGTTGTTTGATTCTGGTGCATCATATTCATTCATGTGCATGGGGTTTGCATAGAGACAAAATATATCTCTTATGGCTATTCCTATTGCCTATAGAATCAGTACTCGGGTGCATAGTTGTGCGTTAATACTCGGACGGACATAGTTGGATTAGTGCTAGCCACTCACACTTACTGCCTCTAGTTCATGGTGCTGCCTGGGCAAGGCATTGATGCAATTCTAGGCATGAACTGGTTGCGAGTTTATGGGGTAGTCTTGAACCTTAAGTAGAGAGCTATTGAGTTACAACTTCCTTCTTCGAGGATAGGATGTCTCTTCTTATGCACTCTGATCTAGCCTTACTAGTTGCTGCTTATGTTGACGCTTTTCCTGATCTTGCCTCTATTCCCGTGGTCTGTGAGTTTTTGGATGTCTTTCCTGAAGATCTACATGGGTTGCCACCAGATAGAAATATAGAGTTTTCCATTGAGTTAGAACCTAGCACTGCTCCTATATCATGGCATCCTTACCACATGGCTCCAAAAGAACTAGCTAAAATGAAAAAACAGTTAGAGGAATTATTGGAGAAGGGATTTATCCATCCTAGCTCTTCACCATGGGGTTGCCCAGTTATTTTTGTGAAGAAGAAGGATGGTACTCTGCGGATGTGCGTGAATTACCGCCCTCTCAATATGGTAACCATTAAGAACAAGTATCCTTTACCTCGTATTGATACTTTATTTGATCAGTTGGCTGGTGCTAAAGTGTTTTCAAAGTTTGATCTTTGTTCTAGGTATCATCAAATTAAGATCTGGCCACAAGATATACCAAAAACAACTTTCTCTACTAGGTATGGGTTGTACGAATACCTAGTCATGTCTTTTGGTCTCACCAATGCTCCTGCATTCTTCGTGTATCTCATGAATTCAGTCTTTATGCCAGAGTTGGACAAGTTTGTAGTGGTGTTTATTGATGATATTTTGATATACTCCAAGAACCAAGAAGAGCATGCACAACATCTTCAGATAGTACTGACTCGATTAAGGGAACACAAGTTGTATGCCAAATTCAGCAAGTGTGAGTTTTGGCTAGATCGAGTGTAGTTTTTGGGACATGTTCTGACACCTGAAGGTATCTCTGTAGACCCAAACAAGGTGCAAGATGTGTTAAATTTGAAATCTCCTAAGTCTATGTATCAGATCCGTCAGTTTCTTGGTCTTGCTGGTTATTATCGGCGCTTTATTCCTGACTTCTCCAAAATAGCTCAGCCGATGACCAAGCTGCTCAAGAAAGATGTCAAGTTTGTATAGAGTCTGGCTTGTGAAGAAGCTTTCTAAGCCCTAAAGAAATTTCTCACCACTGCTCCTGTTCTTGCCCAACCTAATATTGACAGGCCATTTGATGTGTATTGTGATGCCTCAAGGACTAGATTGGGATGCGTGCTTATGCAGGATGGATGTGTGATAGCTTATGCTTCATGCCAGCTGAAATAGCATATGTGAATTATCCCACACATGATTTAGACTTGGCTGCTGTAGTGCACGCTCTAAAAATTTAGAGGCATTATTTGTTGGGAAATAAAGTACACATTTTTATGGATCACAAGAGCCTCAAATATATTTTCACTCAGTCCAAGCGGAATATGAGGCAACAGAGATGGTTGGAGCTAATTAAGGATTATAATTTGGAGGTTCATTACCATCCTATAGAAGCTAATGTGGTAGCTTATGCTTTGAGCCAGAAGTCGTATGAAGTTGAAGAAGCACCCTTGTCTCTCAACCATGCTGAGGTGCTAGCCCATATTGCTCTAGTCTCAAATTTACTCAAGCAAATTATTATAGAGCAAAGGCAAGATACTTCAGAAATTCCTCATATCAAGAAGTTAATTGTCGAAGGGCGTGGTCCACATTTTAGTGTTGATGATCAAGGTGTAGTGAGGTTCAAGAATAGATTGGTTGTTCCCTCAAGTGATGAGCTTAGAAGAAAGATTTTGGATGAAGCTCATCATTCCAAGTTGTCCATCCATCCAGGAAGTAACAAGATGTACCATGATTTGCGCCACTTATATTGGTGGTCAAATATGAAGCAGGATATCACCAAGTACGTCATGGAGTGCGACACTTGTGGAAGAGTTAAGGCAGACCATATGCGTACCCTGGGATTTTTGCAGCAATTGCCTATCCCTATTTGGAAATGGGAGGAGATTTCCGTGGATTTCATTGTGGGTTTACCCCGTACGCCCAAGGGCTGTAACTCTGTTTGGGTCATTGTGGATCGCCTTACCAAATCCGCTCATTTTCTCCCAGTGGATGCCAGATATTCAGCCAAGAAGTATGCCAAGTTGTATTTTGACCGGATTGTGACCCTGCATGGAGTTCCTCTTACTATTGTATCTGATAGAGGGTTAGTCTTTGTCTCTTGTTTTTGGGAGCAACTTCAACAATGTCTTGGTACTAGTCTCCTTGGAAGTTTAGCTTATCATCCACAAACTGACAGTCAGACAAAAAGGGTAAATCAGGTACTTGAGGATTTGTTGAGAGCTTATGCCATTTCCTTTCCTGAGAAGTGGGATGAATGCTTGAACGTAGCTGAGTTTTCTTACAATAATAGCTATCAAGAAAGCATTCGTATGGCACCCTTTGAAGCTCTATGTGGAAAGAAATATAGGACACCACTTAACTGGGTTGAAGTGGGAGACCGTGGATATTTTGGCCTAATTTTATCAAAGAAGCTCGAGAGCAAGTTAGTATTATTCAGAGCCATTTGAAGGCAGCTCAAAGTCGTTAGAAAACTTATGCAGACAAGAGAAGAAGGCCCTTCCAATTTGAAGTTGGTGATCATATATATCTTAAAGTGTCTCCCATGAGAGGTGTGCATCAATTTGGTGTCCGTGGGAAGCTAGCCCCTTGTTATGTTGGGCCTTATATGGTTTTGGAGCGATGTGGTCCTGTTGCTTATCGTCTCCAGCTCCCCAGATATTTTGTCAGCGGTGCATAATATCTTCCATGTTTCATAGTTAAAGAAATGTTTGCGGGTCCCTGATGAAGCTATGGAAATTGAAGGACTTTCCCTCTAGCCTGACTTGTCATATATTGAGCATCCTATCAAGATCTTGGAAGAAAAAGAAAGAGTGACTAGAAACAGTGTGCTAAAGTTTTACAAAGTTCAGTGGCAAAATCACTCGAAGGGCAAAGCAACGTGGGAGCAAGAAAGCTATATCTTGAAGCATTATCCCCACCTTCTTTCTAGTTCACCGAGGTAATTGTTTAAATCAGAATTTATTTCTTATCTCTTTTCCCACACTAGGCACATGAAATCTTGGGACGAGATTTTATTGTTTAAGGGGGGAAGTGTTGTAACACCCTCGATGTTACACTCTAAATCATTTAATAAAACATGTCATGAGCATCATACTTATGGGGTAATGCATGTGATGAAACGAATAGGTGAAGTATTAAAACTAAAATGATCAATAAGAATGCAAAACGAAAAGTTACTCCACGATTCGTACAATTATCAAGTATGGTTGTAAAGCAATTTTTATTGAGTAAAATTACTATAGAACTTATATAGGGGCTTAAATAAAGTTTGGAGTGTGAACTTTGTAGAAGATGTTGAAATACTTGCTGTTGAAAAATAACCTTACTAGCTAATATTTCCAATAGCTTAGAAATACAATTTGAAATAGAGTTCAACTCAAAACTTAGAAAATTTTCCAAGTCTGTTGACAGTTAGACATTGCTATGTTTAGCAAACTATTTTGAGGAATTGGGTTAAAGAGCGATGTAGTGTTATAGCTTGATTAAGTAGCCTCATATACCATCTTTAGTGTAGTGAAGACCGTTTGTGCTTAGGAGTAACGGTTTGGTCGCGGTAGAGCTTTAAAATCCGTGCACAGCATGTTTCTGATTTGCTTCCCCCGCGTGGACGCTGTCACCGCGCGTTAGTGGTCGACGTCGCCACATCGGTGCGCCTCACGTGTGCCCATGTGTTGCTGTGCTGGGCTGGCCATGTGCCATGGGAATAGTCATGGGCGTTGCCATGTGAGGCCACCCGCCCTACGCGCTACCGTGCTGCCAAGTCCATCATGCATCGTGACACGCCTACTGCCACTGTCGTCGCTCCCCCATGCTTGTGTCTACGCCCTGGCCTAATTTGATTTCGTGCATGTGGTTGCACCCGCCATTGTCACACCAATAATGGCGCTACGGCGAGCGGGCCAGACCAGCATGAACACACGTGTGCTCGTTCCCTAGTTGCTAGATTGGGTCATTGCGGTTTCGTCAACTACGTCCCGCCAAGGTGTGTCACAAAGAGCCCTAGACGCATTCCACCGTCCTCGCTCTACCTCCCATCTCTCTGCCACCACCGTCACCTTGCGCCCATGAATGCGCTAGAGATAGGTCACCTCTATTCAATTCGGCTCATCCACACCTTTGCCCTCACATCTCCTACCGTGGGCCGCCTCGCGCATGGGCCGTGTGAGAATTGGTGTTCCTTTTTCCAGCGAATTAGCAAATGTTTTTCTAATTTAGTTTTGAGCTGATCTCTGGAAAATTATAGCAAATTCTATAGATGTCCAAAAATTGTGAAACTAATTTTGTTAGGTTCCTAAAATTGTGCTATCTGTTAGTGTGTTTAGTTCATATATATATATTTGTTGATACTAGTGGCTATTGAATCATTTGAGAGTGCTTAATATGATTAGGTTAAATAATTGTAGGAATTTTTGTGGTAGATTGGTGAAAGCAAAAACCCTAAAATTTTTATAATGGGTTCATTGTATTATTATGTGGTCACTGTGATTTTTGTAGCTTTAGAATAGACTTAACATAAGGGTAGTTAAATGCTCTTTGTTTCAAATATACATTAAATCATTAGTAGAAATAAAGATATATTCTTCATTTGTAAAGCTAGGTGTTTGTTAGTAGAACCCAACACTTTACTTGATGAAGATGATAGTTAGTTTAGTATCCTAGTCACTAGAGCTAGCTTAGTAGTTTACCATGTATATTCTTATTTTAAGAGTTGCTGTTGTCGAAATGCTAAGTGTTGCATCATCATCGCATGCATGTAGAGAATGAGTTGGCGGAGATCGTGACCATCGGAGATCACGAGTTCAAGGAGGTGATTGAAGATTACGTGGAGGAGATTCTCATACAGGAGGAGGTCCTGGAGCCGCCACTGACTAACTGAGTTGACACCACGCCTGCCCAAGGCAAGCCTTGATGCATAACTCTTATTTTGAATAATCACTAGAAATATATATATGATGTGCATTTATGTTATAGGATTTATATTGAAACTACATGCATAGATATACCTACCTATGAGTCCTACTAGCTTAGGTAGAGTAGCTGTTGTGTGGAGGATCCTTCTGGTGGGCATAGACGGATCTTTGTATTCTACCGTTAGCTGTTTATTGTAATTCCGTTGTTTAAATTCCGCACTCTGAACTTGGTACTGTAATAATGTATTTCTAAGAACCCTTGTTGTATGAAATGGATTAAGTTTTGTAAACTCGTTCTCATTATTGGATCCTGGAGGGAAAATGTGGATTATTCGAGTTTTTCCTTAGGGTGTGCTCGATGGAACCGTCTGATGTAGCTTACTTTCGAGATGCTTAGTGTCTAGTGGTAGACGAGCGCCTCTGAAGGTGTGTTATTTTGGGTGGTTTTACCACACGAAACTTCTTTCTTATTGTACAACTTTATCTAGGTGTTTGAGAAGAAGAGCTTTGTTTTGGCTTCTTAGGTTTATTATTCCTAGTCCACCTTTTCTTTTTGGTTTTCAGCATTTCTAGAAAGCCACAAGGGGCTGCATTTTAGCATTACTATTAGCTCTTCTATATAAATAGTGCCTTCTACCTCTGTCAATGCATTCTAGCCACTAGGATTTGGAGAGTGCACATGGCATAAGTAGGAAAAGAAGAGAGAACAGTATTGACAAGTTGGGGTCTTCTAGCATGGGTTAAGAGGCTGGAGGTAGTAGTAAGCCTTCTTTCAATCTTGTTCATTATGAAGCCATAGTGCTCTACTCTTAGTTTGGTGGTGCCTAAAGGCAGACCCAGATAGGTGAAGGGTAAGTGTTGGCACGAAAACGTGTCTCGTGCCTAGCACATGAGCAAGCCAGAAGGGTCTGCTCGATGGACCTAGAGATCTACTTGGCTTCAACGCAAGGATGATCGATCCTGCGTACTCCTCCCGAGACATGCCAGTCAATTTGGCCTTGCAATTGACAAGGAGAGAAAGTTTATCCAGAATTTAAGGTGGAACATGCTGGTATTGCTAGACAGTTCTGAATATGCGGCTCTGAGAGCCAATGTGGAACTAGATCGACTAAATAGCCGATTCTAGCATACTCATAAGAATAAATCAGTTAAAGCTCATGGACTTATGGAAGGAAAATCAGTTATCATTTAGGATGAATATTGTTATGTAGATAAATATTAGTCAATAGCAATAGGTTATCAACACTAATCAGTTTATGCTAAGCCAATGATTGCAAGTAACCGAATCCCATTTTATATTTCGGAAATAGCTCATCATTATTTAACCATTTAATAGAGATAAATCTAATGAACATATTAGATCTCATCTATCGCTATGACCAGTGGGGCATGAGGCAGAATCATGCAGGCCGTAGAAACAACAATAGATTCGATGACCCTAACTTATTACTAATATCAGTGGGGCATGAGACAAAATCATACAGGCCGTAATACAATAATAAGATCATGGGGCTAACATATCTTTCAACCTACCCTTACGTCAACGGTCTCGTGGCGTGAACTATATATGTGAAAGCACTCGATATCGGTTAAAACAGCCGATTCAGGCAAAGCGCATAGTTAAGGTCATGCCCTATCAGGAACAGATCTACCAAATAATGGTCCTCGCTCCACGGTGCTAACAGTGGGGTGTGAGGTAGAATCACATAGGCCATGATAACGGGCCATGGAACGGTTTTCGTTAGCCGATAGATTTATTCAAGAAACGTCATGCCTTAACCGCACACTATGCACGATCAAGATTGACATAAAACAGCCGATAAAACATAACTCATCATTTAAAGTGCACATTTTAATTCAATTTAGATTAATAAATGATGGGTTAAATAGGATATAAAGTCGATCTAGATCAATCCCAATCGGGCGAAGTGATATTGCTATAATTAAATAAATAATGAATGTAATAAGCAATATTGGTAACTTAATGAATCTACCCGAAGGATGCCACCCTTGGATAGAGCCGATAACTTAACCTTAATCTAGTTCGAGTAGTGGAGGTCGACCGGATCGATGCAGCCATACTTGAACTAGACAAGAGTCGATAACTAACTTATACCAGAGTCGCAGTGGAGGTCGACCGGATCAATGCAGCCATACGAATAGAAGTATAAGCCATGACGGTACTTACATACAAGTCAGAGGTTAGCTAGACTGATGCAGCCCTATCGCTAAAGGACTCGCCAAGATCTACTCTACTCGTACTCCTCAGGGTGGCCGGAGCCAAAAAAAGTAAGTAACTTTTATTTGATTGATTGTTGTCTTTTACAATAGCCGGGGTCCAACATTTATACCCGGAGCCTAGACATGAATCCTATTCAAATACAACTCATTACAAACTTTGGCATAGAAGAAACATTCATATCTTAAGATAACTTGGACTTTAATCTTTCCCTTTTTTGTAGAGTCTGATATGCAGTTTCCCGACGTCAACCGTAGCTCATCATCATTATCTACCGACGTCATTCAAAGAGAGCCGATTCCGGCGTCACGTCTGAATCAGCTGATATCGATCCTTATGCGATCGATTCCTTGATTGATGCAATCTTGGAAGCCTTTGAGTTCTCGCGTTCTTCTCCTAAATTTTTGGTGTAAACACATGCCCCCCAATTTTAGGATAAAAGTGATTTTATTCCAAAATTCCTAGTTATTTATTTACCACGCCGCAACCATTCTATTCCAAGATATACGCGCGACTCCTGACTTCCCGGCCTGAGTTTTATATAATATCCCAATAGTAACTCTTCTAACTTACTCGACCTGTTTGCTTTCCCCTTCTTCCTCAAGCCAACCTTGACAGCCAGCTGCCATCATCACCAAGGCCACAAATCCTAGCAAATCCTCTGTGCTATCAAGCCGTTATTCAAGCGATCTTCATTAGATTCAAATCTATTTTGGCTGCAAAGGTGGCTAGTGGCCATGTCCCTAAGATATGTTTCCAAGTTTTTTCATTCTCCAAGTACCGGCTGCTACCCTATATATCTTTTCTTCTTAAATTCATTTCATCCGATTTCTAGGAAATGAGGAACAAAATCTTGATTCCATCAGTTGTTGCTTCTAATATCTATTTTCTTGGGCCTATGGGTGACCCTGATCCATCTGATTTCTTGCATCAAGAAACCAACCAAATCCCCTTCAAACAGTCTGTAGTGGATTCGTCCTCTTGAAATATCAAAACCCCCTTCAGAAACTGACCTAAAATACCCAAGGGATAGAGAGATTGGTTTCATAGGGTATCCGAGAAAAAGGCTAGAGATTGGGAGGTATATGATTTGAATCAATGTTTGGCACTCGGTTGTTCAAAATGGAGAAGAATGATTCACTCTTGATTTCCGCATCTTATTTTTGGTCCAATGCTCTGAAGGCCTTTGTTTTTTGTCACGGTCCAATGACCATCACTCTGGCCAATGTTTACATGTTGATCGGCCTTATAACAACTGGATCAATGCAGCCTTATGAATACTTGAGTGCTGGTTCCAAGAAAATAGCTAAAATATCAGACTACACAGGATGGGCTAGTTACATTCTGAACCACATTGGAGATGGATCAGCTGTCAGCGAAAGGGAATATGTGGCCTTCCTAAACATGTGTCTGGAAAGATTCATTTTATATGGGTCATCTTGTGGTCTAACTTACAATCACAAACTTATGGCGGAGCACCTAGCATTAGGCAAGGATATCCCTCTTGAAATGTATATGCTAGGAACTGCTTATCATCTGATATACCAGGTGGCTGCCCAATTACTGAAGAATAAACCGGTGCATACTATCAGTGGCCCTTGGTGGTTGATACAACAGTGGCTTAACCTATATATGCACAAGATTGTAAGACCTGATCTCAAAACCATGAGTTTCCCTTCCTCCAACTTTGATGAGGAATATAGAGGCGAAGAAGGAAGAATTCGTCAGTGCATGAGCTATGGTGAGGCTGCATGGCCATAACAATCGATATCGATATTAGCCATCTCTTCAAAAAGTTTTATAGAGGGTTTGATGCACACATCCTGACTTGGCTACCATATGATGGGGATGAGAACAATGAGTTGATCTTCTCATTCAAATTTTGATTTGAATCAGGTTGTTCGGATGAGATGGTGGTTGCAATCTTTAATTTCTTCATCAAGCCTTGCGTTCTTCCAGCCGAGTTTCATCATGGTCGTGGAAAAATGGCTACATAATCCTTTCTCCTAGGCAACCTTCCAACTTATGAGTTTTACAATCCGTCCTTTGTAGCCCGTCAATTTGGTTTTGGCCAACTCCCCCTCAATTGTTCTTTAGAAACACATTGAAGCCAAGAGAAGATATCAGTGAGGTGATGCAAGCCTCCAGAGTCTTCCGACTAAGATCAGATCTTCCTTCCCTTTGAGTGCACAACTGGATCGAGTTTAGCCTCTCTTCCACTCTCTTTGATTCCTGGTGGCATGAATGACACTCCCATCTTTTCTGTGGATTGGTCCACCCTTTGTGCATAGCTCTAGATGGGAAATATGCTTATGATAGTGAGGTAACTTTTAATTCCCTTTTTAGAGAAATTACTTGGTGAATTCTCCTGCCAACTGTTTTAACCAACCCTTTTAGGACACTAAATTTGATCCTCTAAGCTTGGATAGGAAAGGGCATCTTATAGATTATCAGCCACCATATCCAGTTTCAAGAATAGGATTAACCGCACCTTCATTGAAGAGATTGATGAACACTCATGCTGCCCCCATGATTGTGACTTATCAATCTTCAAAGCGCAAGGCGGTCCAAGGGGCAACCCAGAAAGTCGTTACTGGAAAAAGACTCCGTAGGACGAGACCATCAGCTACTCAGGTAAACAATCCATATTCTTCTTGAACTGATATTCAACTTCTAATTATGTTCCTTCACAATTATCAAGCATCGCATCCCAATCTGCTCTGGGTGTGGAACTTCTATCCCAGGCATTTGATTTAGCACCAACTGAACCCCCACCGGCTGATCCTCAAAAAGAGCCAATTTCGGTTGAAGTAACCGATGATTCCACAACGACAAAAAATGTGAATTTTATCCTTGATGCTTGTCGGAGCACTTTCTTTAACTTCTTGATTCACTCAGTCTTTCATCCTTCATCTGACTTCTTACCATGCTAGATACTTCCGAGGAGACACCTATGCAAGAGCAAGAGCCTGACAGCCCACTTAATGATCTTATCGGTGTTGAAGGTGATCTTGTTGCCATTGATACTCGGACTATCGATTCCCCAGTTTGGCATACAACTGATGGTAAGGAGGTTATATGTCCCTTTTATTCTTCTGCAATAATCATGAACTAAAAATTTTCCTTGATATTGCAGATACCAACGCTAAAAGCTCAGAGCCAATTCAACTAGATGTCATTGGTGCATCATCAGCTATTCCTCCTCTTTAGATAGAGGCTACTATAGAGAAGGTATTGTATCCTCTTCACCATCCATTTTGTTATAAACTGATTCAAACCTCCTAATCAAGATTTTCTTATACACAGGCACTCAATTTTCTAGCCCTGAGCTACTCTTTCAATCTTGAGGAATATCTTGATGAAGATGAAATCAGATCGTCAGCCACCTCCTCTAAGGAAGCTTTGTTAGAAGAGATCAGAAATCAGCTAAGAGATATATTATCAATGTTTGAGAAGAATATAGCCGATTTGGTCCAAGACATCGATTCAATGAGGAGTCTTCTTGGTTATTAAGGGTAATCCATCCCTAGTTCTCTCCAGAGTCTTGTCACCTCGATCCATTTTTGAAGATCAGGCCCTGAAGGTGAAAAAGAATCAGAGAAATCTGTCGATCGTGAAACTTTATTGGCCAAGGGGACTCCAATAGGCAAGAGACTAAAAAGCTAACATAGTTGATTGATCATTTGAAGAACTCCTCCCTCAGTATCGACCTAGAATTATCTCAACTGGAAGCTAGACGTGCAGAACTTGAGAAGGAGCTAGAAAATGTGAAGGCTGTCATTGATCATCATAAGTCCACCCTGGCTTAAATACCCGTTGCCATCAAGCAAAATAAAAACAAGAGCTACTGGCCAAGGTCAGAGAAGGCAGGGCTATCCACAATAGCCTTGAGGATATTCCTGGATCAGCCAAAGTAGACAAGCAACAAATAGCAGAAGCTGATATTATTCGGTTGGAAGTATTGAAAGAAATCTAGGATGTTCTAGACTTGTAATCCATACATTGACATGTATCTTGTGTAGAATCAATGATAGCCACATTCTCTATCATCTCATTATACTTCTTGTTTTGGCTAAAGAGCCGATCTGAAAATAGCCAATTCCAGACTTCCAACCTTAATTCGATTAAGTCTAAAAATACGGCCTTTATTAAGAGAACCCCTTGATCTTCTATCCTTAGTCACCCAACGCTGTATTCTCTTCGGCACTAGTGAAGTGGCGCTTCACCTTCTATTAATTATAGTTGCCTTTTGCGCGCCCCGAGGCATCCACCTCTTCGCTCCGCGACTTCAAATACCAACCGAGGGCCGTGGTCTCGAACACATCTACATTTGCAACAGCTCCCATTCCTTTGCACTTCTCCACCCTCGCATAACCCTGTAGCGACCTTCTCCCCTTTCCAGTAGATCCAATCAACTCAATGGCCAGCGAGGATAACCACGGTAAGTTCGCGACAGAGGAGATCCTAGAGGAGAACATGCCGGTGAACCAGCGCCTCCGACACATGAGGTGAGACCGACATCTTCTGTTCATGACAATGAACTGTTTTGACTCGTTTATAGGTTTGTTGTGAATGACAGTCTTCATCCTCTGCCTAGGGCCGACGAGCCCTCTGATGCTGCATCTTCTACGCCGGCCTCATCATCGGATTCCTCCGACTCATACAACGACGATGATGCCCAGCGCTTCTTCCGAGAGTGGAGGGCAGCCTAGAACCGCTATTCCAAGGTGACTCAGGAAAATGGCTAGCTCGAGATCCGCCTCGAGGTCCCTCAGGCTGCCCTTCACGCCGCCGAAGAAGAGGCCAGTGTCGTTCGGGCGTGGCTAGCCGAGTCCAACGCCATAGTGGCGGGTAAGATGAATTCTAGGAACGCCTCCATTCTAATTTCCACTCTCTTTATCTTGATGGTTCTTTTATTTCTGTGATTGCTAGCCCTAACAGTGTAGTTGGAGTTTCTCCAACTGGCGGCGAACGCGGCTGCTGATGCCGTCAGCGTACGGGGCTCCCTCATCAATACCCGCCTCCGCGACATCCTGGCCCGCGTCTAGTAGATTGCCCTTCATGGCGTCCGTCATGGCGCATTGGTGGCGCTGACCGCGGCGCAAGCCCAAACCGAGTATGAGCTCCATGCCATGGAGACCGGCTTCCCGATGGGCGACGGCCCCGAGGAGCATGAGGACCTGATCGAAGAATTCGTCATTGCGGTGGAGGCCATTGTGGATATCACATCCGCTCAGGATGTAGTGAACAAAGTCTTCGATTAGTTTGTACTTAGAGTAAACCAATGAACAAAGACTTTTGCTCTTTCATGACTGTAGCTCTGTACAATGCCTTCATACATGTCACGATTATCTTCGTTTTTGCCTTTGCTCTATAGGCGATACATATCATATCGGCTTTTACATCTTTAGGTTTATTTTTGAACTAGAGGTGATACGCTTCTGGTACCGGCTATTAGAGCCGATGACTAAACAAATCAGCTATCAGGTGTTGATCAAACGCTAGGATAACATCCCTTCAAATATTTTTCATCGATCGCTATTAATAAGTTGCACCAGAACTTTTTAGACCAAAGGTTAAAGGATCGATCGATCCAGGCCAAGCATCTCATCAAGCGAAACCAAAACTTCCTTCAATAGATCTATCAACTCTGATTAGAACTTAGGATTTGACTTAGTGCTCACATATGTCGGCCTAAATCTATCTCTAGGACCAATGCTTAATTCCCTTAATCCAATGGCTAACGCGAAGTCATGACTATTCATTAAAACAAACTCTCAAGCCGATTGCTCGGATCGGTTGTTGGCCCTCATTACTGATCTTAATTAAGCCTCCTTCCCATAGCTTACCAGAAAAACACTCAAAATCTTCTAGCTCCTAATACACTGGATCGGCTATTACGATACTCACGGACTCATCAATGTGAACCAGCTCGACATCATCTCCATGCCATTGAATCAAACACTGATGCATGGTTGACAGCACACAATAGTTTGCATGAATCCAATCACGACCAAGGAGTAAACTGTATGAACCTTTTCCATCGATGACGAAGAACGTGGCGAGCAGAGTCTTACTTCCGATCATCAATTCAACGTTCATTGCCCCGGGTCTCAGATGTATTACCCCCAAAGTCTTTAAGCATCATGTCGGTTTCAATCAAATCTCCTAGTCCCTTGCCAAGTTTATGAAAAGTGGTGTAAGGCATAAGATTGACAGAAGTGCCTCCACCCACCAACATCTTGTTCATCGGCTTCCCATCAACAAAACATTTTACATATAAAGCCTTTAAGTGCCGATGCTTGACTAGTTTATCAAATATAGCCAGCTATATAACTATTAACTTGGCAACAATTTCTTCATACTCGATTCATCAAAATCTGAATAAACTTCTTGATCTACTGGAGCTCTGAATTCTGATGGTAGCAGAAAAGTCGTTTGAATATTAGCCGATAGTTGCCTTTTATCGACTATTTGCTTAGCACGCCATACTTGAGGTTTACCACATGCTTGAGCCTGTTCCAACTCTCTGTTCCTTAGGCGTTGTACTTTTCTCTTCTGGCTTCTTGTCAAACCACCTAGACACCATTGGCCTTCTTGCCAGACACATTCTTCTTCATTACTCTCCTCTTCATAATCAGCCCAGTTTTGATCAACAACTCGCTTTCCAAGCCATTTGTGAACACTTCTATTTTTTAAGTGCCGATCCATGTTATTATGATGATACTCGTCTTGAGCATGGACAAACTGGCGGTTGGCTTAAGATTGCCTAAACTCCTAATACTGCTCGCTGCATTCTAGACAGTCATGTCTGGTAGGTGTAATAGAACCGACCAAATCATAAGAACGTAAGTACAAAAACAATCACCGAAGCGATCAAATTCCTGTACTTAAGCTCCCATAATCCCGGTAGTCCAGAAATCACGAAGGATTTCAACCAACTCTCGACATACAAACCAAGACCGTACTGATTCAACACAACACATCATCCGTTACAACATTTCACAAGTAGCATTCGGATTACATCCATCAGAGTTCAAATAAATATTACAAACCAAGTTTAAATGCGCGGAAGCAACATAGTTTAGTACATAACTTCATAGTTTCAAATACATTGCTAGGATCGAGTCATGTCCCACAAAAGCATTATCAGTCACGAGAACTAGTAGAGACCGCCAGCGGTCTAGTCTTCATCCCGGTTGGGAGAAAAAATTTAGACAACCAAAGAAGAACTGGTCATCATAGCAATGGGAGATAAACCACAGTACGAGAAGGTACTCACTAGATTTACTGACAAAACAAATAAAAGACACCAAGGATCATGCAAGGCTTTTCGGTGGGCTAGCTTGACACGATTGCATAAAAGAGCTTATGATTATAATAACCAATTTAAACTTATTATCAAGCTTATCATTATTTACATCCCACTAGATTAGCACCTGTACTAGAGCACTCACTTATTAGAGACAAACAATATTAACCATAGCAGGTATAATAAAATTGTCATCATCATCATATCATCATTTCCAACCATTAAGTATTAAGTGTATCTACATTGGAGATAAGCCCATCAAGTTCTCACTAACTTGGAGAGGCGGCGATTCAATCGAATTACAACTCGGTGACGGGGTATTCCTAACTCTCACCCTAGCATACTTTGCAAGGGTAGCCGTGGTCACCTTTGGAACATCTCGGAACCAAATTCGTGGGTTCGATCAACGCCAAAGACACTCTCGGGGATTACCCTTCGCCAGAGACGATCGGGACTTTTAAATCACCTGTCCTTGGACTCACGCCTCTGGTTCCCTTCCGAGGCGCACTTTATACTGTCGACTCTGGCACGAGGTGAGCTACTCGGCCGTGGTGTCGGTCTCGAGACCCGCCAACTAAGAGAGAGGCATCGTTCAACATGAGCAGGAAAGGCTCCAAGAATCAGTCCTTAAGCGACACATGAGGCGGAGTCACTGCAAAACCGACAAGCCTCCGTCCGGTCTTCATTTCAAATTAAGACTGGTTCTTTTCCACGATAGCAAATATAGCCAACCGTTCCACATGTATCTTCCTATATCTCGCAGGTGACAGGAAATCACCCGACTTCTACCGTGTTTATGCAGGGCTAAGCACTATTCGAGCCTAAGCTACATAGGATTTAGGGTAACAATATCTGGACAAGGAATGGGTAACCAATGCAGCAATGGTTTGCATCCAACACCTAAACTTAATGCAATAATATATATGTATTTAACAATATCATTTAAGCGCATTTCAAATTAGGAGGCTTAATATGCTCCGGGCTTGCCTTTCACAAAGTTGCAAGGACGGTGGTCCGGGGCACTCAACGGCGACCTCGTCAGCACTTCTCCTGAAAGGTGCTCCTCCTGAATCTCCGTGTATTTTCGCTGCTGCTCGCTTTCGATTCCTCAATTCCAGCAGGATTACTCCTTCCGGTACACCTATTGCATGCCGATGCAAAAGATAAATATCATGGGTGCATAAGGAAAGACATGATGCTCATGATGAATGAATCACGGTGAGTGTTTACGAGAAACATCACTTTGGACACTTTCGTTCTCTGAGTAATTAGCTCTATTCAAATCACTTTAAGCATGTATCCAACTTAACTTAAATAACAAGAGCAACTTACCTAACTTGTATAACCTAAGATAAAGATGCTCATCTTCAGTTAAAGGCCTAACACCTAGGAACATTACCACAAACTTAGAACTAGTAAATACATACTTAAAATTACGAGTTAAAGCTTCATATGCAAACAAGTAGTCACTTAATTCAATCATAACCAGAGTTCTATAAATCCAAATGACTTGCAAGAGGACATTCTGGAAAGCTTATGAAATTCTCTACAATTCATTTGTAAACATCAAGGCATGATTCTTAAGTTAACCAAATCAAATTCCAGTAAACCTAGAATCTGTCCCATGATGGCAGGGTTGCTAACTTAATTATTTAATGATGATGCAAAAGCATAATTTGATCAATCCAAGTTTACCAACTTGTTTTTCATACCCAAGAAACATTAGAAAGTATAGTGCCAACTTCTAAATAATTTATTTAATATCCTTTTCCAATTTATTTAGTTAATTAGGTGATTTAAGCAATATATAGTAAAACTATTCATAAAAATCTACAAAAATTACAGTAGCTATCTCATGCTGCACATAGACTACCATAAAAATTTCAAAGCCATTGGGCAAACATAACTTGCTGTATCCAAAATAACAGGTGACATGTCTAATTTGAGCATAATTAGGAAACCTTATTAAAAAGTGTCAAGCAATAGATTTCCCATTTTTCCTAGCATCATTCTAGCATAAGAATAGCACTCATCAAATTTCACCTTCACTGGATCTATAGAAAAATTATGAAAATTCACACAAGATCCACCCATTAATAAAAGGAAATTCTATAACTTAAAAACTACACATGTACTAGCTCTGAAATTTTAACCAGGGCTTCTAACAAGCAATAATAGACTGCCCACAAAATTTCATAATTTTTGGACCACAGGAACTCAAGATAAAATTCAAACAAGTTTGCATGCATCTAAAAACACATTTCAAAGTCCTATTTAAATCATCAAAAATTTCTAAAACATGTGCTCATATAATATTTTTGTTAAATACTAGACATGACCAGGAACTCAACAAAATTAGAACCACGTCATTTGGATCTATATAGTAGGAGCTACATATTTTTGAATAACAACACAATTACTGTGAAATAATAAAGCAAAGCAAAATACTGAAACAAAACTTCGGCCATACTCGGGCCAGCCCAAGGAACGCAATGCCCACGAGTCCTGTTGGCTGGCGCGGCCCAATCTGACGCGACCCACGCTGGGCTCCCGCCTCGGCCTCGGCGATCGAGGGGGGCCAGCAGCGTCAGTGAGAGGAAAACAGGGGAAAGGGCGGACGGCGGCGTAGTTCACCGCCGGTGGCTCCTCCCATGAGACCATCTACGCTCGACGTTCGCCTTGATCTTGCGCATCTAGTGGTGACCTCAATCGGTGCTAGGGTAGTGGCTAGAGGGTCGGCGGCCCGACATGGCGGCGCCTGACCACGGCACGGCCGGCTCCGTGAATCCAGCGGCGACCACGACCCCTAATGATGACTCTACGAGCTTCGGTGGTGTTCCTATGACCTAAGCGCGAGGCGAGGAGGGATGGGGCGGCGCGAGGACAGCTAGCCGCATGGGCGCCAACTCCGTGAGCTCCCGCCATGGGCTGCGGTGGGGAGAACGCAGCGAATCGCCCTTACCAATGCACGATCGACCCGGCGGTGAGGTGGAGATGGTAAAGGGATCACGGCGAACTCTAGGTGAACGGAGACAACACGTTTTATTGGCGTGGAAGCTAGGCGGAGGCGAAGGTGCGGTAGCAATGGCGGACGGCTGCGGCTCGATTCTTCTTGCAGCGGGAGGGAGGAAAATGCGAAATGGGACGGGTGAGTCGTCGAGACGGTAGCAGGGTGGCTTGAACCACCATGCTGCGATGCCGGAGGCGCGCGGGCGCGCGTCAACGCCAAGTGACAATGGTCGGCGACAGAGTGTCACCCACGAGTCGGCTAAACTCTGAAACTTCGATCATTTGTAGCTTCGATTCGGTGTTCCCTTCTGAGCTGGACAAATGATACTTTGACAATGATTATTTCCTAATCCGTGGCGATCTAGACTATGCCATAGTTAACAAAGTTGCTCATCTATACGTGAACTACAATTCTTTCCACTAGAGCTCAAGCTAGTTTGGCTCGGTCAGGGAGATACACGGCTCCAAACATGGGTACACGAAACTGTACTTCACTTTAGGACTTAGAAAAATTTGCTAAGTATGAAATCAGCATGTACTTCTGACTTGTGGGCCATGTTTGAGCATGTTCTAGCCATTTTCATGAGTTGGTCATAAAACAACTTTTGTTCCTTGATAAATTAGCTACAACTTTTGTAAAGAGTGCACAGCCATGCAAAGTCTCTAGGTTGGACTTTTGAATCAGTCAAACGATGACACTCCAAGGGTCAATTCAAGTCAAACTTGCACTTGATGGCATTTTGGTCATTTTGATCTACATGAACAATGTCCCAACAAGTAACCTAAGTGTAGTTAAGGTGTATTAGACCATGATCAACCACTTTACAAAGTTGTTATACCCCTTCTAATGATCACATGTGATACAGCAATTAAAACAAGCAATTCCTTCATATGTTTCAATACAATGTTTCACATGTTGCATGACCTGGTTGTTATCCTATACTTGTCACATTACTACCATTTTGCCATGCTTCAAGATGTGAGAAATTTATGTTGCATCCACAGATTACACCAATACTATTCACAACAATCAAGCAGGAAACATACACAGTTGAAAATGTTGCATATGCATGTTTTAGTAACAATGGCAATGATGACATAGATGATGCATATGTTTATGAAATGAAATGCAATTTAGTGGAAGCCTAAACACCTAGGGTGTTACAGTAGGCAACTTCAAACCTTCATTCCTGTAATGTCTGAAGAAAGGACAATTCCAATGTGATTCGGCTTGTTTTATTTCATACCTCTTATTTTCCTGTTGACGCTGGTATTCTTGCTCTTCTAACCAACGCTGATAATCATTTTCCTTCCGCCACTGTCATTTGTTCGACAAAATTTAGGATGTAACATGCGGCTTTGTCGCCCCATCTTTTGATGTTTCTCCGTACTCATATCGGCTCTTTTGCTTATCACGATGTCTTCTAATTTCTCTGTATTCATCAGCCAATATTTGCATCTCGAGATCGACTATTCCAGTTTCTCTTGATCTGATTGATGTCAGGACATTAGTTTTTCCTTTGAGCAGCCTAGCATCGACCATATTCTGGTCTCCTGGGAAAGGATTATCATCAACTTTCATCTTTCGAGGCATATCAAATTTGAGGCTTCTTTGCTGAATAGCCCTCTGTATATGCTGCCAAAAACTCTACATTCATTAGTAGAATGAGATGTAGTGTTATGAAACTTGCAGAACTTCTTATTCTTCAACTGATCGTAAGGCCACATAACATGATTATCAGGCAACTTGATCTGCCCCTTCTCAAGCATGAAATCGAAGAGCTTGTCCGATTTCGTGATGTCAAAGTCATAGCTCTCCTCGACTCTTCTTCCCCAAGGATTTGTCACCATTACGGCCTTTTTGCCCCAATTCCATTCAGCCATAGCAACCTCTTCTTCTTCATCGTCTTCAGCTATCATCGATCGAATATGGATTATAGGCTTCGGTCATTGTGGTATTTTTTTGGAATCGGGTATCTCTACGTATATTCTAGATTTGGCTATTGAGCGCTACCACTCGTTGAGCCAATTGACCCAAGTTATCAAACTCTTGTCTTAGTAGCTTCTCTCTCCATGTTGGCAACATTCCTTGAACGGCCAAAGCAGCTAGCTGATCATCAGCCAAGTTTAATGAGAAGCACAAATTTCTAGTCTGTCGGAACCTCTAAAGAAACTCGATGCCCGATTCATTAGTTTTTTGCCTTATAGTCGTCAAATCGGTAATCTTCTTTTCTCTAGGTCAGCCCAATTGGCAATGTAGTTAACTGGTAGTGATGAAAACTAAGTGAAGGCTGGTCCTGATAGGGACAGGGAGAAGAAACGAACTCGATGGGCCACTTCAACGGATGCTTCGCCCAACTACGTAAGATACCGACTGACATGTTCTATTGTGCTTGTGCTGTCTTGGCCAGTGAACTTAGCAAACTCTAGGAGGCTATAATTTATAGGAAGAGCGACCAAATCATACCATTCTGGATTTGGGTGTTTATACGAAAAGGTCTACCCTTTTGGCTTCAAACCGAACTGACTCTTCATCATCTCGGTCACCCTCAACAACTACTTATCCGCACTTGAATTTGGATTTCCCTGCACCTGCTGACCCATCTGTGGATTGAAATCCCGTGTACCTTGATACCCTGGATTTTGAATCATGTGAAGGGTGTTGTAATCTGTGCCATAATGATACCCCCGTGTGGAATCTCTATCTGCTAGGTCCTCTGCTGGTTTGCTGCTTGAAGTCTCTAATTATAGATATGAGGATCTATATCTCTACGGATCCTTTGAATTAATGGTGCTATTTTTTGAGCCAACGATGGTATGTGGAATGATGTGTCAAAATTAATCATCTAGTACTGACCTTGCCCCATCGGCTGTTGCACATGCTATATTGATGATCTAGGATTATATTGTATCTAATTTGTAGTAGCACCTTGAACTTGCTCAGATGAACTTTGAACTACTTGGACACCATTATTACCGGCTGGTCCTGCTTCTTGATGGCTGGTATCGACTGGATTAGTCCCTTGAGTCAATGGATGTGGAATGTTGTAATAAGCCGGCACAATCTGATCAACTAGAAACCATGAAACACCTCTTTCATAGTATTGTGGAATGTGTCCAAGAAAGCTTCATTATGGCTCGATATGGCATCACGAATAGATTTTTTTACAGCTTCCGTGAAGAAACACCTATCTTTCTCGATGGAGCTAGAGAGTTTGCCGGAAGGGTCTGCTCGATGGAGCTAGAGATCCGCCTGGCTTCAACGCAGGGATGATCGATCCTACGTACTCCTCACAAGACGTGCCAGTCAATTTTACCTTACAATTGACAAGGAGAGAAAGTTTATTAGTAATTTAAGGTGGAACATGCTGGTATTGCCAGACAGTTCCGAATACGCGGCTCTGAGAGCCGATGTGGAAGGAGATCGACTAAATAGCCGATTCTAGCATACTCATAAGAATAAATCAGTTAAAGCTCATGGACTTATGGAAGGAAAATCGGTTATCATTCGGGATGAATATCGTTATTTAGACAAATATTAGTCAATGGCAATTGGATATCAACACTAATCAGTTTATGCTAAGCCAATGACTGCAAGTAACTGAATCCCTTTTTTATATTTTAGAAATAGCTCATCATCATTTAACCATTTAATAGAGATAAATCTAATGAACATATTAGATCTCATCTATTGCTATGACCAGTGGGGCTTGAGGCAAAATCATGCAGGCCGTAGAAACAACAATAGATTCGATGACCCTAACTTATTACTAATATCAGTGGGGCATGAGGCAGAATCATGCAGGCCGTAATACAATAATAAGATCATGGGGCTAACATATCTTTCAACCTACCCTTACTTCGACGATCTCATGGCGTGAACTGTATATGTGAAAGCACTCGATATCGGCTAAAACAGCCGTCAGGCATAGCGCACAGTTAAGGTCATGCCCTATCAGGAACAGATCTACCAAATAACGGCCTCGCTCTATGGTGCTAACAGTGGGGTGTGAGGCAGAATCACACAGGCCGTGATAATGGGCCATGGAACGGTTTTCGTTAGCCGATAGATCTATTCAAGACACGGCATGCCTTAACCGCACACTATGCACGATCAAGATTGACATAAAACAACCGATAAAACATAACTCATCATTTAAGGTGCTGATTAGATTAGTTTAGATTAATAAACGATGGGTTAAACCGGATATAAAGCCGATCTAGATCAATCCCAATCGGGCGAAGCGATATTGCTGTAATTAAATAAATAATGAATGCAATAAGCAATATTGGTAACTTAATGAATCTACCCAAAGGACGCCACCCTTAGATAGAGCCGATAACTTAACATTAATCTAGTTCGAGCAGTGGAGGTCGACCGGATCGATGCAACCGTACTTGAACTAGACAAGAGTCGATAACTAGCTTATACCAGAGTCGCAGTGGAGGTCGACCGGATCGATGCAGCTGTACGAATAGAAGTATAAGCCATGACGGTACTTACAGATAAGCTGGAGGTCGGCTGGACTAATGCAGCCCTGCTCGCTGAATGACTCACCGAGATCTACTCTACTCCTACTCCTAAGGGTGGCCGGAGCCGAAAAAAATAAGTAACTTGTATTTGATTGATTGTTGTCCTTTACAATAGCCAGGGTCCAACATTTATACCCAGAGCCTAGACATGAATCCTATTCGAATACGACTCATTACAAACTTTTGCATAGAAGAAACATTCCTATCTTAAGATAACTTAGACCCTAATCTTTCCCTTTTTTGTAAAGTCCGATATGTAGTTTCCCGACGTCAACCGTAGCTCATCATCATTATATGCCGACGTCATTCAAAGAGAGTCGATTCCAACATCGTGTCTGAATCAGCTGATATCGATCCTTATGTGATTGATTCCTTGATTGACGCAATCTTGGAAGCCTTTGAGTTCCCACGTTCTTCTCTCAAATTTTTGGTGTAAATAGTAAGGTTTCTAGTTTGCAACTGAAGACACCCGCCAGTTGTTGTGCTTTATCATCACACATGTTGAGAGGAATAAGACATGATTTTTTTATAATAGACCCTGATCCCAGTCGAGGTAGAGAAGGACTCTAATAACCCCTTAAGCATGAACAGCTCTCTTTGGGAAGCTTTCATGATCAGTAGGGTGTCATCAACATATTGTATTATTGGGTATTGATCCAACTCATAGGAAGGGATGGGGAGTTCAAAGAGACCATCCTAAGGACCCTTACTGATGATGCAGTGAAGGAGATCAGCTGCCAGAACAAATAGCAGGGGGGATAGAGGACCCCTTTGCCTAACACCTCGCTTACATTAAAATGATTTCTCGGGAGACCTATTACCTGTTGTAGTTTTATTTGATATTATTTAGATGCAGCAATCAGTATGATACTTGATTTAATTCTTGGGATAGGATGTTTGGCAGTTATGTTACTTTCGTTAGTAAAGTTAAATTATGGATCATTTTTAGTTGGTCGTGCTAAGTGCTCTAGTTTTATTTTGATTTTTTTTCTCAAAAACATAGGAGAGTTGTGCATCATTATATTAAGAAGATGAAAAAGGGACAAGTGCACATACAACACAAAAAACTCAAACTCACTCCACACATACACAAACTCTACTGCTGCCCTGAAAGGACATAGGATGCCGCCTAGAGGGGGTGAATAGGCGTTTCTAAAAATTAACACCTTTAAATGCGGAAATGATTAGTAAAGGGTGTTTCCAAAAGGGAAACTCTAAATAAAGAGTAGCACTACCCCTCACAAGTTAGCCACATAGTATACAAGGTATAAAGGATGTATCTAGAGGCTACAACCCTGCAACACGAAGTTAGAACTGCGAATAAATATTTTCAGCATAGAGCTCTAATACAGGACGTGTCCGGTATGCACAGTTTCTGCAGAACAACCCCGAACTTGCTCCTTTCGATTTGTATCTTCAAACCAAACTGCAGGTACCTACTAGAGATATCAATATACACAGAGAACCTACAAAAGAGCTAGAGCAATACAAATATAAAATGAAATGCGAATTGAGACACGATATTTGTTTTATCGAAGTTCGAACTCGTTCGAGTCCTACTCTCCGTTGAGAGGCTGCGGGCGACCCAACGAAGGTCAGCCCTAGAGGGTACCACGAAGGTCACTCTAGCCGGAGTCTTTTCCAACTCCTTTTCCTCCTTCCACTAATTTGATTCCGAGGGGCGGAATCGACCGTTACAAACTTTCCGAGGCACACCACAATCTCTCGGGTGCTCTCCGGCGACGCCTAACCGTTTAGGACCAAAGAGTCCAAGAGTAACAAATGCAAATCATGAGATAGACAATATGCACAAGTGCTCAAGTGGTTGGATTGCTCTCTTTTTGAATTTCACTCAACCCACAATTTGATTTGGCAAGTTTGATCAATCACTCACTAAGAGAGGGTTGGGAGAGTTGGCAAGGCTCAAAAACGTGTGTAGCAACCAGCAGAATCAGCAGCCTCCAAAGGTGGAGGCTTGGGGGTATTTATAACCCCCCTTGAAAAACTAGCCGTTTTATAGCCGTTGCAATACCGGACACATCCGGTATGACTTACACTGCACCAACGGTAACTAAGTTACAGAGACAATGTGAGGCGTCGAAACTCCCGATGAATACCGGAACTCCCGACCGTTGGAACTCTCGACTCCCGTCGGAACTCCTGACCCTCAGCAAATTTGAAAACCATGTAACTGAGTTAAAGTATGTGAGGTGTCAAAACTCCCGACTCACGACGGAACTCCCGACCCTCAAGGCTTTTGAAAACTAGTCGTTGGCCTTTGGTCGTGCATACTGGATGAATACCGGACACGTCCGGTATGACCAGGACAGAGAACCCTCCATGTCAGTTAAAGTGCGAGACGTCGGAACTCCCGACCATTGCAGGAACTCCCGACGAACCAACCCGAGAACAACAATTTTACCACTACTGGGTAAATATCGGACACGTCCGGTATGAATACCAGACACGTCCGGTATTGCCAGACCAGCAAAAATAAAGTTAGCTCTTTTGTCGCTCAAAAACTCAAAACTCACATGGGTTGACTTGAGCACTTATGGAACATTATCTATCAACATGATGCATCCCTCTTAATAGTACGGCATTTCTATTAACTCAAATTCAAATGTATAACGAATTTAAACCTTTTGAGTTGTGCTCTTTCAACCGAAGCCGTGTATTCCAATCTTCATAAAGTGAGGGTGCTAACATGTCAACTTTGATCTTTTTCACTTGAGCATAGCCATCTTGAGCACGTGACTTGATTCCATTCATCAAATTTGAATAATCCCAAATGTATCAATTAACTTCCATCAAACACTCCAATAATGATTTGATCCTCGACATAAACATGACCATCATAGCTTGATTAGTACCTCAACTAAATGCAAGTACTTCCTTCTTCACCCTAGCTAGGTTCTTCGGCCGCCAAGCCATCGCTTGCCCTTCACCCTTGCTTAGTACCTCGAAGCCTTTCCTTGCTATCTTCACCATCTCAAGTCATCAAGTCACATCTTGTGTTGAATCATCCATTCATGTATTGTTATCTTTTTCATTTCAATTTAGCAAGCTTCAAATATGAGACCATTCCATATGCAATCGCTTATGTCTCATTAATTAATTCTTACAAGCTTGCTTTCACATAGTATATGGAAATCCCACAATAAATAAGCCTTTGCATGAATTCCATTTGCATTGTTGTCTTGTGCTTGAACTAGATTGTTTATACAAAAACACATCATTTTGGCTTTCATTAAGTACCTATGAGATAACCTATTACCTGTCCACACTTAGCAAACGGGTTAGACCTTTAATCACGTTGTCATTCAATCATTCAAAACCCACTAAAGGGCTAGATGCACTTTCAATCTCCCCCTTTTTGGTGATTGATGACAACTTGATTAAAGCTTACAAAAGAATATAAACATTTAAGCTTTTGGGTTCAATGATTTATGAGAGGCTCCCCCTTAATATGTGCTTATGCTTAGAATTCATAAAATGACCTCAAATGTCAATTGCACATACTAAAACATATAGGAGACTCCCCCTAAATCATTGCATCCATGGGGTGCATGTGTGTGTGACAAAGTGAAACCATGATGCATATGACAAGATATGTCACACAAGAATAAATATAAATGCATCACAACAAATATTTTCATTCTAGCATGCATAGTCCTTATGAAAATAAATACAACACATGTAACTCACACATAGCACTCATTACACATTTTCTGAAGTCCACAAGCCACTGAAATATATATTAAGATCATGTCTCAAGGAATACATGGATAAAGCATAAGTGAGTCTCATCTCTCACATGATACAATCTATCTCAAATCAAAGATATATCAATCAAGCTCAAAAACAAAAACTATAGCCTGCAGTACATATCATCAGGTACAAAGATAAGTCAAATGAAACAAATATCCTGAAGCTTTAATCAGTCTCTCTCCCCCTTTGTCATCTATCACCACAAAGGTGCAACATGACATACTAAGAACAAAGGGGCTACAAGCTGTCTCTGAAAGCTGTGATCACTCATCATCATCTTCATCTCTACCAGCATCCTCATCATCAGAACATGTAGCACCGGCTGGATGAGAACCACCAGCACCAGATGGGTCATAACCACCAGACCTGTAGTAGCCGCCACCACCTATGAGGTCACTCCACCAGTCTGAAGCATAGTCGTCTGTAGAACTGGGACATGGCTGAGAGTGAGTTGGCACACGAGCCTGTAGTGGTAGAGTGTCAGGGTGCTGTGGTGCCTGCTGTCACTGAAGGAACTCAGCATACTCTCTATCATATCTGGCCTACAGCTGCTCCTCAGTCTCAGGCTCACTAGCTACCTCATCTGATAGTGGAGACCTAGGAGAAACAAGCTCTAGATAGGTCCCTAGCCAGGGACTCTACACCAACAGCCGGGTGTGGGAAACTGGCGGAGCGCGGAGCGTCACCCTGAACTTGCGTGGTGTTGGGGTGGTTCCGCTCGTGTCGTGCCTGGCGAGCGTAACCCAAGTGTCCTTCCTCCTAGCCTCCCTCTCCTTCTATTGTCTGATCTGAATGTCTCTGCACATCCCAAATATGGAGCTGAAAAGCCTACAGATAGGCGAGGGAGGACTGCCACGGCGTGAAGAGGAACATGGAGGTGCACGTGGTGAAGGTGAAGCTCTTCCTGCTGCCGCTGCTACACCACTCTCAGTTGCTCCTCCTGGACCTGCTGGAGGTAACCCTGTCTTAGGAAAGTCTGCAACAATCTTCAGGGCCTTGTGAATCTTGTCATATTCGAAAGTGTGTCCTGTGACCTGCTCAATCATATACATGATATATGGAGCAAATCCATAGACCTTGAGGGGCCTCTCTCCCACACTCCTGATCTCAGACCAAATGAAGTCAAACACACTGAAAGGCCAAGCATCAGGTGCCATCCTATGGAGCAAGTTCCTGGAATAATCTGCAATGTTGCCCTTGTCTCCACCCTTACAGTCAATAGTCTTCCTGAACATCCTGTCTAGGTATCTGTAAGTGGGGTGAAGACCTAGAACCTTGCCCACTGATCCTCTCCCACCTCCTGGTGGGTACATGTAAGCGAGCTGCTCAGGAGGTAACACCTGCTCGGTGTGAATCTTGTCTCTCTGGAGGTCATCCTCTGAGAAGCCAAGCTGAGCGGCAAACACATCATAATCTATACTGTACCACTGGCCCTCAAGCATCCAGTGCATCCGTCTCTCATCCTCTTCAACGAACAGAGTAGCATAGAACTGAGCTACTACATCTGTGTTCCAGTCATGCTAGAACTCCATGATCTCATAAACTCCTGTCCGCCGGCAGATGGTAATAGCATGATCAACTGAGGCCTTCTGCAACTCTCTAATGTACTACCAGTCAATCCACTGCGACCTAGCAATCACTGGGTTCCTGGTGAGAATCACACTAGAGTAGAAGTCCAAGTGAAAAGCTGTCTGGAAGCGGTGATCATACTAAACCTTAGGTAAGCCTCTCGGATCAACCCTTCGCTCATCTCTGGCTTTCTTGGTCATGCCCTTTCCCCTGTAGTCAACCCTAGAGACATAGGAGGGCACATTAGGCAGACGTGTCTCAAGGAGACCATAATGCATACCCTGACCAGGCTGGTGCTGAACTTGAGGAACTGACTCCTCCTCCTCAATCTCCTGCTCCTCATCTGAGCTTTCATCATCTGATTCTCTGTTAGTGCTCTTCCTCTTTCTTTCTTCTCTGGACTCCACTCTGAACTCATCAGTGTCAATGTCAGAGGAAGAGCTCTCTGATCCCTCTACATAGTGTAACACCCTGGGTGTTTTAAATACTAAAACCTGCCATGTCATCATATGCATTGTACATCATTTCGTATTAGTGAAAACTTTGATATGCATACAATAAAACAAGTTTACAATTATGTTATATGTGTTGCCTTGTATGGTTTGGATTGAGTTCAAAGTTTTGTTTGGATTTGAATTTCCGAAAACCCTGATTTCCAGCAATTAGTTTTACCCGAAAAACCCATTTCAAAATCTAAGCACATTTTGGGGTTGAGCCTTAAAGCAAAAGTGTAGAGCTTGTCGAGTTGTACAAAGTTGGTTTTTGGAGTTTTCAAAGTTGTTTTATAAAAATTGAAGTAATTTGAAAAGGCGTTATTCTTTAAATGTTCCCTTTTTGAATTCAAATTTGCATTTCAAAATGTAAACTGAATTACGGTGTGGTTATAAAAGAAAAGTTGTAGAACTTTGGATTTTGAACAACTTTTATTTTTGGAGATTTTTGAGTTGTTACATAAATTTGGGAGTAATTTGTGTTTTAAACCGAGTGACAATTTTGTAATTTTGAGGAACAGTACCAGCGGGCAGCTATCACCGCCGACGAGCTTTTTGCTGCTTCTAGGCGCTCGCGTGGCCGTCTTTAGCGTCGCGCTGGCGTGGAGAAGGCCCCTGCGTGGCTTCTCTTTGCTTCCTGGCCGCATTCTTAAGCCTCCGACGCTGTCGTCGTCGCTCTTTCTCCTCCTCTGCTTTTCCCGACGCCGCCGCCATTGCTCCGTTGAGCTTTTGCCGCCGCCGTAGTGCCTTTCCAGTCGCAGCAAAGCTCGTCATAGCTCCGCTGGTTCCTTGCACGCTCAGCCAAACCATCCTTGATGCCTGATTCCGCTGGGAACCTGTTGTGCGCGCCTTTCTTCCCCGCAGCCGGCAACCTCACCGTCGAGTGCGCATCGCCGTGGCCAGCACTCCACGGTCTATCCCTGCTCTTGCTGAGCATACCATTAGTTTCACCATGTTGCCGTGCTGCTTTGTATCTTGTTGTTTGATCATTTCCTCCACCGCAGCCACCAGAACTCCATCACGGACGTGGTTCGCGCCGTCGTGATTGCTGTGACCGACGTCGAGCCTCTCCGTTGCTCCTCCGGTTCAGCCATTTGCTCGGAAATGTTGTGGGTGAGCTCCTGAGTCTTCCCGAGCTGTGTGTTTAACCGCTTCTGGTCTGGTTTCGTCGGCGTTGTGCAGCCGCACCGTCGTGGCCGCCATGGCCGGCGTCGTGCTTAGTCCAGTTCATGTTTGGTCTAGTTAGTGTCACAAATCGATGCGCCATGGTGTTGTGGTCATGTTAGTACCTTGGCCGTCGCTAGTGACCTCGCCGTCGGTGAGATTTCACCGGTCAAAGCTGCTGCCGCCATGGTCAGCGCGGGAGGAAGGAGATGACATGTGGGGTCGGGCTGTCAGTGACTCAGCGGTTTGAAAATGAATTTTTCCTTTTTCAGAGAAGAATGAATAGTGTATGTTTTTGTTATTTTTGTGTAGATTTATTTAGAGCTCCAAAAATTATAATTTTTTGTGTGACTTCTCTGTGATGTATATTATTTAGGAAAAATATGAAATGCTGATTTTCAGTACTTTTTGAATGTGATAAAAATTGCTCAATTAATTAATAAATGAGTTTCCATGATTTTTCTAGGCTTATTTATTTGTCCAAAAATTATGAAAATTGTTTTGCCACTTAGTTATCATGTGATTAACCTTTACAAAGGTGAACACGTGGTAGTTAATCAAGTTGTGGAAGAAGTTGATCCGACTGTTGAGGTCGGATTTGATAATTGTGGAACGACTCCGGATCCTAACTTTTTCATCAACGAAGGCAAGCCCCGGATGCATTTAAACCTACCTTGTGTTTTACAAATTGATTTCGCTTTTGCTTTTCTTTACTGCATTAAGTGATTAGGAGTTAAGTGAAAACCAAATTGGTGCATTACCAACCTTGTTTTTCTATATTTACCCTGTTACCAGTTTTAATTCGTATATGCCTAGTTATGCTTAGCTATGCTTAGAACGATGAAAGTCGGGTGATTACCTGTCACCTGCAAGTTTTAAATGGAACTTTGGTTACTTATGTTATCATGTGATATGGGAATGTGGAGTAATAAATCTAGACCGGGCGGACTCGATGTGTGAGAGCTACAAGACGTGGAGGTCTTGTGAGCGGGTTCTTTCCGCTTGTGTCAATTAAGGTTCGTCCGTTGTTGAATTGCATGAGGTGAGACTTTGTAGTACTAACCGCATACTCCGGTAAGCCTTAACTTGGCTATTCTATTACGAGAATGGCTACTCGCGCACTGGGAGTGGAGAGATGGCAGGAATAGCGTGTACCCACGTGGCAATGGGCTGGATTGGTGGAGTATTGTATTCTCGGGTGGCGCGGACCCGTTCTTGTTTTAGAGGATCCGAGGGTAGGTTGATATATTTAAGTCGGGGACCTGCATATGTCGTGTGGTTTGGAATTCCCAGCTGGGTTTTGATCGGTTCGAATCGTCGTTGCTCCTCGGTTATGGAGACTCAACTCACTATTCACCATCGTAGTTTAATAACTGGAACTTGAGGATGGTGTGAGAAGGTGTTGGATATGAAGTTTCATGATCTCAATGCAGATCATGTCAGCTTTGTATATGATCTTTATGAAGTTTTAAATGTTGATATAAAGAATTTTGTTAAAGAGCTTTTACGCAAAAGAACTTTGATTATTGCTAAAGTCATACCTTGAATCCCTGAGCCTGCATTCCTTAGTTCTATCAGTTTTTATTTTGGTTAAGTCTTGTTGAGTACTTTTGTACTCAGGGTTCGTTGACCCTTGTTGCAGGTGAGGCTCATGAGTAGGTCTGTTTTGGGCCGTGCTGCATGACTGTTGTTCAATGCGATGACGATAAGTAAATGCATGGCCCTTGGGTAGGGCAATCCATTTATGTGTTTTGTATTATGTTATCATGCCACTCTACTACTTCATTTTGTAATAATCATCGAACTTAGTTTTATGGTTTGAAACAAATGGTTTGTAAATTATGTTATTGTAAGTCTTCCACTACTTTTACTCTGATGTATGTATATTTGAATAAACTGTTGTAATACTGCAACGACTCTTAATGTGATCCTGCTCAGAAATCGTGGATGATTCGGGGATCCCCGAGGACACCCGACAGTCTTCTTAAGTTACCGGGAACATATGCATAGATGTCAAAGGTCGTTGGACAGTGACAGGTGCATGTGGGCCCTATGATTTAGGAGGTTCTGCCACAGAATGACATCAGAGCGATGGTTACAAAGTCTTTGTTGTATTGTTTTACAAAAACTTCAAAATGATTTGGGATGACTAAACTTAACTTGTTAATTTGGTCCAAATTACTTCTGACTTATCTTATTTCTTTCTCACCATTCCTTATTTGATAAAAAAGGGCTTTATGTGGTGGAGTAGTAATATTATTATGCCCTATATAAAAACAACTATTGTTTATGTACTTTATGAGCTTTGATGTTTTTGTTCATAAGAACAATTCATGCATCATGATTAATTCACTTGTTACTTCCTTCGCCTCTGAGTCTGGGTTGGGTAGTGAGTCTAGATTGAGTTATGTAGTCCACCCTTGCTGCTCTTGAGACAGTTGTCAGATTTTCTTATTTGGATTAATCTTGCTTCCTACAGTATGGCTCGTACCAAGATGACACCCCGTAAGTCCGTTGGACCCAAAGGAGTTCCTCGCCACCAGCTTGCCCCTAGGAATGACGGTGCTAGCAGTAGCAGCTCTAGGCCTAATCCTCAGGCAGAGATACAGAGGATTTCTACAGAGTTAGCACAAGCTACTAGGGATAGGGCCTTGGATGCCATCCAGGTACGAGAATTACAGGATCAATTGAGGCATCTCACCATCGCTCACAGGAACTGCGAACGTATGTTAATTCATATGGTGGACGGAAGAAATGAAGCTTGGCATAGAGAAAATGTAGCTAGAGCTAGAACTCATGAGCTAGAATTCTATGTAGGAGATTTAGAAGAACATAATACTTATCTGCATGAAGAAGCTCATAGGCTAAGCAACCTCCTGGATCCAAATCATGAACCTCAAGCTGATGCAATGGACCCAGGTGTTATCCTTGCCAATGATAGTGAATCAAAAGAGGAAGAAGAAGAAGATTCGAAAGAATTAGTGATGATCGATGAAAGTGATAATGAGGGCGGAAATATTTCCGGAATGGATACTGAGCCCGAAGTTTGAGGTGATCAAGGAGACGAGTAGAGTTGTATAATAGTTAGTTCTAGTTAAAGTTAGTAGTCTTGTTTAGATGCAGTCTTGTGTATAAATTAGTAAACCCTATGTAATGTGTTTTGGAGTAAGCTCTTGTTGCAATAAAGACTTGTGAGTAAAGTTTGGTTTGTTATGAACAGATGTGTCGTACGTGGGGTTCGCATATTCCTGGTACTTCACAAGATGAGGACGGCATTCCTGATCTGCCACCAGTTCCACCAAATCTAGCTGATGCTATCGCCGCCCTAGTTAATGTGACTGTTGAAAATGCTCGATTGCTTCGAGAGATAGCTCAGAGTAATCAGAATATGGTGCAAGGAAACCATGGTCGCAATCATAACAGGTAGGACGTTCTGAGGCAGAGGGTGATTTATCATCCAGTAAACCATTATTGTCCTCCTTATCGTCCGCAGTAGTTTCAAGCTGGGCAACAATCAAATGTCCGTCCTGCTACAACTTATCAGAATCCACAACAGACAAATACTTCTGGTGTCAGTGCTCCAGCACCCCAGGGTCACAAGTATCCCTGTTTTAATTGTGGCAAGCCTGGTCATTTCTCGAGAGAATGTCCATATCCAAGGCAGTCTAATCCAAATTATCAGAAGACCCCTGCCAATCAACAACAAGGTCAAGCACAGAATAAGAACAACAATCAAAATGCTCAGAAAGGCAAAGATGAAAGGAAGACAGGAAGGGTTTTCTATATTCAAGCCGGGGAGATTCCTGAAGGGGAGCCAGTGATAATGGGTATGTTTCATGTTGCCAATCATCCTGCAGTTATGTTTTTTGATTCAGGTGCATCTCATTCATTCATCAATAGAACATTTGTTGTGAAGCATAAAATTCCAATTGGGGCAACAAAGGAAAATTTCTTTATACAGTCGCCCGGGGGACGTCTGTGTACTAAGGAAATGGTATACCAGGTACCCATAAACCTGGGTGGGCATATTTTTCCCACTACCTTGATTATCCTAAAGGATCAGGATATAGATATAATTTTGGGAATGAATTGGATGTATCAGCATAAGGCTGTTATAGATGCATTGAATAGAACAATAAGGGTGAGTTTGCCAGATAGTACTTCTCAACTTCTTATCCAACTTCCAACCTTAAGAAGATCAGTGGGCAAAGTTTGTGCAACTGCTGTCAAGGAGATTAGAGATATCCCGGTAGTGTGTGAATTTCCTAATGTGTTTCCTGAAGATTTACCCGGTCTACCACTTGATAGGGATGTCCAGTTTAACATAGAGTTGAAACCTAGGATAGCTCTGATTTTTTGGAGAGCTTATAGGATGTCACCCAAGGAATTAGCCGAGTTGAAGACTCAGTTGCAAGAATTGATTGATAAGGGGTTTATCCAACCTAGTTCATCACCTTGGGGATGTCCAGCAATTTTTGTGAAAAGAAAGATGAGACCCTAAGGTTATGTGTTGACTATCGTCCGTTGAATGAAGTGACCATCAAGAATAAGTATCCCTTACCTCGGATAGATTTGCTTTTTGATCAACTGGCCGGAGCCAAAGTTTTCTCCAAGATAGATTTGAGGTCAGGCTATCATCAAATCAAGATAAAGCCTGAAGATATTCCCAAAATGGCATTTACCACAAGATATGGTTTATATGAATATTTGGTAATGTCTTTTGGTTTGACAAATGCTCCAGCTCATTTCATGTATCTGATGAATTCAGTATTCATGCCTGAGCTAGACAAATTTATAGTGGTGTTTATAGATGACATTCTAGTATATTCCAAGAATAAGGAAGAACATGCGGAACATCTTAGAATTGTTCTGACCCGCTTGAGAGAACATCAACTATATGCCAAGTTCAGCAAGTGTGATTTTTGGCTTAAGGAAGTATAGTTTCTTGGACATGTTTTGTCAGCTGAAGGTGTTGCAGTTGATCCAATCAAAGTTAAGGATGTGCTTGATTGGAAACCGCCAACCATAGTTCAATAGGTTCAGAGTTTTCTAGGATTGGCGGGGTATTACCGTCGTTTTATTCCAGATTTCTCTAGAGTATCAAAGTCCATCACTGAGTTGTTGAAGAACCAAGTCAAGTTTGTCTGGTCATCTGATTGTGAGGAAGCTTTCTAGACTTTGAAGAGACTGTTAACCACTGCACCAGTATTAGCCCAACCTGATATCGAGAAACCGTTTGATGTTTATTGTGATGCTTCGGGTATTGGTATTGGATGTGTATTGATGCAAGAAGGCCGAGTCATTGCCTATGCATCCAGACAACTTAAGCAACATGAAGAACACTATCCGACACATGATCTGGAGTTAGCAGCTGTGGTCCATGCTCTGAAGATTTGGCGGCATTACCTGCTTGGTAATACGTGCCATATTTATACAGACCACAAGAGTCTAAAGTATATCTTTACTCAGTCAGAATTGAACATGCAACAAAGAAGATGGTTAGAACTGATTAAAGATTATGACTTGAAGGTACATTATCACCCTGGTAAAGCAAATGTGGTTGCAGGTGCCCTTAGTCGCAAAAGTTATTGCAATTGCCTGATAGTGAGAACAATGGGTCTGACCTTATGTCAAGAGATGGAGAAGTTGAATATAGAGGTAATTCAACAAGGTAGCTTGACCAACATACTTGTTGAAGCCAATATTCGAGACTAGATTATTGCTGCTTAGAAGGAAAACAAGGGTATAGCCCATATCAAGGAAAGAGTCAGGAATGGAAAAGCGGAATGCTTCAGCATAGATGATGAAGGTGTGCTATGGTTCAAGGATCGCCTGGTGGTACCAAAAGTTCCTGAGTTGCGGCAGTCAATTCTGGAAGAGGCACATGCTACTAGATTATCTATCCATCCGGGAAGTAATAAGATGTACCATGACTTGAAACAAAGATTTTGGTGGACCAAAATGAAGATAGAGATTGCTAGGTATATAGCCAAGTGTGATACTTGTCAAAAGGTGAAGGCTATACATTTGAGGTCCGCTGAAGAGTTACAACCATTACCTATTCCAGCTTGGAAGTGGGAGGATATAAGTATGGACTTTATTGTTGGTCTATCCAAGACATCAAAGGGATTTGACTCAATATGGGTGATAGTAGATCGACTAACCAAGTCAGCACATTTTCTTCCAGTCAAGAGTATATACCCCACTGTCCAATATGCCAAGATATATTTAGCAAGAATCATGAGTCTCCATGGAGTACCAAAGACCATTGTGTCCGATAGGGGTACATAGTTTGTCTCCAGCTTTTGGAAACAATTGCATTCTTCGTTGGGAACCAAGCTCCTGTATAGTTCAGCTTATCATCCGCAGACTGATGGACAGACTAAAAGAGTCAATCAAGTACTTGAAGATATGTTAAGGTGTTATGTCCTTAACTATTCCAATAAGTGGGATGAATGCTTACCTTTGGCCGAGTTCTCATACAATAATAGTTATCAGGAAAGCATTAGAATGGCTCCATTTGAAGCACTCTATGGTCGTAGATGCAGAACATCGCTGAGTTGGTCTTAGCCCGGAGAAAGAAGGTTCTTTGGAGTTGACCTTGTGAAAGAAACAGAAGACAAGGTTAGGCAAATACAAAGTAATTTGAAGATAGCTCAGTCCCGACAAAAGAGTTACGCAGACAAACGACGTAGACCATTGGTGTTTAACAAGGGAGATTTTGTATATCTGAAGGTATCACCAATGAAGGGAGTTACCCGTTTTGGTGTTAAAGGCAAGTTGGCACCTCGATATATTGGACCATTTCAAATTTTAGAGAGGTATGGAAAAGTGGCATATTGCTTGAAATTACCAGAACATCTATTAGCTGTACATAATGTGTTCTATGTTTCTCAATTGAAGAAGTGTCTCCGAGTGCCTGAGTAGAATGTTGAGGTTGAAGGAGTGGAACTTGAACCAGATTTGACTTATTCCGAATATCCTATCCGAGTTTTGGATCAGAAAGATCGTGTTACTCGAAGGAGGACAATCAAGTTCTACAAGATACAATGGAATCAACATTCAGAAGAAGAAGCTACTTGGGAATCCGAAGATTACTTGTTAGAAAAATTTCCAGAGTTTCTTGCGTCAATATAGAAGAATGTTAGTTTTGCTCTGTTGCTATGAGCCATGTTTGTAAAGGGATTTTAGCTATTTTATGAACGAGTTTTGGATATTTTTGGATTGACACATTTCCTTTTCCATTACTTACCCTATGACTTTGAATCTCGGGACGAGATTTCTTTTAGGGGAAATGATTGTAACACCCCGGGTGTTTTAAATACTAAAACCTGCCATGTCATCATATGCATTGTACATCATTTCGTATTAGTGAAAACTTCGATATGCATACACTAAAACAAGTTTACAATTATGTTATATGTGTTGCCTTGTATGGTTTGGATCGAGTTCAAAGTTTTGTTTGGATTTGAATTTCCGAAAACCCTGATTTCCAGCAATTAGTTTTACCCGAAAAACCCATTTCAAAATCTAAGCACATTTTGGGGTTGAGCCTTAAAGCAAAAGTGTAGAGCTTGTCGAGTTGTACAAAGTTGGTTTTTGGAGTTTTCAAAGTTGTTTTATAAAAATTGAAGTAATTTGAAAAGGCGTAATTCTTTAAATGTTCCCTTTTTTAATTCAAATTTGCATTTCAAAATGTAGATCGAATTAGGGGGTGGTTATTAAAGCAAAGTTGTAGAACTTTGGATTTTGAACAACTTTTATTTTTGGAGATTTTTGAGTTGTTACATAAATTTGGGAGTAATTTGTGTTTTGAACCAAGTGGCAATTTTGTAATTTTGAGGAACAGTACCAGCGGACAGCTGTCACCGCCGGTGAGATTCTTGCTGCTTCCAGGCGCGCGCGTGGCCGTCTTTGGCGTCGCGCTGGCATGGAGAAGGCTGCTGCGTGGCTTCTCTTTGCTTCCTGGCCGCATTCTTAAGCTTCCGACGCCGTCGTCGTCGCTCTTTCTCCTCCTCTGCTTTTCCTGACGCCACCGCCATTGCTCCGTTGAGCTTTTGCCGCCGCCGTAGTGCCTTTCCAGTCACAGCAAAGCCCATCATAGCTCCGTTGGTTCCTTGCGCGCTTAGCCGAACCATCCTTGACGCCTGATTCCGCCAGAAACCCGCTGTGCTCGCCTTTCTTCCCCGCGGCCCTACAACCGTCGAGTGCGCGTCGCCGTGGCCAGCGCTCCACGGTCTGTCCCTGCTCTTGCTGAGCATACCATCAGTTTTGCCATGTTGCCGTGGTGCTTTGTATCTTGTTGTTTGATCATTTCCTCCACCGCAGCCACCGGAACTCCATCACCGACGTGGTTCGCGCCGTCGTGATTGCTGTGACCGATGTTGAGCCTCTCCGTTGCTCCTCCGGTTCAGCCATTTGCTCGGAAGGGTTGTGGGTGAGCTCCTGAGTCTTCCCTAGCTGTGTGTTTAACCGCTTCTGGTCTGGTTTCGCCGGCGTTGTGCAGCCGCACCGTCGTGGCCGCCATGGCCGGCGTCGTGCTTAGTCCAGTTCGCGTTTGGTCTAGTTAGTGTCACAAATCGATGCGCCGTGGTGTTGTGGTCATGTTAGTACCTTGGCCGTCGCCGGTGACCTCGCCGTCAGTGAGATTTCGCTAGTCAAAGCTGCTGCCGCCGTGGTCAGCGCGGGAGGAAGGAGATGACATGTGGGGTCGGGCTGTCAGTGACTCAGCGGTTTGAAAATGAATTTTCCCTTTTTCAAAGAAGAATGAATAGTGTATGTTTTTGTTATTTTTGTGTAGATTTATTTAGAGCTCGAAAAATTATAAAAGTTTTTATGTGACTTCTCTGTGATGTATATTATTTAGGAAAAATATGAAATGTTGATTTTCAGTACTTTTTGAATGTGATAAAAATTGCTCAATTAATTAATAAATGAGTTTTCATGATTTTTCTAGGCTTATTTATTTGTCCAAAAATTATGAATATTGTTTTTCCACTTAGTTATCATGTGATGAACCTTTACAAAAATGTTGAGCACAATTGGATCAAGTTGATTTATTTCATAATTTTTAATTAAATAATTAATTTATAAAAGCAAATTGTAACCTTTAATGATTTAGGTTTTATTGAATTTTGGATTGAGTGATGGCCTTGGGTCATTAGTTGGTAATGATCCTTGGCAATTGATGTAAGTGTTACGAAAAAGGTTTAGTTAGTTTGACTTATAACTGTATCGCGAAGGAAAGTTGTATTCAAATTGTTAATTTTTGCATCCATCATCGAGCATCATGTTTTATATTTCGCATCATGTTAAACATGGCATTATTACTACATGTAGTGAACGAAGGTGAACACGTGGTAGTTAATCAAGTTGTGGAAGAAGTTGATCCGCCTGTTGAGGTCGGATTTGATATTTGTGGAACGACTCCAGATCCTAACTTTTTCGTCAACGAAGGCAAGCCCCGGATGCATTTAAACCTACCTTGTGTTTTACAAATTGATTTCGCTTTTGCTTTTCTTTACTGCATTAAGTGATTAGGAGTTAAGTGAAAACTGAATTGGTGCATTACCAACCTTGTTTTACCATATTTACCCTGTCACCAGTTTTAATTCGTATATGCCTAGTTATGCTTAGCTATGCTTAGAACGATAAAAGTCGGGTGATTACCTGTCACCTACAAGTTTTAAATGGAACTTTGATTACTTATGTTATCACATGATATGGGAATGTGGAGTCATAAATTTAGACCGGGCGGACTCGGTGTGTGAGAGCCACAAGACGTGGAGGTCTTGTGAGCGGGTTCTTTCCGCCTATGTCGATTAAGGTCCGTCCGTTGTTGAATTGCATGAGGTGAGACTTTATAGTACTAACCGCATACTCCGGTAAGCCTTAACTTGGCTATTCTATTACGAGAATGGCTACTCACGCACTGGGAGTGGAGAGATGGCGGGAATAGCGTGTACCCACGTGGCAATGGGCTGGATTGGTGGAGTACTGTATTCTCGGGTGGCGCGGACCCGTTCTTGTTTTAGAGGATCCGAGGGTAGGTTGATATATGTAAGTCGGGGACCTGCATATGTCGTGTGGTCTGGAATTCCCAGCTAGGTTTTAATCGGTTCGAATCGTTGTTGCTCCTCAGTTATGGAGACTCAACTCACTGTTCACCATCGTAGTTTAATAACTGGAACTTGAGGATGGTGTGAGAAGGTGTTGGATATGAAGTTTCATGATCTCAATGCAGATCATGTCAGCTTTGTATATGATCTTTATGAAGTTTTAAATGTTGATATAAAGAATTTTGTTAAAGAGCTTTTACACAAAAGAACTTTGATTATTGCTAAAGCCATACCTTGAATCCCTGAGCCTGCATTCCTGAGTTCTATCAGTTTTTATTTCGGTTAAGTCTTGTTGAGTACTTTTGTACTTAGGGTTCGTTGACCCTTGTTGTAGGTGAGGCTCATGAGCAGGTCTGTTTTGGGTCGTGCTGCATGACTGTTGTTCAATGCGATGACGATAAGTAAATGCGTGGCCCTTGGGCAGGGCAATCCATTTATGTGTTTTGTATTATGTTATAATGCCACTCCACTACTTCGTTTTGTAATAATTATCGAACTTAGTTGTATGGTTTGAAACAAATGGTTTGTAAATTATGTTATTGTAAGTCTTCTGCTACTTTTACTCTGATGTATGTATATTTGAATAAACTGTTGTAATACTGCAATGACTTTGTAATGTGATCCAACTCGAAAATTGTGGATGATTCGGGGTTCCCCAAGGACACCCGACAGTCTTCTTAAGTTACCGGGAACATATGCATAGATGTCAAAGGTCATTGGACAGTGACAGGTGCATGTGGGCCGTATGATTTAGGAGGTTCTGCCACACATACTGAGGTGCTGCACTAGAGGCAGCTCTGGTAGGCCTCCTGCTGCTTGGCTTGAATCCTGGATGCATTTCCTGTCTTGCCTTCTTGAGCTTCTCTAGTGCTGGATCATGCCTGTGCTTGGATCTAGGCTCCTGTCTCCCACTCATAGCTGCTATCCTATATCCAAGGATTTTCAACAAATTTTAGGTACATGCCCAAAATTTAATCTCAAATTGCAATTTAGACGTAGAATCCTTGATCCATGGCTTTACAACCATCTTGACATACAACTGTCAATAAGTTTGCAAAACAAAGATACAAAAGAAGCTAAGCCTAACATACAATTCTAATATTGGATTGAATCAAAAAGGAAGCAGAGGAGCTGCTCTGCTGGGCCATACCGGACACGTCCGGTAGCATACCGGACACGTCCGATATGCGCGCCCAGCAACCCTAACCAGGGCTCCTTGATTCAAACCATCACCGATCAATTCCAAACTTTGGGCATTGCTTCTACATCACCAATGTAGCATATTGACTGAAGGAATTTCAAAACCAATCATTAACCATGTAGATCGGACGAGGTCCGCGATTAGGGTACCTTGAGAGAAGAGATGAGAAGGCGATGTGAAATCCAAATCCCCGGGCCTTCAATCTTGATGTAAGCCTTCTCCAATGCGATCTCCCTCTCTCTCTTTTGTTGGTGAAAGTTCCGGTCGCCCTAGGTGAGGAGAAGGGTGCCGGCAGCGTTGGTTGGAAGGTGACAAGTCTGTCTGGGCCGAAGGGGTACGCTCGGTTTTATAGCCCCGCTCATACCGGACACGTCCGATACACGCGGGATGGCCCAAAATATTCTAAAATGTGTTCTCACTTCCAAACCCTTTCTCTGTTATTTCTTGATCCAAAAGCATGTATGTCCTTGATCCAAATAAGGTGTAAATACATTTCTTATCCAAATGCCAAGAGTGTCACTTCTCTTTTCCAAATATTTGGCATATTTAGATTATGATCACTTGAGAGAGATATAGAGAGACATAGTAGATTGTGGACTTAAGAAAGCTATGCCATGTGTGATTAGCCAATCAAACAATCAAGGAGAGCTATAATCATCACATGACAAGGCTAGGTCACAAAGACCAAGATTCAAATAGTTTTTCAAATTCACACTTCCTACTCATGCTAGTTAGGGGTTTTGAAAAACATCTCTCCTATGTCACACAAATGCACATTCTAACATATAAAGGGCCTTAAATGCACTTACAATGTATGTATGTAAACACATACCTTTGCCTTGAGCCCACAAGAATACCACTAAGAAGATACATGGCATGATAATCTTTATGTTGACCTTGATTGCCAAATAATCATGCTAGATACGAATTCAATTTTTCATCCAAAGGACTACAAAGAGTGCTAGATAAATTTGTTAGTTCACAATGGTGCAAAATAGAAACTTAGCTCCCCCTAAATAAGTGCTTCAAGTAATTTGACTGACTTCCAAGAAGCACTTTTATTCTATTAAAAATTAGGGAGACAATTTTCTATTTTGAACTATAACCAAATAATTTGCCATATTAAATTTGAGTTTTAAGAGATGCTTATAAGCCACTTATATTATTAAACCACAAACTTCTGAGTAATATTTGAGGATATATGAAAATATATGAATCAAAAACTCAGTTGCTTATTCAATTAGTGTTCTGGTTCCTACAATACCGGACACGTCCGGTATGTATACCGGACACGTCCGGAATACACAGAACAGAAACACTCATGTTCTGTCCCTGACCATATCGGACACGTCCGATAGGTGCAGGTCAGAACCAATTAATTCGCTGCTTGTGATTCTTTGTTTAGCTCTAGTATTTATTGTATACTTGCATCTCAACAAATGAATTGCTTTACTAGAGAGCCGTTAAAAGCATCATATGGCAAAGTAAAATTCTTTTTAATTGAATCTAATTAGCCACTTTCATTATTTCACAAATATGCCTATTTGTGAACTATAGAACACGAAACGAACAAAGTGGCTATCTATAAGGTTTAGATACTTGTTACCAATGGTGAGGATGAAATATATGATGTATTCAATGAATTATCTTTGGGTCAACCATATAATGGATTATGATAAGAGTTGGTTGATAGATTGAGTGGATATTGTCAAATTGCTTGCTCAACCACCCCGAAGCTTTCATCTCATCACCAAGTACCTACATCATTAACCTAAGCACACTTTGGTACCCAACTCTTGTTGGGTCCTTTTGAGTTAGTCAACAAGTGCTTAGGCACCCAAATGGCTTTAGCACTAGTTTGTGATGAACACATCACCTTGCTAGTGCTAACTCCATTTGTGGTCTTTCTAAGCTTATCATTATAAACAAATGTGTTCGGCTTAGGAGCGTTACCATTTGGGCATTCATAGCTTAGGTGCCCCTTTCTTCTACAAACATAGCATATGCGGCCTTTGTTTGCTCTATGCTTGCTTTGCTTGTATGGACATCTATCAACCTTGTGGCCCATCTCATTGCATCCATAGCATCTCTTCTTGTTGCAACTTGGGCTACCTTTCTTGCCTCTTGGTACATTGGGCATTTCTTGGTAGGTTGTCCCAATTTCTTGCTCATGAGACAAGCGCTTTGTCCATCACTTTTCTTTTGGTTGGCCAACTTGTTTGAGGCCTTTTGTTCGGCCGCTTCACACTTGTCGGCCCAACTCTTATGTGGACACATAGCCCAATCATGTCCATACAATCCACAACCATAGCACATCCTTTTTCCATGTTTCTTGCTCTTGGTTGTGTTGGCCTTGCTTGAAATGTGATTCTTTTGTTGGGCTTTGGAGGAAGCAAGGTTTGAACCCTTCTCAAGCTTCTTCACCATGTTATCATGGTTATCTTGAGAAGGTTGTGCTTTCTCCTTACCCTCCAACCGAATCACATCCTTTTTTAATCTTTCTACCTCTTCTTTGAGCTCTATGTTTTCTATGAGATTTAGCTCAATCGAAGATTGGCTTACTTGAGGAGCACACTCATTAGTACAAGAAATATTTAATTGAGATGGTGTACTAGTGAGTGGATGTGTGAGAGGTTGAGAAAATTTTACCGATGTGATCACAACCTCATGAGCTACCTCAAGCATTATGCTTGATTCTACTACTTCCTCAAGAGAGCACTTTAAATGAACATAGTTCGCTTGTAGCACATTATACTTACTTGATAGTTCATCTAGCCTTGCCTTGAGCTCAAAGTTTTCCTTCTCTAGTTGTGAAACACTAGAAGAGGAGTTAGTAACTAAAGCATGCTCAATTGACAATTTTTCATACCTTTCATTTAGAGCCTTTAGTTCTTCCATCTTAGAGATGAGAAACAATTCTTTCTTTTGAAGTGATTGCTCTTGCTTCTCAATCTCTTCTTCAAGCTCATCATTCTTTTCAACTATCTTTATGATGATGAACTTGTCTTTGCGGTTGAGATGATCAAGGTTGTAGTTATCTTCAACTTCAATGTCACTCTCATCTTGATCATCTACTTGTGCTTTCTCCTTCTCTTGATCTTTCTTGTTACTCTTCTTCTTACTTTTCTTGGCCATGAGACACAAGTGATGAGTATCATGAGATACTGAGGTTGACTCATCACTTGGTCGCCACCAGGCTTGAGCATCGTTGCAAACAGCTGCTTGCTGCTCTGCTGCCTCGGCCATACCGGACACGTCCGGTAGGCATACCGGACATGTCCGATATGTGTAGGCAGACAACAAGTCATGCGCTGCTTGCACTTCTTGCTCTGGCTCGGCGCTCTTGAGGTCTTGTGAGGCTTCTTTGCTGCATGAAGACACAATGGACATACTTTCCATTGACTTGATCTCAAGTGCATCATCACATTTGGATTTTCCATATAAATCAAAAAGTCTAGTCCAAATGAGATGAGCACTCTCTGAAGGTAGTTGTCCATTGAAGATTGCCTCATCTTGAACCTCTGCACTCAATGTACTCAAAATGACATTAATAGCTTGAGCATTGAGTTGCACACATATCTCTTCCTCTTTTGACAAATTTTTGTAGTTGCTCCAATCAACTATAGGAAGAGGTATGCTTGCATCTACAATATGCTCAACAAGAGGACTAATATCCCTAAAAGCATTGAGTACATGAATTGACCAAGGTAGAAAGTTTGAACCATCATTTTGGAGAAGCACCGGCTCCAACTTGATAGGCGTCGACATCCTTTTCTCATGGCGGTGAAGCTTTAGGTGAGAACCTTGCTCTGATACCAATTGAAAGGACCTAGGATGCCGCCTAGAGGGGGTGAATAGGCGTTTCTAAAAATTAACACCTTTAAATGCGGAAATGATTAGTAAAGGGTGTTTCCAAAAGGGAAACTCCAAATAAAGAGTAGCACTACCCCTCACAAGTTAGCCACAGAGTATACAAGGTATAAAGAATGTATCTATAGGCTACAACCCTGCAACACGAAGTTAGAACTGTGAATAAATATTTTCAGCACAGAGCTCTAATACCGGACGTGTCCGGTATGCACGGTTTCTGCAGAACAACCCCGAACTTGCTCCTTTTGATTTCTATCTTCAAACCAAACTATATGTACCTACTAGAGATATCAATATACACAAAGAACTTGCAAAAGAGCTGGAGCAACACAAATATCAAATGAAATGTGAATTGAGACACGATATTTGTTTTACCGAAGTTCGGACTCGTTAGAGTCCTACTCTCCGTTGAGGGGGCTGCGGGCGACCTAGCGAAGGTCAGCCCTAGAGGGTACCACGAAGGTCACTCTAGCTAGAGTCTTTTCCAACACCTTTTCCTCCTTCCACTAATTTGATTCTAAGGTGGCGGAATCGACCGTTACAAACTTTTCGAGGCACACCACAATCTCTCGGGTGCTCTCCGACGACGCCTAACCGTCTAGGACCAAAGAGTCCAAGAGTAACAAATGCAAATCATGAGATAGACAATATGCACAAGTGCTCAAGTGGTTGGATTGCTCTCTTTTTGAATTTCACTCAACCCACAATTTGATTTGGCAAGTTTGATCAATCACTCACTAAGAGAGGGTTGAGAGAGTTGGTAAGGCTCAAAAACGTGTGTAGCAACCAGCAGAATCAGCAGCCTCCAAAGGTGGAGGCTTGGGGGTATTTATAACCCCCTTGAAAAACTAGCCGTTTTATAGCCGTTGCAATATCGGACACGTCCGGTATGACTTACACTGCACCAACGGTAACTAAGTTACAGAGACAATGTGAGGCATCGGAACTCCCGATGAATGCTGAAACTCCCGACTCGTGTCGGAACTCCCGACCCTCAGCAAATTTGAAAACCATGTAACTACGTTGGAACTCTTGACCCTCAAGGCTTTTTAAAACTAGCTGTTGGCCTTTCGTCGTGCATACCGGACATGTCCGGTATGACCAGGACAGAGAACCCTCCAAGTCAGTTAAAGTGCGAGACGTCAGAACTCCCGACCCTTGCCGAAACTCCCGACCATCGAAACTCCCGACTTACGTCGGAACTCCCAACGAACCAACCCGAGAACAACAATTTTACCACTGCTGGGTAAATACCGGACACGTCCAGTATTGCCAGACCAGCAAAAATAAAGTTAGCTCTTTTGTCGCTCAAAAACTTAAAACTCACATGGGTTGGCTTGAGCACTTATGAAACATTATCTATCAACATGATGCATCCCTCTTAATAGTACGGTATTTCTATTAACTCAAATTCAAATGTATAACGAATTTAAACCTTTTGAGTTGTTCTCTTTCAACCGAAGCCGTGTATTCCAATCTTCATAAAGTGAGGGTGCTAACATGTCAACTTTGATCTTTTTCACTTGAGCATAGCCATCTTGAGCACGTGACTTGATTCCATTCATCAAATTTAAATAATCCCAAATGTATCAAGTCACTTCCATCAAACACTCCAATAATGATTTGATCCTCCACATAAACATGACCATCATAGCTTGATTAGTACCTCAACTAAATGCAAGTACTTCCTTCTTCACCCTAGCTAGGTTCTTCGGCCGCCAAGCCATCGCTTGCCCTTCACCCTTGCTTAGTACCTCGAAGCCTTTCCTTGCTATCTTCACCATCTCAAGTCATCAAGTCACATCTTGTGTTGAATCATCCATTCATGTATTGTTATCTTTTTCATTTCAATTTAGCAAGCTTCAAATATGAGACCATTCCATATGCAATCCCTTATGTTTCATTAATTAATTCTTACAAGCTTGCTTTCACATAGTATATGGAAATCCCACAATAAATAAGCCTTTGCATGAATTCCATTTGCATTGTTGTCTTATGCTTGAACTAGATTGTTTATACAACAACACATCATTTTGGCTTTCATTAAGTACCTGTGAGATAACCAAGTACCTGTCCACACTTAGCAAATGGGTTAGACCTTTAATCACGTTGTCATTCAATCATTCAAAACACACTAAAGGGCTAGATGCACTTTCATGCCCCTAGAAACACTCGCGCCTGCAAAAGAAAGTACAGATGACCAATTAACCATAAGACAGGGTGCTAACCACCTAGAGCAATGGCAGCTAGGAGGGATAAACCTCTAGCCCCTACCAATGACCATGTCTTTCCCTCATCTTTAGCTACAGCCAGTGCGCCTGCAATATTTGGGGTTGCACCATTAAAAACACACTTGTTGTGGTGTGTCCATAAAGTCCAGGCTCCAAGGATAATGTAGGAGTTCATTCCTTTCCTTAACATGTCACCAACAGTATTGCTCACCCCATTTCCCACCACAAATGGAAAGAAGTTTCTGTGGGTTGAGGGGTGAAGGTTTGGAGCCCAAACCATGAGAAGAGTCGGTACTAGAACTCTCTTGCAAATACACACAGGACTAAGATGTGATCAATAGTCTCCTCATCCTAGTCACATAGAGGGCATCACTCAGGATGAGGAAGCCCACGGAGGCAATTCACTACCCAACAACGGTTGTGAGCGACCAACCAAACAAAGAAGCGGCATTTGGGTGGTGCCTAAGATTTCCAAACTCTCTCCCAAGGCTCAAAAGAAGTAGATCCTACGAAAAGACCCCTATATGCAGTCTTGACCGAATACTGCCCATCAGAACAGAACCGCCAAATATGCCTATCTTCAACCTCTGGTTGTAAAAAGAAATCAGATAAGTTGTCCCAAAGGTGAAGATAGTCAATGATTACTCCAATACTGAGAGCCCCTTGAATGTTACAAATCCAAGTCTTGTTGGTGAGGGCATCCCGAATAGTTTGTTGCTTGAGCCTTCTTTGGTAATGATGGCAAAAAGGTGAGGCGCAAGGTCTATGATACATTGGCCATGGAGTCATCGATCCCTCCAGAAAAGGGTAGTTGATCCATCCTCGACTTCAGAGTAAACAAGCATTACAAAAAAGGCTGTAATTTGCTTAGGCACATGGATTAGAAGATTAGCCTAGGGGCATTGTGGCTCTGTTTTTTGTAACCAGGCCCATCTCATACGTAGTGCCCAGCCAAGAAGTTTGAGATTAGAAATTCCTAAACCACCAAGCTCTTTAGTGCAGCATGTCTTGCCCCAAGCAACTAGATAGTGTCCACCTTTTGCATCTTTGTGGCCTCTCCAAAGAAAACTAGGTCAGATTTTATCCACTGCTTTGATAGCCTAGGTGGAAAATCAAAAGCCATAACAAGATAGATGAGCATACCAGTAAGCACAAACGGAACCTAAATCTTTCTTCCGACCTTGGTCATCAAATCTGCTTTCCAACCAGGGAGCTGATTAGCAATACGGTCAATAATTGGCTGGATTTGTTCTTTGGTGAGCTTCTTCAAAGAGAGAGGCAATCGCAAATATTTGCATGAGAAATCTGTGAGTGCACAGGGCAGCAGGCTCTATACGGCAACAAGTTCTGTGTCACCACATCTGATGTGCAGCACATTACTCTTCTATAAGTTCATCTTGAGCCCTGTTGCTTCTCCAAAAAGATTGAGAATACCCAGAGTTATAGCAACATCACCCACTTTATGTTAGAGGAACATAACAACATCATCCACATAAATGGAAATTTGGTGCTATAAGTTACGTTTAGATAGCGACAGCAGCAAGTCTTCAATTTTAGCCTTCAAAATCATGTGCCCCAAGACATCCATAACCAAGATAAATAACATCGGGGAGAGGGGGTCACCTTGTCGTAGTCCTCTCCTATGAGAAATATGATCACCAGGAATCCCATTTAGTAAGACATGGGTCAACGAAGAGGATAACAACCCGCTGATTATATCCTACCAAATTGTCCAAAACCGAGTTGCTGCAAGATCTCGAGTAGGAATGGCCAAGACACCGAATGAAAAGCCTTTGAAATGTCTAATTTGAGTAGAATTCTAGGTTGTTTCGATGGAGAAACCTTGCTGTATGTTGCACTAACATGAAGTTATCCAATATAAAACGCCCCTTAATGAAGGCGCTTTCATTGGGAGAGATAATTTGCTATAGCTTGGGGGCTAGACGATTAGCAAGCATCTTTGTGAGTAGTTTGGCAAAGCTATGGACCAAGCTTGTGGGCCTGAAATCAAGATGGCAATGGGGACATCCCCATCGAGGAGCAGCACCTCACTCCCTAGCCTCATTCCCCATCTCGAGGCTTGTTTTCTCCCATCCCCGTCCCTGATAGCGGTCGTGGGGCCCCGCCGGGTTGAACACACCCGATTAAAAGTGATTGACTCAAAATAAATACTCTAAAAAATCAAAATCCTTGATAGATTCAACAATAGAAGTACTACAATGACTTTGTTCTTCACATGGAATAGGGACAGGCAACAAATGCACAAACTATTAAAAAATCAACGAATCTGGAACATGAAGACCCCAACATGAAGCTCAATAGTTGCATCTATTGCATCCATCCTAACAGAGCTCAATTTGCTAATGGGCTATGCCTGGGTCTATGTGAGGATCATTGGTTGCGCCTGTGGGAGTGGAGGCACGACGACTGAGTTGGGGACCAGGCGACCAGCAACAGCACAGCATGAGCGCCTCATGGATCTAGTGTAGGACAGCGGTAGTGAGATAGGCAGAGCCGCAGAGGGTGGACTGTGGATAGGAAGTTGACGACGTAGTGCGACTGCCACTCCACGAGCATGAGATTGCGGGTGCAGAAGCAGAAGGGCGAAGCGGGCGAGCGCAAGTGGCTAGCGGTCGTGGGTCATGAACAATGGGATTAAGAGGTGAGGGATTGCTAGGGTTACTAGTTATTTATATCTCTATTCTGGGCTTGAGTTGAACATATTGTGATAGGCTTCTTTTGGCCAGTATACTCGGGTCCCCCAATGGGTAACGGGTACAGGAACTACTAGAATGCTCTGCTGCCCGCTTCACCCAACAGGGATCACTTTTTAACCGTTAAGCTCCCCATGGGGATCATTTTTAACTACTAAGATCCCCTAATGGATGAAATCCCCATTGGGGATCAAGGATCGGGGCCCCGTTGCCATCTTGAGCCTAAAATCCCTAGGCTGTTCAGCACCTTCCTTTTAGGAAGGAGGGTGAAATATGCCAAGTTGAGAGTTCCAAAATTTTCCATCTTCTTGCTCCATACCGCTGAAATAGCCATCATGATATCTTCCTTTATAATAGGCTAGCATGACTTGTAGAAAAGACTCGTGTAAGCATCTAGCCCTAGGGCCTTATCTGAAGGTAGCTGCTGAATCATCCTCCAAACCTCATCTTCAGTGAAGGGAAGATCAAGATCTGATAAGTCATGTGTAGTAATTCCCAAATCAGCCAAATTAATAGTGTACCAAACTGTACATGTTCCCAACAGATTTTCATAAAAGTCATCAATGGTTGTAGCCTTCAATGGTAGAAGCTACACTTGGTCAAACATGCAGTCTGATCCTTTGCTAGTCAAGCTAGACTAGATCTTCACTTCATCCACCTAGACCCTTTCCTACCCTGCCACTTATGTGCAGCCCCTGTCAAGACCTATCTCTGACCATGTTCCCTATGTTTTGCACATTGGAAGTTCCATCCCAAGATCCAATTCGTTCAGATTTGAGAATTATTGGACTAAGCATGGCGACTTTTTGAAAATTGTTGATCTTCATTGGAACAACTTAGCTGTCTTTGCCAATGCAACCAAGAATCTATCCTCCAAACTAAAATAGGTTAGAGTTGGTCTAAAAAAATGGAGCAAAAATCTTTCTAAGCTAAGTAAGCTGATTTATAATTGTGATTGGGTCCTCCTTCTCTTGGATGGCCTGGAAGATCAAAGACCTCTCTCCAACCTTGAAAAGGCTTTCAAAAAACTTGTCAAAAGCCATCATGTTTCTCTCTTGGAATCAAAGAGAATTTACTAGAGATAGAGAAATATAGTCAGATGGATCAAGCTTGGTGATGAAAACACTAGCTTCTTTCACACCATCGCAACTATTTCACATAAGAGAAACTACATAGTCACCCTCACCAAACCTGATGGTAGTGCTGTGATAGATCATGATCAAAAGGCAAATTTGTTTTGGATAGCCTACAAGGATAGACTTGGAATCAGTCAATTCTCAAGCATATCCTACATTCTCAGTTACCTATTGATAGAACATACCTTGGATCAATTGGACACAGAATTTAGTCCTGATGAGATAGAGCATGTCATCAAAACCCTACCAAGTAGTCATGCACCTAGGCCAGATAGCTTCAATGGCCTGTTCATTAAGAAAAGTTAGAATATTATTAAAAATGACTTCCCAAGGTTATTAAGAGATTTCTTCAACATGAACATTACTCTCACCAGCATCAACTCTTTTATCATTGCACTCATTCCAAAGAAAGGGAACCTTGAGACAGTTGATGACTATAGACTCACATCTCTACTGAACTACACTCTCAAGTGTATCACAAAGATCCTGTCAAACAGGTTACCAAGTGTTATCCTGCAACTGGTTCATGCAAACCAATATGGCTTCATAAAAGGCAGAACAATTAAAGATTGTTTAGCTTGGGCCTTTCAATTCCTCCGTATGTGCCACCATTCAAAGAAGGAAATCATTATCCTCAAGCTTGACTTTGAGAAAGCTTTTGATAAGCTAGAGCATCAAGTCATTCTCCAAGTCCTCAGACACAAGGGCTTCTCAGAAAAATGGGTTAACTGAATTCATAACATCCTAAGCACTAGTACCTCTTCTATTCTACTTAATGGTGTCCCAGGGAAATCTTTCACCTGCAAAAGGGGAGTAAGACAAGGTGACCCACTCTCTCCTCTCCTTTTTGTGCTTGTAGCTGACCTTTTACAATCTGTGGTCAACAAAGTCTGGCAGAATGGTGTGCTCAAACATCCTTTAAGTGAAGACTTTGGAGGGGATTTTCCAATAATCCAATATGTTGATGACACTTTGTTGATCCTTCCTGGTGATGCCAGAACCCTTTTTAAACTCAAAGGTTTACTCAGATCCTTCCCTGACTCTAATGGACTACATGTCTATAACAAAACCGTCCAATTTATAAGAGCACAAGTACAATAGCAATCACCGAGACAGTCAAACCATCACACTTGAGCCCATATAAATCCAGCAGTCCATTGAGTATCATGAAGGATCTCGAATCAACCAACATACAAGCCAAGATCAGACATGATTCAACATACAAGCCATATGTTACAACAAGTTCATAAATAGTTTGTCATACATCGGAGTTCCAACATAGTTATTACAACATCAGTTTAACAGTAGTGGAAGCAACATAGTTTAGAACGACATCAATAGTAGTTTAGATACATAGCCAGTTTTCATAGTCATCTCCAACAAAATCACAAGGGTGAGATGATATATAGAATGACCAAGCCCATGGTCCTATTCCTCATCCACTGCAAGAGCAAAGCAGTGCTTACAGTAGCCATGGTACATCATGTTATCTGCAACAATAGAGAAATAAACCCTGAGTACGAGAAGGAACTCAGCTAGACTTACCCGTCATAAACCAAAAATAAGGGACACCATGGATCATGCAAGGCTTATAAGTGGAGCTGGTAGACATCATTTGCCTACAAGTCCATATTTATCTAGTATCTTTTAACTTTTGAATAACAAGTTTATGATTCCTGTTCCATTCTAGATTAGCATCTATCCTACGCCAAACATGTTGTGTACCATTAAGTCATCATAATAGTAACCATATCAAGTTGAGCATTTCCATAATCCACATAACCATTACTTTCATCAATTGCTACGATGAAGGGGGCTCATGTCAAGTTCTCACTATTCGGGAGAGACGGCGATTCGAATCTATTCCTACCCAGCTAGGGAATTATTCCTAACACACACCCATACTCCCCCCATCAGGGTTGCATCGGGTCACCTTTGGTACAACTCAGGTACAAATCATGGGTAAGACCAGCGCCGCACCCTCAAAGATACTACTAATCTGCCAGGAGGCTCAGGACTCGAACCCGCCCTTAGACTCACACCATTGGCTCTCCGCACATCCTTACTGCCTCTAGGGTGAGCACTTTAACTGCTTGTGTCCCCGGCCTAAGTTGAGCTACTCGGCTTCATGGTCAGAACGACTTATCCAGATAACTATGTGAGAGGCATGCGTTCAACATGACAAGAGGGCCTCTAATGGCCGGTCCTTAAACAACATAGACGGAATCACTATAAGTCACCACACTTAACATATAAGATTCCACCCGGTCTCCAATTGTTCAACATCACCAGGTTATGTTCCATGATAGCACAATATAGCCAACCATGATCAAGTCACCACCTATAGCTCGCAGGTGACAGGAAATCACCCGACTTCTACCGGTCTAAGCATGGCTAAGCATAACGGTCGATCATAGACCTACATAGGATTCAATATAGATATTTTTGGACAAGGAGAGTATATGCAGCAAGTGGTTTCAAACAACTCTTATAACCTAATGCATCAAACATAAAGGACTCAAGTAATATTTTGTAAAATAGGGGAGACTTAGAATGCTCTAGGGCTTGCCTTTCACAAACGTGGTCGGCTGGTGGTCAGGGCACTCTTAGAGATGATCAACTTTAGGGTCGCCTTCACCTGGAGCTTCTTGGTGCTGAGCTTCATGGTTCTCCTCTTGTGGATCGACTTCGAGTTCCACCAACGTGATTTCTTCCGCTGCACCTTTTGTATGCATATACATAAAGTAAGTATCATGGATGCATAAGAAGAATTGTGAATGATATGACATGAGAACATGCATGATTCTATGCTGATGATTATATCAAGTTACTTAGATGATAACCAAATTGAATTCTTATTTACTGAGTAGGTGCATATCTCTTCTCTAGAATTTTCAAGAATCCACACTAAGTCCATTTCTGGACCACAACATAGCAGCTACAAGTTTAGATCATAACTGGAGTTTTACTCAACCAATTGCTATGATCTATGACTTTCTGGAAAGCTCATAAAATTTCCTACAACTTTCATTTAGTCATGACAATATGATTTAATAGCTATCGAGGTTAAACAATTCAATCATCCAAATCTATCTAGTAGACAAGCAAATTCTAACAGCAAACTTCTAACAGCTATAACTCCCAAACCACTTAGTGTATTACCATGAAAATTTGACTAAAGTAATGCCAGTAAGTTATCTACAACTTTGTTAATAACAAGTATCACAGGAAATGTAATTATCATCATGAATTTATCAATACAACAGAAACTACTCCTGCAGCCATTTAGCAGAATTATAAAGCAATAATTAAGTAGCTGCTTATAACCAATCAACTTCAAGCACAACTACCATTATCAGCATATCATATGCATCACAAGGACTACAGAAAACATTATGTTTATGCCAAACTAATGTATTTAGATACCTTTATTAATTTCTTTATATAATAAGGTGATTTATGAGATAAATATTTCTAGTGCTCCATAAATTCAAAAAAAATTACAGCAGCATACATATGACCCAATAAGTCTACTGTACAAATTTCATGCCAATTGGATAAGTATAGCCCTCTATACAAAAATGAAAAGTTGATTAGGTTTATTTTAGCAAAAATAGTTTAACCTATTGAAATGTGTCAAGAATCAGATTTTATATTTTTCTTAGCTTCCCTAAAACCCATTAACACTATACAAAAATTTGCAGGGCAAAATGTTACTTATTTTTATCCTTATGAATTTCCTTAGAAAACACCATTTATTAAAAGATAAATAGAAAGACCCTAGTCCAATCAAGTTTACTGCAAGTTTAGTACTTTTCCAAGCTAGAGCATGTCAACACAAGATCAGCAAAATTAGAATCACAATTTTATCACTTACCTAGTTCAAGTTATGTATTTTACAAGATTGCAAACAATTTAAAAGCACTTATTTAGCTCCATTTAATTCTCCAAGAAAAATACTAGAAACAGTGCATTACATATTTTTATCAAATGCTACACTCCATGAGAAATCCAATAAAATTTGGTTCACCAAAATTAGACACTCCTAACTTGAGATATGATTTTTTTGAAACATGCATTGAAATCTAGAAAATAAATCACAAAATCAAAACCTACTGATGCGCACACGCCTATGCAACGCGTGTAGCAAGTTGTGTGGCCCGATCTTCTCGTAGGATCCGCGAACTTGATAACTTGTCGCTGCGTGACCTGGTGAAGAGGCAGTGCACCACGAGGCTGTCCACGCGACGAACTACCAAGAAAATCACCCTTCCACGTACCGACGAAACAGCTCACGCAATCACGCCCTATAGACGTGAAGGCACGAACTGGGTGAACCGCAGTTCGGCGTTCTACAACTCCCTCAGGAATCAAAAGAACAAGTGTTGCAAGCCTCTCAAGACTCACGCATAAACAAAACTCCACGAGTTTGTGTATTTTGAATTCAGCCAACCAAAATCTGACCTTTCATTGTCTAGTACAAGATATATATAGGGATAGGGACATTCAGCTTGGAGTAAATGGCAGCATGCGCATGCACCAGTGGATTTCGTGGCTGGTTCGCGCGTCTTTCAGCTTCTGATAGCAGTTACTAAAATAAGCATAACTCTTTATTGGGAAGTCCAAATAATGAGCCGTTTGATGGGCTGGAAAGTAGACTTGAAGACGCTTCCATCCACATATAGAACACCATCTAACTCCTTGTATTCTATCTGCGGTGATGCTTGGAATTCGTACCATGTATCAGTCATCTAGCTTTTGGTTGCATTTCCATGCAAAGGTGATGAACCACCATTTTATTCTTGCACACCATAGGCTTCTTGGTTCAAATGTCCAGAGACTTGAATCCATCTTCATCCCATGCTGGTTCATACACTCCATCATTCCTAAGGACATTGGAACAAGAACTCAAAAGCATAGGCTCATTCAACATAAACTGATTATTAAACATAAGGTTAGCGTTCACCTGAGAATGAATTTCTTTCTCCAATTGTTTAGCTCTACTTCTTGTAATTGGACCAGCTATATCAAGTGGAGTTGCATTTGAAGATGAGTGAATGCTAGGAATGTCCTCATTAGCCTCCCCCTCTTGAGAAGGAGTCGTCCTCGACTTAGGCTCACCAACAAATGGAAGCAAGTCTTTGACATTGAATGTTGTACTCACATTGGAATATTCAGGTGGTAGCTCAATTTTGTAAGCATTATCATTTATCTTGTGTAAAACCTTGAATGGATCATCACCCCTAGGAGATAACTTACTCTTGCGCTGTTGGGGAAATTGATCCTTACGTAGATGCAACCACATGAGGTCTCCGGACTGGAATGTAACCTTCTTCTTATCTTTGTTCGCTTGCTTTGCATATTGTGCTGATTTCTTCTCGATATTCCTTCTTGTCTCATCTTGTAGCTTCTTGAGAAAATCCGATCTCTTTGCTGCATCCAAGTTAACTTGTTCCTGTAATGGTAAAGGCAAAAGATCCATGGGAGTATGCGGTTTAAACCCATAAATAATTTCAAATGGACAAAAGTTTCTTGTGGAATGGACTGCCCTGTTATAAGCAAATTCAACATGTGGAAGGCGGTCTTCCCATCGCTTCAAATTCTTTTTCAACACAAAGACGCAACATGGTGGACAAGGTATGGTTGACAACTTTAGTTTGCCCATCGGTTTATGGATGACAAGTGGTGGAAAATAACAACTGTGTACCAAGTTTAGCCCATAATGTCTTCCAAAAATAGCTTAGAAATTTTGTATCCCGGTGCAAACAATAGTCCTTGGTACTCCATGTAAACGAACGATCTCCCTAAAAACAAATCAACAACGTGTGAAGCATCGTCGTTTTATGACATGGAATAAAATGTGCCATTTTAGAGAATCGGTCAACAACAACAAAGATAGAATCCTCCCCTCTAAGACCAAGGTAACCCCAAAATAAAATCCATGGATATATCTTCCCAAGGTACATTCGGAACCCGGTAATGGAGTATAAAGACCATGGGGATTAAAGCGGACTTAGCTTTCAAGCAGATTATGCAACGTGCAACATGTTGCTTTGGACATCACGTCGCATATGTGGCCAAAAGAAATGATCGGAGAGCATGTCCAATGTCTTTTTACGCCAAAATGACTGCTAAGCCACCAAAGACATGTGCTTCCTGCAAAAGAACTTGACGAATCGAAAGCAGTTGGAATGCATAGTTTGTTAGTCCGAAATAAAAACCATCATGCACATAATACTTGTCCTAGCCTTTTCCAAAGAATGCAATGAGAGAAAGGTTCTTTAAAATCAGAATCACCGCATAGAGTGTTTTAATGGATTCCAAACCAAGCACTTTTGTATCTAATTGTGTAACCAAACCACATCTCCGTGATAAGGCATTGGCAACAATGTTATCTTTTCCACGCTTATGTTTTACAACATAGGGAAATGTTTCAATGAACTCAATCCATTTAGCATTCTACTGATTCAGTTTGCCTTGACTTTTAGATATTTCAAAGCTTCATGATCGGAATGGATGACAAATTCTTTAGGTAACAAATAATGTTGCCAAACTTCCAAAACTCGAACTAAGGCATAAAGCTCTTTATCATAGACAGAATAATTCAGATGTGGACCATTCAACTTTTTTTCAAAAGTAGGCAACAGTGTTTACCTTCTTGAAGTAGTACACCTCCTATGCCAATACCACTTGCATCACATTCGATCTCAAATGTCTTACCAAAATCGGGAAGTTGTAACAATGGTGCTTCACAAAGCTTTGTTTTTAGCTCATTGAAGGCTTGGTCTTGTTCATCACCCCACTTGAATGGAACATCCTTCTTTGTCAAATTGTTGAGGGTGCAGCGATGGTGCTGAAATCTTTAACAAAATGCCCTGTAAAAACCTGCAAGACCATGAAAACTTCGAACTTGACTCACATTTGTAGGTGTAGGCCAATCCTTTATTGCTTTAATCTTTTCTTCATCAACTTGAATTCCATCTGTAGAAACAACAAATCCAAGAAAAAACAACACGGTCTGTATAAAAAATGTGCATTTAGCAATGTTTCCATACAATTTGTCGACTCTCAAAACCACAAGAACTTGACGGATATGATCAAGGTGTTCATCAAATGATCTGCTATAGATCAGGATATCATCAAAATAAACAACAACAAATTTGCCAATGAAAGCTCTTAACACATGATTCATCAAACGCATAAAAGTTGAAGGAGCATTTGTCAAACCAAAGGGCATCACAAGCCATTCATAGAGACCAAATTTAGTTTTAAATGTTGTTTTCCATTCATCACCTATTTTCATTCGAATTTGATGATAACCACTACGTAAATCGATCTTGGTGAAAATAGTTGAACCACTCAGCTCATCTAACATGTCATCAAGCCTTAGAATAGGGTGACGATATCGAACAATTACAGCATTGATAGCACGACAATCAACACACATACGCCAAGAACCATCTTTCTTTGGAACTAACAAAACAGGAACAGCACATGGTGATAAGGATTCACAAACATACCCTTTGTCCAAAAGCTCTTTTACCTGTTGCTGAATTTCCTTTGTCTCTGTGGGATTGGTGCGGTAGGCTAGACGATTTGGAAGAGAAGCACCTGGTACCAAATCAATTTGATGCTCAATTCCATAGAGTGGAGGAAGTCCAGCTGGTATCTCATCGGGAAAAACATCTTCGAAGTCCTGTAAGAGATCAAGAACAACACTAGGCAACGATGAAGGTAAATCGTTAGTTGAAAGTAGGACCTCCTTGTGCCAGAGCACAAAGAATGGGGCTGTGGTGTTTCTCACTTCTCTCATATCACTCTTGCTCACAAAGAGACACTCGATGGTGGCATGGTGCATTTAGGATTGGCATGAGTCTTTATGTGGTTTGGATGGGTTAGAACTCTCTCCCTTACTTGTGTTGGGGATCTCACTCAATTTTCTTTTGTCGATTCCTCTCTTTTCTTGCGAGCCATATCTGAAGCATGTATCTCCTCTAGAGATAATGGAATAAGAACCACCTTCTTGTCATTGTGAATGAAAGTGTGTTTGTTAGACCATCCAAAATGCACCGAGTCCACATCAAATTGCGAGGCGACCAAGCAAAGAAATGGCATGCTTGCATGGGGACAATATCACAATCCACCTCTCCATGATAATCACCAATGGAAAATGACAAATGAATCATGGCTGAAACCTTAAGCGTCCCAGTAATTATTCAACCATTGCATATGGTATGGATGTGGATGGCGACGTGGTCGCAAGCCAAGCTTCGCAACAAGCAAAGCACTAACAATATTATTGCAGCTCCCACCATCTATGATGAAACGGCACACTTGTCCTTTCACTTTGCATCTGGATTGAAACAAATTATGGCGTTGTCCTTGTTCAAAGACAACAAATTGAGTGGAAAGAACTCGCCTCACCACCAAAGAAGGAGATGGTGTGTTCATTATAGAACGCGTCAAATCGTGGAAAATCAGCAAGCAACTCATCAAAATCATCACTAGTAATCTCATCGAAAGATGGAGAAACAACATCTTGTAATAGGTCATTGTGAGCAAAAGTTGGAATAGGTTGAATGGCTAAACAATTTAGACCTAGCTCAAATGTACCACCCTCTGTTGAATACTCACAAGTGTCAAGATTAAGATCTACAAATACATTGTTAAACTCGTCCTCCTCTTCACTTTGGGAATCATAAGAACCATCGAGCAAAGTGTAATAATAGTACGACGATTGGGACATTCAACTTGCTTATGCCCATGACCACCACACTTAAAACACTCAATCTTGCTTGTCTTGCGTTGGGTGGTCGCGAGAAGAAGAAGTGGGCTAACTTGAACTCACAACTTTACCTTTCACATCCAATTGTTTGGAAGAAGTTGGAAGATATCTATTTGCTCTCTGAGAGATGAAGATTTGGGCGTTGCAGCTCCTTCTTGTTGTTGGAATTGAGGCGTGACATCCCCTTGCTTGTTGGGAATGACGCCATGAAGCATTGTATTTGTAAGACGTAGCAATTTGCCTTTCAGCCCTCTTTGCAAAATGAACCAACTCGGTGAGACATGTGTAGGTTGTCATATCCACTTTATTAGCAATGGGTTTATTGAGGCCAACTAGAAACCGAGCCATTGTGGATTCCTCATCTTCGATTATCCTGTCACGAAGTACACACATTTCAATTCTTGAAAATATTCATCAACAGTATGAGTACCTTGCACAAGACATTTTAGCTTCAAATGTAGATCATGAGAGTAATATCTTTGGAACAAAACGACGTCGCATTTCTCTCTTCATGTCTTCCCAAGTTATACTGAACATGCCCAACTCTCTCGATATTCAAGACGGACCTGATTCCACCAAGTTATGGCATAGCCTTTAAACTCAATGGCTGCAAGCTTTGCCTTCTTTTCAAAGCAGAGTATTCATACAAATCAAATATTTGTTCCACCTTGGTCTCCCATTCAAAATAAGCATCAAAGATTCTCCGTCCATTGAAAGGGGAATAGACACTTTCACGTTTCTTAAACCATCATCATTACGACGACGATGGCGGTCACGACAACCATGATGGCCACCACCATGTCGATGAACATCCATGTCGGACAACATATCATCATCACCATCATAATCTCTACCTCCAACTAGAACGCGCCGAGCACGACCAAAACCATGGCCAAACCCACCACGTCCATGTCCATGACTAGCGGCACGACGTGGTGCCTCGTTATCCTCATTGTCATCATCCTCATTTGGTGGTGGTTCTCTATGAGGCATGTTCAATTGGAGAGTTTGTAGTTGGTGCATCAAATCATTCATTTGTGTACGCAGCTCCTGGAATTCCTCCACCGAAATAGCGGCACCATCTCCACGTCCTGCCACATTAGTAGAGGGGGAAAAAGGACAATATATATGTGGAATATATGTGGAATCACTCCCTCACCACTTGCTGAACAAGTTCTTTCTCTTCTTGGAAAGGGCAAGAACCGGGGCTGCAATCTATAGTGGAAGAGTGAAGAGACTACTGTTACCAACAACTCCACAGTGCTTTTAAGTGGAGCTTGGTGGGGTAATATGTAAATGGAATGCTACTGAAATGTAGTAATGCAAAACCGAATAATAATCCAAGAACTCAAGTCTAAGTTGTTTGAATATAAAGGAAAAGATGCTCAAAGAAAGGAACAAGATGTAGGAAGTGGATAGATGAACACCAATTGCACCAACCGAAACTTGTTGCTTTCCAAACCCCTTTGTGGTGTGTGAACACAATTCTCTTTTATTTCTTTTCTTTCCTTTTTTTTGAACAAGAACTCGTTGTTTTCAGTCCTTCTTTTGACCCATATACATCTTTTCTTTTAACCTTTGTGAGAAAACGCAGCACAACTTTCAACTAAAGGGGCACATAAGGATCAACTAAGATGGACGGCGCAGACACAAAAACAAGAAACTCGGGTGGGGAATTTGTGGCGGGTAGAAAACAAGGGTGGAACGCAGGTGGTTTTTTTTTAGTTATATATATGCAGCAAAGCAATGACGATTAGAACAAGGGTGGGATGGGTGGGTACATGTAGCAAGCGATTTGATGATTAGAACAATGATAACAACTAGAATGATGTGGAAAAGAAAATTCAAAGCAACTAGACAAATCTTAAAGGATTAAAACTCGATAAAGCAAACTACAAAATCAAGTAGTACGTATGAATTTGGGCTGTAGGTTTTCTTTTTTTTGGCTATTAGTGGACAGTAGGTATATAAACTCTATCCTACCAAAACAAGAACAATCCTAACGAGTAAATGGAGGCTCTGGTACCAGATGATGCGCACACGCCTATGCAACGCATGTAGCAAGTTGTGTGGCCCGATCTTCTCGTAGGATCCACGAACTTGATAACTTGTCGCTGCGTGACCTGGTGAAGAGGTAGTGCACCGCGAGGCTGTCCACGTGACAAACTACCGAGACAATCATCCTTCCACGTATCGACGAAACAGCCCACGCAATCACGCCCTATAGACGTGAAGGCACGAACTAGGTGAACCGCAGATTCATTCTCTACAACTCCCTCGAGAATCGAAAAAACAAGTGTTGCAAGCCTCTCAAGACTCACGCATAAACAAAACTCCATGAGTTTGTGTATTCTGAATTCAACCCAACCAAAATCGACCTTTCATTGTCTAGTACAAGATATATATAGGGATAGGGACGTTCAACTTGGAGTAAATGGCAGCATGCGCATGCACCGATTGGATTTCGTGGGTGGTTCGCGCGTCTTTCAACTTCCGATAGCGATTACTAAAATAAGCATAACTCTTTATTGGGAAGTCCAAATAATGAGCCGTTTGATGGGCTGGAAAGTAGACTTGAAGACGCTTCCATCCACATATAGAACACCATCTAACTCCTTGTATTCTGTCTGCGGTGATGCTTGGAATTCATACCATGTATCAGTCATCTAGCTTCTGGTTGCATTTCCATGCAAAGGTGATGAACCACCATTTTATTCTTGCACACCATAGGCTTCTTGGTTCAAATGTCCAGAGGCTTGAATCCATCTTCATCCCATGCTGGTTCATACAGTCCATCATTCCTAAGGACATTGGAACAAGAACTCAAAAGCATAGGCTCATTCAACATAAACTGATTATTAAACATAAGGTTAGCGTTCACCTGAGAATGAATTTCCTTCTCCAATTGTTTAGCTCTACTTCTTGTAATTGGACCAGGTATATCAAGTGGAGTTGCATTTGACGATGAGTGAATGCTAGGAATGTCCTCATTACCTACACAGGCTGACAGTTGGGGCCCACGGTCAATGGGACCCGCACGTCAGACACACAGAAGTAGAGCATGGTGGTTGACCGGTGAGAGTTCACCGTCGGTGAGGTTTCTGACGGTAGCATCTACACCGTTGCACTCTACACGTCGAGCCGCGTCAGTAAGTGTGCTCGGTTTGCTCGGAAGCTCACCGAAAGTAGCTCGCCGGTGGTAATGGCGGATAGCGAAGGCAGCGTGGTGGTACGCTGGCGTTCTTCAGTCACGGTGTTCTTAGTAGAGGCGTGTCATGGCTTCACGATAACCTAACGAAGCTAACCTAGGTGGCTAGGGTTCCGGTGATGTGACAGCGAGTTTGGTCCGCGTGCATGGCCACGCGCGGCGCTCAATGCATGACGGTGCTCTCACCGTTCCGGCAAGATGGTGATGGGAGAGAGTTCTCTATCAAGTCGATAAATAGACCAAGGGTTACCCTACCGAAGACATGAGAAGAAGGAGGGATACGATTGACTAGCTCAATGGCGATGAGCTCAAGTGCCACGACGACAATGGCGGCCGCAGCGCAGAGCGGCGACCCGTTCTGACACCAACACGTGGTGGCGTCATCCCTAGATTTGGCCTAAGCTTCTAAACTCTAATGGGGTGCTGGACCAAAGGAGATGGAGGCCTACAGGGTAGTGGAATGGCTAGGCCACGATGAGTCACGAGCGCGGCATGGTGCACCGGTGATGATGCGGTGGTGGCGAGGCGAAATAGGGCCTTACCAAGGCGCGACGTGAGATAGTAATGGTTCGGGGAGGTAGAGGTGAAGGTGGCAGACCTGTTGGTGCGAGGAATCGAGCGGTGGAGCTACGATGGCGGTGAGTGAGCATGGAGGAGCGATGATGATGGCGCGGTGACGTTGTGCTTCGCTTTGCTCTAGCACAGGCGAGAGAGAGCGGGGTACGAGGGTGAAATGGAGCGAGCAGCAAAGGCGCACACCTTATCCATTCGTGTTGGCCTGGCCGACTAGGTCGACGCTGATGTACGGCCGTCACGCGGCGCGCCTGGCCTGCCCCCGGTCGGCCACTGCCGCTGCCCTCAACCGAGTTAGTCCGGTGATGAAGCCAACTGACAGAGCAACCTTGATTCCCAATATCTCCCAAACTAGTTAGAGTTAGCAAAAATTCCCTGAATAGAAATTGCAGAGCTACATGTAATCTACAAACTTGCTTTAAGAAGCATCCCAAATTCTCAATGGTTAGCTAGTTACAATGCTCCCAAGTGAGGTACATTGAAACTATAAACAGCATTAAGACTTAGAAAATTTTTAGCAAGTCCAAAATAGCATTTCTTGCTACTTGTGGACTATTTTTGAACATGCTATGCACCGAATTAGGTCCTAACCCAAAAATAAAAGTTGGTACTCTAGTCAATTACTACAACTTTGCTTAAGGGTGTACTACCATGCAAACACTCTATGATATAGTTCAACTTAGATCAATCATGCAACTTGAAAATGAAAGCCTACACTATAACCATGACTTAGAGGCCAAATGGGTCCAAGTCATGAATACCAAAGTTGTTCCATATAACATTCTAAACATGTTTAAGGTACTCCTAAGGTCCCACAAACATTTTATACATTGGTCACATGTAAATCCTAGCATATGTAAAGCATTTAATAACAAATACAGGTGATATAAGCAATCATAGAGATAAAATTTGAGATGCTCATGCTCATGAATGATCAATGATGCTTGTGATCATGCAATGCCAATGCTAAATGCATGCTTAACACCAAGGGTGTTACAATGTCAACTTTAAAAAATCATTTCTGGTACCCATCAATTCAACTCCTAACAGAGCCACTCACTTAGCCAGAACTTTTGGCTGCAAAGTTGGGACTATGCCCTTTACAATCTAGGGTTACCACTGGGCACAACAAAACTATCCATGTAGGAATACACACCTATGTTGACAAAGATTGAGAAGAGATTGTCTGGTATCAGCAAGCACCTATCATATAATGGCAGACTCGTTTTAGTGAACTCTATCTTTTCTACACTCCCTACTTTTAACATGTGCAGTCTCAAGATCCCTCCTCAAGTGATCAACTAGATTGATATTTATAGAAAGCACTGTCTGTGGAGCAAAGGAGACATCAACAGAAAGGGTAAATGCCTTGTTGCCTGGGAAGTAGCCCCCAGACCAAAAGATCAAGGTGGCCTAGGGGTAATTGATATCAAGAGTCAAAATAATGCTTTGCTCATGAAATTTCTAGACAGATTTTACAACAAAGTTGATATCCCAAGGGTCTCTTGAACTTGGTCCAAGCTATATTCAAACACACAAACTCCCCACAAGCTAGAAGCCTAGTTGGATCCTTTTGGTGGAAAGAGGTCATGCAGCTTTTTGACAAATTCAAGGACATTACTGTCTGCTCTCCAAACAAAGGTAACATTGTTCTTTTCTGGTCAGATAACTGGTCAGGTGCTATCCTCAAAGATTAGTACCCACACATGTTCTCTTTCACCAGGAAGCAAAATTGCTCCATCAGGTTCTTTCTTGATCAAGAACTCAACATAATCTTTAGCTTGCCCTTGTCCACACAAGCTGCTGCTCAATTAGATGAAGTGCATGATCTTCTACATGAAAGAGCATGGAATGAGAACACTCATGATAAATGGTGCCATACTTGGGGATCTTCCACCTTCAAGAGCAAGAAAGTGTACAAATTACTCATTGGACACACACCTTGCTCCCCATTGTTTAATTGGCTATGGGCCTCAAGTAACCTGAGTAAACACAAATTCTTTTTTTGGCTGTTACTCAGCGACAAACTCAACACAAGAAACCTCCTGAGATGGAAGAACATGGTACTTGATTACTATAGTTGTGTCTTGTGCAACACTGGCTGTAAGGAATCTAGCTTTCACCTATTTTTTGAATGCACCTTCAGTCAAGCCTGTTGGAATTCAATCCACATTTCCTGGAACACAAATTTACAGCCACTAGACATGATCATAGATGCCAGATCAGTTTTTGGAAATACTCTATTTAGAGAAATCTTCATAACTGCCTATTGGATCATCTGGACAACAAGAAATACAATCATCTTTGACAATGCACAAGCTAACCTTTCCAATTGGAAGAGAGACTTCAAAGAGGAGCTAGGCCTTGAGTGTTCTAAGGCCAAGCCAAGGAGGCAGACTGCACTCAATCTTTAGAGAGATAGCTATAGCTAGTTTATTTCCTCTCTTTTGTTTTTGGGCCTTGATGTCCTGTACTTGCCTATAATTTTTTTCCTTTCCCTTTGTACAGAACATTCTTTCATTTAATTGAAAAAGAAAAAAATATTAGGTAGGGGGTTCCCCTACTGATTTGGTCAAATGGTTGTAGACTTGTCCTCATGGCTAGTGCGGATCCATTCCCCTTCAACAATTTTACCAATAAAATTCTTCCTTTTTGGTGCCAGGCATGCATATGAAAGAGCCTTGTGTTAGCATCACCATCTTTGAGACAACTGATGCTTGAGCATAAATGAGCCATTGTGCGCTTGAGAGATCCGAGGGCCAAGCTGTGCTAGTTTAGATTGTTCTTAAGCCAAAATTCTCCCTAGGAAAGCTAGTGATTATCCTGAGCAATCTCAAATTGATGGAGAATTTCCCTTGCCAAGGCAAGCTAAAAACTAACCTGGCCAATCGTTTTGTTGCTCCAACTCTATAGGCCCTTGGTAACAGCTTTGAATTTCTTATTCAGAGATAAAAAGGGCACAGGCCAGCAGGGGTTGACACCAAGGCTGAAGAGACAACTTCCTAGAAACCATCGAGTTTAGGCTAGAATGATTCAAAGTGAAATCTGGGTCGACCCAACTTACTCACCTAGAGGTCAAGCAGGAGAAGACAGTGATCAGAATCATCTAAAGCCATACTCTAAAGCAAACAGTTGGAAAATTTCTCCTCCTAGTCAATTGAACATAACACTCTCCAATTTCACCAAAGTAGGAGAGACTTGCTGGTTTGACCACATGTATTTGCGACCATGTCGGGGTATTTCTTTAAGGGATAGATCATTTATGAACCTCCTGAACCAGCCCATCATTGCCCAATTGTAATTAGCATTATTCTTGTCCTCATCTTTGTAAATAAGATTAAAATCTCCAGTGACCATCCATGGCCCCTGACACGCTGCACGAATATCTCGTAACTCCTAAAAAAGGAAACTTTGTCCTCATTGCCTTGGGTCCATATACACAAGTCATCCACCATGACTGTCCATTCTCTAGAGAAAACTAAATTGTTACACTATGATTGTCAACCTCTTGAGTTACTAAAACATCGATGTGTCATCTCCATGCGACCAAAATCCCTCCACTGGCTCCAATAGAGGGGGCAGCAATGAAGTCTAAGAAATCTGAGCCTAGAGTAGAGAGTATAATTATGCGAGGCATATCAGTGACCTTGGTTTCTTGGATACATACGATGTCCGACCAAGATGAATCCATAATAAAGCGTACAGAGTCTTGCCTGGAAGTAGAATTTAAACCCCTAACGTTCCAAATTAAAATCTTTGTGGGATCCATTAAACAACAGGTTTTAAGACCGACCAACCCCATAGCAGATGGCTAATAAATCCAATGGTTCACCATCATCCCCTTGGCTAAAGACATCAGGCATGGACCAATTGAATAGAGTAGCCAACGCCTGAAGATGAGAATAAGACAAAGGATGCCTAAACAACTTTGCCTAGTCATCTTGAGCCCCATGGTTGATACCTTTGACTTTGCCGAGGATGTCCAGAGCATAGCCCTCTTCTTCGTCCTTCTTCCCGATCGTCCGAAAGGAATTCCACCATAGCCCCAGCAATACGACGACTGTGACGTGGTGTGGCACTAGATAGCTGAGACCTGCATCTTTGCTTGTTGATGACTGGCATTAGGAGCAGGCCATTCGTATGTCGGGCGAGCCTACCAAGAAAGGTGGTTGTGGCCTCCGAAGGTGAGGGAGTCCTGTCTGGGGGTGGAGTCACCAAGGGGACTACGACGCACGAGACAAGGGTGTGTTGCAGAGGGCTATCCAGACCTAAGCCCATCCCAACATGGGAGCCGGAGGGGCAGAGACGTAGGCGGATGCGCATCCAAGGGGAATTGGACAACAGTCAAAGGCACACCTAATAGGGAGGCAGAGACCAAAGATGGAGCTACAGTAGCAGGTTTTATATTGATATTCTTTAGATATTTTGATTATGATAATTTGACTTGGGAAGATATTGAACCCCTTGTAGATAAGGTTTTGAAGAAAATTGCATGCTGGAGAGGGAAGCTCCTGTCATTAGCAGCTAGGGCTATGCTCATTAAGTCTTGCTTAGCAAGTATTCCAGTATATCTTCTATTCTTTATCAAGTTTCCAAAATGGGCCATTAAGTTGATTAACACTCAGATGGCCAATTATCTCTAGAATGACTTGGTGGAAAGGCATAGATACCATTTAGCAAATTAGGAAGTTGTAGCCATGTGTAAAGAGTATGGGGGTTTGGGTATCCCAAATTTAAGGAATCTAAATATTAGCCTTCTAGCTTCTTGGTTGAAAAGGTACAATAGTGATAGGGAGAAGCTCTAGAAAGAGCTTTTAGATTTCAAATAGGATACTAAATGTCCGAATGTCCTTTTATCTAGCCCTATAGGTGCATTAGAATTTTTAAAGGGTTTATGTGGGCCTCTTAGGCTGCTAGGATGGGTTACAAGTGGAAAGTAGGTAATTAATGTTAGAAAAGTTAGGCTTTGGTAGGATAATTAGCTAGGGTCATCAAGTTAGCTATCTAATTTTGGCCCATCTATAGGATTGTGAATGAGAAGGGTAAAACTATAGTTGATCTTTGGGATGGGGAGTTTTTGAAATGTACCTTTAGAAGGAACATGTCTGAGGAGTTATATCAATCCTGGCTAGAGATTGTGGAATTGGTGGCCACCATCCATTTAGTTGATGAGGAGGATGAGATGATTTGGCAGTTTACTACCTCGGGGGTCTATTCATTCCAATCTCTTTGTAAGATTATTAATTTTAGAGGGATAAAACATGTCCATGTTTCAGCAGTCTAGAGCCTAAAAATCCCACCAAGGGTTCACTTTTTTCTTTGGTTAGTTATTAATAATAGGGCTTTAACTAGAGATAACCTAGCTAAAAGAAGGAAAGAAGATGATGAGAGTTGTTTATTTTGTTCAGAAAAAGAAACTATTAACCATGTGTTCTTTGAATGTGTAGTTGCTAAGCTTTGCTGGGGCTTAATGTTAGACATTTTAGGATACCAAGTAGGAGAGTACATGGTAGTCATAGGAAAGTTCTGGATTAGTAATAAGAAGTATTGTATACTTAACATGATTACATCTACTATCATTTGGTCTATTTGGAAGCTTAGAAATGATATATGTTTTCATAATATTGGATGGAGAAGCATGGAAATGCTCCTCTATAGGATCATTGGGTTGTTACTAAACTGGACAGCTCTATGCCTAGAAGACAAGCAGGGAGAGCCTGATGGACTATATCAACAAGATAAAAACAGCTGCTAGAAGGGTTTTCTAGCTCCTAGATGTTCCACAAAGCCCTTCCTGAAGTTTCATAAGGGACCTAATGTTGGGCCCCTAACTTAGGGTTCTTTGTGCATCATGTATCAATTCCTAGATCAGCAACTGATACACACAACTCGAACAAGATTGATATAAAAAACCATACTTTTATTGCTAATGGGGAAAACACATTACATGGTTTGGGTTTACATAGCTTAGGCCACTGGCCTTATAGTAGACATCAGAGTTCTAAGATAGTGGTCCTATATCAATGTGGCTCCATTTCCTACAGGCAACTTGGAGTGTGAACGTAACCCTAGACTTATTCCTTAAGTGTATTCCTATATCCCAATCATCGTAGTCCTAGCGTAGCTCTCTCGTACGGCTCTGTCTTTGAGTATACCCTGAGTATCCTATCCTTGCGTAGCTCTAGAAGTTCCATCCAGGTATGTCCTCTTGTAGCTTAACCCCTAAAATGTAGAAGGAGGGGGGATTGAGTACATAAAGTACTCAGCAAGCCCTAAACTTTGGGTGGTGGAAGATGGAAGGGAAAGGCTATATGTGGAGGTGGTTATGGTGGTTGAGGTGAAAGTAGTAAGGTGAAGTAGTTATATTTATAAGTTGGATCCTAGCAGGTGTACCATTCTCACCATTTTTGTAAAATACATCTTACCACATCACGATCCGAAGTCTAATCACCATCATCAGCATTTGCCCATGCCAAGGACGTAGCTCTAGATTTAGAAAACACTACAGAGGTGTATCCCATACCCACTTGGCTTAGAGCTAATGAGATTCTATACCCACTTGGGAGCTATCCTATATTTCCATATAACTCTACCATGACTTCTCAGGGGTTGGAAACACAAAAAACTGGGAAGATACCAAATCCCCCCAACGTGATGATACCAAATCATCATAAAAGAAAACATGGCTCGAACACGGCCAAGAAAATCAAGGGCTCAAATGTGGCCAAAAATCAAAAGCTTAACGTAGAAGATCACATAGCATCCACGCTAACCGGACCATGAAAGAAAACATATCCCCCATGTCGGCTCCTGATACTCCGCTACCTACATCGGCCTCCTAGTAGAAATTATACTTCTATCTAACGGGGTGTGAGATCAAGTCTACCCATATAGACATGTGGTTGTATGTAATATCTCACTAGGTGAGAGGGACTATGAACCGGTCCTTATGTGACCGAGGCAAGTATCTCCCACAGGAATCCTCTCCAGGCATTCCTGCCAAGGCAATTTACCTCCATGAATTACCCCCACTCGCCCCATGTTGGGGTTTAGTTAAATTTTACCATTCAAGTTCCATAGTTATTATTCTCAAGTTCGTAATACTCATATCATACTAAGGTAACCATTACCTTATCATATTATCATAATCAAGTTTATAATTATAGTTTCTTTAGTTCATAAGAGGTTTCAAGTAGTATAGGTTAGGGTTATTATTTAGTGGAGATGGATAGTGGAAGGTTTATGGTCAAGGCTAGCATTATGTGGTGGTGGTGGAAGAGAGGTGGTTAAGGAAATGGCATGTAAGTTGGAGAGATAGAGGGAGGTGGGTGTTAGGACTTGCCTCCATTCACTGACGATTATATCCTCGTCCAATTCTTGTGTCTCCTATTCCTATCTTCTAGACTCCAACGAGTTCTCTCATGTCTTCTATCCTACACGGTCTAGCGTTGACAAGCAGGAAACACAAACAAGGAAAATAACAAGCAAGGCATGTAAAACAAGCATAAGCAAACAAATGATCCTAGATGGGTTGGTCCTATTGAGGATGGGTTGTTATCTAGGTTATCACTATTACATCAATCTAAAGTAAGATTTAGATAGAGGTACTACATCCATAAGGTAGGGCTCCTAGGGTTAGGTTACGGTGGGTGGTTGGTCTAATGGAAAACCAAACCACATTATTAGGGTTCACTATTATGTGAACCTAAAAGAGAATGTCTGGCCAAGTCATCATAGATGACCTATCTGACCTTCATAGGTCCACTAGGGTTAGCGACACATACGCTCATGCATATGTATGTGCCTAGGGTTAATTAGGCAAGCTAGGTTATGGCTAGGGTTAGTGGCATATACACTCATGCATATCTATAACCTATGATTAAGTAGAGTCATGCTAGGGATAGCCATACATAGGCGTATACCTAGGTATCGGGCATATCTATGTATGTATAAACATCTACTCATTTTAGGTGATTGGGTATGGATATATTCGAGTATGTGTCATGGTGTACACACAAACACGAATATACGGGTTAACTCTGCTACGGTGATGGCTACTACTTAACTAGTGCTTATTTAAATATAGAAAAGGGAAAAGCAACCAATACTAGAATTTAAATGGGCACCAAATAATAGTACAACTCATATGGTTATGTAGAGCTTGAATTTAGAGGAATTTTGGTGGTGGAATCAACTAATTCGAGCTAGGATGATGAAGATATGATTTATTGAAGATTTAACATAAAATGATATGTGGAATATGACTTTTTGAATTGTTTCTAGAAAGTGGAACAATCAAAAATAGGATGTAAATGCTTGGGTAGGGTCTAGGGTGTTCCTAGTTTATTTAGAAAAATTTTTGGAATTTTTCTATGCATGGAAAGTGGTTTTTCACTCTCCTGTGTACGCTGCTCAAGGTGTACTTAGCATTTCCACCTAGTTTGAGCGGATGACGCGTGGGTTAGGACGGAGGGGTCAGCTGCTAGTTTCACTAGTCACCGACACATGGGCCATCTCTATCCCTACTCATCTAATGGGCATGGACATCATTATAGCTTGGGCCCATGGTTTAGAGGGAGAGCGAGGACGGTAACGGCGGGTGTCATCGGCGACGGTGCCTTGCTTCGATGGAGAATAGAGCCCGGTGGCTTGAACTCATCGGATTTGGCCTCACCAGTGGTGTTTCTACCTAGAGCTTGATGGGGTGAGGCAAACGGCGTACCCAAGGTCATGCTGCATCCTCCAGAGTGCTAGAGGTGCACATAGAACCTCGGGGTGGCCACGGTGGCTCACCAAAGTCAGTGCGATGGTGCAAGATTATGTCTCTGCCTGGCTAAGTCAATTTAGTGTGGAAGTAGGAGCATAGCACGGTCGCTATATGTCCGCAAGTGTGTAGCGGGTTCCCTTGTGCCACATTATGCCTCGCCGGTGAAGAATCATGGCCAAGGCAGCTCAGTGGCGAACGATGTTTAGGGATGGGGCAGCGCAGAGGGGGAGAGAGGGCTAGCAGTGGTGGGATGGTGGTGGGAAGGTCGAGGGATGTGTTGGATAAACCTATTTGGGCTATAGTGGACTCGAGGGGAAAGGGGTGGAGCTTGGTCCAACAGTGGCCATGGCGGCTAGATTGGGAAAAAGTGAGCTAGTGCGTGGGAGGAGGGGAAAGAAGGGAAATTGGAGGGAAGACGATGTGGTCTAGATCTAGGCGGTGTTTAGGGTGGTGATGGTCGAAGCGGGGGCATAGGGAGAGGCCTATTTATAGGTGGCAGAGGGTCGGTTCGTTGGTGAGATATTTCTCACAACGCGCCCCGCTATGCTGGCGCCAAGCTACCTTGCCATGGTGCGTGCATGGTGCTCTTGTCTATCTCCTGGTTGGCAATGAACTGGAGCTAGGACGCAGCCATGGTGGTGGAGTGTGGTAGATCAGTGGGCAAGGCATCATGGGCATAGGGCTATGTTGATGACTAGAAAGAGGAGGAGGATGACATCCGGGGTCCATGATGTCCTCGATCGTGTCCTTGGGTGGATGACGACGACGACGGGAGATGGTTGGGCATAGGAGGTCAGTGGCGGCGATGACATCAGCACAGTGCATCATTGACGTGCTAGGGAAGGAGGTGACAAGCGGGGTCCACCTGTCGATGAAGGGAGAGATAGAGGGGTGGGCTGCTGCACTGCTAGAGCTATCCTGACGAGCGAGTCGGTCCAAATGCGAGAGAGGAGGAGAGAGGGCGCTACGTGGGCTCGGCCAGGTGGCGTGGGGTGGCCCGGTGTGGAGAAGAAGGGAGAGGAGGAGTGCACTGCGATGTAGGTCGAAAAGGAAAGGAGAAGGGAAATAAGCCCGAGGCCATTTTCTGTTTATAAAACTCCCTTTCTATTTTCCATAAATGAACTAAGGTACACTATGCTTGGTTTGAATTCAAATTCAAGGAGGATTTGAAGTGTGGGGCCTTAGTAAAAATCAAGAGGAGGCTAAGGAGGTTATTTGGTGGGGATTGCCAAGGAAAATTATTTGATGCCATAATAAGTTCTAGGGCAACACACATGCAATCATACAAGCAAGCATTCAAACATTCACATAGTCATTCCACACATTCAACCCTAAATGTATATGGTGAATTTTTTATGCGAGTGTTTTTAGAAAAATAGATTTTATTTAAAATGGTTTTGCATAAAATAAATAGTCAATATTTAATTTATTATAAAGCTTTAAGAAGTCTAAAATTTTAGTGGATTTTAACATGATGCAAAAATATGGGTGTTACACCTGATGAAGCTGGAAGCCGGCACTACCAAAAACAGTGGCTTTGCCATGTGCCACAGGCACCCGGCAAAGCCCCCAAAACACTTGGCAAAGGATTTGCTGAGTGTAACACTCGGCAAACAGCACACAACATATATAGTGCCGGCAAACGTCTATTTGTCGAGTGTTTTTTATCGAGCACTCGGCAAATACTTTGCCAAGAGCTAAAGCCGACGCTCGGCAAAAAAAAGTAACGCGATGGCATGGAGACGGTCAAGGCACGTTTGCCAAGTGTCTCGGAACTAACACTCGACAAACCTGCCATCTTTGCCGAGTGTCAAATACCAGACACTCGGCAAACCTGAATTCTTTATCGAGTGTCAAATACTGGACACTCAGCAAAGAATAGCCCAGAACGTACAAATGTTGGTTTCTTTATTGAGTGTCCAGTATCTGACACTCGGCAAACATGCCTTCTTTGCCGAGTGTCAAATCCGGGCATTCGGTAAACATGCCATCTTTGTCGAGTGTCAAATACTACACACTCGGCAAAGACTGGCCCAAAACGTACAAATGTTAGCTTCTTTGACCGAGTGTCACAGCGCAGACACTCAGCAAAGAAGCTATTTTAATCCTAGAATGCATAGATTTTGGCCACGTGTCCTCTTTGCCGAGTGTTTTTACCCTGGCACGCGGCAAAATGCCTCTTTGCCGAGTGTAACACTCGACAAAGCGACCATATATTCCCTATTTTTATTGTTCGGTCACTTATAACATACCTCACTCAAATAAACATTATAGACATCACACATAGTTCATAATAAGCATCACATGTAGTTCATATAGATATATCAACAACACATAAATACAAATAAACTTCAGAATCACTAGTAGGTTCATTTACAACCACAAATAGTCACAAGTAGTCATAGGTAATCCACAAATGCAAATGCAAATAAAATCACAAGTAGTCACTTAGGCCACGAGTTCCACTGCGACCATGCTAGGTTATGAAGCTCATTTAATGCCACCGATTGATTCTGCACAAAGGAGAAGAGATTGCATGTGTGAGACAAGATTGAACAACACGTATGGTCTCTCTACTGCCTAACTAGTATAACCCTTGCAACTATCAATAATATCTTCTCAGTTGCATTGTGCTCTAGTATGATTGCTTAAGTACTAGTTGGTAACAAACATATAGCATTAGTCACTAAGTTTCTAGTGTTTGGGCATCTTTGTAAGATTGATTCTGCATAAACTAGAAACGGTGATTATAAGGTTATAAAGCGACTCACACTGCCTGAAACAGCATTTGGAGCAAGTTGAGGAGGGGGACTGGCATCGATGGTGGAGGTTGACCGATTGCAGTGTAAACTCTCCTCATATATTCAAACATCTGTAGCTCCATCCTCTGCCGCTCTACCTCCACCCTCTGCCGCTCTGCCTCCATCCTCTGCCCTCTACCTTCACCCTCTACCGCTCTGCCTTCATCTTTGCCTCTAGCTACTCCCGACGCCTCATTTCTTGTTCCAGCTGAGCCAACAATATTTCATCCCAATGTTACAATGCAATGTAAAAGTATATAAAAATCAATGAACGATGAATAAAATATAAATAACCTGAAGTGCGTTCATCTAGAACCGTGTAGAGTCCAACCATGGGCGTATCACCAGGCTAGAACGAGTGCTCCGTGCTCGAATCTGGGAGAGAGTGGGAGTACTGGTCCATGTCAAACCCTAATTCGATCGTCATTTTGACTTCAAATCTTACTAAATCCTTCTCAACGCTATGATTCTTCTTGTGGGATACTTCGGTTTGTAAACATCGTACATGATAGATTGTGCGAAACATTCTCAATTTTTACCATCGCCTCCACGTATGATATCATGAGATCTTGACAAATCTCATGATTTTTAGACTTCGTTTGTTTTTTAGAATTTAAAAATCATTCGGCCACACGTTCGTGAGTTGTGTTTTCTGAACAAGATGTTCGAAATTTCTTTTCATTTACTAGGTAAGGCCTCATACCGACTCAATAACATGAATATCATTTTTCTACTTATTTTATTCTATTATTTGAATCACTTGCAGTTCAAATTTGACTCATACCAAAATATTTCTTGAAATACAATAAATTAATTAAATATAGCAAACAGATCCAGAAATATACCAAATCTTAACATGGAGTATCACATGTTGTATGTGGACAGTCTAAAACTTATTATCTCATGCAGTTATAGCTCAAATTCAATTTATATCAATTAAAATTCTATAATTGCACTTAATAAATTAAAATTATCAAACATATCCAAAAAATTAACAAAATTACACATGAATCAATCTATGTTCTCTATTGCCTATATAAAAAGTTTTCAAGTTAAACCTCAATTCGACCGTCACTTTAATTGTAAATCTTACCGAATCATTTTCAACGCTACGATTCTTCTTCTAAGATACTTTGGGTTGTAAACATCGTACGTGATAGATTGGGCAAAACTTTCTCATTTTTTTACCATGGTCTCCACATATGATATCACGAGATCTTGACAAATCTTATGATTTTCATACTTCGTTTGTTTTTTTAGAATTTAAAAACCTTTCGGCCACACGTTCGTGGTCATGTTTCCTAAACAAGATATTCGAAAAAAAATTTCATTTCTAGGGTAAGGCCTCACACCGAATTTAATAACATGAATATCATTTTTCTACTCATTTTATTCTATTATTTGAATCACTTGCAGTTTGAATTTGACTTATACCAAAAAATTCCTTGAAATGCAATAAATTAATTAAATATAACAAACACATCTAGAAATATACCAAATCTTAACATGGAGTACCACATGTTGTATATGGATAGTACAAAAAGTTTCAAGGTCAGAAGAGAAAAAACTTATTATTTCATGCAGTTATAGCTCAAATTCAATTTATATCAATTAAAATTCTATAATTGCACTTAATAAATTAAAATTATCAAACGGATCAAAAATTACACATGAATCAATCTATATTCTCTATTGCCTATACAAAAAAGTTTTGAAGTCAAACCCCAATTTGACCATCACATTGACTCCAAATCTTACCGAATCCTTCTCAACACTACGATTCTTCTTTTGAGATATTTCGGTTTGTAAACATTGTATGTGATAGATTGTGCAAAATCTTCTCAATTTTTTTACCATGGCCTCCACAAATGATATCATGAGATCTTGACAAATCTCATGATTTTTAGACTTCGTTTGCTTTTTTAGAATTTAAAAACCATTTGGCCACATGTTCGTGGTCGTGTTTCCTGAACAAGATGTTTGAAATTTCTTTTCATTTTCTAGGTAAGGCCTCACACCGGACTCAATAACATGAATATCATTTTTTACTTATTTTATTCTATTATTTGATTCACTTGCAATTCAAATTTGACTTATACCAAAAAATTCCTTGAAATGCAATAAATTAATTAAATATAGCAAACAGATCAAGAAATATACCAAATCTTAACATAGAGTACCACATGTTGTATGTGGACAATAGAAAAAGTTTCAAGGTCAGAAGAGAAAAAAACTTATTATTTCATGCAGTTATATCTCAAATTCAATTTATATCAATTAAATTTCTATAATTTCACTTAATAAATTAAAATTATCAAACGGATCTAAAAATTACTAAAACTACACATGAATCAATCTATATTCTCTATTGCCTATACAAAAAGTTTTAAAGTCAAACCCCAATTTAACCGTCACTTTGACTCCAAATCTTACCGAATCCTTCTCAACGCTATGATTCTTCTTGTGAGATACTTCCATTTGTAAACATCGTACATGATAGATTGTGCAAAACCTTCTCAATTTTTTACCACTTCCTTCATGTATGATATCATGAGATCTTGATAAATCTCATGATTTTTAGACTTTGTTTGCTTTTGTTAGAATTTACAAACCATTCGGTCACAAGTTCGTGGTTGTGTTTTCTGAACAAGATGTTGAAATTTCTTTTTATTTCCAGGGTAAGGCCTCACACTAGACTCAATAACATGAATATCATTTTTCTACTCATTTTATTCTATTATTTGAATCACTTATAGTTCAAATTTGACTTATACCAAAAAATTCCTTGAAATGCGATAAATTAATTAAATATAGCAAACAGATCTAGAAATATTCTAAATCTTAATATGGAGTACCACATGTTATATGTGGACAGTAGAAAAAAATTTCAAGGTCATAGGAGAAAAAAAAACTTATTATTTCATCTAGTTATAGCTCAAATTCAATTTATATCAATTAAAATTCTATAATTGCACTTAATAAATTAAAATTATCAAACGGATCCAAAAAATTGCCTAAATTACACATGAATCAATCTATATTCTCTATTGCCTATATAAAAAGTTTTGTAGTCAAACCTCAATTCGACCGTCACTTTAACTCTAAATCTTACTGAATTCTTCTCTACGCTACGATTTTTCTTCTAAGATACTTCGGTTTGTAAATATCGTACGTGACAGATTATGCAAAACCTTCTCAATTTTTTACCATGGCCTCCACGTATGATATCACAAGATCTTGATAAATCTCATTATTTTTAGACTTCGTTTGCTTTTTTTAGAATTTAAAAATCATTCGGCCACACGTTCATGGTCCTATTTCCTGAACAAGATGTCCGAAATTTCTTTTTATTTCTAGGGTAAGGCCTCACATCAGACTCAATAACATGAATATCATTTTTCTACTCATTTTATTATTTGAATCACTTGCAGTTCAAATTTGACTTATACAAAAAAAATCCTTGAAATGCAATAAATTATTTAAATATAGCAAACAAATCAAAAAATATACCAAATCTTAACATGGAGTACCACTTGTTGTATGTGGACAGTAGAAAATTTTCAATGTCAGAAGAGAAAAAACTTATTATTTCATACAGTTATAGCTCAAATTCAATTTATATCAATTAAAATTCTATAATTGCACTTAATAAATTAACATTATCAAACGGATCCAAAAAATTACCAAAATTATACATGAATCAATATATATTTTCTATTTCCTATACAAAAAGTTTTGAAGTCAAACCCTAATTCGACCGTCACTTTGACTCCAAATCTTACCGAATCCTTCTCAACGCTACGATTATTCTTCTGAGATACTTCGATTTGTAAACATCGTACGTGATAGATTGTGTGAAACCTTCTCAATTTTTTACCACGATCTCCACGTATGATATCACGAGATCTTGACAAATCTCATGATTTTCAGACTTCATTTGCTTTTTTTAGAATTTAAAAACCATTCGGCCACACGTTCGTGGTCGTGTTTCCTGAACAAGATGTTCGAAATTTCTTTTCATCTGGGTAAGGCCTCACACCGGACTCAATAACATGAATATCATTTTTCTACTCATTTTATTCTATTATTTGAATCACTTGCAGTTCAAATTTGACTTATACAAAAAAAATTCCTTGAAATGTAATAAATTATTTAAATATAGCAAACAGATCTAGAAATATACCAAATCTTAACATGGAGTATCACATGTTGTATGTGGACAGTACAAAAAGTTTCAAGGTCAGAAAAGAAAAAAAAACTTATTTATTTGTCGAGTGCCCAAGAAAAACACTAGCAAAATTATTTCTTTGCCAAGTGTTAAATAAAAACACTCGGCAAACTTACTTCTTTGCCGAGTGCCACTAACGGACACTCGGCAAATTCCTAACGGCCGGCACACTAACTTATGGATGTCTACGTGACGGTTTTTTACCGAGTGTCTCTGTTTTACCGAGTGTTTTTCCTAGTTTGTCGATTGGTCTTTTTTCAGCACTCGGCAAAGATATTGGTATGCCGAGTGCCCTTATTTTGCCGAATGTGGTTTCTGAAGCACTCGGCAAAAATCTTTTTTGCCGAATGCCCGAAGGAATACACTCGGCAAATCTTTCGGCACTCGGCAAATCTGTTGTTTCCGGTGGCGTGGCGTGGGAAACCTATGATGATGAAGCTGGCGTTCTAGAAGCATCACCGGCCGCTCCTGTTCAAGTGCTGGTGCCCTAGTGGATTGAGCTGAACAAATCTTTTGCTGTGAAGTCTTCGTTTGCGTTTCTAGCTGGTGCAGTGGTGGTATTTTGAGTTGTGGTTTTAGTCTTGTGTTCCGAAGCTGTATCTGGTCCGGGTGGACCTTAAACATGGCTTCGAACTTCTGCGCTGTAATGAACATATGGTCTTTTGATTTCTATTGAAAGGCCGGGGCAGAGGCCCTTAAACTCTAAAAAAATATTTTGATTATCAGTTTGAGAAATTTTACATTGTCAAATTCATCCAACGAGATCTAATGATAAAAAATAATGTCAAAACCGAACTGTCAAATTCTGCTATTTCTGTTCCAGATTATATTCATATATCAAAATGGTAAATGGGACTGCCTTGGAAATTAATGGGTAATCACCTTATGTAGATATCATTGGCCCTCAAATACTCTGTCGAGCACTTGTCATCAATTTTTGCCAATTCTGTTCCAGTTTATTTTTCATTTGAAGTGGCAAATGCGATGGCCTTTGGAAATTAATGTGGAGTCAGCTTATTGTAGTAGATATCATTAGCTCTCCAATAGTCCAATACTCTAACGAACACTTAGTTGTCTCTTTCTGCCAATTCTGTTCCATTTTGATATTCATTTGAAGTGGCATATGGGATTGGCTTGGAAATTAATGGCCAATCAGCTTGATAGGTCCATAGTTCCATACATGCGAAGTGTAATGTGCAACAGTGATAATGCTCATTCAAACACAAACTATCAGCACACTTTGTCAATCACTCAGTCCACATGCTTCATTCCGTTTTCTTTATACACACTTGCAAATCTGTTTGACTTGTATTGTGGTAATATGTCCATATCCTACTTGTCCGTTTGAGCACAGTTCACTGGATTTCTGTTCCTTTCTTCCTTTTTCCATATGAACTCTCTCTTGGTTTTTGTTTGATTTTTTTGTTGTTTTTGTATTATATATGAGCAAGACAAATAAGGGTCTGGGTTTTTGTTTAATCATTGTTTTCCTTCTCTGTATGAACTTAAGGTATATATCAAGAACGTTGCTTTGTGATGTCTTGATCTCAATGTTGTTTCTCACATTGCTAACCTCTTTGGTTTTGTTGTTGCCTTATAGGTGCTTGATCTGGAGAAGCTAAAAATAGAGCTGCAATCTCGTGGATTAAAATTAAAATGTGGTGGAACTTTACAGGAGCGAGCTGCCCGACTCTTCCTTCTGAAGACAACTTGGATAAGTTACCAAAGAAGCTGCTCACAAAGGCTACTACTGGGGGAGTGAGAAGTTGTAGCAGCATATAAACAAGTACTAGAGCAAAATAAAAACTCATAACCAGATACTAAAATGTTGGCTAGCTAACATAACTTGCAATTGTTGTGAAAGAGTAAGCATATCAATTATGGCATGAACATATATGCAATAAAGTAGTAAAATTTAACATGACACTAAGCATGTTTATAATGAATTCCCACACCAGTAATTCTTGAAGAGTTAAAGCATGCTCATTTGCTCTGGTATTTTCACAAGCATAACAACAACTTTGATTTGTTTGGTTCAAGTAAACCCAAGCTTGTTTTCTCTTAACTTTGTGTTGGGATCCACATTCATCACATTTTCTTGAATGGTGGCCTCATGTGCCATGGTTGCTGTCATTTTTTCGACATTCTTAGTCACACCCTTCAAGATCACCTTGGACTCCATTTAACATGTCCAAAAGTTGACCACTTGATACACTCTCCTTCCCCTTCTAGCCTCTATCTTTTTGCAACAACATATACAACATCAAATTAGTTTCATTAATTCCACAATGAAGTATGTCTTAATAGTGTATCTGTTTGGTGCAAAGTTAAAGAAGTTTGACTTAGGACATAACTAAGATGGTCTACATATTTGGTTAATCAATTTTTTTATTTGTATTAAACACATTTAAATTATTTTTTATCTTTACAGTAGATAGATCTTGAGTGGAGCTGTGACAAACGGATCTAGTGCTACAAATTCTAAATCTGTAAGGCCCGGTTACTATTGCGGCGTGGACGTGAGGAATCTCCACGTTTCACTTTTACTATTTCGCTGTCAGTTGTCACTGTCTGTTCTAGCTTGTCTGAAACGGTCAAGGATAAGCTCACGTTGCCCTCTTAAATTTGATCACGATAAATCTTTTGAACCGGTCTACATTTATTGTGATGGCCTCATTATTAGTGGCTTCAACGAGGGACTGCTAAATTGAAGTTACCAATTATCCTCGCCATATATGAGCTATTTTGAGTGTGTTCGTTGCTCCGTTCACAGTTCCGAAAACAGGCCGACAATAAAGTGGATTATCCAAAAAAAAGAAAAAGGAAAAGGATCACAGACTGGATTACGTACGTGCTGGGAACGGGCGCCACTACCTGTGTAGAGCACCGGCAAGTAATCACTGCTGTTACTTTTGAGTTTTGAACCTCCATCAATTTGGCCGTGGTAATTGTGGTAAGCTTACACCATGGACAGACAGGCTCAGGTAACACCGTAATAGCCTGTTTAAGAAAGCTAAAGGTTGTATTGTATTAGAAGCCAAACACAGGTACGAAGGAACTTTTGTTGGCTTACGTACATAGAATGCTAATACCAGAGGTATTGTTATATATGTTCAATCTATTCAAAACATAATTAAAGAGTAAACTTCATGGTCTGTCCTCGGGACTTGTGAAGGTGTGTCATAAAGTACGCTTTTGAGCTAGCTTTTACAATCGGCCCACAGAACGAAGGTGGCTTGTGAAAAGCAGAAACTCGATTAAACTGACCCTTAGACGCTTGCTAATCAAACATCTGACCTTGACAGCCGTCTTCAGGATGAAATGAAAAGTTAGATCAGACTCAGAGAGGAAGAAGGAACGGATGGGCTCAGGCAGTGCCCGAATTAACGTGACACCGTAGATCGATGAGGACGCGTCCGCCGCGGTATCGTTTGTTACGGGAGCGTGAAAACGGCGGGCCACTTGCGCAGGTCGACTGTTTAATTTCTAGCAGTTATCTGATCTATACCAGGCCCCGGTGACCACTATCTCCTGACGTACGTGACAGTAACCGTTGCAGGATGTACCGTGTGAAAGGGTAAGGTACGAGCAGTGCAGCCAATGCAAATGCTCGCTGCTGATGCATGCATTAGCCGTCGTGGCTGCGTGGCAGGTTTGGCTTCCCGTTCAGAAAACTAAAAGCTTGAAGATGAAGCGATAGCGCTAGCTGAGGCGATAGAGACGAAGTGCTCATGAACTAAGAACATGAGCTGCACTACTTCTTCAGTAGAGACTAGAAACTCGAACGAAATTAATTAAACCATGCTCCCATGTAATCATTTTGGTACTGAACCACCAGGTATATATACGAAGATCTAAATATGTACAGACATGGCCGCCGGGTGAGCAACGGCAACGCATCATGCACTCCTCACCTGAAACGGCAACTGGCCTAGGAAACTTAGGTGCTAGCTAACAAGTTGCTCACGTCTAACTTAATATACTGCTACTAAGCAAACGGACTCCAGCATTCAAGCTAGTGGTGTCACACCACTGCTGTGATGCGCTCAAACCTGTTCTCCTTTATCGGCGGGAGCATGGGCCTCCGCGCGACCCGGCTCCATGCCGGGCTTGCGCCGCCGCCACCGCAGCTCCCGGCCCGTAGATCGCCTTTGAGCAAGGCCATCCTGGCCTTGCGCTCCCCCCGCGCGCTCTGCGCTTTCAGCCTCGCCACCAGCGCCTCCGCGTCCTTCCTCCTCATCACGATCTTCACCGTCAACACCGCCTTGCCGGCCAGGGCCGGAGCCGCGCCGTCGCCGTCGCCATCACCACCCGCCCGCAGGGCTCGTCCCGCACGCGTCGTTTCCTCCTCAACGTCGCCGTCATCGTCGTCCCGCCCCTGCTTGCGCGCCGTGGCCACCACGCGGCGGCTCGGCGTGGCAGGAGGCGCTGCCTCGGTGACGACGACGTTCTCGGAGCGCCTCCGCCCGGTCCCGGCGCCCCTCCTGCCGGTGCCGGTGGCCTCGCGGGACGCGCGCGGCGGCACGGTGTTGCCCATGTCTGTGCGTGCGTGCGTGGAGCGAAACTGGCCAAGTGAGTGGTTACGAGGGAGTGACACGAGATGGTGGTGTTCGGAACTCGGATGGTTCCTCGGCCGTGCTTTAACTATTGTAGCGTCACGAAGCGGAGGACTTGTTCAGACTGGGTAAAAGGGGACGTGTGCGCAGCGCGGCACGGATAAGTTTTCCCGTTCTCGTGGGCCTGAACGGAAGCGCGGGAACCAAAGGCCCGTTTGATTGAGACCCTATCAGGCAGGTTCAGGCATCAATCTCAGTCTCGACGTCTAAAATCGAACGTCTACGATAAGATGTGGCTGTGTCAGGAAAACCGTCTCTAAATGCCTAATAATTCACGTACTAGAGCATCATTATACTTCTTCGTTGCGAATGAGTTTATGGTCCAGTGGTAGGGCACCCTGTTGATCGCACTTTTTTCTAAAAAATTTTCCAGAAATTTTAGGGTATACACAGACGTGTGTATTCGGTGGTACTATGCGTTTTCCACACACCGGAGACGATGCCTCTTAATCTCTTCTTTGCGTGTGTACGGACGCGCACGCGTGCGTGTGCGTGTGGTGTGAGTGTGAAGTGTGTGAGTTGTGTGTATCTAATTTATACCTAATAAAAAATTATACTTCTCGGTTATCAAGAAATGTTTTTTTTTAGAGATAAGGGAAGGCACTCTATCCATTCCTGGTTTCAATCGGTGTCGAATAAAGTTTCAAGTTACCCAACCCTTATACATATATTTTTTTTTAATCAAGATAGAACCTTTGAACCGGTCTACATAGTTTTTTTTTTTTATGCGACGAACCGGTCTGTATAGATTGTGACGGCCTCAAAGTAGCTCATTAAGGCACTAACTAATAACTGCAAACTGCCAATGAATCTCGCAACACATATTTGTTATTATTATTTTTGAAACAATGAGAGCCAGCACGTCTTTTGGAGCCAAAGTTAGTGCGGCGGATTTGGTTGGTGACTATTATCTCGCCATATATTGCTGCTACATTAAGTTAAGCGAATTTAAATACATTTGCCAATTGTTTGGTCATGGGCTTATGGCAACGATTGTGCCAAGGTTCTCGGAAATAAACGTACCCTAAATGCCCAATAATTCACTTACTACAACATAATTGAAGTATGTGTTTGTTTTGGGATGTTTTGAGATGAGATGATTCTATCCTTGATTTCTAGGATGGAATGGTCCTATCCTGTATTCCATATTCGGTTAAGAAGGATAGGTCCATCTATGTTTTTTTGTTTAGTTGGGTGACTGAACTAAATGAGATGGATATGGATTGGACACAATCAATCATTGTTATGAGAACCACTTGCCATCCTCTCATCCACCTCGCTTCTTCTCTCGATTTTTTTTTCCTTTTTGTTGCCCGCCACCCCGCTCTATCCGGCTACCGTGGTCTCGGCCAACGTGCTATCCGTGTCACTCATCACCCCCGTCTCCTCCCGACCGCCCCGCCTGTGGGGCTACGAAACGTCACTCGGACCTACACCGCATCGCCACCTATTAAAGTATTACAGTTGTACAAATTTTGAATAAGAAATTAAGCATATATAATTAAGTGTTCGTGCTCACAAAAGTGCTACAACCCGTTCTTATGCATGTCATAATCATTTGGTACCTAACAAACAAATAAACACAAGGGTGAGTAAAAAATACTTAGCAAGTACATTTAGAACCAGAGGAAGAAATACGACGTGTGAATTCATGAAAAAAGAAAACAGAATATCTATGAAATAGTAGTTAACGACTGAAGCGGACAGGACTGCCCATTGGCAATGGTAATGAAGCCAGAACCGCCAGATGGCCTGACCCTGACCGACCGCTGAACTGTCCATGCCCGCGGTGCAGTTCCCGGCGTGGGTGAAGGAAGAGGAGCCCTTGTGCATGATGCTCTCCGTTCTAATTGAAAATCAAAGACCAACCCGATCGTTTTTGTAAGAAATGATCCATGAAAACATATATATATATATATATATATATATATATATATATATATATATATATATATATATATATATATATATATATATATATATATATATATATATATATATATATACACACACACGTAGGCATAGCTGGGTCGCTGTGTCGGGCCGGTCCGGTCCGACCATGTTTTGTCCCCAGCGCACTGATCCTCGTTAAAGAATCCTCATTCACCTCCCCAACTGGTGCCTGCCACCGACGCCGCCCTCCCCCGCGCCTCGTCCCCCGCCCCTGCCGCCCCTCCCGCCTTGTTTCATTCACCGTCGGCGCCTCTCCCTCCCACCCGGTGCCCTTCCTCTGCTCCCTTGCCGACGGATCCCGCGGATCCATCGGGGAGGTAGCGGACTGTGGCGCGTGGTGGCTTTCCCCTCCTCCCCTCCGGCGCCGCGGATCCATCGGGGAGGCAGCGGACGGTGGCACGTGGTGGCTTCCCCATCGACCCTCCGGCGACGTCCTCGTCCTCCCCCCGGCGACGGTGCCTCACTCCCCCCAACAGCGGCACCTCCCTTGGCTCCCCAGCAGCGGCGCCTTCCACGGCACCCGGTGCTCCCGTCGGCGATGGCCAGATGCGCCCTCGATCCACCCTAATACTCTTTCATGCGATTCAACATGCCTGTTTGGGAAGTTCCATCATCATGTGGTGACTCATGTGGCTGCACATGCGCACTGTTGGATGAAGTGTGACGGCTCGAGTACTTATGACGGCGCCCCCTTGGTCCTCCCTCAAGCTGCGCCCCACAGGTGAGCAATGGAAACACGCAATCGAGGATCTGGATCCCCATATTGTGAAGTCTCTTTCCCTAACGATAACCTGATTATAATTTTTATCCCATCGGTCATCGTCTGATGCAGTCTCGCTGGGAATCCTGCAGTCACTTTTTTTTTTGGTGAGGGTCTCTGCTTGTTTGTTTAGCTGTCAAATTTTTGAACGATGTATAGTCCACTCTCATAGGAAATTTCGTGCTGCACGGTTATCAAAAATATTTCCTACTACAGTGACCAGTTACTATAATTATAATGAGTAATGAGTTATTCTTATTCCCCCCCAAATGACCGAAAAAAAATCTTCTTAGTGGCAGTTAGCTAATAATAGTTATGCTTACAGATGTTTAACAATAAATCTTTGTAAATTTTTTATATCATTTACAGATGTTCCTTTCATGATGATTTTTCAGGAGATGGGATCTCCTTGTCAATTGCAATGGAGAAGAAGATCAACTCTAGTGAGGATGCATGCACCACGCAGGAAAATGTGCCTCGATCAGTCCAGATTGTCTCAGCTGCTCTTCTGTACATGTAGTACCTCTCGAAAACAAAATCAAGAAGCTTCCGGAACTTGAGGCACAAAGGCCTCAGTTTGGTGTCAAAATAAATATTCCTAGCTATCATATTTGATGTACATTTGATTTGAGCCCGTTGTAAAAGTGTTGATACATAACGGAATGCTTTTGTGCACTATATTGTTTTTTGGGATTAGCGTGCATAGTAGTCACGACAATATAACAAATGACATCTCTGCCTCAATGTGCGTATAATTTATGGTAAATTTGTTTGTTTGTTATGGTAACTGGTCCCTCATATCATCATGATATCGAGTCATGGTAACTCCCAAGTCCCAACGCTAAATATGGTAACAATATATTCACATTATCGTAATTATTTTTGGTATGGTAAATTAATCTCATTGCTAAAGCAACTTTTTTCCTGTATTCCGGTAACAACGTAACTACGTAGTCCTGTGTTTCGGTAACAATATATTCAGATTATCGTAATTATTTTGAATTTGAATATATATTTCAGTTGTTGACGTATTCTCGTAAATAAAAGTGCATATTCTAGTGCTGAATTGCCGTAACTAGGAAGCATGCAAGCTTCCATATTGGCCGTGATTCATTAGCGGCATGCCGGACGTTGACTAATTAAATAGCTCATAAAGGCAGAAAGCTAGGACCGCAGGTGAATGCTAGGGAGACACAACCGGCGCACAGTGTCTGCCCTGGCTACATAATAAGCTATTTTGTAGTAATATATATGCGCGCGCACCCTCTTTGCAGAGCTCGTGTAGCACATGGCCGGGTGACCAACCAGCCATACTATACTATACTACAACTGAAACAACAAAAGGACACTAAGCTAACAGGTTACTGCTTCTATGCAATCTCCGGTACCCAGACTACTAGTGTCACAGTCTCACAGACACACCACTGGGATGCTCTCCTTCAAGCTAGTTCTCCCTTATCGGAGCGAGCCTGGGCTTCCACGCGTCCCGGCATGGCGTCGGGCTCGCGCCGCCGACGCAGTCCCCGGCACGGAACTCGCCCTTGAGCTCGTCCATCCTGGCCTTTCGCTCCCGCGCGCTCTGCGCGTTCAGCCTCGCCACCAGCGCCTCCGCGTCCTTCCTCTTCAACACGATCTTCACCGTCACGACCGCGGCGGCGGCCGAGGCCTGCTTGCCGACGGCGGCGGCGTCGTCAGCCCCGACGCCGCCCGCCCACGAGACGACTCCCCCCGCACGAGCACGCGAACGCCCCGGCCCCGCCCGCGTCGTCGTTTCGTCCTGCTGCTGCTGCTCGAGCTCGACGTCGTCCCGCCGCTTGCGCGGCGTGACGGCTAAGCGCCTCTGCGGCGCGGCATCCGGACCCGCCGCCGGCACCTCGGTGACGAAGCTCTTGGGACGCCGCCTCCCCCTGGTCGTCACGGCGGCCGTGCCGGCCTCCTTGCGGCACATGCGCGGCGCCACGGTGTTGCCCATGCCTGTGCGTGCGTGCAGCAGAACTGACTGGCCAAGTGTTTGGTTGTTGTTACGGAGTGAGACGAGGCGGAGGCAAGGGTGCTGCTGCCACCTGGTGGTGGTGGTGGTGGACACTGGAGTACTGGACAGCAGGATTGGTGGTGAGCTCGGGTGCTGGCCCGGCCGGTTAAATAAATAGTGCGCGCCCGTGTTGCGCGAAGGCGGGAGGACTCGTTCAACCTGGGTAAAACTAAAAAGGACGTGCGCAGCTCGCCGTATAGACCTGGGCGGGCTCCTCGCGGGTCCACGGGGACTGAACTCTGAACTGAGGGCTTCTCTTCTTCCGTCGGTCGTCTTTTGGAGGGTGGACCTGGGGTGGTGTGGCCGCGGTGAGAGTGCCACGCCGTTGGTCGAAAACAGAGTTACCTGGCCGGAGCGCAGGCTGTGGCTCGAGACCGTGGACGACGGGGCGGAATTCACGCGGTTCGCCTCGATTCGGTTCGAGTCGAACTTTGACGACGGGTGATGGTGACCAGTGCCGTGGTGCCACTTGCCCCGTGCCCGCGACCAGACGGCCGGGAACGGATGCGTTGCGTTGGTCAGGATTCCGAGTGGGTGACGTGGTGTTTTGTTGTGCGATAGGTGGGGTGGGGTCCCTATTCTGGAAAAAAGGGGCGTTTTCAGTTTCCTAGAAGCTGGTGCGCGGAGCGCATCGGAAAATCTGAAGGCAACTGAACTGATCGACCGTGGGGGCCTGGGGGGGCGACTCCTTGAGTTGGCCGTGTGAAGGGATCTGTGCTAGGCTTTGCGTTGACAGGTCGTCGTGAGCTAGTACCACAGGTCCACTGTCGTTTGGTTTGCTCCGTTCTGTTAAGTCATTTTTGTTTCGTTCACGCAAGACTTCAATTGCATATTTTGTTCAATGGTTATTTTCGGGAAATTTCTTCATTCAAATATTCAATGGTCCAACCTGTTGTCATTTTTCTGGATTTTCAATCGTCCTGACAGTTTCAGAGCAGCTGGTCAGGCATGGTGGGTTAACTCAATCACGAACCCGCGGGCGTGACGAGCTAAACTATCCAAATCCAAGCATTTATAATAAACCAACAAATGTGTGTTCCTACAAGTCGACCGAGAACGAGACTCGGCCTCATATAGCAATGACCTTCAGAGACTCGAAAGATGTAAACTCTCGGCAAATTTGCAGAGTGGTGGCTCAGGTGTGCTTGCATACAAACAGAAAATAATCGCCATATTACCCAACAAATTTACATCTATTTAATAAAGGGGAAACTGTACATTATTTGGACTACAAAACCACATGCAGACATGCAAAACATAATAACTGGAAAAGAAAAAGAAACAATAGCCACCAAAACTTTCAACTGTTTATCTATCGTCAAAATATAGAAGGGCTTTCTTTCCTTAATGAGCCCGGGTGTATCTGTTTCTTAGACAACTACAAGAATAGTATTGGCTGTGAGGAACCACAGGATATACTGACGAGAACCTAAAACATGCTTCAGTTTATATGCTTTTATGCCACAACCGGCTGAACGAGCCCTGCCCCGGAGGGAGTGATGTCGCCTGCAGCATTCTGATCATACCTTGATAAGTACTTGTCTACCGCTGCAGCAGCCTGCCGCCCCTCCGTGATAGCCCAAACCACCAGTGATTGTCCACGTCTACAGTCCCCGGCTGCAAACACGCCATCAACACTGGTCGCAAAGTCTCCAAACTGCGCTTTGAAGTTTGATCTGTTGTCCTTCTCCAAACCCAGTTTCTCAGCGATAGTCTGCAGGAAGACAAGACTGTTAATTGACGGCATTTCTCATAAATGGTACTTTAGGCACTAGAACTAGAATAGCCTTGAGGGGTACTAACCGCTTCAGGACCCAAGAATCCCATAGCTAGGAGGACGAGATCAGCCTCAATAATCTCTTCTGATCCTTCGATCTCCTTGAGTTGAAATCTACCATCCACTTTCTCCCACTTCACACGCACTACCTCAAGGGCCTTCACCTTACCATTTTCATCGCCAATAAAACGCTTTGTCAAGACTTCATAAGTTCTTGGATCCTTCCCAAACTTGGTAGCAGCTTCTTGATGCCCATAGTCAACACGGAAAATTCTTGGCCACTAAAAGCAAAAGGAGAAATAAGCAAATAAGAACACCCAAGCTGGAAAAGATGCACAAGCAACGATATATTCGTGCACTCAGCAATCTAAGGATAAATACAGTACTCTAAAAAAACGTGATAAATAACTGCAATAAACAACTGCAAAGGGAGAAAGATAGTCACCTGGGGCCATGGGTTGTCAGCAGCTCTATTGCTTGGTGGTTTTGACAGGAGTTCAAGATTTACAAGGCTGGTGCAACCATGCCTAATAGACGTGCCAGTGCAATCTGTGCCTGTATCACCTCCACCGATAACCACCACCTTTTTTCCACGGGCGGATATATATTTACCATCCTCCAGGTTGCTGTCGAGTAAACTTTTGGTATTTGCATGGAGAAATTCCATTGCAAAATGAACTCCGGATAGCTCACGTCCAGGGATGGTGAGGTCTCTGTTAAGGACATGCTCATAGGTCAAAATACAGCACAACTATTTGAAGTATATGTCACATCATGCTATTTTGTTGTAGTTATTGAATGATATACCATCTGTATCTTACAAACAAATACACGGGTATATTTAGGAGCTAGTGTAAAAAAAAGGGCAGACCCAGTGTCGGAGGCTCCCACATGAGTGGGGTCTGGGGAAGGAAAAAACCGAGGCAAGCCTTCCCCCCGCAAAATCTGCAGAGAGGCTGCTCCGAACCCACGACCTGGTGACTCGGTGAGACAGCTCTCACCACTGCACCAGGACTGCCCTTCATTTAGGAGCTAGTGTAAATCAAAATTTTATCTGGGTGCCTTTAGTTTGTTGTTACCTTGGTTTTGTTGCTCCACAAGCCAAAATAACTGCATCATTCTTAGAACGTAAACGTTCAATTGAGTACAAAGGATCACTACCAACATTGGCATTCACCACAAATGTGACACCCTCTTCAGCCATTAAATTAACACGGCGCTGGACAATGCCAATCTTGTCTGTCTTCATGTTTGGCACACCATACATCATTAAACCTCCAATTCGGTCTGCACGTTCGAACACAGTTACGAAATGGCCCATTTTATTTAGTTGATCTGCAGCAGCCAAACCAGCTGGTCCACTGCCAACAATGGCCACCTTCCTCCTGTAATAGGAACATTTCATTGTTAATGAGCATAACTGAGATACTACCTTAGTAGTGAAATTAAACTGCAAACGCAGAGAAAAATAAATGAATAATTTTAAATTTTAAAAGTAAATACCCTGTTCTTTGAAGTGGAGGTCGTGGAACCATCCATCCCTCTTCGAAACCTTTGTCTATGATTGCACATTCTATACTTTTGATAGACACCGGATTCTCAATGATCCCAAGAACACATGACCCCTCACAAGGAGCAGGGCAAACTCGTCCAGTAAATTCAGGGAAGTTGTTTGTCTCAAGTAATCGATCCAATGCTTCGCGCCATCTGTTCTGGTGAACTAATTCATTGAATTCTGGGATCTTATTTCCAAGAGGACAACCAGCACCTGAGCTTTCCTGTGAAAGTAAAATAAAAATGTTACAAAAAGAGCTCCAAAATCTTATCATCAGTAGATAAGAAAAGGACCAAACAAGTCACATTATAGAAGTATATTGTAGAGAAACAACAACTTCAATTCAGCAACTGAATCTGAATACAGAAAATGTATCCATCTTAACGATGATGGAAAGAGAATTAAAATATATACTCCCTTTGTCCTGAAATATAAGGTATTGAAGCATTCAAATTTTGTCCTAAATCATAAGGTATTCTAGGTGAATTAACTCAATCACATCCTTACCTGCCATTAGTGTCTACCATCAAGCTCAAAATATGGTAAGCACAAAGTCTATTTATTGTTAAGGGAGGGTTACATGCGCCATATGCATTACCCCATAATTTGTCCTAAAATTCCTAGGATTCCTTATATTTTAGGATGGAGGGAGTATAAAATAATAAACAGCAAAAATAGAAATGTCACCTGATGACAGAAAGGAGTGCCACAGTCCATGCAACGAGCAGATTGTGTATTTAATAGTGGGCCAGGTGTTGATTCAATTGCAACTTCCTTCCAATCTTTAACACGCTCTTTTGGATCTCTGTAAGAAATACTCTCTCGCTCATATGTAATAAAACCTCGATACTTTTTGGCATTGGCAACACGTGTTGGTCGGCTTGCTGACTGATCAGGTTGTACTTTCTGTACATGAAAGTTGATACAAGTAGTCAATGAGAGCTTCCAAGAATTGGAATTTAATTATTAGCTGTTCTGATGAATAAACATTTGTGCAAGGATTTAATTCTCTATTGAATGAATATGAAATCATAAATAAACTAGAAATGTTTAGGTATGATGAATTAATAGTTTACAATAGCTAAGTAGGAATCCGTATATGAAAAATGAAACAGAGTTGCCACTTGAAAATGCATCTCACCTTAGTTGTCACAGAAATTCCATTTGCCATCTTAGGCTCATTTGCATGCTTAGCAACAGCCTTTTCCGCCTTCATGTTTTCTAAAACCCTCTTATAATCCCTTGGATATACTTTTACAAATTTTGGGAGAAGATTATCAAAATCGGAGAGTATGTCTCTAGCCAAAACACTCTGAGTGTTGCGACGATGTTGCTCAATCATCATTTTCAATGTGATGATGTCATCCTCTTCCTCCACATGATATAGGTCAACTAACTCATTGTTGCAGCGAGCACTGAATTTCCCATCAACATCATAAACATAGGCAATGCCTCCACTCATGCCAGCAGCAAAGTTCCGCCCTGTTTTTCCGAGGATAACCACAGTACCTCCAGTCATGTACTCACATCCATGATCTCCGATTCCTTCAACCACTGCTTGAGCACCTGAGTTGCGAACACAAAACCTTTCTGCTGCCATACCATTGAAATATGCCTCTCCCTTGGTAGCACCATATAGAGCCACATTACCAATGACAATATTGTCCTCTGGAATAAAAGAACTGTTCCTTGGTGGGTACACAACAATTTTACCACCAGATAAGCCCTTACCAACATAATCATTGCTGTCTCCTTCCAGTTCAAGAGTGATTCCAGGACAAAGAAAAGCACCAAAACTTTGACCAGCACTTCCAGTAAACTTCACATGAATTGTACCAGCAGGCAATCCATTCATGTGATAACGTTTTGTGACTTCATGACTGAGCATAGTTCCAACTGCTCGGTTCGTGTTCTGGATTGGAGTCTCAATGAAAACACGGACTTGCTTTTCAATAGCAGTTCTTGACAAATCTATTAGTTTGTTATCTAATGCTATGTCTAGGCCGTGATCTTGCTTCTCAACACAGTACTGAGCAACACCTGGACGAATCTCTGAAGCTGGTTTCAAGATTAGTGAGAGATCAATGTTCTCAAGTTTCTCATTGCTCTTCAATACTTCTGGATCAACCTCAAGCATATCAGAACGTCCAACCATTTCAGTAATGGTGCGGAACCCAAGGTTTGCCATGATTTCTCTTAGCTCCTCAGCAAGCATGAAGAAAAAGTTAATGACATGCTCTGGTTCTCCAGCAAACTTTTCTCGAAGCACTGGGTCTTGAGTAGCTATACCAACAGGACAAGTGTTCATGTGGCATTTTCGCATCATAATACAGCCAAGTGTGATCAGTGGGGCAGTGCTGAAACCAAATTCCTCTGCACCAAGCAAGCAAGCAACAGCAACATCTCTACCAGTCTTCAACTGTCCATCTGTTTGCAGAACAGCTCGACCACGAAGCCCATTTGCTACTAGAGTTTGATGTGTCTCAGCCAACCCAAGTTCCCATGGAAGTCCCGCATTCTTGATACCTGTCCATCTTGAAGCTCCTGTGCCTCCATCATGGCCAGAAATAAGAACATGATCTGCGTGTCCTTTTACAACACCACTAGCAACAACCCCGACACCAGCCTCAGAAACTAGTTTGACACTGATACGGGCTCCAGGATTTGAATTCTGCACAGGCAAGAACATCACTATCATTGGACAGCATTTGCAAGTTGGAGATTCACAAACATACATGCAAGTTCACCAGTAAAGAGTAGCAAGAGTAGCCCTCACAGCAAGTGATCCACGAATATTAAGAGCAATAAGAGGACTTCAGAAGTTGATAAGACAGGGAGTATTAAAAAAATAAATTGAGCCAACAGCAACAACCAATGAGCCATGGATCTTGTGATATAGAAAACAGTATTACTCTATTAACAATTTATACCTTAAGATCATGTATAAGCTGTGCAAGATCCTCAATCGAATAAATATCATGATGTGGAGGTGGACTGATCAGTCCTACACCAGCTGTGGAATGTCTTGTGACAGCAATGTCGCCAATAACCTTGTGGCCTGGAAGCTCACCACCTTCACCAGGCTTGGCACCCTATAGAAATTTAAGGTAAAAAATACAGTAAATCCAAAATGAAATACGGAAGACCCATGTTCTTTCAACAGGATGTAATCATTTTTAATGGTTGCATAGTGCATAATGTTGACAAAGTACCTGAGCCATTTTTATCTGCAGCTCATCTGCATTAGTCAGGTAATAGCTGGAAACTCCAAACCGTCCACTAGCAACTTGCTTGATCGCACTTCGTCTTGGGTTCATTGAGCCATCAGGAAGTGGTTCCATCCGAGAGGGCTGTTCCCCTCCCTCACCTTCACAGATATATTAAAGCAAGTGCATTTGGTCACATAGGTCTTAGACTTGGGGATAAGTATATTTAATATTAAGATCTAGAAGTAGGGGCCTCCCATGCTGTTGTGGTAAAAAAAAATACTACTCATGTTCCTGAACTACAATATGAGACAACAAATTAAAGGGGTTTATAATCAAAAAGGAACATTGAATGCAGCAAGCTGTAGGAGGAAAAAAATGACTATTCAAGTACTTCTATTAAACCCCAGAAATTTATAGCAGATGTCCTCATCAGTTTTGTACTACCGTTTTAAAATTACAAAAGTAAGGCAAAAAAACTTATCTTGCAATAAATTATAACAAGCAAATCAGCATGACATGTTTTTAAAAGCTAGTATTCAACATCAACAAGATGGAAAGGTTACCAGAAGGCATGGGATAAGTTTATCTAGAAAGAGGAGATATGCAATGAATAATTTTGTTTAATTTGATAGCAACAACTTAACTATAGTTTTAGACACGATTGTTTCTACAATGTTGAGCGCAGAGGACAGGCTCACATAATAAAAGATAGGCAGCATGTCATTCATGTTTCAGGAAAAGAACAGCACATCACTCTTACAAAAACTAGAAAATGGTCCATACATCCTACTTTTATTCAGATGGCTTTTCATGGAGCTAACGTGCCCAAAAAAAAAATCCTCCACATTTATAACAGAGAAATGCTACATATGGATGAGAACATACCTGTATTAGATTTTCCTCCAAGTTTGTTCATGGCAATAGCAAGGGCAGTATGTGCTTCCAATGAAATAGAACCATAACTCATCGCTCCAGTACAAAAGCGTTTCACTATCTCACTTGCAGGTTCAACCTCATCCAAAGATATCTTGTCAGAAATATCTTTAAATTTCAGCATACCACGTAGATTGCACGCCTTGTTGAGCTCCTGAATTCGTTTTGAATATTCTTTGTATGCTGCCCGGCTGTTGACTCTAGCTGCTTCTTGTAATTTTCCCATTGCAAGTGGGTCGTTGAGATGAATTTCACCATTTTTCCTCCAGTGGTAATCCCCTGGGTTGGGAAGGGCCTTTGCATCTGCACTGCCAGCTGGAGGGGTTCTTGATGGGAAAGCTAACTCATGAAGACGGAGAGCATCTCGTGCAAGCATTTCAAATGTTGCACCCTCAATTCTGCTAGGTGTGCCTTCAAAGCACTTGCCAATCACTTCGGAAGAAAGACCAAGAGCTTCAAAAATCTGCGCACCTTTGTAGGATGCAAGGGTGGATATTCCCATCTTCGCAAGAACTTTCATCATTCCATAGTTAGAAGCATAGAAATACTTCCTCACCAGCTCTTCCTTTGAGTAGGGATGTCCATCACCATTAGGAGGAATCTTTCCATCCTTCTGCAAGCACCAAATTGCTTCAATAGCCAAATAAGGGCATATAGCATCAGCACCAAATCCAACCAGGGTGCAGAAATGGTGCACTTCACGAGGTTCAGCTGACTCAACCAACAATCCTATGCGTGTCCTCTCAAGATTTGCAACAAGGTGATGATGCACTGCTCCCACTGCTAAGAGAGAACTGGCAGCAACACGGTCTGAGGAAAATCCTGCATAACAATTTCAGGCAAATAAATAAAGTCAGATCTCCATGGCGTGAAACTTTGATGGACTGTCATAGGAATTGAATTGTGTAATGTAGGAGCTAATCTCAAGCTAAACGAAAAGGAATAAGCAAGTTAAGGCACATTGTGCAAATGAAAAGAGCAACAAATAGTATGCTTGAAGATGTTTGTAAGCTACAACAAATTTGTAGAATTCATTTAACTCATCTGTGGGGAAGTTTAATTAACTGTTGGGTGATCGGTACAATCATATATAAGATATAGAACAAAAATAGACTACTGTAAATAAATTTCTAACCTCTATCTGAGAGAACCAAAATAGTGTAGCCCTTGCGTATGGCTTCACGAGCTTCCGCACAAATTCTGTCCAAAGTTTCTTCCAAGCCCTTCCTTCCAGACTTTTTTGGATAAGTTATGTCGAGCACTTTGCTTCGCCAACCTCGATAATTCATCTTTTTAATAGCCTCCATTTCATCAATAGAAACTAAGGGACCTTTAAGTGCAAGACGGTTGCATTGTTTTTCAGTTGTTTCCAACAAGTCACCTTCTGGGCCAATCATACACTCCATAGATGTAACAATCTTCTCTCTAATAGGGTCAATCGGAGGGTTTGTAACTTGTGCAAACATCTGCTTGAAGTACTCAAAAGTCAATTTCTCCCTGTTTGACATCACCGCAAGTGGTGTATCATTTCCCATGGAACCAAGAGCTTCCACTCCATCCTTAGCCATTGGCAGTAGCAACATGTCCAGGGCTTCCACCGTGTACCTGGTGTGCATCAGTTAACTATCAGCAAAACTTGAAACGCCAACAGGTACATCAGTTAACTATGAGTAAAACTTTCTTGCTTACCCAAAGGCCTTAAGTGGGGTCAAAATCCCATTGATACCAACATCATCCTTGTTCTCATTCTTCTGCTGCACCAAATTGTAAGAGTCATAACTGCTAAATTACTTAGGTTTTGCCCAAGTTGTCACTAGTAATGTTGGTGCTTGGTGAAGGACTTACTGGGAGTGAGCTAGAAATGCTTGGAGCAACTCTATCGGTTTCTGGCACTGATTCTACAATATCCTTGAGGTATATCCTTTGTCTCTTAAGCCATTCCCCATACGGGTGAGCTTTAGAGTATTGTGTTTTCAGAGCTTCATCATCCACTACAGTGTGATTCTCAAAATCAACCAATAGCATCATTCCAGGGTTCAGCCTGCCTTTTCTCAGCACGTCTTCAGGAGGAACATCAACAACACCGACCTCACTACCCATGATCACACGCCCACTGTGTGTTACATAAAACCGACCAGGCCTCAAACCATTACGGTCCAGGGTAGCTCCAAGGTAACGGCCATCAGTAACTGTAGGTGAAAGACAAGTTAGGATTGAGTAGATCGAGTAACCAGTCAGAAGAATGATCAAACAAGGAAAGTGGAATAGAATATATTTACAAGATATTAGAGCAGGTCCATCCCAAGGCTCCATAAGTGCTGACAGGAACTCGTAGAGTGCTTTCTTCTCAGGATCCATGTTTTCATCATTCTGCCATGCCTCAGGGATCATCATCATCACAGCTTCTGGCAGGCTTCGCCCACCTCGGACAAGAAGCTCAAGAATATTATCGAATGCGCCTACAGTTAACATTTTTTCCACGTAATAAGTTTCCGAAAGATAGATATGTATTTTTCATTTGCCAGGTGTAACTGCGCATCACACAACACAGAAATATTATGTGCTCATACCAGAATCAGAAGAGGTAGCATCAACAATTGGCAGAATTCTTGAGAGCTGCTCCTTTGATAATCCAAGCTTCTCAGCCTCTAAGAGACCCTCACGTGCTGTCATCCTGTTATAAATCCAGATTACTTAAAGACAAGCTAAGGGACATAAAATCCAAACGGTGTATAAGAATATGGAGATGACTGTGTTCACACCAAACTATGAAACTATTGTTACAGCAGATGTAAAAAGGTTTAGCGAGATTACCAATTTTTGTTTCCTCTAAGGGTATTGATCTCTCCATTATGACCTAAAACACGCATTGGTTGCGCACGGTCCCAGCTGGGAAAGGTGTTTGTGGAGAACCTTGAGTGAACCTGTTTTAATATATGGATTTTAGAAATCATGTTACAGCCATAGTTTGCAGCTTTAAAGATGCTGAATAGAACATCAGAATGAAGCACTAGCACTACCAAAAAGAAAGCGTCAGTTGCACAGAATTTCATGCAAAATAGTTGGGAGCCCTAAGCTACCTCAAACCAAACACATTTCCTTCCCACCACCTAATCGGAGGTCACATCCTGATGAGTCGGGCATAGCAGTCGGCCATAGCAGAACTGCAGCTGGACTCTGCAACATGGTTATCGGGTATCAACTAATAGAGATTTCTAATACTTCACTTTAAGGCATCAAGAACCAGGACTGAAATAGCATGAGTAGAGCAGTTGATGGTAAGACAGTTCAAGTTTGATGCCTGCATGGAAGCGTATCTTCTTACAACAGCCTTGCTATTATTGGTTGCCATCTGCCGAGACTATGATCATGACAAATTTTGTGTAAGAGTGTCAAAGTTTTGTATTTACCAGAGCCATATAACTCATGAAGTTTTCATGACCTAGGTCTGCATAGTAGTACCCCTTAAGCTGGCACGGTTTAAGCTGGCCCTTGTAAACAATAGTCCTGTAATATAAAGAAATACATGTTCAAATAAGAATTATTCATACAAACATAAGCCAACCAAAATGTCATTTGGCTACATATTTACAATTGTTAAGAGCAAATGGAAGGCAATATTTTGTTATCCCCCTATAGAAATTCAAAATTCCAAAATTCCATTCCAAAATTGTTCATAGTGGGGACTCCCTGATCCTTTTCAGCCATGAAACCTAATGAAATCAAAGCATAAACAAAAAGTTTTCAAGTGAGAAAAGGGAAGCACCTTGAAGACAGCGAGCACATGTAGAAATCCCTCTCTCCTCCACGCTTAATGTTCAGAGCGGCTCGGACAGAGATGATTGAGAGTCTCCTAAGGATATATAGCTGCGACAATTCATGAAAAAACGTTAAAGCCAAATCCATCACATGTGCTGATGTGCGATTACATCTAATGGTATGGAATTACCTGTTGCTCAAACTCAGCCTCTGATCTTGAACTTTTGGTAACGAAAACCTGCTCAATGACTGGCTCAGTCTCGAGTGCAGATTCACCCAGGTCTGAGTTGTCAGTCGGAACCGGACGCCACCCGAGTACTACATGTCCCAGTGATTCCGCGACCTGCAAGGACAAGATCATTAATCAGAGAAATGAAAACATGCAAATCATGCATTGCTCATAGGCTATCAAATTTATTAACAGTGTTACACCAACCTTCTTAAACTCAGCTTTGCCCTTCTCGCGACGCTTTTCATCGGTTGGCATAAAAAACATTCCAACAGCATACTCGCCCGGTGGCGGTAGCTCAAACCCAGCATCTTTTGCGACCTGCAGGAACACCAAAGCAAAAGCATTGAATTAAGTGTCGAAAAGAACAGTTTCGCTTTCTTCTATTTCTTTTTGTTGCAAAGAAACTCACCTCTTTGAAGAAGTCATGTGGTAGAGCGACCATGATGCCCGCACCGTCTCCTGTGTTCTTCTCGCAGCCGCAGGCACCACGGTGCGCCATTCTCTCAAGCATCTCAATAGCATCATTTACCTGGGATAAAAAAAAAGGAGAGCAAAATTGGCATCCCGAACGTGATTAAATCAAAATAGTGTAACTACAATACATGTGGCATCGCCTCTTTGAAGGAATCGATGAAACTCACAGTCTCGCGTTTGTAATCGCCAGAAAGCTCAGCGACAAACCCAACGCCGCATGCGTCACGCTCGAACGAGGGATTGTAGAGCCCAATGCTGCTGTTCGGGAGCTTCGAGAGCGGCCTCACCACCTCGGCGTCGCGTGCCGCCGCGCGGGGCGCCCGCGGAGCGACGCGCTCCTCGGTGCGCTGCACGCCGCCGAGGAACCCGCTGCCCTCGAGGGAAACGCCACCGTAGGCTTGCCAGCCCGAACGGTACGGCGCCGCCACGGGGCGGCCGCGCCGGGCCCGACGACCTGCGCCCATCGGCGCCGACTTCAACGCTGTCCCTTGCGCCGTCGACATGGCTCAGCAGCAAGCCTCACTACCTGACATGCAACAATCAAACGACGACGAGCATCAGATGGTGTTCGCTTAGCGATTCATCGATCTAGTACGCCATGCGGGCAAAAAAAAGGAGCCAGAAATCCGGGAAAACGTATTAAAAAAAGCACCGGAAAAACAAGCAGAAAGCTCAAAGCTGTCCCCTTCCCTACGCCCACATGTCAACACCATAAACGTCCAGAAAAGATCGTGCGCCCCACTCTGCAGTGTAACAGAGCACTCCCAAAAAGAATTTATTACGAAACAAACGCCTCAGCGGCGGAAACACACGCAGGATGAACAGATCTACCAACCCCCCGCACGGCGGCGCAGATTCCTCCTCCGCCGCCGCGACACGCGCGGCAGATTCACGAAGGAGCGCACGCACGGACGGACGGACGCAGAATCAAACATCAACGGATCGAAATAAATAAAAACCACGAGACGGCCACGCATGCCACCAACCACGCACGCACGCTACAGCCGAACCAAACCGCCAAGTTGCAATCCCGTTGGCTTTTTTTTAGCGTCTCGCGGGTCCTGGCAAGCAGGGAGGGGTGCAGGGAGCGGATACCTCTCTCTCTCCGTCTAGCCTGACGGAACCGGTGGCTGCGGGCTCACGACCGCGTTGTGGCTCCGACCTTTTCTCCGCCGCTACCTTCGCGACTCCACGCCCGGGGATTGGGGTGTGTCTTAGATTCTGGCTGCTCACCCCACGCTCGTCCCCGGCGGCGGCGCGGCGCGGCGGGGTGGGGATCGGTGTCGTGGGTTGGTGGGAGCGGGACGCCGCCTCCTTCGCGGGGTGCCCTTCCTCCCGAGCGTCGCTCGCCTTCCTTGACCTCTCCTCCGGGTTAGTATAGGGCGTTGGGGAGCATTCGGCGCCCCTGCATTTATAGAGGGAGGGAGGGTGGAGGTGGTGAGCTCGCCCTCGCCGCGCCTGCCTGCCAACCTACCAGCCCCGCTCTCCTCGTCTCGCGTCGCGTCCCCACGCGCGCAGACCCCACAGCTTATATTTTCGCCCCTGTTCTTCTCACAAATTTTGTACTACCCTTTTTGTTTTTCTTTATTTATTTGTTATTATTTAAGTGTTTTTTTTTTGCTGGTGTTAGGTGATGGTATCTCTGCCATATTTCGTATGGGTCCTCGCCAGAATCAGAATTCATGGTAGTCGGCCTGGCCCGTTGTACCCTTGCCTATATGGTGCTTTTGGTGTATAAAAAAAGGAATGGCTCTGTTCGCTTCGCTGAAAAAACAAGCCGAAATATTGTTCCGGCTAATTTGTTGTGAGAGAAAAATATTGTTCCGGCTAGAAAAACAAGCTAAAAAAGACGGATTATAAGAGAAGCGAACAGGGCCAAAATGTGTTAGTAAATCATACTCCGTATGTAAACATATATGGCATTTATTTGAGATATCTCTTTTGAGGAACATATCCAGGGCGTGCTTGGTTGACAGTCAGAGCACGCCACCGCCTAAGGTGCGGCACTGATTTTGGCCACCACACTCAAAGTCAACTGCGAAGAGCTATTGGTGCCGTAGTTATTTCACTATCCAAACACATAACTTTTCTGTGGACGTCGTCTAACCCTTCGGCATGGCATTATGTGGCGAGGAACCAAACATGCCCTTACTTTGACATAATCAGACATACAATTTAATAACTTATTTAATGAATGATCTTCTTGCTGAGCGAATTGTTTTGCCAATCATATTTATATATCCAACTAATTTTTTTGCCTATCATTTGGTTGCTAGAACTCATACAAATGAATCATGCATGAAAATAGCCACTTCAGGAAAATGGAATCTCAATGCCAGTGTATAAGATGTGTATATATCCATGCAAATGGTTAGATTTTCTTTAGTTTGAGTAAAGTTCAAGCTCTCTTCATTTCGCGACTTTTCTCATCTAAACCCTAGATACATTATGTATGCCATTACCATTTCCCCACTTTGTGGTCCCTTTTGATTTGGGAAAACATGTCGCCTCCCTCGCAATGAACACGAGAACAAAAAAAAAGGAGGCATTTTAGAAGAAAAAAAAGATGGAGGAAGAGCGATAAGAAGATCCCAAACTTATCACCTTTTAGCTAGCACTATTGAGGAAAGGAGGATATAATATCGCTTTTTACCTTAGTACACAAATCGCGTGTGAGTGTGACATGGACGGCATGCATTCTCTAATTATGGCTCTGTTCATTTTGCTGAATTTTGGTTGATGCTGATTTCTTGTGAGAGAAAAACATTGTTTCTTCGTTAAAAAGTACTGTTGAAGTAGTGCTGAGGAATATGACCAATATGCATTTTACTCATTTGACTTTTTTAACCTCAAGTTTGACCGTTCATCTTATTCAAAAAAGTTTGTGCATATATAGTTAAATTTAAGTCATTCTTGAAAAACTTTTGTTAATAAAGCAAGCCACAACAAAATAAGTGATATTTAGCCCAAATTTTTGAATAAGACGAGTGATCAAATTTAGGGTCAAAAAAAGTCAAACGATCTATAATTTAGAACGAATTTAGTACCTTATACAGGACGGGAGGTGCAATTCGCCAATTCCTCATCTCCAAGGGATGCTTTCGAAAGAATCTTTTTTACCTGGAATATAAAATCAGAAGACGGTTACAATTTTGCACTCTTCTGTTTGCATTAGCAGCAGTGCGGGCCCACGGCCAGATCAGACGGGACGGGGACTTGTGCACACAGCCTCCGCCGCGCACCCCCGCTAGCGTAGTTAGCAAACAATAGCCGCCGGTTGTACGTGGGGCCCGACATCCGACGGCTGCGATCCGGCCCCCGCGGCCCCGCGCCGCGGCCGCTGCCGCCTGCCGCCGTCGATGCGGAGAGCCACAGCCGCTTTGGAGATCACCACGCGGTCACGCCCCTTGTTTGTCGCCCTTATCTTGTGTACTATTTTATTTATTTGTTTATTTATTTACCATTATCTCTACAGTGGATGGATTTGGATTAATTAAACGCCCGTGTAAAAATTCTGAACCTTGTTTTTATCCGACGCTGGTGGCCTACTCCGTCCCTGTGATCCTGTCCCGAGCGCAGAGCCAAGAGGTAGGTGCCTTCTGGGGAGAGCTTCTTCTGCACGTGTTCTTCTTCGCTATGGTGAGCCCTGTAGGTCCCAGATAACTGACAAAAATACTAAACGCACATAGGAGCCCCAGAGCCTCAAAATTGTGGGGTTCTCCGGCTGAGCTACCTCCAATTATGCTTTTGCATCATCATAATTACACTTAGCATAGTACGTAGTGAACTCGGTCCTGAATAATGCTCCAGAACTTCTGTTTAGTTCTGGTTAAAGTTGCCATAGTCAATTTATGTATTATGATTTTCTGAACATTATAAATTTTCCAAGGTTAGGTGTGCTGATTTTTAAAAAAAAATCACAATTTTACCCAACAAGAATGCATTCAAGTCGTGTAATTCAAAATTTCTTTGGAAAAAGGATTATAGTAGACATTAAACATAATTAAACAAAAAATATTGTGCTTGTGAGTTACACTCTTCTATTCCAAATGTGGATAATTTAGGATTTTATCTAGTCAAGACTTTTAACTTGAACCATCAATATATAAAAGCTATATAGATGTACAACATAAGGTGGATGTTAACATTGTAATGAAAACTAATTTAATACTCCCACCATCCAAATTGTAAGTCGCCCTAGGTTTTTTAATATATAGCTTTTGTTACGCATCTTATATATATTATGTCTAAATATACATTACAAAATATGTTCTAAAAAATCAACACGACTTAAATTTGAAATTGAGGAATGAATACATAATTCCACTATTCAAAAGGGTGCATTTTACAATAAATTTCATGTCAAAAACTGACATATTGGAGCTCAGATCCGTATCTAAACGCCCTATGTTTACAATAAAAGGAGTAGGATAATCAAAGTTGGCTGCCTTTTTCTTTGTTATCAAATTTGCGTGTCATTTTTACTAAAAGAAAACAATACCGATTCTCATAAGCATGTGTGGGGTTGACCATTCGTGTGTCAAGTTTGCTAAAGCATGGTATAATCAATGTATGTTGTGCTCTGTCCATGAGAAAACTGTTATAACTAATACTCATATCACTACCAGTGCTCTTGTTTAGTCAAGTGGCACATTCTTATAAAAAAAAAGTGGCAGCACATCCCCTCTGTGCAATCCCGGGGTTCAACTTGCTATATGTTTTACCTATTCTTATTTGCATGGTTTTAAAAACTTGAAAGAGAAGTCAACCCAACTATCTCACCATGAATATTATTTTCAAATTGATGGAACATATAATAGCATGCCCATACCTGTCACTAAGGGTAAAAAGTAAACGAACAGATTCAGTAATGGGTTGACATGCTATAAATTGTATCGCATTTCTATTCCTTCATTTTTTCCCCCAAACAATGTACTTTGTTGTACTCCAATGCTCGGGCCTGTTAAATTTGGTATTAAAGCCGGCTGATAAGCCGGCTAAAGCTATTTTGTTATGAGAGAAAAATACTGTAAAGTTCAAGCGAACAGGCAGTTCTTGGGAACTTTAAATATATATCCAAAGACGGACCATTATCATCTAATCTATCAGCCAATACTTGTTTGAGCTAACAGCTACGTAGTTTCTGGGAACTTTAAATATATATCCAGAGATGGACCATTATTGGTGATCCATCTTCTTATCACTCCTTATTTTTTATTTGGCTCGTGGAATAGAATGAGTTAATCCATCACCACATCATTCATTACAAACTAAGGCCCTGTTTGGTTACCCCTCATAAAAACTTTAGGAGCTAAAATATGGATAAAATTTGCCTAAATAACCAAACACCCCCTCCTAAAAGCTCCTAAAAATTTATGAGGGGCCAAAAACTTTAGGAGCTCCACCCCTCCTAAAAGCTCCTAAAGTCCATCCTGGACCTGGGGTACCCCTCCCGACCACACGCTTCCCCACGCCCCCGCACCCACGTCCCGAACGCCGCTCCTCCTCCTCCTCGCCGCCTGGCCCGCCGGATCTGCCGCCCCACTCCTCGCGCCTCGGCTCGGCGTGGCCACTCCGCGCAACGAGGGAGAGAGGCGAGTCGACGGTCCCCTGGGGAGGCGGCGTGAGTCAAGCTCCCAGGCGGGCGGTCGCTAGCAAGCCTGCACACGCAACGGGCTGCCCAATGAGCGCAGCGGTGGCGCGACCAGGAGCACGCAGATCCGCCGCTCGATCCGCCGCCGGTGGAGGACTCAGCCACGGCCGGATCCGACTCTGGATGCCGATCCCGCCGCTGCCGCCCCGCGCGCAGGGGCCCACCTGCCATGGCGCATGGCAAGGAGAGGTGGAGGAGGTAGCTGGGCAGGCGAGGCAGGTTTGGGCGGCGGTGATTTGGAAATGGCGGGGCAGGGGCGGTGGATTTGGCCGGCGGGTGGGAGGAGCTCGTTCGGTTCTTCTTGTGCCAAGGAAGAAGAAAGACACAGAGAGGGAGAAGAGAGCAGGGGTAGAGGGAGGAAGGGCATCATGGTCCTTTCCAACAGCATTTATTGCCTTTAGTCAGTTTTAGTCACTGAAATCAAACATTTTTTTAGAGCTTTTAGAAGGCCGCCTAAAACTTTTAGGAGCTAAAATTTTAGGAGCCTAGAACCAAACAGGCCCTAATAATTAGTATATGCATGAGGAATGAGTTGATTCCACCAAAATTCATGGGATAAACTCATGATGATGCATCACCTCATGAAGCATGTGATGGCTCCACAAACCAAACACACCCGAATATTATGGATTTGACCGTGACAGCAGGACATTCAACTCATGGTTGCTCGTGGTTATACCTAGATACTCATGGTTTGAAGATTTATTCAACGCTCATGTATTTTAATTTGTTTGAGAATCAAATTCTATTTTGTGCCTAAACACGTGCTACTCTAACTCATATGGGTATGATAGGCTTAGAGATTTAATAATGATCATATCATGTGTTTAAATTCATTTTAGGATCAAACTCCATGATCGTACGGGCGTAGTGGCGGGCCATGAAAACACTTCGTATTTTAATTCATTTTGGAAATATGTGTGCCTTGTATTTTTTAATAGATGGTAAATAGTAATTGTAGTTAGTAGGAGATGACATAGATACGGTGCATATGAAGAGATTGAAAATTAGTGGAGGGTGATGTAACATTTTGCAGGAGATGCCGTGGAAAGCTTGCATGTTGAGATACAAAGCTAGTTGAATTTTCTTGTATAAGATATATTGATATGGATATGGATATGGATATAGATATAGATATAGATATAGATATAGATATAGATATAGATATATATATAGATATATATACATATACATATACATATACATATACATATACATATACATATACATATACATATACATATACATATACATATACATATACATATACATATACATATACATATACATATATAGATATAGATATATAGATATAGATACAGATACAGATATAGATATAGATACAGATACATATATAGATATACAGATACCTATACAGATATAGATATAGATATATATATATATAACTATAGGTTTAGATAAAGATATATATATGAGTTATGAATCGCTAAACTAAAAAAATTGTACTATCAAACATGAGTACAAAAGTGTACACACGATTTTTTGCTATACTTTCAAGTTGACGCATAAGTAGTATTTTGATGTAACATTTTGCAGGAGATGGCGTGGAAAGCTTGCATGTTGAGATACAAAGCTAGTTGAATTTTCTTGTATAAGATATATGGATATGGATATGGATACAGATACATATATAGATATAGATTAAAAAAAGATATAGATATAGATATAGATATATATATATATATATATATACATATACATATATATATATATATATAGATACAGATACAGATATAGATATAGATATAGATATAGATATAGATCTGATATGATCTGAGATCATGTATATCTGATATGATATCTGATATGAATCTGAATCTGATATGAATATGAGATATAGATACAGATACAGATACATATATAAATATACAGATACCTATATAGATATAGATATAGGTATAGGTATAACTATAGGTTTAGATAAAGATATATATATGAGTTATGAATCGCTAAACTAAAAAATTATACTATCAAACATGAGTACGAAAGTGTACACATTATTTTTTTGCTATACTTTCAAGTTGACGCATAAGTAGTATTTTCGCTACAAGGTTGGCTACTAATAATGTTATATATGCTATAACTTTTTTTCCAAGTTATACCTTGAATATTACTTACATGTTGATTTTGAGTGTTTGAGAGTGATATTTAGTATTCCCTCTATCCTAAATACAAAGTGATCTTAAACGGTCTAGGAGAGGCTATCTCGAAGACCCACTTGCGCATGGGGAAGACCCGAGAGCTATTCACGGAGTTACTCGAGTGGAAGCTTGGCCCTTGCGATTCTTCCTTGTGAGAGGCTTCAACGAGGACTAAGGGAAGCGAGAAGCTTCTTGACACCTTGGTAAAAATACCAAAGTCATCGACGGGAGTTACCACTTTTTAGCTTCCGCGTTTATACTATGCACTTAAGTTGTGTGCTTTATTTTTCTAACTTAGTTTGATAGTCTAGTGATAGAATTGAAATCTAGGTTGCATAGAAATTCCTCTCATAAGAAAACACACTTAGCTAATACTAGAAGAATTCCCCGCGTGTTGCTGTGGGATTTTTGAGATAGTTTTTGATGAATGAAAAAAGTATTAGAGAGCTGAAAAGCAATGCACATATATTGTATCCTAGAGGGGAAATATTAAATGATTATTAGGTGGTTTGTACTTTGTAAAACAGAATTACTATTAGGATCCTCCACAATTTACAATGAGCAAGCAAGATAAAATATTTTAGGCATCTTCCGTACATTAGCAATTAACTTAACTGATAAAAAATAATTTATTGTGTGGGTTCGTAAACTGCCCGTGATGGATAAATACTATTGCATGACCCCTGGATTCCTTGATGGTTTTGTAGCAATTATTTTCATGTCTCTTCCTTCCTTCAAGATATTTGGTGGGAGTGTAATTTATAATTGAGCTTAGTGGTTTGGTGGGGCCTTGAGATAATGTGGCTTCACGGAATTGCAGAGAAATATTATAGTGGGGTTTTACTTTATAATTGCAGAGAAAAATTATAGTAGGGTTTTACTTTATAAGAGATATAGATTACACTTTTATTCATAGCCTATAGGCTTAGCTAGCCAAATCAAGTATGTTTGAGCACTTGGCATGCTATAATAATGTTTCTTAATAGGTGAAACTCAGAGCGAGTTTGGTATGGCTCCAAGGACTGCTTCTTCGCTGAAGCCGAAGTCAAAGTGGCAAATGTAGCTCTGCATCCATACGAACTAAAATGGTTCAGGCTCCTCTATTCAGCACCAGAAGCGCTCCTCCTCACACAAATGTTTGGAGCGAAAGCTATCGGTGGAGCCGTAGCCAGAGCGCACCAAACTGGATCTCAATGTGACAACATTTAGGTTGTTACCTCTAATTCTTTTAGTGGAATCCAGTGTTGGGATTACATCCCTAGAAATATCTAATATCTAACCGATAACGGCTACATTTATGGTTCCAAAAATCCATCAGGTTAAGCATGTGCCGATGCGTGCACTGGGTGGGTCGTGGGTTTTGAAATGATGACGATTAGGGCTTAGTTTTTGCAACAAGATGATAACAAACCAACTTTTGCGGAACCTTTTACAGTGAAATTTACACAAGGATGAATTGCTATCGATTAGAGTCTGTCTACTCACCATTCGGTTATTCTATTGTTTGGTACCAACTGGTTGATACAAAAGCACAAAACAATCGAATTCTACCAATTCACTAAATTGGTTGTTTTGAAGCTTCGTAATAACCGAATGTTTGAAACCCATAAAACAACCTAATGCAAATGAAAACAAAAAACGGTTGTTACAAAACAAAAGAAACAACCACATTAAAAATAAACAAATCAGAAACTAAAAAGCCACAAATAATTCAGGAAAAAACTGATGTCCAAAAAAAAATCTAAGGGGTTAATTGCTGAATTTTTTTTTCTGAAAAGCAAATATTATTTGCAAAAATGAAAACATAAATACAAATAAAACACATGGGATTCCATAATCAATATCTACATGGTACACCTAATAGGGATCAGAGCCACAAAAATTATAGTAAAAAAAGGATTTTATACATACAAACTTAACTTTACAAAATTGAACAGCTGTAAGTAAGACAATATGTAAAAAATTAAACAAACAGAAAACATAAAGAATGACTGCCTCAATGACACTGACAACATGGGAAAGCATATATATACATACGGCCTGATCGGCTGGCGCTGGCTGGCTGGGCTGGCTGGTCAGGACCATCACATGGATACTATTCACATAAACCAGCCAGTAGTACTTCTCTCTCATATAAACGAACCAGCAACGATACGAACCAGCCAACCAAACATGCTGATAAACAATAACGAAAAAAAACTATATATAAATATATAAAAACAAAGTAGCAGTTTAAATATTACAATAATATAGAAATTCAGGTTCAAACAATCATTAACCAAAACAGTTCAGATGACCAAAAACTGTCTTTTAATAAAGAGAAACCAGCAGTCTCGGGCGGTTCATGATGCGGCTGAAGCTGCCCAACGGCGTGACGACGAGCGAGCAGACGCTGTACCTGGCCAGCGTCATCGAGGCGTACTAGCTGTTCAACTTGGCGCATGGATGCTGAGCAGCGGAGAAGGTGATAGGCTGGCGGCGCGCATGCACGGTGACGAAGCCGCTGTGGCCTTTACCACGCTGGTGCGTGAGACTGAGACGGCACCAAAGATTCCTGTATACCCGTGAGGCGTTCTGTGCCGGCTGCTTGTCGACCTGTGTCACGCGTTGGCCATGTCGCAGCGGCAGAACTAGCAGATCTGCGGGGCGACGCTCCCGGACGTCCCGACCATCCTGGACGGCCTCCGCGCCGTCGGCCTCACCAATCATACGGCTCAGAATCCGGTTGTTTTGAACTTCCAAAACAACCGGTTAATGTATAGCAAATCTGTTTTAATTTGGTCCCGAAAAAAGACTACCCTACCTGTACTGTACACCTGCCATTCATTAACCTACAATTCAGTAGTCACCATCTTTGTTTCCTCCTTTTATTTGCCCGAATGCCCCGTCCCGGACCCCTAAACTGTACGGATCAGTATTCCATTGGCCCTTGAGTACAAGCAAGAGACGGTGCTGATTGGGGCCGTGGTCAAGGGGTCCCGTGGCATTTGACAAGCTGACATGCAAGCCATGAACATGTTCGAGCCATGGACCCCATACAATGGCCAGGCCGGGGTCCCAATGGGTATTTAGGCCTAGTTCCACCTAGCTTCCAGAGGTTTTTAAATGGGACATCACATCGAATCTTCGCAGACGTGCATGAAGCATTAAATTAAATAAAAATAAAACACTAATTACACAAAAAAAATCTAAAAGACTCTTTTAGTCCACTAAACTAATTAGAGATGATTGACTAAAATTTAGCAACAATTTAAAATCTTATAGTGCTAAATTTTAGCAAAAATTTTGCATCTAAACCGGACCTAAATTAGCAGCACTGCAGCACTTGTTAAATAGAACTAAAGCCAACTGCTATGCTCCTCATGGGCATGGGCTCATGGCCATGGGCTGTTGGCCACGGATACATGGTGCATTCCCCATTCCATGAGCGTTTTGGGGAAAGAATGGCTGCGCCTGTTGCGCTGTCTGCTGCGTGATGCTGGGCAGCTGGCTGCTGGTGCTGGTCACGGTCTCACGGAAGCGAAGCGATTTCTACAGTGCGATCGGACGGTGCGCTCAGACGGCAGTTGCCTGGCCAGTACATCATTCCCCTCTTTCTTGGCCTGGTTTACTCGCCGAATTTTTTTAAATAGTATTGCCTGTTGCGCTGTCTGCTGCGTGATTGATGCTCAATCAGCTGGCTGCTGGATTCGCTGGTCACGGTCTCACGGAAGCGAAGTAATTTCTACAGTGCGATCGGATATTTAATGCTCAGACGTGACGCTTCGCCTGGCCAGTCTTAAAAATATTTACTTGGAAACTAAACTTGGTTTGTTCTCTCACTAGGACTTGTCCTGTAGCCCTGCACTACTACTGCTTGGGGCGCAGCGTCGGGTGCAGCACGTTCACTCGTTCAGATGAACAGCACTTGTGAGGGGGAAGTTTAGGACGATACGTCCGGCGTCACATCGGGTGCACGTAGGGAGGGTTTGTATAATAATAATAAAATAAATTATTGAAGTCAGTAATACGTGAGATGAATTTATTAAGTCTAATTAATTTATTATTAGCATATATTTACTGTAGCACTACATTATTAAATTATGAACTAATTAGGCTTAAAATTTATCTCATAAATTAGTCATAATCTATACAATTAATTATTTTTTAGTTTATATTTAATATTTCATGGTATATGTCAAATATCCGATGCGATATGATAGGGATGCTAGTAGCAGTAGTACTTGGGGTTAGCAAAGAACACTTGGAAAGACGTGATGCATCCTATGAAAATAATTAAATAAACAAGTTAAAAAAAAAACACTATACTACTACTATTACTATAAGTGCTTTGAAATATCATACATTTGGAGAAGTTGATTGAGTTCTGTGGATCGGTGATCTTTTGAAAGAGAACATTTGCCAGATCGATGTGTTAGCAGATCCAAGGACTACTTTGCCGTGTCATCATAAAAGAAAAGAAAGAGGGTGCCCACTTGCTGATTTGTTGCCAATTCCCATGCTTATTTCTAAAAATTCACAGTTTCCAAGGCAAATATGCCGCCAACTTTCACATGGCATCATCGTGTGCTGAACAGCAGATTACTCGATGTAATACAAAACTTTCCAATTTACATCTATGGTTAGGAGGAATGCCCCACAAATGACGCTTCATAAAAAGTAAGAGATTCAAATATAGAGTGAGGACTACCACAAAATAGGCAAGTACTGCCAAAGGCCTTGTTTAGTTTACAAATTTTTTGGCGAAATGGTACTGTAGCATTTTCGTTGTTATTTGACAATTAGTGTCCAATCATAGTCTAATTAGGCTTAAAAGATTCATCTCGTTAAACTGTGTAATTAGTTTTATTTTTTTATTTATATTTAATGCTTCATGCATGCGTCCAAAGATTCGATGTGACGAGAATCTTGAAATTTTTTTGTAAAATGAAGTGGAACTAAACGGGGTCAAACTATCACCATGGGTTGCTTTTGAACCAGGGCATTGATAATACTGTAGCAGTATTTTCCATTGACGGAATGGGCCCAACCCAACTTTATGTCCTGGGGACCAATCATTTGCACCTCTGCAAGTTGGCAAGGAAGAGATCTGAATGAGAAGGGAAAAGACAAACTTGCCCCTACGGATGGTAGACCGGGAGAGGCTACCTGCTTATATAAGCCTCCGTGATTATCACAATATATATTAGTGGATATATCGTATTAATTTCGCAATATATACGCGCAGAGAAACATAATTCTTTTCGAGGGGACAAATGCCGGTGGGTGGTGCAGCTCGCTGCTTGCCAGGCGACGAGATTCTCTACCTGTCACGTCCCGTGATGTGCACGTGAGATGACCATGAGCCTTTTGGCGTCGGCGCGTCGCCTTTGCTACGCGGCCGAATGGGATCAAGCGACACATGTTGAGTGGAGCATTTCCTCAAAATATATAAGCACAGACAGTAGGCCATCTCACCCATTAGCCGATGAACCCAAATAGGCAAATACCCACTCTTCATGTGTAGTTAATCTGCCACGAAAAGGAATACAATTCTAGCATATCCACTCAAACTGTCTTAAATTGACCAAAATTATAAAAAAATATCAATATCTATAATACCAAATATATTTTTATGAAATTCGTTTTTTTAATACACCTATATGGTATCATAAATATTGATACTCTGTTTTATAAGCTTAATCAAATTGTTAGATAATTTGATTAATGACAGAGCTATTATTGGAAAGAAAATACCATGGACACCATTGCAATGCATCCTTTTCCACTCTCTCTGTCTGTAGTAAACATACTACCTTTGTCGAAAAATTGATACAATTTTAGGTTTGGATTAAATCAAACCATTCTTATTTTTTTTTGTGAACAAAAATTAATTAAAACTTAAGAAATATCCTTACAAGAGAGTGAGACAACCCACTCTAGAAAACAAGCGAAAAAACACTGAGACATCCTAGACTTAATGGCAGTGCCAACTCATACGTCAAAAATTCTGGTCCCTACTAATCTTGATCACTTGCAGACGGTTCAATTGACCACCAACTTCTCGCGTCTCCTCGATAATTTGCCACAGTTGCGAACGATCGCGCCCAGTGGCCTGAAGCTTGGACACCACCGATTGGCAATCAGACTCGAGGATCATCGGTATTCTAGGCCATCTAAGCGCCATGTGGACACCCTCCAAATATGCTTTAGCTTCAGCTTCTTCTGCGTCCCTACAATGGAAAATGATGCGTCAAGCAGTTAGTTGCAACACTCCCTTCCAATCACGAATCACCACACCCACCGCAGCTTCCCGGTCAACTGACCGAAAGCGGCATCAACATTAATCTTGAGATAACCCTAGAATGGGGGCTTCCAACATTTTACCCTCAGCGGGCAAGACTTCCTAGTGCCAGCCTCCTGTAATCTCCAGACTACGCTTCCCCTTCTGATCCTCAACCTCCCCCTGTTGTCGGATATTCAATAGTGAATGCACGTATCTGGTAAGGTAAGTAACAGAACCAGCAAGGAAAGGAACAATATTCTCATGTTTCATCTTATTCCTAATGTTCCAAGTATGCCATAAGAGCATGAACAAATTTGCCAGCACCTCTAATGAATTGTTATGCACCAGCATCAATAACCAATCGGGACCAGTCCAGAACAGGGTGTGCTCGGCTGGCAGTCGCCAGTGATCTCTCATAGGCTGACGGAGAGCCAGAGCATGGGGACAGACCACCAAGGCATGGTAAGCGTCTTCAGCCTGCTGCCCACACAACTGACAAGTATCCTGCTGCTCGAGATGGCGATACTTCTTATTGACCCGGGTTGGCAAACCATTACTAACAATCTTCATCGCAAATACACTAACCTTGGATGGCACTTTAACTTGCCATAGCTTCTTCCACCCCGCACGGCCCTGCTCTGAGATTGAACTACCCCCAATGTCGCCAACACCATAATGGCTATGCAGAGCCAGCCTATAAGCGTTGCGCACAGAAAAGGTACCCGATTTCTCATAATGCCAAGCAACAAAGTCAGCCGAACTATTCACAGGAAGCTTAATTTTTAAGTTCTCTGAGACATCACAAGGGAAGAAATACCTGCGGATAGCAGTTTCATCCCAGGAGCCATTGTCATCAATGAGATGATGTACCCATCTTAGTCTGCAGGAGCGCCGGGGGCCAACTGGTTTCAGTCCATAACCCCTCGGAAGCCAATTGTTACGCGCAAATCTGCGTGCTTATCCCATCACCAATTCTGCTAATGACACCTTGTTTCTACAAATCCAAACCATATTCAACCGCACGCCATGTCTGTGAAGCGTAAATTTGACTACGTTTGTAACAATTACAACTTTAAATATGTACGCTATCGAAATATAGTTTATGGTGAATCATTTAATTAAATTATTTGGTAACATAAATATTTTTTTGTATTTGGTTAAACTAAAGATAGATTATTTGGTATCATAAATATCTTCTACTTTATAGTATTTTTGTATACTATGAAATATGGTAACTATTTTTTACAATTACAACTTTTTTGGGAGGAGTATTTATTATCTTCACATAGCGAAAGAGCCATAAACTTTGAGATAGATTGGAAAGTATTTTTTTACATAGTATCTACTTCTTCCGTCCTAAAATAAATGTACATCTCATTTACCGAGAAGTCAAATTTTATAAAGTTTGATCAAATATATAAACAATATTCTCTCCATCCCAAAATAGTGGACGTTTTGGGGTTGTGCACGGATACTAATGTTGTAAAAGGCCAAAGTATCCCTATGAAAAGAAGAGAGAGAGAGAGAAACATAGATGTATCGGGAGACGAGAAAGTTGTATTGGAAAAGAGAAATGTGCATTGAAAAGCGAAAAAGTCAAGTATTTTGGGACAAAATTTGAATGATATAAAGTCAACTACTCTGTGACGGAGGGGGTACACTATTATTTATAATAAATTATAAGTATCAATACATTATGCATTAAATATACTTTTATGATAAATTTATTTGGAGATACAAATATTGATAATATTTTCTATATTTTTAGTTAAATTTAAATGAAAAGTTTGACTTCTCCAAAAGCGAGATATGCATTTTTCTCTAGGAAGGAGGGGTAGTTAAATTTGAGATATAGTATTAAGTCTGTAGGAAATTAAAATTACAATTTTTTGGGAGGAATATTATTTATTAGCTTCACGGAGCCCAAAGAGCCATCTGATCCATATCAGTCCAGCCACTCAAAGCTTTCTCACTGAAAGCGCTTTCATCTCCACCAAAACGGAAGAATTTTGTTCATGTGCAGCCAAAACGATCTATAAATTAGAGGACAGAGTAATTTCCACGTATCTCCTATCAGCCTTCTACTTGGGTCTGTCTTTAAATTTCACTAATGTTTGGTCACTGACCACCAAGCGAACCTTCTAACCTACTAGTAGAAGGCTGGACAAAGAAAGGTTTTTTCTGCATTACAACAAATCTGCAAAAATACTGTTCCTACCGATTGTTTACAACAACTCAGCTTACCTAGCTGCCTCAATCAAATGTTAGGTGACTTCCAACTCAGAAGCTATGGAAGAGGATCTATAAGGAATCACACCTACCACTGAGGAACACAAGAAACCATCAGACCACAGCTAGCTCCGGTTCTTCTCTTTGTGAACTCCAAAATTGCCATTGGATACATAAAACTTCTTGGATTTTTTTATATGGCGCAAGCAAATACAAGATCCAACCTGCAATAGTTTGCCTGAGAAGCTCAATTTAGCCATAAACAAACAAAACTTTCAGTCTGGGATTTTTTTTTCCAAAGGGAATGGTTTTTTAAGTCTAATCTGGTTGGTAAACCACACGCACCAACCCCAATGTCAAAATCGCTGTACTCCTATTATAGTTGCTGGTTTGTCGCTTACTCCCTTTTATTCGAGGTTTTAGCTAGACAAAGCCACCTGCCTCCCATGTTCCGCAGACAGGCCATGGTGCGTGGGAATCTGGAGATAGGCAAGATACCATGTCGTCATCTTCCGTCAGCACTCTAGAATCTCCATGTTAAATAAGTGAACATCTGCACTCAAAGGAGTCAATCAATTTGAAATTTAATTAGATTATACTCCTTAAGTTTTTTATATATCACATTAATTTTGCCTAGGTCAAACATTTGTATCTTTGACCATCCATTTCAGAAAATTATATAGGTTCATGACATAAGATATATGTTTTTAGATTCACTATGAGAAACACTTTTGTAATATATGATTCATATACATTGTTAAATTATAAGCATTTTTTTAATGATGGACGAAGATAGGAATGTTTGACTTAGAATAAAGCTAATGCGAAATGTAAAAAAATAGAGGAAGTATTAACATATGTATCTCTAAATATGTTTACTATAAAGATACATAGTGTGATTAATCTAATGATATTTACTTAATATTATAATTATTAGTACTTTTTTGTGTCTATTTAGTCAAACTTGAGATTTGCTAGCTTCTCCAAGTGTGAGATGTGCACTTATTTAGAACAAAGTGAGTATATCTATATATATCTAATCTAATATTAAAAGCAATCAATTTTTTTCTTTCTCTCTCACTCTCTACCTCGTCTTTATGTCATTCACTCTTCTTTCGTTGCCACCGTACTGCTCATGTCATGGCCTGGCCACCTGAGGCCATGCATTTTGTGATGCACATGTATTTTGTGAGGTGCGTGTATATGTTGTTGCAAAGCGCGTGTAAGCTTGCTAGTATCTGTTATGGAAGTAAGGTAATTTTTCTCTCCCTCACTCAGTCTGTGGACCCTTACTCCCACTCCTCCTTTTTCTGGAACTCCCATCCCTTAATTTGTCATTACTTACTCCCACTCTTCTTACTTTCATGCAAGACCCACAACATGAGTCCGAGACCTGAAACCCAAGCGAGGTAGACAGTATCCTCCTCCAATACGACATCCGATTATAGTTGGAGCCACAAAAATTTCAATGATACCATACCACTTATGTCGTGGCCTAGCCAAGCCCGTGTTTACAGCTCGGCACAACTTGCCTTCCCCATTTCTCAACCTAATAGTAAGAGCATATGATAGCCATTCATTTAAAATGAGTTAATCTCCGATAAATTTTCATCCACGATTAATCATTTATTGCATCTATCATTTACTATGGGTCCTATAATTTATTTGATTTAATTGAAATAAAGTTAGGTGAAACCCAATTAAATCCAACTAAGATGTGTTTGCTTGCCTCAAATCTATATCTGTACCTTGGAGGAAAAGAATGTAAACATTAATGTGACTTTCGGTTAAAAGAACATTACAACCTATGACTGAGATATCACGAATGATAACATTTAGCACTTCATGTGGGAGTGGGACAACATATATCATGTTTGCCCACATGCCACCACATGCGAAAATGCATTGTTTGCTGATATTATTCTCTCTAATAATTAGTATTTTGGGCTAAAAAAATCCTCATGCAACTTAGAATTAAAAGTAGTAGATTGTCACAACAAAGAGAGCCCTGGGGGCTGGACGGCTGGCTGGGGGGTATGTAGGAAATGAAAGGGAAAGCATAAGACCAAGACCATCTCGTCAAGCATGTGGTCCTCGTGCGCTTGTTGGTGCTGGACGCCGACCCTACGGACAGCGGATCGGTAGGTGCAAAGAAAGCAACGCAACACAACAAGAAAACGCCTCCCTCCTATCAGGCGCCCCCACAAAAGCCAAAAGCGGTGCACAGATGCCCCCATTTAGTTTGGCCACTGATAGGGAGCTCTGCTCTACATCTATGCCCTTTTCCTCCTCTTACTTTGATGAAATCGCTGCCTCTTTGGACTCGATCGCCATTCATGCGTTTCAGGCCCGGGGGAACCCGAGCGATTCCCGACACCATCACAGGAGGAAAAAGCTTAACCAAAGCGCTCCCCACCGGCCACCTAATAATAGCGTGGAATTAAGTAGTCGCATCATTGTAATTGGCACAGAATCGGCATGATAGAGGCAGTAAGATTTCGCACCGGTACTTTAATTTGTTCTTATTCAGCCCAATCTCCTTGGCTTGCAAGTCTGGATCTTCTTTTGATCTTGGAAAATAGATTTAACATATGTGTATAAAAATATGCTCCAATCGATCCTCTCGCATCTGGTCTTCGCTTGTTGAGCCCATGTGCTTTGACGTTGATGTCCTAGCGACCCACTTGGCGTTTCGGAAATTCTTCTTCGTGCTCTCTCTCTCCAGAAACCTGGACTGTGCTCTGAAAGAGATCACCAGATTTGTGGCTGGGACAGAAAAATCACGAAGAACTGCACCCTTTGGCTTGTTCCTTGTACTGAAGAAGATATTTTTATTCAATCCTGCACTTGCCATTGGGGTAGCAAGGTTCCAAACGGACACAGGGACACGTACTGTTGCCTGTGATTGCTGTAATGTTGATTATTGGTCAAATATGGTTGGGTAGGATGGGTTTATCGATCACTGAGAAACACTGCAACTCTCTCTCTCTCTCTCTCTGTGTGTGTTTGACAAACTTGGCCAAGCTACAGTGCCCAGGGCCCCGGAGTGATGAGTGGACCTTGCGACAGTAACATCGCGAGATCCGCGACTGGGATATGTAGTACTCCAGTACTATATATAACTCGTTGCTTGTATCACGGTTGCCTGCTGGGTGAAGCGAGGCGCGATTGCAGTTGCAGCAACCCGATCAGTCTTTCAATGCAACAAAGGAACCGTACCATGGCCTGATGATGATGGTTCGTGTGCCAACCACTAGCAAGGAGAGAGAGAGAGAGAGATGACTTGCGTCGAAAGAAGCTTGAGCTGAGTGAGTTCACCATCAGCTTTCGGTTACAAGCAGTAAACGGCAAAACGGCTCTTCGGCTGGTATTAAAAGTCGATTGAATTCAACTTTATTCGTTTGGTGACCGCTTATCGTAAATGATCGTAAATTTTCAATTGGGAGCAGTTTTTTTTTTTTGTGGGAGAAAAAAGATCTTTTACGAATACTGGAAATTTAAGATCGTTTACGATAAAGTGAAAGTCGACGAAAAGTAATATGCTGATTATAAGAGAAAAATAATGTAGATTCTAGTTTATAAACTGGCTGATAAGTTCAAACGAACATGCTTTTGCAGCAGATCAATTGGCAACCTGGAGAAATTAATAAAAAGTTTGTAATGAAGATGCACTGGCTTGTAATGTTTGTACTGCTCCATGCTGTTGCTTTCGTTCGTATTTTTTTTCTTTCCAACTAAATTCCAACAAGGAGAGAACGTAAAATGATGCGGCGCGGCAAGTCGTTCAAAGTTGTGTTCAACTGTCGTGTTTCTATTTTCCCATGCCTTGATCTACGTGAATTCTCGGTGATTCTGATTATTCTCTGAATGAAGAGAAAGAACTGTTCATTTGGTCCTTGGTCTTTGGTTTCTTACTTTGTTTGGTCTTTGGGAAAAAATCCTGGTTTGAAATTTGAAACCAATCAATGGCGAAGACTCAAATCCGATGCAATCACATAGGAGTACGTACGGCGATATGGAGGAACGGCATGTTGTCGCTCTCGAGCGCCAGGACGTACGTGCTGCAGAGGAGCGGCAAAGTCGCAGCAATAGCTGCAGAAAGTCATACATGTGAGGCATGCCAATGCCATGTATGTAGCCGCAACCAGCTGATAGCTAGAGGTTTTTATATATATATAAAAAATCCAGGCGTTTTTTTTCTTGTTGTTAGAAGAGGTTGTAGGCGAAACAGAGAAAAAGATCTTCTAGAAATTAATTTAACTTTTCTCCAGCAGCAGGAGGTAGCCGAGAAGATTTTTGCTACGCCAATCTCCAGTTAAGGATCCAACCATCAGTTTTTGTTTATCAGGATCTATGATCTATCTTAATAAAGCGTATGAAAGATGAGATTCTTGCAGTTTTCTATTTCTGGCGTAGATATATTGGCTATGTTCGCTTTCTTATAATCCGTACTTTTCAACTTGTTTTTTTAGCCGAAATAATATTTTTCTCTCACAACAAATTAGTCGAGATAGTGTTTTGACTTTAAGCGAAACGAATTGACAAATAGTGTAGGTCATCCTTGGAGGCAACCAAGGTCGAACTCTAACCAGCAGCAAGGCACGCATGCAGGCAGAGGGCAAATAATCTCTTGCTTGCAATTAACAAAGCAAGATTCCTTGCAATGATCCAACACCAGTTTGGCTTGCCAATGATCATATCTAATTGCACCACAGATTCGTGTACAAGTTGAATAAAAAAAAATAGGGACAGAAGGGAAACGAGCAGCCGCTGGTAGCCGTGACGAGGTCATGCCATGCTCCATGCATGCATGTCTGTTGTGTTCCCGTTAAGTAGCAAATGGCAACTCAGACTTGGCATGCAATATGTATCTTTTCAGTCGTGTGTATTTGTAAGGCCTAAGTGGCGGATGCAGAACAGAATTGAAGGGGTTGATCTCTTCTTGTTCCTCTCTCTCTTCATTTTTTTTTTCCTCCACCTCTTTTTCTCCCTCACCCTCCCCATTTTCCATGGATGCACCAGCTGTAGGGGGCAGCCCCTTTTGGATCCGCCCTACTGCCTATATACTAGTCTAGGTTTCGTTCGCTTCGCTGAAAAAACAGGTCGAAACACTATCCCAACTGAAAAAAAAAAAAAATTAAAAAGTATGAATTATAAGATAAGCGAATGGAGCCATAGTATAATAAAAGTAAAAGGAACAAAACAGCAAGTCGTCCATGTTCTAGCTCTTCGTAACTTCATTCACGCTGCTTGACTGATTGATTATGTTATTCCTTCGCGGCTTCGGCTTGCCCCGTCCGTCTAGAACCGCAAGAGCTGGCTGACACCGGAAACTCGAAGCAGAACGGCAATCAGGGCACGGAATCCGCCAACGATCCGATGGGTCTCGCAGCCAGTTTGCCGGCGCCGGCCCCCCACGCCAACGGCTTCCCGTGGATGCATACGCGTGCTGCGTGCAGCCTCATATGCCACTGGGCATATAGGAAATCCAAATCGGCGTTGGCTAACTAGGGCCTTGTAGCTAGTGCTTTGTTTTCCAGCTGGTTGGTTGGTCAAGGGCGGAGCCGTGCATGCACGCATAACATCCAACGCCCCCGACGCAGGCAGGCCGTTTTTTGCTTTATCCGTTTCGTCCGTCGCCGTCGGCTCGCCTCACATCATATACGACACGGGACGGGACGGATCGTCGTGGCGTCGCATAAAAATTTTCTTCCGATCGAGCGGCGTCGTTTCGCCCGCGGGTAGTCGTCGGGTAGGGCGCGGACGAAGCGAGCGCGGCTTTTGCCTTTGGATTTGGATTTTGTCCCGTGTCGCGTGGCCAGCAAGCTCGCGCGCGTCGCGGTCGCGGCACGCAGGAGGAGTGGACCGCGTCTCTCCGTGTGCTGCCGGCATGAGTCGGTGTGCCCAAAACAGAGGCACCAGCGCACGGTTCGGAGAAAGCATCGATCGGCTTTGCTTGCACGCGCTGCTCTCCTCTTTTTCGTTTCCCTTTTTTGATCAGTGGTTACTGCCTACTGGTTCCCATGCAATTGACTTTTGTCTCTGTGCTCTGACGCCACCTGCAGCTGATTGGCACGGCAGTTTTCCCCCTAGTGCCCAACAGAGGACGGTGCCATCTGTGCCCCGTTGGCAGCAGTACTTTTCAGCGAACAAACAGTATTTTCCTCCAACAATAAATTAGCATAAACATCAGCATAAGCCAAATTTCAGCGAAGTGTAATTTGAAAAGTAGAATTTCCAATTGTGCCTGTTTAATTTCACTAAATAGACAAGAGGCGTACGCAAGAACTTCTTGTGTTGTGTACAAGAGTGCCAATGAGTGTGGCAACCAGGACAGGAGCACAGTGAATAGCTTGTACGGTTTGGCTAAGCCTCTAGAAGTTGACTTGGTTGCGAAGAAAAATTCACCACACTTTGCGTGGATAAAAATGGTGGGCCAAACGATTAAGACTCGGCCCTTTCGCTTGAACTTATCATATGTACCTTTGCAGCAAAATAACAGTATTTTTCTCTCACAACAAATCAGCATTAGCATCAGCCATTTTTCGGACAGCAGCGCGTTGGATGCAGCAGACATTTCCATGAAAAAAAATTAGATGCAGCCAGCCTGTACCGGCGCAGCCTGCAGACTTCCAGTCATATATTGACACGTGTCCACCCATTCCACGTGCTTCTCTTGATCCAGCAGGCCCGCACAAAGCGCATTATCACCTGGCCGTACGATCAACTTCTGGGACACGTGTTCCTCATCCGCGCTGGCCCCGCACGCTGCGTCAGTACAGGCCGAGGCTACTAGTACAACTTGTTTCCCTTCCCCATTGGAGCTGTGGTCCAATCGACTGGTGCCTCATTTCTTTCAATTCCAGTGTCCATTTCAGAGACGTCCTTATATATACCCACTCAATTATCAAGGTGTCCGGAGGTCCCAACCACCTGGTTACGTGGAGAAAATGAATCAAGCTTCACAGTGTGGCAACCACACACCAAAAGAGACCAACCATGTGACCTGCCTTCGCCATAGCTCCAGTACCAGCCTCCCTCGAAGCAGCTGAAGTTGCAGTTCTGATCGACGCCACACCTACCTGCGAGTTGACCAATCATCCTTCATGTCAGTGGCATGCTTCATGTACAACATGCCGGAGCATCGGATCGGAACGAAAAGGCATGGAGGACATCATATCAAGCGGGTCACGATCCTCTGTCTCCCTCTCACGTCTCGGAACGGACATCATGCATGGGGCATGGGCTGCTAGCCTGCTAGCTCTTCTTCAACTTGCCATGTCTGCTAGCGCTACCGTGCTTATCAGATCAGTTCTGAACTCTGATGGCTACTACTAGTGCCTCACAGTCACAGTCGAAGTATATCTTGTACGAGTACATATCAATTTTACTCCTGGAACGAAAGAAGGGAGAAGATAGAGCATCTCTTACACGTTCCAATGCACATCTTTCGCGAATTCGATGGTGGCCGGCAAATGGAGGCAACGTGATCTCCGATCTCCCTCCAGATAGAGACATATCAACTAGAGCGTACTCCTACTATAAGAAATGAAAGATTCTGCTGCGTGTACAAAAAAAAAGGATGATCCTGCTCCACGTCACCGTCGTTGAGATCGAGAACGACACTGAGCCTGTTCGCTGGTTGGTTTCTGGGAGTGCTGGTTTGTTGTGTGAGAAAAAAAACTATTAACTGGCTGATAAATCCTGGCTAAATGGTTAAAGTTTACTCCTATACATCACAAGCTAGGCAGCGTGTCGTGGCTCTCTCACGTCTCGCCCAGCCAGGCAAGCAGGCAGGCACCTTTTGTTTACCCATCCCCAAGTCAAAAGCTCCGGGCAGATAGCTCACTCCTCCCCACTCCTCCGGTGGGGAATAAAGAAGGGACGTCGCGACCTGGCAACGCCAACGCGTTCTTCCGCCACCAGTTTGCAGCGCCCATGGAACCCGACCCATCCCGTCGCCATCTCGTTGCATCATTGCCAATTTGCCATGCATGACCCTCCTTTCCGCGCATCAAAGCGAGTAAACTAACCGTGTGAGCACGTACGCAGAGACCGTAGCGTGAGTAACGAGACGTTCGTGCAAACAAACAAAGGCCAGGTTGAAAGGCAGGAGAACCTGATCCTGATCGGAGGAGGAGGCGCGGCCGCTGCGGCGACTGGAGGGCTCCGCGACCCACCGACGCCCAAGGGACGCCGCGCACGTCCCCTTCGCGCGCGGACCGATGCGTTGCGTTATGCTGTGGCCCTGTTTGGATACTCTAGCACAGCTAGAGGTTGAGATTGTCCTCTTCTGGCCGGCCGATAATAAATGCGATCATTGGTGCGGTGAAGCCCCACCTCAAATAGCCCAACTAGTCCCTATCGCTCGCATTGCTTGAGCTCAACTAGCCTAAACTAGCTCTAGCCATGGATCAAACAGGGCCTGTGTCCTCTTCTGGCCGGCCGCGGCGATGCCGAAGCCTACTCGCCCTACCCTATCGCTCTCCTTGGCTGCTCGCGGCCGCGTCCCATTGGAAAACGAAGCTGGCTCGTGTCATGGTGCATGGTGGCGCTTTGCCATCTTGGCACGGCGCGCTATCTGCTAAGCAAGCACCTGATGGAAAAAGGAAAATCTAGCACCGAGCGTGGACGGCTGGCGTGACATAGCCACCTGTTGTCTACTTGTTATCCACAACCACAACACGGATCGAGGGGGATTTCTGTGGGAAATATACAAACACATACAGTGGATTAGTTATTACATCTTCAACTTTAACCATTTCGTAGTGCTTTCGATTTGTAAAGATGGCATTGCGATGATTACGCCATGGGAGGGTATATGTGTATTTTCAAAGTTTGATGTTGTTTATTACGGATGAGTTCGCGTCGGTTATTTTAAAAGCGGCTGCGGGTTTATTTGGAACCATGCTACTGGACTTCGTCCTCACCCAGATGAATGAAACTGCCCCAATCTCAGAAAATTCAGGCTATGATTTTGTTATATAGGCCCTAAGTACATGAGACATTGGCCCAGTTTGGCCTGCCATCACCTGGCCTGCAGGCTGCAGGCAAGAAACCGGCCCATAAAACGTGAGATGCAGGATCCCCAGGTTCAGCGTTCGGTCGGATCCATCCCACCGCCCATTTTGCGGAAAAGAGCATCTCCAACAGATTTTATATATTCTTCCTAGATGCTAAGAATAGAAATTTTGTTTAAAAACTACTTCTCTAAATATTTATCTAAATATAATCATTTTCTATTCCATATTTTTCGCTAGTAAAAATAGAAGACGAGAATGACTCTCTAGATTGTGCATGAGATATAAAAAAATTTCTTGAAGAGTGAAAAGATATAGAAAACGTTTTTTATGCAAATGACTTACTAAATGATGATTTAGAAAGTAAGATTTAGATACACTCTTGAGATACATGATACGCTAACCCAGAAAAAAGTGAAACATGACCACGTTCTTTGTTCTAGATATCGATGGTTTCACAGGCATTTTACGTTCTTGTTTTGAAAACATTTATATTTTTATTTTTATAGTACAAAATTATTCTAACACATCGCTTCACATTCTCATTTCCGTTCTACGAGTAGTACCTAATCTACACCACCGGATCCGGATAGAGAAAACATCGATTTCTTACGTAGAGACCAAAGCAGCTACTAGAGACGGAGAGGACCGGTGTTTTTCGTCCGGCGGAAACATCCACTCTTTGGTTGGCTCCCTTTTCGCCTCTACTGTAGGAAGCTCTGCGTTTTTTTATAGGGAAACACAACTGCATTAGGCATGACGTCCAGGCAAATCGCCATTAACGAGTTCTGTTACAAACTCTGGGGCTTGATACCAAGACACATCGGAGCCAGCGTTGGTAAGCTGAATTGGTATAGGTTGTGCATGTTTGTTTGTTTTTTTTTTTTTACCTGGAGCTTCAGCGCTCTCAGACGGGCCCAAATCTACGAGGCTTTTATCCGTGGCTATTAAAAAAATTTATAATTATGCATAAGTCATTAAAAAAGTTGAGCTCCCATGAGTGTCATCGTTCTAAACTTCTTTACTCTCAAGGCCATTTCGTCTATTTTCTGTTTGTTTTTCATCGTTTGACGGCCCTTACACGTGGACCCGATCAATGTAAACGTCTAAAATACCATTCTCTCGTTGTATCCTCTTGCTTCGTTCTCTCTGCCTAGTAGTGCCAAGTTGTCAGCGACCTGGCTCCACCTTCCTCCTTGCCGCGCGCCAGCCTCATACCGCGCCGACGCCAGGGTGGCCGGGCAGAGCTCGCCTATGTCGCCCAACTGGAGGAGGCACTTGGATGAACACACGGTACGGCAGTCGACAGGCACTCTATAGCTCGCTCGTGTGGCAGCAGATGCAGATCCTGCCAGTCGGGAGGTCCTCAGGCGCACGACTACTTTAAAAGCCGACGCGCCCTATTCGCCGGTCACCGCCGCAGATCCATTACAACCACGGCGCAGGCGCTAGTTCATCGATCGATCCCTGATCGATCCGAGTTGCACGACGGAGCTAGCTAGATACCTACTTCTTATTTGAAGATATTCTTCGAGAGCAGTGCAGCACGCCCTCAGGTATGACTATGACTATGATCGACCTCAACTTTAATTGTTTGTTCTTGGATCGAGATCGACAACTAGCAAGGGCGTTGCTTCTTTTTTGTTCTTGCTTGCGTTGGGTTCTTCAATCCGAAGAGACTCACTCGATTAGAGCGGTGTGTGGTGTGGTGTGGTGTATCTGTCATGGGCAGGGAAAGAGCCGAGCCGGTGGCCCTGCCCAGTGTCGGCGTCGCCGCTGCCGCTGCCGGCCGCTTCTCCACCGCCGCAGCAGACTCACAAAGGTGTCCGTCACCCCATCCTCATCATATTCCTTCAACGCCCTTTTGTCTTGTCACACACTCACACATACGTCTCTTTTGGCTGGCAAAATTAGGTCATGGACACTAAAAAAAGATAGACTTTGCTGCAACGCATCAAAAAAAACTTGTCTTTGTCCAAACACACTAAAACTCTTTGATAATTGGGTCATGGACACTACACCTCTTATTATAATCATTTTTAATAGAAAGGTACGCCTGCCTATTCTCTTGTTTCCTATTTGTGACGGATGACCAAAATGGATCGGGACTTCCTCATTGGATGACCAAAACGGATCGGGACTTCTCGCCCCTCTCGTCCTCTACCGCTTCTCCCGCCGCTTCGCGCCGCCGCGCTTCCAATGCCAATTCTCTAGGCTGTTCCTTCTGGCAAGGCGGTCGCGGCGACTCGTCGTGGCGGAGATGGAGGAACCTCCTCCACGATTCTTCAACGACATTTTCCCAGAGAACCACGCCGATCTGTCATGGGTTCCCGACAGGTAAGATTCTTGCGATTTTCCCTAGGGTTAGGCTAATCAGAGGCTTGATTTTGCAAAGTAAATCGTACCCTTGTTCATCCCATTTATCTTTGTACCCCCTGATATGTAGGATGGATCCCAATTAGGTCCTCACAGTGCTTGCTGCTTCGAGTAGGCGCTTATGTCAAATTAATCGATGATGATGGTTGCGAATATTGCAAGGCATGTAACATTCCAAAGATTTTAGACAGGATAGCACAAATCTGAATGATTTGCTTCTTGAATTTGCTACTGAAATTAAGCTAGGCTTAAAACAAAAAGCTGCGTGTCACCTATTGGGATAATATGAGTCGTAGCTATAGAGAGATTGATTCTCGACCAAAATTGCTTCATGCAATTGACATGTATTGGGATATAAGGAGGCTTTCCGTGCAAGTGCGTGTTATAAGAAAAGACGACGAGGATCACATACATGATATTGGCCATTTAGAGAGAGCATGCCTTGTGTTTTGTAGGGAAGCACCGATGCCCCACCAACCAAACTATTGCACAACCTTCACTTGAAACTCGACTCATCTCTTGTAGAGCCACCAATTCAAAGAAATTACTGAAGTGGCTTGGGTGGATGATGATGTGAGAGTACGTTGGTCCGAATGATGAGGATCCAATTTACGATTTATCGAGCTCTGAACCAGAGATAGTGATGTAGACTATCTTTGGTTTGGAGGATGAATTAGTTGTTGAGGATGCATAGGGTTGTAAGACAATTATCCATGCAACCGACTTGGAGAATCCAAAAATAGAAGTTGGTGTAACTTTTGGGGATGGTGATACTTTCAAAAAAGCTATTAGGCAATATGCAATAAAAGGTGAATATGAAATTGCAGCTCCCTATTCGAGGCAACAAGGTATAGAGGCTATTGCAAAGTTGAACAGTGCAGTGGCGTATACATGCTTCACAATTGTAGGATGGAAGGACTTGGGAGGTACTTGTTCTTTTCTAGATTTTTTATACTAATTTTTTTTACTTTGTATGTTTGTATTGAATTTAATTCTTGCTTGTTTTAGATAAAGAAGATGCCTTATGAACACACTTGTCAAAGCACGGAAAAGTTGAGAAGAAGAACTGCATGGCAACAAATCGAAGGGTCAAGGATCGGGTTCTGGATTGGCTTGCAAAGGACAATAAAATTGGGCCTAAAAGAATTAAAGAAAAGGCTAGAGGAGCAATATCATCTGAAGTTGTCATCTTTGGGTAGTTTGGGATGGAATAAATAAGGCTTTGGAGCAACTCAAAGGGAAGTGGGATGATAGTTTTGAGTGTATTTTTTAGTTTCAAGGCAGAGGTGGAGAAGACCAATCCTGGCGCTTTGGTAGACATTGAATATGAGAAAGTTGAGAAGAAGACGAGGTTCACTAGAATGTTTGTTGCATTGAAGTCTTGTGTGGATGGATTTCTAAATGGCTGCAGGCCTTTTCTTGGTGTGGACTCCACTCATTTGATCGGGAAATGGAAGGATCAACTTGCATCTGCTATCGCTATTGATGGAAACAATTGGATGTTTCCAATGTGTCATGGTGTGTTTGGATTAGAGACAACTAACAATTAGGGAATGGTTTTTAGCAGACTTCATCGAGCTATTGGATCACCTCCGGGGCTAGTGATATCAATCGACGCAGTAAAGGAATTGATTCAAATTGTTACTAAAGTCTTCAAAATTGGGTTGAAGCATAGAGAGTGCATGAGACACTTAGTTGCAAACTTCCAAAAGCGATTTGGGTGAAGTCTTTGAGAAGCACTTGTGGCCAAAGATGTAGAGCTTATCAAAGACACAGGTTTGAAGAGCACTACAATCTAATGTATGAAGCATGTCCTGAAGCCATGAAGTGGATACATAATACTCATAAGCATCTTTGGACACGACACTTGTTCTCTGAAGCAAGCAAGTGTGACTATGTCACAAAAAACATTGCTGAAACATTCAACAGCTGGGTTACAGATGAGAAATCCCTTCATGTAGTTGATCTTATGGATAGGATAAGACAGATGGAAATGGATAAAATGTTCTTGAGAAGAAAAATTACAAGAAAGCTTGAAGGCAAGATCCTACCTAAAGTCATGAAGGAACTCAATACAAGAAGCAGGGGGCTCAAATATGTGTGGAGGTATTCACACAAAGATGGTGGTACTGAGACTGAAATTTTAGGTGAAGTTGAAGGTGTTACAAGGGATTTAGTTCATTGAAGGCATACTGTTGATCTTAAAGAGAGGACATGCACATGTAGGCGCTGGCAAGTTACTGGTCTACCATGTACACACGCCCTCTGTATTATCACCTCATTTCGAGGTTATAATATAGAAGACTATGTTCATGAGTACTATTCTGTGGCAAAGTTCAAGAAAGCCTATAAAAAGTCTGTGAAGCCAATGACAAATAGAAAACAATGGCCTAAGATGGACCCTGGATTCAAATTATGGCCTCCAATTCTGAAAAGGGCAGCCGGTAGACCAAGGGAGAGAAGGTACAAATCAGTTGCAGAAGGTGGCACTGGAAAGAGATCCACAAGATGCAAAAGGTGCAGACAGCTTGGCCACATGGAAAAAACATGCAATGAATATGTTTATGAATCTGATGCACCACCACCTGCCCCTCCAAAGCCAAAAAGAAAGAGAGCCAAGAAAAATGTCACAGTAGTGCCAACTAGTAGTGCTACTAATCCAATACAGGAACAACCATCACTTGATGAACCATTGTAAGCTTTCAACTCAAACTTGAAACATATCTTACATAGCATACCACTAACATGCATATCTAAACAATTTACAGTGCTACACCACCAAGAACTATCACTTCTGTTTCTACACCAAGCCCTATGACAAGAAGGTACAAATGCAACTTCCAAAATTTTGCCATATTGTATTACTTCTTACTGGATTTGACTTTTTCTCTCCATTTAGTATGTCAAGGAGGTTGCTGCAACAAAATCCATCTACACCGACTAGAGCTATCACTCTTGTGCAAACACCTAGCCCTATGACAAGGAGGTATAAGTCCTCCAATTATGTTTTCCTGGTTGTTACCTTTCTTTAAAATAATTGTTGACATGCTTCTATATCCATTTCAAATCAAAAAGGTTGTTGAATTTGAAGGCTCCATAGAGCTCATTGCAATTTGAAGGCTCCATAAGGAAAGGCAAAAGAAGTTGAAGGTTGTCGTGTCTAAGAAAGATGTGTTTTGGTTAATTGATGAAATCCTAAGTACTCTAGTATCAAGATTTATGGATAGAAAGGAAAGAATGACAAAGAAGTGGTGATAGGTTGATCAAATGCTTGAACTCTCAAGGCAAAGGTATAAAATGTAGGAGCCATTTTGTTTTAGTGATCAAGACACTAGTGAGGTGATCACATTTAGGATAGATAGCCGTACTATTAAGAGAGAGTGTAACTCAGATCAAATGCACGGTTATCAAAGTGCCACTAGATGCTCTAACTCATTGCATATGCATTTAGGATCTAGTGGAGTGCTAACACCCTTGAAAATATTTGTGAAAATATGCTAACACATGTTTTTGGTAGGTTTGGGTCATCAAGATAGCCAAAAAATGTCTATTTTCTAATCTATGAATTTTTTTGAAATAGAGTTGGTCGAAAACACATCGCTAAATCATTCCCTTTGCTAAACCATGTCATTAGGGTCTATTGAGCACCGACGAGCCAAATGTGTCCGAAAAAACATGCCTCGGGAGCTCTTTGAAGCGCCGCTATTTGTATTTGTGTCTCAGCTGCTTGATTTCTGTGAAACGAGTTTGTGGTGAAGAACATGCTTCATCATGTCCTTTTATCTATCGTGTTGCCCAAAGAAGGGGTAAATGTTCATTTGATAGCTCCATGGCTGGCTCAAGGGTTCTCTCTTGCACATTTTCATTGACATAGCAACCTTGTGAGCTTAGCCATCCTCTTGTCTTTTGATAAATGTATTAATAACTATTTGATGAGGATATGTTATAATATGTATTATAGTGTCTACCACCCAATTGCCATAGAGTTTTTGTTCGTGTGTGTTTGAGGAGTTGTTGTACCTTCCGGGCAAAAACATGTTTTTTTGCGGTGTCCAATGTATTATGGCAAAGGCCATCTTTTCTTAGTGTCCAAAGCAACCTAATTATGCCTTTTTTGTTGCTCACTATATATTCATCTTGCATGCATGCCCACACGTCGGTATAATCACTCTACTCACTCATTTACATTCTTGCAAACTAGTTGATACAAGCTCTTTATAATTAGAATTGAGAGCTTGCTTTATTATTTACATTCATCTAGTTGAGCTCTTTAGAGTAGTAGCAAGTTGAGAGCTCTTAGTGAGGCATAGCTAGTTTGTGTGCCTAAGATCATTGCAACTAGAATTGGATAGGCGTTATAGGTGCTTTGCATTACGCTATTTGTCATACCTAAGTTGAGAAATTGTTGATTTGTAGATTTTAAATAGGCTATTCACCCCCCCTCTAGCCATATTAGGACCTTTCAAGTGCCGGGATCAAGAGCATGTATGGTTTTGGTACATCACCAAATGTGGCTCAATCTATGATTTTTTTTTAAACCCGCTAAATCATTTCCCTTGCTAAACCATGTCATTAGGGTCTATGAGTCCAAGTATTTGTGTACTACTTGTCAACAAAGTGAAGAACATGCCATCATGTCCTTTTATCTATCGTAAATGTTCATTTGAAGGAGCAGGGGTATACTTGTCTTTTATAAATGTATTAATAACTATTTGATGAGGATATGTTATAATATATATTATAGTGTCTAGCACCCAATTGCCATAGAGTTTTAGTGTGTTTGGATAAAGACATGTTTTTTTTAGTGTGTTGTGGCAAAGGCCATCTTTTCTTAGTGTCCAGCACCTAATTATGCCCTTTTGGTTTGCATGCATGCATTCATCTTGCAAAGTTTAAAGGTGGCCTATCACTAAATGGAAGTGGTGCTCCAAATTTCGAGGACATCACCGGTAGGCATCATCCTCGATGAGTCACTTTCGGGGAGGAGGCATCAGCTCGTCAACGATCTCCACGAGCCACCGAATGGGCAGAACTTATCAATTAGAATCTACATACAAGTCGGTTTATTAACAGAGCTCCTCCTCACCACCTCGCCCGACGTGTGCACATGAAAAAGAAAGAAAAAGTTTAGGTGGCTGATAAACGGACCCCACTATAGGATAAAATGGTCATTTCACCTATATATTTGACACCGTTAGATAGAAAAGCGGACGTAATGACTTAGAGAGCAAAGAAGTTCGTAACGGTGACACTCATATAAGCTCAACTTTTTTTTAATGCCTCGTGCGTAATTACAAATATTTTCAACGGTACACACGAAAAATCGTGCAAATCTATCCAAACAGGGCCCTCGTCTCGTCGTCGTCCTCGTCCTCGTCCGCGTCCCGCGAAATCGAAATCCACCAAAACCCTAGCTACCCGGCGCAACCCCTCTCCCTTCCCGCCTCTCTACGGCGCTGCGCGACACCCGGCCTCCGCTAATCCGCTACGAAACGCCGCCGGAGGCGGGTGTAGCCTAGCGGGCGGGCAATGGCGTCAACGGTGCTGGAGGCGACGCGGGCGGCCCATGAGGACCTGGAGAGGCTGGAGCGGCTCACGGTGCGCGAGCTGCAACGGGAGCCCGCTAACCCGCGCGACCGCCTCTTCCAGTCCCACCGCGTCCGCCACATGCTCGACCTCGTCGTCTCCACCTCGGGCAAGCTCGTATGTCCCCTTCTTCTCTTTCTCAGGGTTCACCACTCCATCCACGTCAGTGATTCGCTTTGCTTAGCTGGGTTAGGTTTGGACACGATCGATATTTGCCGTTCCTGTCCAATCGGGATGTTTGCAGGGTTGGCTTCTGAGTGTACGAGGAGTTACAGATCCGGCTTTCTCGCAATTCCTATTACATGTAAATCATGTTATGTTTATCTCTGAATTCGATCTGTGTAGATGGATTTTGTGCTCTTATTTTTTAGTTGGCACAACCTGGTTAGTGTTGTTTCACCGGAGGTTTTAGCTAGGGTTATTTCTGTACCGTTCTGCCCCCTCCTTTCTGTTTTGGTCTGAGTGAGGAATTTCCCTTTAGAAATTGAAATTTTGCTGTCCAGTGACGATCTCACTTTTGCTAATGTTGCTTGTGACTTGTTTAGGTGGAAATCTATGAGGACAAGGACAATGCTAGGAAGGATGAGATCAATACTTATCTTACTGCGCCCACGCAAAGTGGACTGTTTAGCAAGTACTACGAAAGGCTTAAAGAGGTATATATATAACCTTGCGTAGCTGCTTGCCTGACTGTGACAAAAGTCAAATAGATTCCAGTACTCACTACTCAGGCACCAAAGCTCATGATGCTGCATATTATGTTTTTCTTTTTGAGATGAGTCTCCTCTGCTTTTAAGAAAGCAATAATGTACGGTACAAACTATCTGGCTGGAGATACTAGCATGCAAAAACAAATTAAAGCAAACCGGAAAGAATTATCCTGCTACAACGTAACTAAAGCTCCGTAATGTCCTGGACAGGAATAGGTGTCTGAAGTTGTTCATCCAGTTCCAAATGATCTTCTCCACTCTAATGTGGTCTTTTGGCTTTAGTAGTGGTAGCTCCATCCACTTCTGCAGAAAAGATATAGCATAAAACAGCATTTCAGTGGGGTGGCTAGGATATTTCCTCTCAAATTTCATCTTATTCATGTTTTCCAAATTGATAATGCCAAGCCTGCAAAGAAAAAAGAAGGTATGCACGCTGGGGTAAATTCAGGTTAGTTCTAACCTAACTTCCCATGAAGTCAGATCTAGAAATGGGATGAGAGTCCCAACCGAAAGCCTCTGTAAAACTGCACCATGCAAATCTAACAATAGGGCATCTAAAGAAAATATGGTCTATGTTCTCAGGTTCATTAGAAAGACCAATGCACACGCCATTTCTGGGCCCTTCTTGTTGAAACTGTTGTGGCCTGTAATTTACCATAGAAGAATTGATAATTTTCATGGGCGGTTTTCATTTCCAAAGTTCTTTTGTCATACTGTCGCTGACCCCTCCATCAGTTAAAAGTCTCTATAGAGATTTGGTAGTGAACTGCAGCCATCAAATCCACCAATGGATTGTAGTGAGATGAGGATAGAAACCCACTGAAATTTATACCCCTATCATTTTCAGTTCAATATTAAGCTACTGTAGCATTTGGTTCTTCACAAATCCTACGTAACTCAGGGTACTCGGTTTTTAAATGGCCAATCCATATACCATTCCAGAAAAAAATCTTCCTGCTATTGCATTGCGTGCCCTGCAAATAGCTCCACATTTGAACAAATATGTAAAACTTATGTAGGCCCTTATGTTTGTAAATAGCTCCACATTTGAACAGATGTCTAAAACTTATGTACAGAGAATTGCATTTATGTTTGGAATTAAATGAGCTATGATTTATCATCTGGCATGTATTTGGTTTGAAGAATTCTGAACCAAGTACTATTTTAGCCTTGCACATATTTCCAAATCCATTTTACGCGCAAACATTCATTCATAACCTTGGTTTCAATTATCCCAAGAGCACCTTGGCCCTTGGGTCTGACTACCATTTCCAACTAATTTATCTTATGCACTTTGCTAGATGATTTTTGACTTGATATAGTTCATCACTTCATCTTATCATGAACTCTGCTAATTGTAAAATCACATTGTATATATAGGCATATGTTAACCTTCCCAAGATTAATGTTTTACCCTTCCATGGGTCTAGTCCCCTCGGCATCTTATTGTGCGTACCTAGTGCAGAGAGCTCCCGCTCTGTGTGGGGTCTGGGGAAGGGTGTCAGTGGCAAGCCTTACCCTCGCCTGTGCAATGCGAGGAGACCGCGACTCGAACCCGGGACCTTCCGGTCATAGGCAGTAAGACTCTACCGCTTGCACCAGGTCCGCCCTTCCCACGACATCTTATTGTGAATATCTGAAAATGCATTAAACCCCATAATATGTCAATCAGAAACAGGTAGGTGCATATTATGTATCAGTAGAAGAACATGATATTGTTTTTCAATGGTGTTCCCCCTTTTTAACAAAATGACTCGTGTGAATATCCAAAAGTAGACAAGTTGAAAACAGAATGATTTGACAGCAACCAAGATCTCATGCATCTAATTAAAAACATTTCTTTTTTGTGGTGTGTGTGTGTGTTTTTTGGGGGCCAAAGGGCGCCTAGCTCAAACGTTTAGGTGGCCCAGCGGCACTCCTCAGGTCCTGGGTTCGACTCCCCGTGGGAGCAAATTTCAGGCTAAGGTTAAAAAAATCCCCTCGTCCGTCCCCATAACCAAAGCACTGGGGGGGCACCGGCCCAATTCTCACTTGAGCGACGGAAAGCCACCGTGTAAGGGTGGGGGCGGGGGTTGTCTCGGCCGGGTGAGAAGGTCCTTCTTCTTATTTGTAATGTTGCGGGGCAGTCTTAACCCCGTCCGAGTTTTTTGTGTGTTTTTTTTTGGGGTAGTTTTTTTTCTGCTATCCCAAAGCAAGCCTTGGAAATTGAACTGATCAGTGATCAGACATTGGGTCGGTTTCCCTATTATTGTGAGATTTGCACCATGTTGATCCTTTAAATGCATCCTTTTTGGGGTCCAATTGGCCCTCTGCTGTGCTAGCAAACAAATATTCATTTTTCAACAAATCTCTAGTCTTTCTTAGTTTTTGTGAATTTTGCCTTAAGTATATTTTTTTTGCTTGCTTACAGATCCGTGAATATCATCGGCGGAACCCATCTGCCCGTTTTGTCAGTACAACTGATGACTATGAAGAGCTTCTAAAGGAGGAACCAGTTATTGAATTCACTGGCGAGGTATTGTCACCTTTTTTGTTGCTTGTAACTCTGCTCGATATTTTGTGTGCCTTTTTGTCATGAGCCATATGATGTTTAATCTTAGTAACTTGTTACTTGCATGCATTTTTCCTTGATGATTGATACTTATATTCCTGTGACTATTCAAGCCTTTAAAATTATTGCAGTTTACCTGGATACATCTTTTTGCAATTGTTTGTGCCATGTTATAGTCTTTGTTTTAACCTATGCAAGTTACATTGCTCATCAGTAGGGTTCTGCTAAAAACCTTTTAGAGTCCATCAGTGCCCTTCCTTTTCCTTTCACTACAGTAGTCTTGAAGCTGAGGGTATCTCTGTTGTGATATGTGTCCTTTAATTTCTGCAGGATTGTTTGATTCCTCTTGTGGGATCTTGGTGGTGTCGATGGTAAGATTTAGACAATGATTGAAACTGCGATGGAGAATGATCAATAACTTGACAATCATTCAATGATCTATTCCTTTTTTGATTTTCGCCGCTGTGTGGTCCTTCTCCTGCTAGATCATGTTGCATATTCACTACATTTCTTCTGTTAATATTCTACTATTCTCACAATAGTTTTAATTAGGTTTGCTAATGACCTGGTTCTGCATTTTGATAGGAAACTTTTGGCCGTTACCTTGACTTGCATGAGCTTTATAACGAGTTCATAAATTCCAAGTTTGGAACGCCCATGGAATACTCGGCTTATGTTGGCTGTTTCTCCCAGACGGACAAGATCTCACATAATCATAAAGCTACAAGGTATGTCATGCATTTTCACTAAGGTCTGAAACATATGATCTCCTGGCATGGGCTTGACTAGTATGGCTATGCCATATCCACCTCTGGTTGAATCCCCTTTTTCTTTTCTGATAGTGTTAGTATGTGGTGAGGGGACACTGCAGGGAAATTACCTGCCGTAGGTTAGTAGGGCTCAACATGTTCAAGTCTATATGTAGGATAGTTGCTCAGCTGTTTATTGTTTAACCTGTCTAGCATTCATTTCATATGTTTCATAGGGGAAAAAACCTAAATCGTGGTATAGGGTAATGCATATCCAAGTACATATGTATGATATTTGCTCAGCTTTTTCACCTGTCTAACATTCATTTCATATGTTGCACTTATATGTCAATTGTTATGCTCAATATTGTTTATACCTTTCAATTTGTTTAATTGACAGACAATACAGAGAATACTTGGAACACATTTTGGAATATCTGACATCATTTCTGTATCTCACAGAGCCATTGCAAGACACTGATAAGATTTTTTTAAAGGTCAGTCTTATTTTACATTTTTTCTATATTAATGTCCCTTTGTGTTCCACATGCTTATGTGATTATGCAGTGTTTTACTTCGGATTATACTCTGCTTTGTAGTGTTTTTAACTATGATGTCACTCCTTTATATTCATTTAGGAGCTGCTAATAGTGGTTTGGCAGTAATTTGTTCAATAGCATAGAGCATATTTATGATTAAATACTTATAATTAACATTCTAATGTCATACATTTGTACAGCTGGAGAGTGAATTCGAGGAACGATGGGCCAATGGAGAAATACCTGGATGGGGAAATAAAGGCGCAGAAAAAGAGTCTGAAATAGATCTTGATTACTACAGCACAGTTGAAGAACTTGTTGAGCTTGGCCTAGAAAAATTAAAACAGGTTTGATCTTAAAACATTATGCTGTTACCAAGCATTATTTTCTTGTCTGGTATATTTTTCTTGTCTGGTATCTTCGACTGTACATCGGTTCCTTGTGTGATGAGTTCTGTTGATTCATTTACATCCTTTTAGGCTTTAGCTGCTCGAGGTTTGAAGAGTGGTGGTACTGTTCAACAGCGTGTGGATCGCCGGATCGGCTTTTCTTGCTGAAGGTGATATTAAAGACGCTAGTGTTACCTATTTTTGTTACTTTTTTTCCATTTATTTTGAATTTACTTACTGTTGATTATGTTTTGCATCTTACACCGTTGGAGCAACTGGATAGGAAGCATTTTGCCAAAGTTCCACATACTAAAGATGGCTCAAACACAGCTTCCAGTGGCAACATTTTTAAGGATGATATGAAGAAAGAAATTGCATTGATGGAAGTAAAGATGAAGCGTCTTTGTGAACTGCTAGATGAGGTTTGCTCTTCGCTGCTCCCTGTGTTTACGTTACGCATGTAATTTTGGACGCACAGTCAATCCTTTTGCGACCACTTAATTCCTTGTATAAGATAATCCTATGAAGATGAAACCCGTTTACTTTGAGGAATGTACTTCATTTCCATCTTAAGCTAGTCTATTCAAATGGAAGACCATCTCGTTTGTCTAGATTGAGTTGGTCTTCTCTAGAAATCTGGGATCATTTTTTTTTTTGGGTGTGTGGCTTGCTGGCATTACACTGTTCCTCAAATTGCAATTTTAGGCATGCAGGGAAGTACTAATAAGGTATGATTGTAGACTCGTTCTGAAATAGTTTATGTGATATGTGGGTGCTTTCTTCGTTAGTCTATTCATGTGATGTGGGTGCTTTCTTCTTTTGTGTATCTTGTATGTGTGAATTCTCTATCACCTTTTGTTTGCGTTGAAAGCTCCATTTACATTACCACAACTTAAAACATGCTTTGGAAGGCTTTATAAAAAAATTAACAGATGATTAGTGCATCGCCTCTTGCTTTTTTCCTAATAAGTTGATACTGTGTATGTTCTGGCCACCAATGTAATCACATGCCAGTTTTAATATGGTAGATATGTATATTTTTGTTTGCAAACCCAAGCACAAACTGTACGAGGACTGTGCTACAATTCCATTCCAGAACGATCTACTTCTTGTTACTACTAACCTTCCTTTTTGGAAGGGCTACTAGTGTTCGCTACATCTTTTTATGTCTATATGTTGACATTAACCTGACATATCTTTGATACTTTATGTTGCTTGTGTAGGCCTTTGTAAGGACAAAGGAAAATGCGGAGAAGAAGCTTACTTTGACGTATGAAGAGATGGAAGCAGAACGGGAGGAGGTAATTAGTTACTTATCCCCCTCTTTTATAAAAAACTTATCTATTTGTGTCTTGCACTATTCATGGAGTCCAGAGCGTGTTCTCTATTTTCAATGTTGTAGCTGCTGCTATTCTTTGTTGTGCTATCTTGAAAACACCAATGAGTGTGGTTTTTAACAATTTTAAAATATAAACTGACATGCATGTCCAATATGCTTTAGGAAGAAAACTACTCAGCTAGACATGCTTTTGACTGCTTTTTGATCAGTATTGTTGCCTACTGAGATATACCAAAATCATATTCATGGACATGGAGTACCATTTTCCTTTCCCCTAAAACAGTTCTGCAAGTGTCTTGGATGTAACCCCCTTCATTTTTGTATTCTGAAAATCCATTCTCTGGGTCATGGTATGCCCTTTTGCTTTGAAACATTGGTACAGTACATAGCGAATAAGTTTCCAAGTCATTTACTATGTATATTCCATGGTGATTTGCTGATTAGTGTTGTCACATTTAGCTCTAATAACTGATTAAGCCATAACTGATTAAGCCGCATACCATGGCAAGTCCAATGTAAAATCTTATTGGGTACTCGCTTCCAAAAAAAAAAAAATCTTATTGGGTACTGGTAGTAGCTTGTTGTAAAGGTGAGCAAATGTTTTCAGTTAGGAAGTTAGAATGCAGTTCTTGGCTTGTTTGCTTTAAATTCCTTGTATGATCTTATACGACTTGGCTGAACATAGTATTTTTCTTTCATGGAAGTAAACTACTTAGTTTTTCAACTAGTGGCTTATATATATGTATATGTATTTTTCTATAGGAGGAGGTACAAGCTGACACTGAGAGTGATGATGAAGAGCAACAAATCTACAATCCTCTCAAGTTGCCAATGGGTTGGGATGGCAAGCCTATCCCCTATTGGCTGTACAAGCTACATGGCCTTGGGCAGGTAACTAGTTGTCATATTTGGGAGTTGGGAGTATATTTCCTAGTAGCTTGTTCCCTCTAGTCGAGTGAGATGGCGCTTTCCACCAATGCTTTCACTCATGGTACAGATTGACTATTTGACACCCATTAAGATGTCAGTCATTTATGGACTGATCAGTCATCACTTCAAATCTATGACGCCAAAAATGAAATTCTGTTTTGCTATATAAATTGGCAGCCATCCTTGTTCAGTGACTAACACTTCTGCAAGGTAATAGTGATGTTGCAGTATAGGATGAATATAGAGTTGTATGTGGTTTTGTGTGTGTCGTTGTATGGGTTCTTACCCCATTTCGTTATCTTCTTAATATAATGATGCGCAGCTCTCCTGCGTTTTCGAGGGAAAAAAATGAAGTCTTCTATTATGTTTTCTGCAGTGTTAACATTTGATAGTAACCTTTGGACTTTAATTTCTAAGCACTTTCCACCTACTGAGGTGGTTGTTTTCTCCTTATACCCAGTCTAGAGCATTAAAAGATTCTGTTTCTGCATAAATTTTATGCTAATTTAGAAATGTAATCCATCTGACTAATGTATTTATGTGATCACATGTTCACGTTTGTTAGTGCATTTTCCCTCTTCCGGAACTGCTTTGGACCGGAACATTAAGGCACCCTTTGCCTTTTATGCTTAGTAATCTCCATCAAATTTGGTATCTGATGCATTTTTAACTGTTATGGTTTGTTCAGGAATTCAAGTGTGAGATATGTGGAAACCATAGCTGTTGGGGGCAAAGGGCTTACGAGCGTCATTTCAAGGAATGGCGTCATCAGCATGGGATGCGATGCCTTGGCATTCCCAATACTAAGAATTTCAATGAAATTACATCCATCGATGTATGCCATCTCTTGTTTTGTTGATATTATTTTCTTTACTTGGTATACTTATTGATACATAGCTTACTGCATTGTTTCTCCAAATAATGAATAGTTTGGTGTCATGTGGGGCGGATTCGCATTATGCAGCCGACGACGCCAGCAAGGGCATTCACCTCGGACGAGGATGGCAGGGCTTGGCTAGGAGAAAATTAGGCTTAAAATTAGGATCGTTTGTTTCCTAGTTTGTTAGCCGGTTGGCTCATATATTCCCTGGACTCAAAACAATGAAGCAAGCAATCAGTTATCATCTAATCTCTCCTCTAACCAGCAGAGGGGTATAACCTGAGGATGGAGCGCGACTACTTAACTTTGGCCAAGGCGCTTGACATTTGGTCTTTTAGTTTTTATTTGCTCATATCATATTGGTTTTCCACTTTTCATTGTGCTTTTTTATTCTGTTTCCTTGTATGAAACATAATGCAAATGAATGCATTCCTTGCCTGCCGTATTTCTTGACATTGTCCGTTTTATTGAATGTGTTTAACATTTTTTTTTATTTCTACTGTCAGGAGGCTAAAGCGCTCTGGGAGAAAATTCAAGCACGACAAGGGGTGAACAAGTGGTGGCCAGACCTAGAAGAAGAGTACGAAGATCAAGAAGGCAACATCTACAACAAGAAGACCTACACTGACCTGCAGCGTCAATGCCTGATCTAGGGCTCCTGCTGGTTAAATTGTCGGGATTTGTTCAGAACTCTATCTCATATAAGTTGTAATTCTGAATATATTGGCCCATTTGGCATGCTCATGTGCGCATGTCCTGGTTGTCATGATAGTCGTCTCCTGTGTTTGCCTCATGTGCTTTGCCCAGCCTGGATGTCCATAACTATGTTATGTTTTACTCCTCCGTACTAAAAAAAATGAAGTCGTTTTGAACAGCGACACGGTTTCCAAAGCATAACTTTGACTATTTATTTTTATAAATATATTTATCAAAAAGTGCTATATGTAAATTTTGTGAAAGTATTTTTCAAGACAAATCTATACATATACATATAGTTTTCATATTTCTAAACTCAACTTAAAAATTATTCATAATTTATATTTCTAATGTTTGACCCAAGTTTTAGTCCAAAACGACTTTTTTTTTTTTTGTACGGAGGGAGTATGTTTTATGCTAGCAAACGTGCCCTTGCAATGCATTCGCACACGACTGAATCTTATGTCCGGCTTTAATCAGTGCCTATGTTTTCAATCTCACGCTGCTGGCGCTTTTCCCTATATTTGAGGAAAAGAAATACCCCTCAAAGCACATTAGCACTTCATTTACGATCTCTAAAGCTTCCTTTACATCGAACTTTGATTTATTTCTCGGCTGCTATCAACAAAAGCCTAGAAATCAATTACTACAACAAGCAGCTTTCTTATGAAAAACATGCCTTCAAAACTGTTGCAGCCATTACATGGAGCCAGGATACATCGTCAAATCATGTTACAAGCCTTTTCCAACTGGGTGATAATTTCAATGGGTAGCCGAGTAAATGATCAGCAGACCAAAAATTCTGAAAGTGAGAAATTTCTAAACTTGTCTACAAGATTTACCAACTGAAAAGAAAAGACTCTTACAGTTATTCCTGCTTCATCTTAGATTCTGATTGGCGACATGGGTGCAGCAACACAAGGATGCACAAAAGCCAGCAGGGAAGATGGACAAGAAATAGGTACAGATACGTTGCGCTGCTCCATTCCCACAGGAACTCCATCCATACCCAGAAATCTCCAACATCTATTGTCCACGACCACGACCCCTTGGACACTCCTTTCATAATCAGCAACGCAGCTGGAGGAAAACCCAACACAGCAAAAGCTATATTTGAAGCCAACAAAACTGCCCGAGGAAGGAAATTCATCCCTGATGCCTTCAGAGGCCGAGAAAACAAACACATTGGGATTACTATCAGAGCACCAAGCTGAGCAGTGGCAAAATTTATTATTGACATGAGCCCCAACCCGATGGAGATGGAAGTGATCATGGTAGCTTTCAGAAGTTTCCATTCAACACCAGCTGAGTATGGTGAGCCAAACAAGACAGACAGGGAGATCAGTACAACGATGGAGAGCACAGCCCAAATGAGTGCGCTTTGCATAGGTGTGGCATCAGGTATCTGAGTAATGTAATATGGAAGTAGTGAAACAAGTACTGCCCATAATTGGATAACAAGCAATACTTTTGCAGCTCGAAGCCATTTCCATGATCCACCCTTGCTTTGCAGAATATCAGCAATGTCATCTGCTTTACCGTTGTCTATCAATTTATCTACTGTTTTTTCCATGCTTCTACTGCCATCAGCAAGGGCAGCAGCAACTATTGGGAGAGGTGCCAACAGCAATGCAAACGGAATCATATACACACCAACCGAAATGAACTTGCTTGGAGCTGTAAGGAAGTACAGGAAAAAGGACTGATGGAACTTCTCAAGCAGATTGTTCACAGAACGTGACACTCCTTCAATTAACCTGAATCAAAAGCATTCTCTAACATGTCAAACAAATTCTGCTGAGGAATCTTTTGCAGGACATGAAATCAAAGCTGCTAAACACCCTAAGGTTATCACCAAGTGGCAACATAAGAAGATCCTGTTCCTCTGTTTACTTCAGTGCAACATTTGCATAAAACACTTCCATCCATGCACATATTTTACATTGGGTTGTTACAGTCACGCAAAAAAAAAAAAAAAAAAAGACCAACTAATTATGGTGTTTCTCCAAGTTTTACCAGTTCATGCTAATAATCTCATTCGTACCACTTATATTAAATATTTTTTATGCACATAATGTCTATGTACTGCCCTCGACAAAACTGTAATATGCTAAAATCTTATAAAATCATAGCTATGAAATGGTCAGAGGCACAAATAAGACTGGACTCAAGTAAATTTTTGCCTTTTATGTGGTTCTAACATGTAATCATATCCCTGATGAAATAATTTTCTGCAATAACTTGCAAGGTCATAGCAGATACAGAACTATTTACTGATCAGCTATTTGTCACTGGAATATAATACAACTTCAGCAATTGTTACATGTATATTAAAAACAGTTCAAATGAATTTTTGCCTGTTATGTTATCATTGCTGTGAAGTTATGGTACAAACATTTCCATGCCTCAATGCATGAATGCAAACTCTTCTACTCCATTATTAAAATCAAAAGGTGGCCCCCATGCTCTAACAACAATGAAGCATTAAACAGCGCAATTGAAACACAATAAGATACCTTCCACCCCTTAGAAGAAACAAAGATTTAGCATTCTCATTTTTGACATGAAATGTTGGTGAAAATTCTAAAGAAACCGCGTCAACTTGATAATCACGGAAAGCACCATGGGACCCTGTGGGCACTCCAAGAGCCTGTATCGAACAAACCCCAATAAGAGGGACTGCAGAGTCATAAAAAAGGAAAGTGACATTAAGGTGAATGGGAAAGCTAATTTCAATTACCTGGTTGTACATAGAGTTAGCTAGGTTTGCAGTCCCTTCCACATAGTCAGGGACTGCAATATCAAGCTTCCAGTCAGGATTTATTTTTCTTAACACACTCCCAAGAGTATGTAAAATTTCAGCAATAACCCTAAGCCATGCAGAGCTCAACAATGAACTAAATGCAGCGATGTTCACACGGAAACCTTGTCTGTGAACAGCCAAATAATGCACCACATTCAGAAGGTCCAAGTTTGGCATTTGTCCATTAGATGCTTCTGCATAAATCATAACACTATCCCTGTCACTATATCTTCTGGTTTCCCCAACTTTAAATATGAGAGCAGCAGCCATTGTTCCAGCACGTTTGAAAGCCGTGACTTCTGTTTTTTCTGAATTACCATCATATATATGGTTTGCACCATACATCTTGGTATGCAATACCACTGAGTGACTCAAAAACACAGGATTATGATACTGGTTTAACCATGCAGAGACTGCAGCATACTCTCCAAACTGTGAGTCTGCAGATAACCACACAACATCCTTGGACAGCCATGCTGCTTGACTTAAGAGGGAGAAGACAGAGAAACCAAGAGCCAGCGATAATAGTTCATTCGACTGAACTCTTTGAGAATTATAAGGAGTAACCAGCACTATTGCTTCTTTTCCATCGCCACGAGGAGCTCGTACAATGCCGATAGTGTTTATCCCAAAATTGGTGGCGGTGCCATTAGGTTGAACAGCAATATCATTTGTCATGGAGGTGAAGAACTTCAGAGGATGAAAATTCTTGCTATGAGGGAGAAACTTATGGTAACACACTTCTGCACCTAGAGCTTCTATTTGTTGTGCTATGAAATTTGCCATGCCACTGTAACATTGCACGCAGAATTGTAAATTAGAGGAAAATTGGCTAAAACTATTTACCTTTTGCAATCCTAGGATTAAACTAGTTCCCTGTGCATATTCTCATATTTACAAGTCATAAAAAATATGACTTTAGCTTAATGAACTTAACAAAAAAAAGTTTATAGACATGTTTCTTATGCAAAACTGAAAAAAATAGATCTTTTTACTATCAAAGCATTGAACTCCGATTTTGAGTTACATGGATTCTACTTGTATGCTTACTAGTATAACTAAAATGCAGTAGTAATCTTGTACTTTACCATAGCAAGTCTCTCAACAGCAGTCACGAAATATTGAACATAACAGACCAGTTACAAAGATCGATGCATACAAATATTAAAGGCTGAATGAAGTAACATACATTACACCTCTTGAGTCTCCAGCCACAGCTTCAATTCCTTTCATAAACCTGTTTGCTTCGATGGCATCTTCAGTAGAAAATAATGGATTGGCAGAGCCTACATACAAGAGGCTCCAGTTTTAGAGAAGGTTCTTTATGTAAGAAGTTCCAAAAGAGAGTTATAAATGAAAAATGTCGTTATCATTAACAACATATATGTTAGATAATCAGCTGCTCTTTCATCAAGCTCTTTTATCATAGCAGGTAGAATAGTAGCAACTAGTGGACAGCATGGCCCTCAGTTGAGCTCATGTATTTTTGCTAGGACTTTTATATATGAAAGGTGGAAGCATAGCTGCAGCTTTAGTTCAGCAGCACCATTCACTAGTGTTCATGTGTGTGCGCGCTCTGATCTCCTCTTCTTCAACGTCCGGCATGTGTGAGTGAGTGAGGGGTGTGGTGATACACACCTGAGCGACAAAGCAGGCCAACAATATACTCCATTTTGTGTGATTTATACTAGCTCGGTACAATGCATATTTTTGCAACCACATTGGATATGAATAGTCAGTCTTAAGTATCTGATAACAAACATCAAAACCCACTATGTTACATCATATTCAACCATTTAATTTTGGAAGGTATTCCTTGGCACATGATAAATCCAATGAGGCCCAAAGCTAAACTGAACACCCAAAGATCCAGGATATTTAGCAATATTGATATGTTGCTTCATTAGAGGACTTATATTCAACAAAGCATGCTGAGAACGCTACAATACACTTTAGGATAAAATATCTACAGTATGCAGTCTGAAGATCTGGGTGTATGGCCACCAGACAGGCACACCCTTCAAGAACAACAGCGTGTATGCATCAATAAAGTAGCAGTAAACAAAAATAGAGAGGAGGGTAAAATACCAGGTATAAGAGCATTCTCCGAGAGGTATGTGTTTTTTGCAAGTGAAGGAAGTAGTAGTAGTGCGATAATGCCTGCAAAGCAGCATATAACACTGATCCAAAATGGTGAATAATGAGTTAGGGGAACGAGAAAGGACAAAAGGAAGGATTTAGACTGCAAAAAGAAGGAGAAAGGAAGGTGAACCTGAAGAGAATGTGGTGAGATGCAAGGAATACACCAAGGCGCACAATGAGCCGCGGTTTTGGCTGTGTCTCTTGCTCGGCTAACGACTTCATGACTGTAATATAGTTTAGTAATAGCTTGAAATGAAATCAACTATTCATTTGACTGCAAAATGAAATGAGAATAAGCACATCAGCAGCGTAAAAAGAAAGTTTGAAGTCAATTAAAATATTATCAAGCATTTTGATTTCTGGTTTAGAACATCCATTTTAATTCTTAAATCCATTAAGTTATATTTTATCAAAGGCATCCATGAAAAAAAGAGAGATGAATTCATGGTCAATGATCTTGAGGTGTTACTAATGAATCAATTTCTTTTATCAAAACAAAATAAACAATAGCTAATCATTTGGCCTGGATGCAAGAAGAATGCATATGGACAATCATACTAACCCTCCATCATTAACTTATAGTCTTCATCCATGAATGCATGCAGTGAAGCTTCAAAACAGCCAGACAGGTGCGGACTTGCACCAATCCACAAAAGGTTTGGAATAGAAACTAGCACTGGGACTCCACTACGCGGCAAAACATAAGTGCAATAAACTAGAATGGTTGGAACATCCATCACAGTAAGTTAGAGCTAGATCGTTTTCCCCCTTTTTAGATGGAACAGATTTGACCTTTGCTTTCACTGGAAGCACACTGTTCAGCAGAGCTAGCATGTCTTAAGAAAGATCTAAAACTGAATGATGGAATTTAGAATGCCCCAGGCCATTTATTTACAACAAATGATATTAGAGGGGCAGCGGGATCGAACCTTCACCATTTAACAAAAAAAGACTGTTTAGCTGAATCGAATGAATTAGCTCCAACACTAGCTACAGGACTACAGCCTAGTCCACCGTCACAGGGGGCAGACCCAATAAAGGACATGGGTGTACACATGTAGTGATTAGATCAGATCCGAATACAGATTGCCAAATGGATTAAATTAGGGTTTGGGTGCTCAGTTTTGCACAGCAAGAAGAGAAGAGCGGGCGGGCATACCTGGTGTGGTGGGTGCTGTCGCCGTCAAAGAGCCCGACGAAGAGCAGCGGTCGCTGGCCGTCGGGCGGCGGCGGCCGTCTAGTTGTCCCGCACGCCAGGTAAAGCGGGAGAAGAGAACGAGAAAAAAGAAGGAAACACCGGAACAGGAACCTTACCTGCGCGCGACGGAACGAGATCCTGTGTCACTCACTCGGTCACTCCAGTCGACTTTTCTCTACCATCGTCAGATGTAACCGTGACTCTAGGACTCTGAAAGCTTACCCATTCTAACGGGCCAGCAGCCAGCCGCACTATTTGGCGAACGATACGGTGACTACAGATAGGAGTCGCTGTCCAGCACTGCAGAGGATCTCGTTCCACGTGTACGGCATCATCGGATATTAGCATGCTAAACAGGAGACTAAACATGAGATAATTATAAAACTAATTACAAAGATAGAGACTAATTTACAAGATGAGTTTATTAAACCTAATTAATCCATCACTAACGTTGTCAAATCATGGACTAATTAGACTTAATAAATTCGTCTCACAAATTAGTCTCCATTTGTGCAAATGTTTTTTCTCAATCACACAAATGATTTGCCGTTTTTTATCAAGAGAGAATCATTTGTTTACAGTGCACCCATGAGGCGCTCTAGGGGTGAAAATTGTTTTCATTGGCCCTCCCTGAAAGACCACTAAAACACTCAATACTTTAATATTATAAGTACTGTGTTACTATTTTTGAAAAAAATATAGTTCATACTTGGAAATGATAAAGCATTTTCCTTTTATACTCAAAAGTAGAGACCAGATCAATAAAAATCGAATGCATTATTCTAATTGTGTATCTGTCTAATTAGAGCTACCTCTATTATCATTGTCAGAGGTGGGGCTGGGTTTCCCAACCACTTTTAAAAATATACTTCTAGTGACAATTAGATTAGTGGAACCCGACAAAGATGTGAATTGAGCCTACTCTATCAAAAATAGGGCTATTGCTTAAAATCGTTTCTCTAGTACCGGTACTGGATGCTAAGGGAGTAAGGGGAAGAAAGGTTAAATAAAAAAGAGATAAATATCAGGGGTTATCTTCCTAGCTTTTGTTAAAGTGTGAAATCGAGTTGACTTTTTATCTATGTGTAATTGAGCTGATAATCTACGCAAATAGCAGGAGAAAATATCTGTTGCTGCTTTCAACATGTGCAGTAGCATGATCGGAGCAGATGCTCTAGCATATTTGATCTCATTCGTTTAAAAGAAGCAATAAAATGGTATATAGAGATTTTATTCATAGCTGATCGTGATTCTATATATGTATTAAACAATGTGTAGACATTCAAATATATAGGATCCATTATATAACTTTTTTTTTTTTGCTGTATCGGGTGACGTGGCAAAACTTAGGTTGTACATGATAGAAACTTAGCTAGAGCGACGTTTCTAACTTACCTTCTAGATGCTCCACCCACCTGCCTGCTAGGTTTTGACTAAAAGCACATGTTGTAAACATATTTTTCAAGTGTTTCAGATGTTTTAGAAGTATGTTGTAAATGTTTTAGATGGATATTATAAAAAAAGTAGATCGAGATGTTGTATATGTTGGAATGGTTCTACACTTATATTGCAAAGGTCTATGACCAATGTTTCATCTTGTGTTTTTAGAAAGTATATTGCGTGTGTGTTTATCTAAATTTTGTATATGTTTTAGACATATGTTGCAAGTGTTTTATCTGGATATTGCGTATATTTGCAATGATTTTTCAAGTGTTTTCAGGAGCTTTTTTCAAGTGTTTCAGAAGAATGCTTCAAATGTTTCATCTATCTTCTTTTTGTATGTTGTATCTGAATGTTTCAAAAGTAGATCGAACGAGTTTAGTGGGTCTCCATCTGGTTGGTGTGGACCATATTTTCGACGATGTTTTTCGACTCCATGGTGGTTGGTGGCAGCGGGCAGACTACACCCCTGCAGCAGTGGTCAGCTGCAGCTTGAGGCAACTCTCAAACAGGTGCCTCTGGCGCGCGGGCCCCGTGTGGGGTGTGTAAAATAGCGTGGAGGCGAACTGTAGGTGTGGACGTCCGGACGACCCGTCCGGATGTCCGGCCCTAACAGTTCCCCTTTTATATATGTATTAAACAGTTTGTATATTCATTCAAACATAGGATCCATTATATATACTTTTTTTTGCTGTATCCGTGTGACGTGGCAAAAACTTAGGTTGTACATGTTGCAAGTACAGAACCTTAGCTAGAGCGACGTTTCTAACTTCCCTTCTAGATACGTGATGCTTATGCCTTTTTTCTCTTTCGCCGATAAGTATGCTTGCGCGGCAGAGACAATTTTTTTCCTCCCTCACGATCTGTTTCTAGCTGTCCAGCACCTGCCCTCGTCTCACTCGAGCAAGCATTTTGTTACTATTATTTTTGTCCTTGGTACATAATACAATGTCCGATGACGCACTATAAACAAATTCCCACACCCTCTCTGTCGCTAAACCACACCGGTTCCCTTCCTGGCTTCCTTGTTTTGGAGAACCGATCTTCTGTTAGCTACTCCTATATACTGCCTAGCCGATCATCGATCGATTATTCAGGTCCTCGGATCTTGACTGCGCGCATGGACGGTAATCTTCTCGTCGTCGACGACGATTACAGAAGAAACTTGCCCGTCGATGGTCTAATTTCTTGTCTCGTCGCGCCGGCCAGCGTTCCTGCCATGCCCGGACGACGGCCCAACGGCTTCGCCGCCGCCGCGTCGTCCTCCCCGTCCCCGGCGCTCAGCGCGTCCGAGCGGGACCTCTACGACTTCATCTGCAGCGGCCCACTGGTGGACAGGATCGGCCACACCAAGGAGAAGGTCGCCGGCTCCATCGACCGGTGGCTTCGCTGCGGGGTTCAGGTGGCGCGCCTCCTCCGCCTCGACGAGCGCCGGCTGTCGGAGGCCGAGAAGGCCCGGGTGTACCAGTTCTACATCCCCGTCTTCCTCTGGTGCGAGGACCAGGTCGTAGAGCACAGAGCCAAGTACGACGACGGCGACGACATCCCGCCATTGGTGGTATGCACTCGCATCAACATTGGCCGTTTTTGCAGTCGTTACTACTTGCTTAGATGCTCATGTTCATGTCGATGAGAGGTTTAGAGCTAAGGCAATCGACCCCATCAGTATATCGTCGTCATCACACAGATAAAACTGGTGTGTGGCATAAAATTTGTCCTCGAGTGAGGTGAGGATACAATCCAAAGCTCTTATGCCATGTTCCACTTCCACCAGATGTGCACAAGAGAACATGTTCCTCTGAATTATGCGGGACCGCACACAGTAGATGCTAAGCAAAATATATTAAAAAAGCATATGCTGTCCATGAGACATGCTTAATAAAAGTGCATCTGATCTTATCATCTTAAACCTGATGGATCGAGGGAATCACTAAAGGAGATGTTTTAACCTAGACGGGACCTGAATCTGATTCTGAGTTTACATGGATGAACAACCTACTAGCAAGTTCAGTTCACATTTGATAAACGAGAGTATCTTTATCTAACACAGATCGGGGTCAGCGCTCCCCAAGGAAGTGGAAAGACGACTCTAGTCTCCGCACTTGATCATCTTTTTCAGGTTGCTGGTAGGTGAGTTCTCCTCATTGAACTGATCATAGTGCTCTTTGCCCCTGTGAATGAAATTTAAGAGCCAAACTTCTGTGTGACATAGGAAATCCGCCACATTGTCTATAGATGACTTCTATTTGACAGCAAAAGAGCAGGTATGAACTTCTACTAGATGGAAAATATATCGACCATATACTCTCTCCCCTCTTTCCCTCTCTCCCCCTAGCTAGTACTGAGTACTGAAAATAGTGAGATAGCTCACACATAGGCTTTTTTTTATGTGCAGAATGAACTGAGGGACAGATATCCTGGAAATGCTCTTTTAGAGGTACAAACTCCCTCACTCCAGTAGGCTAGTGAATGTGGATTTACTTATTACTTTCAACATTGTAACGCAAGCTGAATTGAGAGTAATAACTGACCAAAACTTTCCAGCTCCGTGGAAATGCTGGAAGCCACGATCTCCAATTCAGTGTTGAAACACTCGAGTCACTGATGAAACTAACAAAGGAAGGTACCAGTTTAGACAACTATTTGGACCTTCTTCAAAACTATTTGTTTTTGGATGATGATTTGTGCACAGGGCTTCTCTTCTTGGAAAATTACTAAAATATTTTACATCGTTTTAAAATATATTTTTGTGAACTCACAAATGTTTTCACAACATTTAGGCATCAAGATGAAGGTTCCACGGTATGACAAGGTAAAAGGTGCAGTTAACGTTCCTCTAACTGATGTTTATAAGCTTATAGCTGATCAGCTGCATGATACATGCCACATGTCCATGTAGTCTGCTTTTGGGGGAAGAGGCGATCGTGCTGATCCTTCTGTATGGCCGGAGGTTGAAGGGCCCTTAGAGGTAATCTCATTTTTAGTCGACGAAGATTAGTTTGAGAACTTAAAGCGTGTCTTCTTTGCTGTCCTAGGTTGTTCTCTTTGAAGGATGGATGCTTGGATTTAAACCTCTTCCAAATGAAGTTGTGAAAGCAGTGGATCCCCAGGCATTTATCTGATTTGTTGTTTTTACTTTACCTGTAGCAATAGTATGACACTAATTTAGTAATTTTGTCATATTCAGCTCGAGGTGGTTAACAAGAACCTTGAAGCATACTATGACGCTTGGGACAGGTTCATCAAGTCATGGATCGTTATAAAAATAAGAGAACCTAGTTGTGTCTACCAGTGGAGGCTGCAGGTCATTACTCGAATATCTGACTAGTGACAAGACTGAACTCGTAACAAACCATGAATTGCAATTTCTGAGATTAGTATTTGGACTGCAGGCAGAGATAGCCATGAAAGCAGATGGAAAACCTGGAATGTCTGATGAGGAGGTGCATTCCCTGACAAAGCTATCTCTTATTTAAAGTCATGGTAGTGGAAAGAAAAATTACTGATTGACTGGTTAGCGATGTACTTCTTTCAGCAAATCATTTTCACGTCATTTATTTAAAATGGAAGCCTATCTGCTCATTTATCCAGCAATTAACTTTAGTTTTTTTTTTCTAGAGCCGTTGATTATCTACAGAAATATAATGCTGAGAGTTCTTTCAGGTTATGGATTTTGTATCACGCTACCTACCAGCATACCACGCATATTTACCCAAGCTGTACAAAGAGGGACCCAATGGTTCAAAACCAGACCATCTACTGGTCATCGACATAGACGAAGGGAGGAATCCTATTTGCGGTTGAAATCCTTATGAGTATTTTTCACAAATAAATCCTTGATGTACAATGTACATTTGCTGAAATGGAACTTATGACCCCACGGTGGAGCATGGGCATATTTCTGAGACTTCTTATGCCTAGCAAAGAGCAGTGCCTCTTGTTTTCTAGACTTAGTTCAAATATATCCCAATTATGTAAAATTCATGTATGCTCATATTTCTCCTCATATGTATGCTCGAACTTATATATAATCAATCAGAGAAGTGCTCTGGTAGACCTCTTTCTAAAAGCTGCACAAATCCCAAAGTAGCCTTGTAATTCCTGCATTTGAACAACTTTATCCATGCTAGGCCGCTTCAGAGTTCAAAGTGTGCGCCGGTTCGCAAAGGTGTGAGCATTATATCAGGTTTTATAGTTGAGAGAGTTATGTAGTCAACCATTGGCATGCTAAGAGTGTTATGTAAGTAGACTTTTTTTTTCTATTGCTTGCTGACTCACCGCCATGTCAGCACCCACGTAATATGCCACATCAGAGAAAACACCTTCAAAGTTGCCTCAGGGGCTTATTTAGATAGGTTTTAGTAGTGTAAGGGACAGAATAGCTCGTTTTATAGTTGAAGGAATAAAGTAGACAGGAACGAATAGTTTGGGAGGTTAAGTGGACTTTTTTTAAGACATTCTCTATGTGTGCTATCCCATGTTACCTAGTCCCCCCCCCCCTAAATTTACTGCCTATGTTTAGGCTGCACTTGAAGTCAGCTACTCAATTTGATATGTAACCAAATTTCCTTCTATATACAGAGCTACTGCCTCCATTCACAAATATTAAGGCACATTTTAACATGGACAGTTTTTTCTTAGTACAGATGCACGTGCTCACTTATACTCACTAAATATTAAGACATAGTTTAATTTGGACATCTTCTTGTTTTCTCTCTCTGAATAATTGAATCAGTAGATCTAGGATCGATAAAGTCATCATAGGTGTTTCGACGTTGATCGTTAAATCTAAAATAAATACAGAAAAATACGAGCATTCATGTCAAATCAAAGGTTTCAATTGGATGAACACGTTTAATTCGCTATACAGTTCTAACTTACATTTAACGTAATTATTGCTGGTTACAACATCAAAATCATACAGTGTTAAATAATATGGATGTAGCGGTCACTTCTGTATTCCTAAACTTGTAGTTGTTGTTAAACGTTACGGTGTTCTGAATAATAGGGGTAAAACAAATAGGCATAACAATATTCCGTTGTAGTCTAGCTTGTTAGGATACTCGGCTCTCCCCCGAGAGACCCGGGTTCGAGTCCTAGCAACGGAATCGTTTTTTGTTTCTTTCTGTCTCTATTTTTATCGTTTTACCCATATTCGAATCCCGGCTACGGAATTTTTTTTGTTTCTTTCTGTCTCTATTTTTATCGTTTTACAAATTTTGTGGCAGAGCTCCGACCTCCGGGAGACCCACTTTTTTTTTAACCTGAGACCCACTTTTACACTGAACTTTTACAGAACCTGAGTCTGTCTCTATTTTTATCATTTTATTCGAGTCCCGGCTGAACTTTCTGTTGTTATGAACGACGTATACTATAAGTAATTAAGCCACAGTGCTTTCTTTAATGTGAAAAAAGCCTCTCTCGAATTTCATACTCCATTTGATAGAGTATTTAGCCAGGAGAATCAGTCGTTGCTCCAGAATGTAGCCGAACATGTATATCTTAGAAAATTTGGAAAAACAACATACGTTTTACAAATTTTGTGGCAGTTTTTTTTTTTGAACCTGAGACCCACTTTTACACTGAACTAAACTTAAGTACAGTTTCGTGCTTTCTCTCTCTCTCTCGAATTTCATACTCCATTTGATAGAGTACTTAGCCAGGTCAGTCGTTCTGAATGTAGCCGAACATGTGAAAAGGCAAAACACTACTTCAGCAGCTTTTTTAGCAAATTTTCATAAAAATCAGATAAGCTGAGCCCACATCTTCAGGACACTGCATGTAAAACAGGCATGCCTCCTACCATAGCAGAAAGACAGATATATCCCATAGTAGGCTGCAACTTACAGTTACAGCAAGACATACTACTACTACAAGTCTCCAACAACAAACTAAACAAGCAAGGTGAAGTTGGTCACGAGCTTTTCAGCAATTGGCCCATGTTGCCAACAAGACGGAGGAAGGAGGAGCAGCCCTCCACTTGACGCCTAGCGACTCACCAGGACGGCAGTGTTGCCTGTCACTGGCTGGAACGCCGCTGCAGACTCTAGCAGCTCCCAGGCCAGCCTACGTTTACCTTCCAGCAGCGCTCGCATCTCTTCGGCTTCCTTGTGTGTGGCAAGGCAGGCTGAGAAGAGCTCCTCATCCATTTCTGACAGCATCTTCTTCACGTTGGTTGTCAGGTTTAGGACTGATACATTCCAGTGGCTCTGGATATTCTCTTCTAATGCTGGGGTGACGATGGGCATGATTGCTTGCCGATTCTGTGCAACCAAGCTGATGATGTGATCATTGTTGCACATGAAGAGTGCTCGTTCTGCAACCTGAAATAGTTCATTTGATTTGACTCAACCACTTGAAGGGAACATCTTAAAAAAGGAGTACTTTAGTAACAAGGATCAAAATAGTGAATGATGGATATCATTAATGAAAAAGACAGCAGAAAGCCCAGAAATTGCCACACCTGCCGAAGAGGGTTCATTTCTACTTTTCAGGGAAACCAAACTTGGCCAGTGCACCAAAAACCAAACGGTTTCCTGGTTAACTCAATTATCCAGTCTGATTCATTTTATTTAGCTTTTGCTTCCTTAACATCAAATCCAGCCAAAACTGATCATACCATACATAGCAGGCACCCAACTAGACACATTGCTTCGGCTGATGCTTTGCACAGTTTAATCTTCTACTTTCTTAAAAGAAGGGAAACTGCATATCAACTATGGCCATATCCCATACCCAGACCATAAATGGTGGTGCATGCTGGCCTACCATTATTTGTCCACATCTTTCAGAAAATAACAGGTATTCGTTGCTTATTTGGCCTGTCTACAGATGGTGCACATTTCATGCATCAGGAGATCCAACAGAGCCTAGCCTTACATGGGCAGTGTGTGGTTACATTACGATAAGTACATTTTGTGGCCATGAATGTTTCCAACTGGATGAGTGATTCTTTGGACTGTACCATGTAGACGACATCATAAAGTAATGGGAGTGACAGAAATGAATTAGATTAAAGCATCAATGAGTGGGTGAAGCTCTTCAGTCTTCATTTGGTACAACATTTTTGTATATATGACAAAAATGCACATCTTTTGTGTTTGAGAAAAATGCATATCTTTCGTGTTTTGAGAAAAATGCAGATCTTTGATGGTTTTTGCACGCTGCCATCACCCTTGCTATTCAAATCAAGGAGAAGGCTCAATGCTGGGAAAAAGCATGGTTCCATAAATTGAGGTCACTCTTTGCTGGCATCAATGTGTAATGCCTTTCTTAATCGTAGGCTGCTTTAGTTTACTTGTATATAATAACCTTTTGAAATTCTATGCTGTCTAAGCCCTTCCCTAGCTTGGACGTGCGTGTGGTCACACTTTCTACTCCTCTTAATGAAATACATGCTCAGACAGATTCCAGAAAAAAAAAATGCATTATGTAAATAGAGGGATATAATGCATGCAGACTACAGAATGGACATGTGAATGTAAATGTAAATTTAAATCGCAACACACAATTCATTTCTCCTAAACAAGGTGAGGGTCAACATAATTTATGAGCTACCTGGAAGTGGGAACTGTTGATGCATTGAGCAATTCGTCTGAACAACGGAACCATGCACTTCTGGAATTCAACTGAGTTGGTTGCCTCCAGGACCTCTTCAATCTCACTCAGAAACATTACTTCTTTCTGGCTATTTGTTATTGGCCAGTATCTGAGCAGACCAAGTATCACTGAACTTGCAAGCTTTGGTTCCTTCTCTACAAACTGGGTCACACAGTAGGTTAACTGCTGCAGATACAAACCAACTGATTTTGGCTTGTGTAAAGGAATTAGAACCCTCCAAAGAAAGATTTTGTGTTCTTCCTTCAGAGGCAATGCAAAGCCACTAATAACACTACCAAAAACCTCCAGTAGTTCAGCAATACCATTATGGCAATCAGTCTCAAACACGAAGTGGTAGAATATATTGGTCACTGCTTTGCGGATGAAGGGACGGTGCACCATGAACTTTCCATAGATTCGATGCAATATTGTTTTCAAGCAATCCCTTTCTCTTGGATCCTCAGAATCGAACAGTTCGAGTAGCTTCACGATGAATGTGTGGTCAAAATATTTCTTTCCTACCTTCGTATCCAGAGATGAGGAGCCAATAAATTTCAGTAGCAGATCATACACAAGATGCAGATGGGGCCATGCAGGGTCAAACATTGGCTCCTCCTCTTCACCCTCGCCACAGCCGGACGAACCAGAAAGGTAATTGGGAGGGAAGACCCTGAACAGGTTGATGGTAAACATTCTACAGCAGGCAGCAACCATTGTCTCCGTGAAACGGGAGGATGCAGAATCCACATAGTCCATAAGATCCAGCAATGCCTGCCTTTTGAAGTCCTTCTCCGCAGAGTTCTTGTTGGGGTCCGAGAAATCAAAGACAACGCAGCAAAGGCTCACCTTGCTGACGAACAGGTTCTGCTTCTCCCCGTTCGGGACATCCTTGAACGACACAAGCGGCTCAATGCCAGCCACCACGCTAGAAGGGAAGACCGCAGACGACATGCGCTTCACGCTGGACACCGGACGGGCAGGCCCGGCGCCGGGGCAGCTGCTAGTGCGCTGTATCGTGCCCCCGTTCCCAGCATCATTGCGTCCCGGACTAGAGCCTGAGCCAGGGTCACCCTTCCCGGAGGCAGAGGACTTCTTAGGCAGCTTGGTCAGGAACTGTTTCCACATCTTTCCTCAGAGATTTCTCACAGCAACCACATGTCCAGATGATCCTGGGCAGCTAGCTAGCACACCAAAAACCGCATGCAAATGAGCAGCAGCGACCAGAGGCAGTAGAACAAGCACCCAGGGAATCTGATTCTACTGCTAATGATGCAGCGAGGTGAAGTCCGAGCAAAACCACCAGATTGAGCACGCTCGGACAGCGCGTGCGCGAGTGAATCCAAGGGGAGAAGAAACCCGAAACTATATAGCAAAACCACCAGATTGCACAAATGCGAGCTCAAGTAACAAGCGAAACCGAGAACCCAACCAGAGAACTGCTAGTGGAGGAAGGAGTTCACCGGGAAGGCTGGGATTGGTTCGGATCTGCGGCGCCTCGGCCAGAGATTGCCGGATCCAAACGCCAAACCGCGGTCCTGGCGGCAGATCGAGATGCCGAGAGGGGTGGGCTACTGGGGTAGCAGGCGAGGCGACATGGGGAACCTGGTGGAAATCCGGTGGGCTTCGGCTGCTACTGGGGAAGAGAACAGGAAGGCGAGGGAGAGAGTGTGATAGCGGGGCGAGATTAACGAGGGAACGAAGGGTGCGTGTGCCCTGTTCGTTTCTCTTCCGTACTCTTTTTTTTTCGAAACAGTGTTTTTCAGCTCATGATGGTTTAGGGTTTAGGGTTTATGGTTTTTGTTTCGCTGATGGTTTCGGGTACTTTGGTCCTGATTGATTTCCGGATGAGGCATCCTAGCTCGCATCATCACGCCCTGGTGCAGAACCGTAGATGAATTCCGTATCCAATTGCTGCTTCCTCCGTTCTAATTTTTTACAGTGTCATTGTTTTAGTATTTTAAGTTTGATCAACTATAGATAGGTCCGTTCGGCTTATCCCATATTCGGTTTGTTCGATTTGTTTTTTCGATCGGAACAGTATTTTTCTCTCACAATAATTCAAAACAATATTTTTTAGCCAAGATTTAGACCAGCGAACGGGGCCATAGAAATAATTAAATATTTATAATATCAAATAAATATTAGATTAATTATGAAATGTATTTTTTTAATAAATCAATTTGAAATCATAAATGTGAATTACCATTCATTAAAATTTTTGTCAAACGTAAATCACTTTAAATACACGCGATCCATAGTTGTATTTTTTAGACAGAGAAATAAATTTTATTATATATCTAGACATATCATATAGTATCATAGAAAAGCTAAAACGGTCTATAATTTCAGACAGAGGGTGGATTTTTTTTATCGCCTAAGACAAATTAAGCTAGAGATATAGCGCTCGTTTGAACGACGCCTATGGCTGCTGCGCCGCACCTGCGGTTGCGCCAAATGTTTGGCATTGAGAACAATTGCCACACATTTGGCAGGGTGTGGCAGCAAATTTGAACTAGGTTGTGCTTTTGTTGCGGCACGCCTTAACTTGGTCAGGAGCCAAACGCCAGCCAGAGTTCGTCATATTTACATCGTGAGAGTTTTGGCAATGTGCAACGACGAACCATACAGGCCCATAGTCATCCAAATACTACAAACAAAACACAGGAGTGTATAAAGATACTGCGCCTTTGGAGCCTGGCTAGCCTCACACAAGCTATCAATCAGGCCCTTTGTGTTCGTCGCCTTCCTGTGTTTTGCTTTCTCTAACCGTAGAATGCAATATGCAATAGCTATGATTTATGACCGTGGTTGATTTTTTCCTCTTATGAAAAATTGGCAGGGCTCCGGCTTCGACTCGTCTTATGGAGCACCTTCTCGGGTGCAACTGAAATCTGTCTTGAAAAATATTTGACAAAAACAACTTAAATGATAATTTTATAATAATTTGTGTCATCGTAAAGAGAAGCTGGGAGATTTTTTTTTGCTTTGCATAGTAAAAAAAAAACTGGTTCCCACTCCTCCGGGCTCCCTTTTTTAATGACTATTTGGTAGAACTCATCGCAAGAAGCCGCTAAAAGTCAACCAAAACCCTACCAAATGTGTTTAAGAATTAAACAACGTCCCTAAAACAACGTGATGTTGCTTATCTAGGCTTAGAGCATCTAAAACAACGTGATGTTGCTTATCTAGGCTTAGAGCATCTTTAATTAAGAGTTTTTTTAAACTTATTTTCTAAATCATCGTTTGAATGAAGAGCTATTTAAATAAGAAATACTTCCTATATATTTCCACACTCTATCAACAAAAGCTAACCTAAATCGGATGCCGAAAGGCTCTAGTTCCCTGTTTGTTGGTCAGGCATCTACAACACATGCTTCTGAAAAAAAAAAAACAGTACAAAACTAATGTTACTGAGGGCATCTTACGTAAGATCAATGCCTTTGCCCTAAGATTTCTTTAGAAGGCCTCGTTTAGTTTCTCCACATAAAGTTTAGTTCCTATCAAATCGGATATTTGAACATATGTATAAAGTATTAAATATATACTAAAAAATAACTAGTGGCACAAATTGCAACTTCTTTGCAAGATAATTTTTTAAGCCTAATTAATTCATTATTTAACAATATGGTGCTACAATAACATGTGCTAATGACGGATTAATTAGACTTAATAAATTCATCTCGCGGTTTTGAGAACTTCTATAATTTATTTTATTATTATTATCCTAACACTCCGACGTGACACTCTACGTAATATTTGATATGACATCCTAAATTTTAGCTCCTGGCTGTATAAAAACTGAGGGCGGGCAATTTGTTTGTCTTCTCGTATGGTTCCGTCATTCCGTGAGGCGAGCCGCGAGCCTACGCTCCGGGCTCCCGCGTACAGCTAGCTGCAGCATTGCAGCTGTAACCTGCAATGGAAATGGGCAAACGTGAAACAGAGGCTTGGCGCGATGATACGGAAGAGCAGGTGGGTTCCACACGCAAAACGGCCAAATCCACCTCAACCTTTTGTTCGAAGTCCACCAGACCACCACGTTCAGGGAGAGCCTTTACTCGCCTACTACTCGGGCCCATGGCCTGAGTACGCAGCGAGCCCATGGCTCGGGGTTGCCTAGAGGAGGGATGACGCTGCTTGCGGGCGCGGCGGGTGGGCCGCATGCCGGCGCGGTACGGGGAGACAACCGGGTGGGTGGCCAATGGACAGTGGGGCCTGGGTGCCCGCCCGGCTGACGGCCGTGACACGTTGGGATATTTCTGTCGGTGGGTAGGGCCCTCGGTCCCCGTTGGTACGGACTACGGAGCAGCGCGCCCCTCGTGACTTGTCCGAGCCGTCGTCGCCCGTCGGTGTGCCTGGTATGGTGGTGCCAGGGGTGGTTGAACTGCGGCGGTCGGCGCCTCCGCGGAAGGTGACAGGCGGGGGAAAGGTACTCCAAAAATTATCTATGTGTATTTACATGGGTGTTTGATTATTTAGTTGCTTCTAAAATTTATATCAAATCAAATATTTAGATATTAATAAAGAACATTAAATATAGATTAATTATAAAATCAATTATATAGATGGAGGTTAATTTACGAGATGAATTTTTTTAAGCCTAATTAATCCGTCATTAGCATATATTTACTGTAGCACCACGTTGTCAAATCATAGGCTAATGAGGCTTAAAAGATTTGTCTCGCAAATAAGTCGCAAGTTGTGCAATTAGTTTCGTAATTATTCTATATTTAATACTCCATACATATGTCCAAATATTCAATGTGACAGAAATTTTAGAAGAAGGAATCAAACAGGCCCATAGTTTGCTTGGTTGTCTTGTCGTTGAGAATCAGACTCATGTTGGATAGGCTACAATGATACTCCCTCGGTACTAAAAAAAAAAAAATAAAGTTGTTTTGGAATAAGGTTTAGATCAAATATTGAGAATATAAATCATAAATAATTTTTAAGTTGTTGAGTTTGGAAATGTGAAAGCCATATAAATAGATTTGTCTTGAAAAATACTTTCATAAAAATATACATATATCACTTTTTGATAAATATTTTTATAAAAAACAATGAGTCAAAGTAATACTTTGGAGACCGTGTCGCTGTCCAAAACAACTTTATTTTTTAGTATGGAGGGAGTACAAGCTATCATTGTTTAGTTGAATAGAACCTAGCCTGAGAAGAGATAATATTTTATTGTCCACGTAAAATCATATTATATAAAATAAAAATAGATAAACAAGTAATCTAAACTCTAATAGTTCCTATTTTACTTCTAATATCACTTAATATATATTAATCCCAACACAAATGAAATATGTATTTGATGAGCCAGGTCGTGGGATGCTTTTTGCATCTAGAGAGCCAGGTCTAGACTCCCATGCATGTCACCAAATACGCTGAAGTTACGTCTGCAGAGCCTGATTCAGATATATGCAGGCAACCAAACAAACTATTAGGGTCTACACTAGGGTAGAGCTCTATTAAAAATAAAATTGCTTATCATTGATAGTTCCAATAAATAACTGGCAATAAAAAACGACGTATCAAATTATTACTAGTACCAAGGTCAGACAATTATTTTAGGATTTGAGCTAATCATCAGGCCCTTAACGTTGCGGTGTCTGTTCAGTTTTTTGGCTAACCACGCGCTACCGTAGATGAAAACTCCGTTAACGTGTAGCCGCTGGCACGTGCATCACCAGCTCACCCCCTTTCACCCACAATTGCATCGCCTGCTCACTTCTTAAGCTCAAATTGCATCATCAGATCAAATTTATGCCTGTTGAAAACTGTATTGCCTGCTCAAAAATTGGACACGCCTAACATAATCGTGATGCCTTTATACTTTGTTCGCCACTCCACATTGGCAATCACTTTCAAATTCAATATTCATATCCATGTTGGCATGCCCTATATAAGTAGCCAAGGAGGAGAACAATCTCAAAGCAATTCCGATAATCTCTTCCCTCTGTCTATCTGATTCATGTAGAACAAATAGACCCGGAATAGGGTTCGACCTAAATGAAGATCCACCATGTTCATGCCTAAACCAGCCCATAGATTGTTCTCATGCATATTTAAAGAAAACAACTCATGTTGACCATCGCTACTTTCTTCTATGCACTTTGATTTCAGTATACTATAATGTTTGTATTCCTACACTCTGAAAGGGATGCCGTCACCATAGTGAATTAGTGATGGACATATGATTCTTTGTCCGGAGCTAATGCTGTAATCACCTTGCCAAGATAACAAGCAAGAGTACTGCATCTACTTCAGAAAAAAAATCTAAGAGTTACTAGAAACACCAATATCACATATAAAAGCAAGAAAAAAAACTTGGTTGACATGTCTTTTTATGCTATTTACAAAATATTTCTACATGTGGTTTTCCTCTCAGTTTTAAGCACTAAATCTATGTATTCAAATATGATGCGGAGAACTTATTCTTGGACAAGTTGTGACGAGCTGAGACATTAGTGCTAAAGGCTTTACACAATCGAGAAACATTTTGCTGTCTATTAGTAGACCTAATAACGATGAAGAGAGCTAGTGAAAACAATTATGATCTTTGTGACACGGATATAAGATCAGCTATTGCCCCTATCCATTTCGCGGAAATTTAGCTTATGCTGATTTGTTGTGAGAGAAAAACATTGTTCGTTCGCTGAAAAGTACTGCTGAAGTATTGCTGCAGAACAGGGCCTTGTCTTATTTCAGCACAGAATTATGTTCATATTATTTGCGTTTGATACATTTTATATGAAGAAGCAATACAATGATATATATGAATCATATTTATGTTTGACCATTGTTTGAAAGTATTAAATAGTTTGTAGACCATCAAATAGATAACACATTGTAGGAATTGTCTTCACTTGACTATGCGTGAAGTGAAAAATTTGTAGACATCAAACTTGACGTGGTTTGTCTTAGTGAAAGGATCTAACAATGCCACTTCCTCGTGGTTTGGTGAAGATGTTGGGTCACTCCCTTGACGCCGTAATGCCTCCAAAACGTAGATCGAGTCTAAACCCTAAAATAAAGTTCGGGAGAGGGAGAGACAAACAAATACAAGTAATCTCTAGCAACCACAACAACAAGCACACGGGACACAAAGATTTATCCCGAGATTCGGCAACCCCACAAAGAAGCTCCTACGTCCTCGTTGTTGAGGTGACCACAAAGGTCGGAATCTCTTTCACCTCCTTGCCTCTCTCAAAGCGACCACAAAGGTCACTTGAGCTTTCCACTAAGAAATCAAGGGTAATACAAACTTCCCAAGGCTCTTCCATAAGATGGAAGCTCTTAGGCAACTTCTAGCCGGCTAGGGGCAAAGCCCCAAGAGTAATAGACGCAAAATCAACCGGCTTGACGAAGAAATCAAGTGCTCAAGCTTGCCTGTAACATCCTCGGTGTTACACTGTACAATCTTTTGCTAAAACACTGCATGGGCATCATACTTATGTGTAAATGTGTGTAATATAGGGTGTAAAGCAATACACGTAACTTGAAACGTTCATCGAAAACGCGAAACGAATGTTATATTTCATGTCGCGTTTTATCACTTAAGGTTCTAAACTAATTTTTATTGAGCAAGAATACTATAGAATGCGCATGCGGGGCTTTAATAAAGTTTGTAGTACAAACTTCATAGGTGACGGTGAAATACCTGCGGTCGAGAACGGGATTCGCTAGCTAGGTTACTTAATGGCTTGGAAATCGTATTCGACGCGAAACCGATCAAGACGCGGTTAAGTTTCTTAAGTTAGAAAGCGGGTTGACGAGGCTACATTTGGGAATTTTTATAGGAGAATCGGTTTAAGTAGTAGCATGGTTTTAGGGTTTGTTTTAGTAGCTTGACATCCCATCTCGAACGTTAAATAGTTGGTTTAGCAATTGGATCATTGAGTTGGATTTTTTAGCAGCTTTAAAAATCGTGCATGGCATGTTCCGGCCGGTGTCAACATCTGGACACGGTCCCTGTCTCGGTTCAGCTTGGCGCCGTGGCTTAGGCTTTCCCAGGCGCGCACCCACCCCACCGTTGCTGTGCCCTGGCGCGCACACCCGCACCACCACTACCACGCTCATGCACGCGCTCACGCACACATGCGCACGTCGCGCCGGTGACCTGGCCGCTCGGTCGCCACCGCCGTCGTCGCGGGCCCGCTGCCTTGGCTCGGCCACTGTCGCCGCTTCGCCATGTCGCTGACCCCGTGCGTTGCGTCACTGCACTGTTGCTGGCCGTGGCTGCTTGTGCGAAGTCGCCCATGTGCACTCTGCCACCACCGTTGCGTCCGCATGGTCGCTCTGCCGCCTTGTGCTCGCCTGGCGGTACCGTGCGCGCGTGGCCACACTTGGCCTTGCCCGCACGTCGCCTTGCCACACGTGGGCTTGCCCCGCCTACCTTGCCGTCACGTCAGGGCTCGATGACGCTGCGCTGCTGCCTCCTTAGACCGGCGCCATCCGCTGCGGCGCGTAGGGCCGAGCCGCCGTCGTCGGTTGCGGTTTATGGCCGTGCGGCCCACCGTCCGGAGCATGTTGGCTGTTTCCCCATTGCCCTATAGCCGTACGCGTTTGTGCACCGATTGACAGCCACGTCCAGCCACGGCAACGTCACACCAAGCCATGCCTGCCGTCCCCTGTTCCTCTGTCGCCTTGGTCGCCGGTCCCGCGCTTGCAATTCAACCTGGCGGAGCCGCCTCGGCCCAATTAACTCCGTCCACAGCTTTGTGGTGTAGTCAGCCAGCCACCCGACCCCAGCGCGCCGTGATCCGTACTGTGCCATGCTCCAATTTGGAGTTTTCCTTCCGTTGGGTCGTTAACACTACTATGGCACGCGTCGACGGCAAAGCCCCTTTCTAGTGCTGCTCGCATCCAATTCATTGCACCGCCAGCTTCGCCTCCACCTGCTTATCACCCTGTGCACCTTTGCCTAATCGCTACCACTGCCTAGCCACCCCTAACACAGCCTTGCCACCACCATGCGCCACCGCACCATCCGTGCGCACACAACTAGCTTGACTCGGGCCACCTCCGGTCGAACCGCCACCTCTTCTGGGTCCGTGGTGAGTGCCTGGAGCTCACTCACTGTCCTATTTGCCTCGACGTTGTTGTAGCTCACCGGAACGTCGTTGTTTTTAGTGCAGGAGCTCTGCCATCGTGGTCTGGCCTTGCTGCGGTGTCCCAGCTCGCGCTTCCTTCGCCCTGTGCTTCGCGTTCATGCCTACGTAGGTATCGGCTCCATAGATAGGGTGGGGAAGGGCTGGCCTGGCCGGCGTAACCACCCGGTACTAGTGCCGCCACGCCGGTGCGCGTGCGGGGGGGGGCCCGAGGGTATGGCCGTGGTAAAGATGGAAAGAGCGAGGGGTGTCGCTGTAAGATTGCAGACTAGTGGAATAGTGTTCTTAGTGCTCGCGTGATTACCGAGTATCTCGAGGGCGTTTTTGCAAGATGACCGGCGCACGGGTCCTCCCCGTCGCGGGCCGTCGTCGCGCGGACTGGGCCGCGCCTCCGCATGGGCCGTGTCGGTGCGTTGCAGGCGCATGCGTCGAGCGGACGTGGGCTGCGCTGCGCTAGAGTGGGCTGCTCCGCTCGCTCGCGGGCCACGCGGTGGAAATTGATTTTTCATTTTCCAGTGAATTAATAAAGGCTTATTCAATTTAGTTTTTGAGCTGAACTTTGATAATTTGTAATAAATCTTATAGACGTCCAAAAATAGTGAAACAAAATTTGTCAGGTTTACAAAAATGCTATCTATCTGTTGGTGTAGTTAGTTTACAGTTAGCTATGATAATGATAGGTTCATAAATTCAAATTAGAAAGCTTAGTATTATGTAGCTTAATATTTGTAGAAATTTTTGTGGCAAATTGATGATGGCTTTAGCCATGAAATTTTTACAGTAGTTTCATTAGAATATTATGTACTCATTGTAAATTTTTACACTAAGTGTTGCACCATCATTTTATGAATGTAGATCACGAGTTGGTAGAGTTCATGCCTGCGGACGAACAGGACTATGAGGAGGTCATTGAGGAGTTCGAGGAGAAGATTCTCGTACAGGAGGGAGCCCCGGAGCTATTTGGTGCTGACTTTGTTAACCCACCGCCTGCCCAAGGCAAGCCCCGGTGCATAACCCCTATTTTTGAATGATTAATGAATATATATATGATGTGCATTTATGTACGTTATAGGCATTTTCTGAAAACTACATGCATAGATATATCTATCTATGAGTCCTACTAGTATAGGTCGAGTAGCTGCTCTGCTCAGGGTATCAGTAGCGTGAGTAACCTGCCGTTACTTACAATAGGTGATAATTATGATCACTCATGATAAAGTGGTGGAAAGGAAAATTGGTGACCGGGCAGGGATATGGTTTGGATACTGGTGGGTGTAAGAGGTTGTGTCCTACGGCCAACAGGGCATAGTTTGGTTACACTTTTTCCCTATCTGTGTCTGTTAAGGACCGAACGTTGCATGTCTTGAGGCAAGTCATAGATTTATTATCCCGAGCACATACTTGGGTATGAGCGCAGGAAAGACTTGTTGCTCTCTTATCACGAGTTTTGGCTCTTTTTGGACCGACTGATTGAAGGCGGGGATGGTAGAGGTCCTTGCACCGCACTAAGTCTGGGACTTAGGAGTGGGGGCTTGGAGTACAAGTTTGGATGGGACCTGAACCCCATGACAGGAGGGTGGTGGGTTGGTCCTGCTTGTGCCTGGGGTACAAACGGGGCGTGTGTTTTTGGGGTACCCAGCTGGGGGCATTGATTCGCGAATCATCGAGCAATCTGGTACGGCTTGTTTTGGGTATAGCACCATAGTGAGAATTCAAAGATGAAAGGAATGAAATGGAACTGATTGCTCAACTCTTGCTCGAAAGTAGTACATGTGCTTACATAGAATGGCTAGATATTCAATTAATCATGGCTACTAATAATAACATAAATAATGACTCACTATTAGTATTGCTTTCTGCAGACATAAAGAAACCAACAAACCATAAAGATCTGCATATCTCTTGGAGTCGGGAAATTATTCCCACTAGTCGGATAAATCTTGCGAGTACATCGTGTACTCAGGGTTTATTTACCCCTGTTGCAGGTAATGCTTGAGGACTATCGTTGTGGGAAGGATTCTTCTGGTGGGCACAGACGGATCCTTGTTCATTATCGATAGATGTTTATTTTTAATTCTGCTATTTAATATTCCGTACTCTGACTTTGGAAATGCAACAATGTAATTTTAAGAACTCTGGATGTATGAAATGGATTAAGTATTGTAACTCGTTCTCATTATTGGATCATTGGGAAAAAATGTGGATCTTTCGGGCTCTTCCTTGGGGTGTGCCCGATGGAAACCGCCCGTTGTAGCTAGCTTACGGGGTGCTTAGTGTTTGGTGGAAGACGAGCGCCTCCGTAAGGACGTTATTTCGAGCGGTTCTGCCACAATTGGTACTTGAGCCAATAATGAGTTTACGAGTTCATCACTCTTTTCTAAAACTTAAAATTTGACTAACAAAAGTTTTACGAAAAGTAGGATGCGCAAAAATTATGTAAATAAGTATAAGCCCTAGCAATATGGTCTATCTAGGATAGCGGTACTGGTTTTATCTAATCAGTTTTCTGCAGGTACACTGACTTACGTTGCGTAAGAAATCGCTTAGCATACGGAAAATAAGTGTGCGATGTGCTGAAATTTTGCAAATGTCGCTATATTCCGGCTTGAGTGAGCGTACAGGCGGATGCATGCATCATGATAATAGAATTTTGTTAAAACTAAATCCCCCTACACGTATAATTTGGACTAGTAAATTGATAGGATAGCAAAAAGATTGCTTTAATAAATATTTTGTCATTTCTCTAATCCCTTGCTTCTAATCTAGAAGGTTGTCCTAAGTGGTTGGTTTATATCTCTTATAGATGAATCTGAGGTTCGGACGTAGGAGCACCAGTGCCGGGGCAGGCCACGGTCTTGACGAGGGCCAAGGTGAAAGTGGACGGGCGAATGAGCACGTCGGGGAGAGCCATGAGGCTCCACTTCTGGCTCCTTCTTCTCCGCCACTGCCACCACCGATGACTCACGCGGAGATGATAGCAGAAATGCTGGCTGCTCATCGCGAGACAGCCCGTGCCATGGAGATGGTGGCACAGGCTATCGGTGGCTTCGCCCGTGGAGGCCATGGGGGTAATGGTTGGAACGGGGGTGGAGCCCGTGGTCCTGAGGGACCCTGCTCATATCAGGATTTCCTCAAGACGCACTCACCCATGTTCGCACCATCGGCTGAGCCCCTAGATGCAGAGCATTGGCTTCGCATTCTGGAGCAGAAGTTTTTATTGCTCACCGTGACTGATGAGCAGAAAGTGCGCTTTGTAGCGCAACAGTTGTTGGGGTCCGCGAGTGCATGGTGGGATACCTTCAATGCCATGCAGCTACCAGATCACCGGGTGACCTGGCAGGAGTTCACCGCAGCATTCAAAGAATTTTATATTCTTGCTGGTGTCCTCAACAGGAAGCTGATTGAGTCCCTAGACCTACGGCAAGGGAGTATGTCCATGATGGACTATGTCAATAAGTTCAATCACTTGTCGCAGTATGCTAGAACCCATGTTGACACAGATGAGAAGAAGAGGGACCGCTTCTATCATGGCCTCTCTTGCAGCCTTTAGAAGGAATTGTATACCGGGAACTATCAGACCTTTGGGGCAATGATGAATGCTGTCATCACCATAGAGGGCTTGCAGCAGGATTCCCAGGCAGAATGGAAGCAGAAGCAGGTGGCTACTAAGTCTTCTTGCCACCCCCATACTCAGAAAGTATAGGTTGTCAGGTGGGTGCCCTATCAATCATCAGACGAGCATTCGTTTCGACAGTCCCAACAGACTTTCCAGGCTTCTTCCACATAGTACCGTGCACCTACTCAGCAGGTGCAACCTCAGCAGCCTCAGGGACAGCAGGCCCCACCTCGTCTGGGACAGGGAAACAAGTCGGGTGCTTGCTTCAAATGTGGCAAGGATGGCCACTATGCCCGTGAGTGTCCCCAAAACCAGCCAGCCCAGTCTGCTCAACCATCGGCTAACTCTAGGCTAGTCAAGCGGACAGTGATCAAGAAGAAAGTGCCAGTCAGTCGATCTGGATAGGTGAATTTCATGGATGCTGAGCAGATATTGCAACAGGAACCGGTGATGACTGGTATGTTTACCATTGATTCCCATCCATCTTATGTGTTGTTTGATTCTGGTGCATCACATTCATTCATGAGCATGGGATTTGTAGACCAGCATAATATACCCATTATGGCTATACTGTTTGCCTATAGAATCCATACTCTGGGTAAGCAGATGTGCATCAATACTTGGACGGACATAGTGAGCTTGGTATTAGCCACTCACACTTACCGTCTCTAGTTCATGGTGCTGCCTGGGCAAGGCATTGATGCAATTCTTGGGATGAACTGGTTGCAGGTGTATGGGGTAGTCTTGGATCTAAAGCAGAGAGTTGTGGAGTTACGGCTTCCTTCTTCTAAGGATAGGATGTCTCTTCTTATACCCTCAGATCTAGTCTTACCTATTACTGCTCATGTTGAAGCCTCTCCTGATCTTGCCTCTATTCCGGTAGTATGTGAGTTCCTGGATGTTTTTTCTGAAGATCTACCTGGGTTGCCACTGGACAGAGAGGTGGAGTTTTCCATTGAGCTAGAGCCTGGTACTGCTCCTATCTCCCGATGCCCGTACCGCATGGCTCCAAAGGAATTAGCTGAAATAAAGAAGAAGTTGGAAGAATTGCTGGAAAAGGGCTTCATCCGTCCTAGCTCTTCACCTTGGGGTTGTCCAGCCATTTTTGTGAAGAAGAAGGAAGGAACTCTTTGGATGTGTATGGATTACCGCCCACTTAATGCGGTAATAATTAAGAATAAGTATCCTTTGCCCCGCTAGATACCTTGTTCGATCAGCTAGCTGGTGCCAAGGTTTTCTCCAAGATTGACCTTCGTTCAAGCTATCATCAGATCAAGATTAGACCACAAGATATACCAAAGATAGCTCTTTCTACTAGGTATGGGTTGTATGAATACCTAGTAATGTCTTTTGGTCTCACCAACGCTCCTGCATTCTTCATGTACTTGATGAATTCGATCTTTATGCCAGAGCTGGACAAGTTTGTTGTGGTGTTCATTGATGATATCCTGATATATTCCAATAACAATGAAGAGCATGCCCAACACCTTAGGATAGTACTGGCTCGATTGAGGGAACATAAGCTGTATGCTAAATTCAGCAAGTGTGAATTCTGGTTAGATCGAGTGCAGTTTTTGGGGCATGTGTTGACACCTGACAACATTTCTGTAGACCCCAGCAAGGTGCAAGATGTGCTAAACTGGAAGTCTCCCAAGTCTGTGCACCAGATTCGTCAGTTCCTTGGTCTAGCTGGGTACTATCGGCATGTCATCCCGAACTTCTCCAAGATAGATCAACCGATGACCAAGCTGCTCCAAAAAGAAGCCAAGTTTGATTGGAGTCTAGCCTGCGAAGAAGCCTTCCAAGCTTTGAAGACATTTCTGACCACTGCTCCTGTGTTGGCCCAACTAGATTTTGATAGGCCTTTCGATGTATATTATGATGCTTCGAAGATGGGGTTGGGATGTGTGCTGATGCAGGATGGGCGTGTGATAGCTTATGCTTCGCGCCAACTGAAAAAGCACGAAGTGAATTACCCCACTCATGATTTAGAGTTGGCTGTTGTGGTCCACGCTCTAAAAATTTGGAGGCATTACTTGTTGGGCAACAAAGTTGAAAGCTCTAGTTTGGTTTTGATGAATTGATGAAACCCTAAGTGCTAACCTAGTTTATTAAGTGATCATGAGATAGGTAGCACATTCCAAGTGGTGAAGCAATTGAAGATCATGACATATGATGGTGATGCCATGGTGATGATCAAGTGCTTGGACTTGAAAAGAAGAAAGAGAAAAACAAAAGGCTCAAGGCAAAGGTATAAATAGTATGAGCCATTTTGTTTTGGTGATCGAGACACTTAGTGAGTGTGATCACATTTAGGATTGATAGCCGTACTATTAAGAGGGGTGAAACTCGTATCGAAATGCGGTTATCAAAGTGCCACTAGATGCTCTAACTCATTGCATATGCATTTAGGATCTAGTGGAGTGCTAACACCCTTGAAAATATTTGTGAAAATATGCTAACACATGTGCACAAGGTGATACACTTGGTGGTTGGCACATTTGAGCAAGGGTTAGAAACTTCACCGGCGCCCTATATAGAAAAGACAGGGTTTCACAGAGTGCACCGGACGCTGGTCTCAACTGGACCGGCGCGTCCGGTCAATGGAAGCAGTGAAGACGCTGGCATTGGTCTTCGACCTGACGCTGGGTCAGTTGGTGACCGGACGCTAAGTGGGTGCGTCTAGTCCTGCTGATGTGGCAGCGCATAGAGGAGACAGTGAGTGACCGAACACTGGGATCCTACGTCCAGTCATGATCAAACTGACGCGTTCGGTCGTAGCTGGAACCTTACTAGAAGTGATCGGACGCTGGGGTCCTGTGTCTGGTCGTGGCACTGTGCTATGTCCGGTCATCACTTGACTGTTGGGATTGGGCACTCAGTATTTGAAGAGAGGGATGACGTGGCTGCCATCCGTTGACCGGACGCTGGAAGGGTGCGTCCGGTCGATTTGACCGGAGCGTCCGGTCACCCCGAGCAGTGCATAGTGAAGGGGTACAACAGCTCTATTTCGTAGGGGCTTCTATTTAAGCCCTATGGCCAGTTCAAGCTCACTCTCTTGGCCATTTTGCATTGACATAGCAACCTTGTGAGGTTAACCAAAGCCCTCCCACTCGTCTCCATCATTGATTCAGCATCTTTGTGAGATTGGGAGTAAATCCAAGTGCATTGCTTGAGTGTTTGCATCTAGAGGCACTTGGTGTTCGTGTTTTGCTGTAGGATTCGCTTGTTACTCTTGGTGGTTGCTGCCACCTAGACATCTTGGAGCAGTGAGGATCATCGAGCGAAGGTTGGTGATTATCTTCGGCTCCGATCGTGGTGATTGTGAGGGGTTCTTGACCATTCCCCGATGGAGAGCCAAAAGGTACTCTAGTGAATTGCTCATAGCTTGTGTGATCCTCATCTTGTGTTGGTTGTGTGGCACCCTATTGAGGGTTTGGCATGTGATGCCAATTAGCACGTGAACCTCCAAGTGAGTGAATCGTCACAACGAGAACTAGCTTGCCGGTAAGCAAGTGAACCTCGATAAAAAAACATTGTGTCAACATTTGATTTCGAGGTGATTGGTCTTCATTGGTATTCATTCTTGTGATTGATTGGTTCATTCCTTGACACGGAGGTATAACCATATTGCTCTCTCTCTCTTTACATTACCGCAAACTAGTTGTCAAGCTCTTTAGTGTAGCTAATTGTGAGAGCTTGTTAGTTTGGTTAGTGTGGCTCTTTAGTTAGCCTTTGAGAGCACACTAACATATGTAGTGACATAGCCATTGTGTGGATAGAGACTATAGGAATTAGAATTGTGGTAGGTGGCTTGCAATTTTAGTAGGCTAGCGCAACACTTGCTTCGCCTCATAATTGTCTAACCGATTTGCTAAGCGTTGTTGTAGAAATTTTTAATAGGCTATTCACCCCCCTCTAGCCATTAGGACCTTTCAAAAAGTACATATCTTTACAGATCATAAGAGCCTCAAATATATTTTCACTCAGTTTGAGTTGAATATGAGGCAAATGAGATAGTTGGAATTGATCAAGGATTATAACTTGGAGGTATATTACCACCCAAGAAAGGCCAATGTGGTAGCTGATTCCTTGAGCCGAAACTCATATCAGGTTGAAGAAATACCCTTGTCTCTCAACCATGCAGAGGTGCTGGCTCACATTGCCTTGACCTTAGAATTGCTGGAGCAGATTATTCTAGAGCAAAAGCAAGACACTTTAGAAATTCCTCCCATCAAGAAATTAATCGCCGAAGGGCATGGTCCTCACTTTAGTATTGATGAGCAAGGAGTAGTGAGATATAAAGATAGATTGGTGGTTCCATCAAATCAGGAGCTGAGAAGGAAGATTTTGAATGAAGCCCATCATTCAAAGTTGTCTATCCATCCTGGCAGCAACAAGATGTACCATGATTTGTGCCACTTATACTGGTGGTCCAACATGAAGCAGGACATCACCCAGTACATCATGGAGTGCGATACTTGTGGGAGAGTTAAAGTAGATCATATGCATACTCTGGGATATTTGCAGCCCTTGCCCATTCCTATTTTGAAATGGGAAGATATCTCCATGGACTTTGTGGTGGGTTTGCCCCGCACATCCAAGGGCTATGATTCTATTTGGGTCATTGTGGACCGTCTCACTAAGTCTGCTCATTTTATCCCGGTGGACACTAAATATACAACCAAGAAGTATGCTGAGATATATTTTGATTGGATTGTGACCCTACACGGAGTTCCCCTCACTATCATCTCTGATAGAGGGTTAGTTTTGTCTCTCATTTTTAGGAGCAACTACAGTAATGTCTTGGTACTCGTCTCCTCAGGAGCTCAGCATATCATCCACAAATTGATGGCCAAACGGAAGGGGTGAACCAGGTGCTCGAGGATATATTGAGAGCCTGTGCCATTTCTTTTCTTGAGAAGTGGGATGGATGCCTGAAGTTGGCTAAATTTTCTTACAATAATAGCTACTGAGAGAGTATTCGTATGGCACCATTTGAAGCTCTATATAGAAGAAAATGTAGGACATCACTTAACTGGGTTGAAGTGGGAGATCGTGGATATTTTGGGCCTGATTTTATCAAAGAGGCTTAAGGGCAAGTAAGCATTATTCAGAGTCACTTGAAAGCAGCTCAGAGCCAACAGAAAGCTTATACAGACAAGCGAAGAAGGCCCTTGCAGTTTGTAGTTGAAGATTATGTGCATCTCAAGGTGTCTCCTATGAGAGGGGTGCATCAGTTTGGCACAGTGTGGCCCAGTTGCCTATCGTCTCCAGCTTCCTGATATTTTATCGGTAGTGCACAATGTGTTTCACGTCTCATAGTTGAAGAAATGTTTGCGGGTTCCTGATGAAGCTATGGAAATTGAAGGGCTTCCCCTCCAGCCTGATTTGACTTATATTGAGCACCCTGTCAAAATCCTAGACGAAAAGGAAAGAGTGACAAGGAACAATGTGGTGAAGTTCTACAAGGTGCAATGGCACAACCACTCTGAGGATGAGGCCACGTGGGAACAAGAGAGCTATATATTGAAGCATTATCCCCATCTTCTCTCTGGTTCAGATAGGTAGTGGTTTGCATTGAAATGTATTTCCTATCTCCTTTCCCACACTAGGCACACGAAATCTCGGGTCGAGATTTTGTTTTAGGGGGGTAGATTTATAACACCCTCGGTGTTACACTGTATAATCTTTTGCTAAAACACTGCATGAGCATCATACTTATGTGTAAATGTGTGTAATATAGGGTGTAAAGCAATACACATAACTTGAAACGTTCATCGAAAATGTGAAACAAATGTTATATTTCATGTCGCGTTTTATCACTTAAGGTTCTAAACTAATTTTTATTGAGCAAGAATACTATAGAACGCGCATACGGGACTTTAATAAAGTTTGTAGTACAAACTTCATAGGTGATGGTGAAATACCTGTGGTCGAGAACGGGATTCGCTAGCTTGGTTACTTAATGGCTTGGAAATCGTATTCGACGCGAAACCAATCAAGACGCTGTTAAGTTTCTTAAGTTCAAAAGCGGGTTGACGAGGCTATGTTTGGGAATTTTTATAGGAGAATTGGTTTAAGTAGTAGCATGGTTTTAAGGTTTGTTGTAGTAGCTTGACATCCCATCTCGAGCATTAAATAGTTGGTTTAGCAATTGGATCATTGAGCTAGATTTTTGAGCAGCTTTAAAAATCCTGCATGGCACGTTCCGGCCGGTGTTAGTGTCTGGATGCGATCCCTGTCTCTGTTTGGCTTGGCACCATGGCTCTGGCTTGCCTAGTTGTGCACCCGCCCCACCGTTGCTGTGCCCTAGCGCGCACACCCGCACCACCACTACCATGCTCATGCACGGGCTCACGCACGCATGCGCACGGCACACTGGTGACCTAGCTGCTCGACCGCCACTGCCGTCGTCGTAGGCCCGCTGCCCTGGCTTAGCCACTGTTGCCGCTTCACCATGTCACTGACCCCATGCGTTTCATCATTGCGCTGCTGCTAGCCATGGCTGCTTGTGCAAAGTCGCCCGCGTGCGCTCTGCCACCACCGTTGCGTCCACGTGGCCGCTCTGCCGCCTCACTCTTGCCTGGCGGTACCGTGCGTGCGTGGCCACACTTGGCCTTGCCCGCACATTGCCTTGCCACGCGTGGGCTTGCCCCGCCTGCCTTGCCATCACGTTGGCGCTCGATGATGCTGCGTTGCTGCCTCCTCAGACCGACGCCATCCACTGCGGCGCGTAGGGCCGAGCCGTCGCCGTCAGTTGTGGTTTATGGCTGTGCGGCCCACCGTCCAGAGCACGTTGGCTGTTTCCCCATCGCCCTATAGTTGTACGCGTTTGTGCACCGATTGACAGCCACGTCCCGCCATGGCAACGTCACGCCAAGCCATGCCGGCCATCCCCTATTCCTCTATCGCCTTGGTCGCCGGTCTCGCGCTTGCAATTCAACCTGGTGGAGCTGCCTCGAGCCAATTAACTCTGTCCACAGCTTCACGGTGTAGTCATCTATTCGCCTGACCCCAGCGCGCCATGATCCGTACTGTGCCATGCTCCAATTTGGAGTTTTCCTTCCATCAGGTCGTTAAGACCGCCGTGGCACGCGTCGACAGCAAAGCCCCATTCCAGTGCTGCTCGCGTCCAATTCATTGCACCGCCAGCTTCGCCTCCACCTGCTCATCACCCTACGCACCTTTGCCTAATCACTACCACCACTTAGCCACCCCTAACGCAGGTTTGCCACCACCGTGCGCCACTGCACCATCCGTGTGCACATGACTAGCTTGACTCGGGCCACCTCCGGTCGAACCACCACCTCTTCTAGGTCCGTGGTGAGTGCCTAGAGCTCACTCACTATCCTATTTGCCTCGGCATTGTTGTAGCTCATCAAAACGTCACCGTTTTTAGTGCAGGAGCTCCGTCACCGTGGTCTGGCCTTGCTGCGGCGTCCCAGCTCATGCTTCCTGCGCCTAGTGCTTCGCGTTCATGCCTAGGTAGGTATCGGCTCCGTAGATAGGGTGGGGAAGGGCTGGCCTGGCCGGTGTATCCATCCGGTGCCAGTGCCACCATGCCGGTGCGCGCGCGTGGGGCCCGAGGGTATGGCCGTGGTAAAGATGGAAAGAGGGAGGGGCGTCGCTGTAAGATAGCAGACTGGCAGAATAGTGTTCTTAGTGTTCATGTAAATTTTGTAGGACTAGAGTAGGTTGATAAATAGAGTAGCTAGTACTCCTCATTTTATCATATATAGAGTAAATCAGAATTAAGAGTAGGAATACCTTTAGTTACTAAGATAGTACATGCCATGCTTCATACTTGTTAGTGGTAACAATAGGTAACTTAGCACCTTAGCCAATAATGAGTTTATGAGTTCATCACTCTTTTCTAAAACTTAAAATTTGACCAACAAAAGTTTTGTAAAAATTAGTATGCGCAAAAATTATGTAAATAAGTATAAGCCCTAGCAATATGGTCTATCTAGGATAGCGGTACTGGTTTTATCTAATCAGTTTTCTACAGGTACACTGACTTACGTTGCGTAAGAAATCGCTTAGCATATGGAAAATGAGTGTGCGATGTGCTGAAATTTTGCAAATGCCGCTATATTCCGGCTTGAGTGAGCGTACAGGCCGATGCATGCATCATGATAATAGAATTTTGTTAAAACTAAATCCCCCTACATGTATAATTTAGACTAGTAAATTGATAGGATAACAAAAAGAATGCTTTAATAAATATCTTGTCATTTCTCTAATCCTTTGCTTCGGATCTGGAAGGTTGTCCTAAGTGGTTGGTTCATGTCTCTTATAGATGAATCTGAGGTCCGAACGTGGGAGCACCAATGTCGGGGCAGGCCACGATCTTGATGAGGGCTAAGGTGAAAGTGGACGGGCCAATGAGCACGGCGGGGAGAGCCATGAGGCTCCACTTCTGGCTCCTCCTCCTCCGCCACCACCACCTCCGATGACTCACGTGGAGATGATGGCGGAAATGCTGGCTGCTCATCGCGAGACAGCCCATGCTATTAAACTGCTAGCATAGGCTATCGGTGGCTTCACCCGTGGAGGCCATGGGGGCCATGGTGGGAACAGGGGTGGTGCTCGTGGTCCTAAGGGACCCTGCTCATATAAGGATTTCCTCAAGATGCACTCACCCACGTTCACACCATTGGTTGAGCCCCTGGATGCGGAGCATTGGCTTCGCATTCTGGAGTAGAAGTTTTTGTTGCTCACCGTGACTGATGAGCAGAAAGTGCACTTTTTGTAGCGCAACAGTTGTTGGGGTCCGCGAGTGCGTGGTGGGATACCTTCAATGCCATGCAGCTGCCAGATCACTGGGTGACCTGGCAGGAGTTCACCGCAGCATTCAAAGAATTTTATATTCCTGCTGGTGTCCTCAATAGGAAGCTGACTGAGTTCCTAGACCTGCGGCAAGGGAGTATGTCCGTGATAGACTATGTCAATAAGTTCAATCACTTGTCGCAGTATGCTAGAACCCATGTTGACACAGATGAGAAGAAGAGGAACCGCTTCTATCGCGGCCTCTCTTGCAGCCTTCAGAAGGAATTATATACCGGGAACTATCAGACCTTTGGGGCAATGATGAATGCTGCCATCGCCATGGAGGGCTTGTAGCGGGATTCCCAGGCAGAATGGAAGCAGAAGCGGGTGGCTACTGGGTCTTCTAGCCACCCCGATACTCAGAAAGTATAGGTTGTCAGGTGGGTGCCCTATCAATCATTAGGCGGGCATTCATTTCGACAGTCCCAGCAGACTTTCCAGGATTCTTCCACGTGGTACCGTGCACCTACTCAACAGGTGCAACCTCAGCAGCCTCAGGGATAGCAGGCCCCACCTCATCTGGGACTAGGAAACAAGCCGGGTGCTTGCTTCAAATGTGGCAAGGATGGCCACTGTGCCCGTGAGTGTCCCCAAAACCATCTAGCCCAGTCTGCTCAACCATCGGCTAACTCTAGGCTAGTCAAGCGGACAGTGATCAAGAAGAAAGTGCCAGTCAGTCGATCTGGATAGGTGAATTTCACAGATGCTGAGCAGATATTGCAACAGGAACCGATGATGGCTGGTATGTTTACCATTGATTTCGATCCAGCTTATGTGTTGTTTGATTCTGGTGCATCGCATTCATTCATGAGCATGGGATTTGTAGACCGGCATAATATACCCATTATGGCTATACCGTTTTCCTATAGAATCCGTACTCCGGGTGCGCAGATGTGCATCAATACTCGGATGGACACAGTGAGCTTGGTATTAGCCACTCACACTTACCGTCTCCAGTTCATGGTGCTGCCTGGGCAAGGCATTGATGCAATTCTTGGGATAAACTGGTTGTGGGTGTATGGGGTAGTCTTGGATCTGAAGCAGATAGTTGTGGACATCGTGTACTCAGGGTTTATTTACCCCTATTGCAGGTAATGCTTGAGGAGTATCATTGTGTGAAGGATTTTTCTGGTGGTCACAGACGGATCCTTGTTCATTATCAATAGAAGTTTATTTTTAATTCTGCTATTTAATATTCTGCACTCTGACTTTGGAAATGTAATAATGTAATTTTAAGAACTCTGGATGTATGAAATGGATTAAGTATTGTAACTCGTTCTCATTATTGGATCCTTGGGAAAAAATGTAGATCTTTTGGGCTCTTCCTAGGGGTGTGCCCTGAAGGGGACCGCGACGCCTAAGAGGGGGGGGGTGAATTAGGCAACTAAAAATTCTAATTCTAAACTATGGCCTCTTTTTCTAACCTTAGCAAAAACTATGCAAAAGATAAACTATCTAAATGTGCAACTACGGTTTTCCTAGTGCGTTGCTATCTCTACCGCAAAAGGGGTAATTCAATCAATGTAAATGCGGAAGCTAAAGAGCAAGGTAGAGATATGCAAACTCCCGTCGACGACTCTAGTATTTTTACCGAGGTATCGAGAAGCGTGCAAGCTTCCCCCTAGTCCTCGTTAGAGCCCCTTGCAAGGAATCCCTCGCAAGGGCCAAGCTTCTGGTCGGGTAACTCCATGAATAGCCTCGGGCCTTCCCCACGCGCAAGTGGGTCTCCGACGTGCCTTCCGGCAAGCCTCTCCCGGATGCTCCCAGCCGTCTTCACTATCAAGCTTCCGGCTGAAACGTCGCGGGCCTTGTTCCCTCCGGTACACGGTGGCGGCCACACCACAAACGCGGTTGGTGTGATCTCGTAAGACTACAAGCCCCTCCGATATACAACAATGGTGCGCGCAAGCACCGAGTGGTAAGAGGTATGCAAACCTCACTAAACACTAGGCCTAAACCTAGAGCAAACGCATAAGCGGTGGTCTAATCAACCTAAGCACTTCGCAAAGCACCTACGCTAATCACCTAATGAATCACTAAGCACTATGCAGGTGGAGATCACTAAAATGGTGTATCAACACCCTTGGTATGTTTTCTTAGCTCCACACTTCTCATTTGGCCGGTTGGGGGTTGTATTTATAAGCCACACTGAGAAAGTAGCCATTGGGGATGAAATCCCGCTTTTTTACTACTGACCGGACGCTGATCACGTCCTGACCGGACGCGTCCGGTCGTCCCGATCGTTGGAGCCACGATCCATTGATCGGACGCTGCCAGCGTCCGGTCACATGCCACCAGACGCGTCCAGTCGCATTTTCGTCGCTCTGGAACCTCCCTGTACTCAATCGGACTCTGTTGTCCTACGTCCGGTCCAGCGTTCGGTCACACCTATTGCCGAGCCTCTTGATCGGAGCGTCCGGTCACTTTCCTCCAGCGTTCGGTCCAGCGTCCGATCACCTCTGTGAGCTCATTTCTTCATGATCTTGCGTATGGCTTGGTTCATATCTTCGTGCTTGGACTTTGCTTGATATCTTGGGTCTTCTCTTGTGCTCCAAGGGTCTTGCTTATGGTGTTGATCATCGGATCATCACGTCGCCTTCGTCCAAGTCACGTCTTGCATCCTATTGAACTACAAAACAATCACTTGCAAGTTCATTAGTTCAAATTGGTTGTGTTGGTCATCAAACACCAAAATCCAAAGTAAATGGGCGAAAGGTCTATTTTCCTTACAATCTCCCCCTTTTTGGTGATTGATGACAACACGACCAAAGCAAGCAAATAATAGAGATTTGAAAATTTAAAAACTACCTACTTGCTAGGATGCAATGTAAGGGGCAAGGTTATATGATGCTAAAAGATACTACTTGTAAAACTTTGTTAGGATGCAATGCAAGGGGTAAGGTTATATGATGCTAAAAGATACTACTTGTAAAACTAAAAGATACCACTTGAATACTTATCTTGCCCTTGCAAATGTCCCCATGTGGCATTATGGATTTAAGCCTTGCTTCCTACAAATTCTCCCCATTACATAGGCAATCCATAATCCACGATCCTCCCTTTTTTGGACCATTACCACTTGTAGACACCACTTATAGACCATTTCCACTTGTAAATTATTGTGATCAAGCTTTTGGTCCTACAAATTAATGTTTGCTTTTGGTCCTCTAAATTCTTCCCTTTTGGAATCAAACACCGAAAAGGAAGACATTAGTAGCACAAGGGAGGGTCAAACTTTGTGATCATTTATATGTAGAGTGGAATAGATCACAAAATTTGACTCTCACATTATATAGACTAAGCTCCCCCTAAATATATGCATACATATGGTAGAAAGCAAAGCAGATGCATAATTGACAAATTGTTGCTCAAGGGAATTTAATCTATATAATGCATGGAGAAAGCATATAAATATCAAAATGAAATCAACATGATGATATTGGTTTAGAAATACCACATGTGGAAACTAATTTTATTTCTATCACTTGCAATCGGTGATGGATATTTGAAGTATGATGCTTAACTCCGGGGACTCCATTTTCCTTGCAATGAGACTACTACACACATGATAAACTTGAAAAGGTGTTAGTCTCAAAGCATCCAATTTATAGAGTAACCTCCCCCTAAATTTGTGCACATAAGTGTGGAATACTTGTAGAAGACATGCACATTGATTTTAGAATCAATAATACCACTTGAAAGATGACATTTCATGAATGCAAGAATCATTTTCGAATATGATATTCGGGAGAAATTATCTACAATTTGGACTTTGGCACATATTAGATGAACAATTGTAAGACAAGCTATGTGCCGTGCTCTTAAACAATTTTAAACCATGTAGGTTTGCTCCAAGTGTTAAGAATGAAACCGAGCAAGGCTACCATAAGATATACCTAGTGTATGCATGACAAAAGATATAAGCATGCAAATGCAAACATAGGCATGAAAAGTAACTAGATGTTTAAAGATACCAATTTGTAAAAAATGCCACCTGTTGGAAATGCAAATTGATACTACTTGAAGGAAATTGAATCTAGTTATCTAACATGGGAAGGGGAATTTGGGTCCATAGTATTTACTAACCCACTTGGCAATGATCTTGTCTATCATGATGCACCCCATGAAATGCACCCATACTTTGCCAAGTCTCCAAATTCCCCGATGTCTATTTGACTTCTCACTTTCCTTTCAGGATCCAAACCTTCTTGGTGCTCTTCATGTTGGAAATGATTTCCTTTGACACCCAAAAGTGTTTGATCCCATTGTTGACTTGCTTGTTCACCTTGATGGCCACCACCTTGTTATTTTTCTTCTTCTTTAACAAGTATGGTGTGGAGGCCTTCTTGTCCACCTTGTTGGTGTAGGTGTTGGAGAGCTTGCTTGTTTGCTTTTTCTCTTTCTTCTTTGCTCCTCCCCCTTTCTTCACCTTGTACTCATAGGACTTGTGGCCTTCCTCGTAGCACACGTAGCAAACCATGGTTTGTCGTTCATCAATCTTCTTCACTCACTTGACGGTGTTATCTTGATGAAGTTGGGCTTGCTTCGCCTTGCCTTTCACTTGAGTCAAGTCCTTGGTGAGGCGAGCTACTTCTTGCTTGAGTTGCTCATTCTCCTTAGCAACCTCTTGTGTGCATGTATCTACAACAATTTTCTCAACACAAACTTGGTTGCACAAGAATGAGTCTAAATATAAATCATTGCAAGAAGTAGAGGCATCCTTTTTAGACATGTTAAAGATAGAACTTTTCTTTTTAGATGCCTTGGTGGGGATTGCACTAACGGCTTCAAGATTAGCAACTTTATTAGTTAGCTCATCACAATGTTTGCACATGGTTTCCATTTTAGCAAGCAAACTTTTATAAGCATCTTGTGAGCTAGCTAACTTTTCTTTTAATTTTTCATTTTTCTTTACAAGTTACTCATCATTGATTGTGCATGCATTTGTTGTTGCACTAGCCTTAAGTTGCTCAATCTTAGTAGATAGTTCAACATTGAGATTAGCAAAGTTCTCATATTGTTCAAGCAAAGTTTTGTATGCTTCTTGTGAATTACCTAGCTTTTCTTTTAATTTTTCGAGCTTCTTTTGTTGACTAGTGCAAACTTTAGCATAATTAAGATTTTGTTGCATAATTTCATGATAAGAAGGCATTTCATCATCACTATCACTCTCACTAGAGGATGAGCTTTCGTTACCTTGTGCCATAAGGCACATACGAGAAGAGCTTGATGATGAGTGCTTGCGCCCTCACCTCTTGTGATAGTGTTCTTCTTCACTTGAAGAATCATTCTATGACCTTATTGATGTGAGGGTTTGGTTCTTGCATGCCTTCTTCTTTGTCTTGGGTGTGGGCTTGTTTGGACAAACTTCCACAAAGTGCCCCAACTTGCCGTATCCGTAGCATCCTCTCTTTCTTTGCTTATTTCTTTGATTGGTGAAAATAAGATCTTGGATTTAGATGGGCACACCCTTGATATTGAGTCTTTAGATCATATTCTCTACCTTGTTGATTAGTTTGATTGATTCTTCATCAAGGTTGGAGGTGGAGGAGGAAGATTGATCATCATCACTTGATTCTTCATCATCATCATCCTCATCTTCTTCTTTATCTTCCCTTGAGGAGCTTGAGCTTGAGCTTGTCTCAACTTGCTTGCCCTTCATCTTCTTTTTCTCGCTACATGCGAGAGCTTTGCCTTTGCTTGATGAAGAGGCTTCTTCTTGACCCATCTTATGTGACATTTTAAATGCCACTATCTTGCTAATGACTATGCTCGGGGTCATGGTGCTCAAGTCCTCCATGTTGTGAAGGATGGTGATGATGCTTGCATATTTCTTTTGTGGTAGCACGGAGATGATCTTCCTCACGATGTCCACATCATCTAGCTTTGTTAGTCCTATTGAATGGAGCTCATTGATAATTAGATTTAAATGTGAATACATATCATGAACAAGCCCATCATCATTCATTATAAAGGAATCATAATTTTGTTTAGCTAGACAATGTTTTTGCTCATGGACATTAGATGTGCCATCATGGAGCTCTTAGAGTTTTAACCAAATTTCATGTGCCATATTTAAAGTGAACACTTGGTTAAACACATCCATGCTAAAAGATTCAAACAAGCAATTCTTAGCCCTAGCATTGAAATGAATTTCCTTTTCTTCACTCTACGTGGGTTTATTAGGATTCTTAATGGTTTTGATCCCGTCACGAGTGACTCTCCAAATACCCAAATCAACCGCCTCAAGGTAGCAAGCCATTCTAGCTTTATAATATGGGAAGTTAGTGCTGTCAAAATGCGGAGGCCTAGAGGTATCCATCCCAACCACTCTAAATAGCGTCGGCTCAACGGCGGTTAAGCCAAAGGTTCAAATTGAGCCAACTGGCTCTGATACCAATTGAAGGGGACCGTGACGCCTAAGAGGGGGGGGGGTGAATTAGGCAACTTAAAATTCTAACTCTAAACTATAGTCTCTTTTTCTAATCTTAGCAAAACCTATGCAAAAAATAAACTATCTAAATGTGCAACTATGGTTTTGCTAGTGCGTTGCTATCTCTACCGCAAAAGCGGTAATTCAATCAATGTAAATGCGAAAACTAAAGAGCAAGGTAGAGATATGCAAACTCCCATCGATGACTTTGGTATTTTTACCGAGGTATCGAGAAGCGCGCAAGCTTTCCCCTAGTCCTCGTTGGAGCCCCTCGCAAGGAATCCCTCGCAAGGGCCAAGCTCCCGGTCGGGTAACTCCGTGGATAGCCTTGGGCCTTCCCCACGCGCAAGTGGGTCTCCGACGTGCCTTCCGGAAAGCCTCTCCTGGATGCTCCCCGCCATCTCCACTATCAAGCTTCCGGCTGAAACACCGTGGGCCTTGTTCCCTCTGGTACACGGTGGCGACCACACCACAAACGCGGTTGGTGTGATATCGCAAGACTACAAGCCCCTCCAATGTACAACAATGGTGCGCGCAAGCACCGAGTGGTAGGAGGTATACAAACCTCCCTAAACACTAGGCCTAAACCTAGAGCAAGCGCATAAGCGGTGGTCTAATCAACCTAAGCACTTCGCAAAGCACCTACGCTAATCACCTAAGGAATCACTAAGCACTATGCAAGTGGAGATCACTAAAATGGTGTATCAACACCTTTGGTATGTTTCCTTAGCTCCACACTTCTCATTTGGCCGGTTGGAGGTTGTATTTATAAGCCACACTGAGAAAGTAGCCGTTGGGGATGAAATCCTGCTTTTTTGCTACTAATCGGACGCTGATTACGTCCTGACCAGACGCATCCGGTTGTCTCAACCATTGGAGCCACGATCCATTGATCGAACGCTGCCAGCGTCCGGTCACATGCCACCGGACGCGTCTGGTCGCATTTTCACCGCTCTGGAACCTCTCTGTACTCGACCGAACTCTACTGTCCTATGTCTGGTCGATCTGCCGCCAGTGTCCGGTCCAGCGTTTGGTCACGCCTGTTGCCGAGCCTCTTGATTGGAGCGTCTAGTCAGTTTCCTCCAGCGTCCGGTCCAGCGTCCGGTCACCTCTGTGAGCTCGTTTCTTCACCATCTTGCGTACGTCTTGGTTCCTATCTTCGTGCTTGGACTTTGCTTGATATCTTGGGTCTTCTCTTGTGCTCCTAGGGTCTTGCTTATGGTGTTGATCATCGGATCATCACGTCGCCTTCGTCCAAGTCACGTCTTGCATCCTATTAAACTACAAAACAATCACTTGCAAGTTCATTAGTCCAAATTGGTTGTGTTGGTCATCAAACACCAAAATCCAAAGTAAATGGGCCAAAGGTCCATTTTCCTTACATGCCTGATGGAAACCGTCCGTTGTAGCTGGCTTACGGGGTGCTTAGTGTCTGGTGGAAGACGAGCGCCACCATAAGGACATTATTTCGGGCGGTTCTGCCACATTGCCAAAGTGATTCTCTCACTTAATCCACTCTCCTTTCACTCAAAACCCTAGGGGAATCGAAGATTGGAGCAAAGGGGAGAGAAGAGGGGTGCCTTTGTTACTTGGGAGCTGTTAGTACAAAGTTGGGTGAGCTGTGAATGAGTTTGTAATGGTTAGAAGTGAAGAGAGGGCTATTTATACTCATAGTAGAAATCTAACCGTTCAGATCTACATCGGAAGTTCCGACGCAGATCTCGGGACTTCCGACCTTAACAGAAAACACTGTTCACGCAGGGTCAAAGTCCGCACGAGCAAGTCAATGTTGAAACTCCCGACAAACGTCAGGACTTCCGACGGTCGGGGCTCCCAACGTACGTCAGGACTTCCGACGTGCGCAGACAACCAACCAGCAAAGCCCCTAGGTGTCGGGACTCCCGACATGGGTCATGACTTCCGATGGGCGCAGACAGCCGGCCAGCAAAACCTGGTGTTGGGACTCCCAACTTGGGTCCGGACTTCCGACTGTCGGGAGTTCCGACTCACGTCGGGACTTCCGATGGCCACAATCACAGCGCAGGCTAAGTGACTGGGTGTCAGGACTTCCGGCATGAGTCGTGACTTTCAACGATTGGGAGTTCCGGCTTACGTCGAGACTTCCGACACCAACAGTCACTAAAAAATATTCTACGTGCTTGTGGAGTGCTAGAGTGTCTCTCTTCAGATTTTATTTTTATGCTTGAGCACTCTATCTTCCTTAGACCAACTAAGTTTGTATCCCTCTTTATAGTGCGGCGGATCATAAACTCAAAAACAAAAAATAAAACCTTTGAAGAGCGCTTTGAGTTCGTCTGCCTTTACAACTTCAAGAATTGAGGGATACCATTTCATTTTTATCAACTCTTTGAATCTTTCATGGGACTAATAGCTGTGACATATCTCATTAAGATCATATTAGTCCCTAATTTGGATGTCATCAATACACCAAAACCCACATAGAGGGAAAATGCACTTTCAATCTCCCCCTTTTTGGTAATTGATGACAACCAACTTAGGCTTTTATAAGAAAGAAAGAATTTAATGCTTTTGAAACCCAAAATTTATGAAGAGCTCCCCCTTGATGTATGTATGAATTTGAATTTCAATTAGAATCATCTATACATGATTTGCACACATCAAGACAAAAGCTCCCCCTAAATTTTGCAATCTGTGGGGTGCAACAAGTGTGTGTGAACAAATATATATCCATAAAAAGAGATGCAATATGACATGTTATTTCACACAACAAGTAAAAGAGAATATGATGGCCAAGATTTCAAAGTAGAAACTTGAAGCAACACATGGCCATCCAAAATACATCCACCATCACAAGTAGAGGCAAGCACAAGCTAATAAGGTAGATAGATAACCATTACCTGTCCTACAATCAAGCATCACAAACACATATATATATATTTGTCCATCACATACTAGCCACCACACGACATAGTTCGTACAACTAAAGGTTTTAAAGTCTCAAAACTAAATGACCAACTAACTTATTACAAGATAGATCAAAGCCTAACACTCCCCCTTTGTCAACAAGTGCCAAAAGGGGTAGGCCGCATGAAGAACCAACTACTCATTCTCATAGTCAACATCATCATCTTGGTCACCATTATCACCACCATCGTCGTCTTCATCAACATCCTCCTCCATGTAGTCCTCATCTTCTTTAGTAGCCTTGCTCTTGCCATGAGGGCGAGAAGTCGCATCATCCTCATATGCCTCTCAAGCCTCATCATAGAGTGCCAAAGGATCACGGGGAGGCACAAACGGTGGTGGAGGAGAAGACACAATACCTGCCTGTTGTTCCAAATGATAGAGCCTCTCTTGCATATCATGCTCACGTTGAGCACTAGCACAACATTGTCCAAACATGTAGGTCATGAGGAACTTGAACTTGTTGGGCTTCTTACCAGAGGAGGAAGAAGAGAGTGGCTTGGCACTAGAAGAGCAAGTAGCAGCAGCAGCTGGTGAAGCACCACGATGAGAGCGAGAACTCGAGGCACCTTTGCCTTTGGCTTGGACTACAGCAGCTTTCTTCCTCAGTTCTTTTGCAGCTGTGATAGATGTTTTGTTGGAGATCTTGAGGAGATTGTGTTGAGTGTCAATGGGGAACCGTATGCCGGACACTTGCTCAATCACATGCATGATGTAGGGTGCATAGGGAAGATGCTTCATCGGATCCTCAGTAGCATCATGTATCTTGTTCCAAATGTATTGGCTGATGGAAAATAGCTGAAAATCATCACCAAAGCGCTGAAGCACCTTCTGAGAATCATCACGAAGGAAAGTGGAATCACCTCGCTTTGGATACAAGATCTGTCGTAGAATGTTATTGAGAACATAGTAGTAGGGCTTCAGATACACAGTCTGTCGATCAGCTGTATGTCCATCAAGATACATATGCTGGTACTCCTCCAAAGCCATATCCTCATACTCAGTCAATTCAGGTGTAGTGCGGTCGGCTTGACTTAAACCAAGAAGGCGAGAGAAAGTAATGAAATCCACCTTATAGTGTTTTCCTTTAGTGGTCCAATGAATAATGTCAATAGCACCGGTAGGGTCTCTCTCATGGTGATAGGAAGCATAAAACTGACAGATAAGCTCATTGTTCCAATGCTTCCTAAATTCTAGCAAGTAGGACAGCCCCATTGAGCGTATATCATGAACCATCTGCTCTAGCTCGGGCTCCTTGAACAAACCAAGAGAATAAGCATCAATGCATTTCATCTGAAGAACCGGTGGCTCTCTTCTTCAAAAACTTCCGATAGATGATGGAATCAAAAAAGTCAAAGTGGAACGGGTGCCAGAAGCAATACTCAAGCCAAAGATCCTTCTCGTCCGCAGCATAAAGGTTTCTACCTCTCATGGACCTGATGTCCCAAACTTGGTGACGATAGTTAACTGGTAGAGGAGTCCAGCCACTAATAGGATTAGGAGCCATGGTAGGCTCCCGCATGATTGGCAAAATGCCTAGGAAGGGAACAAGCTCAGTGACGAAACTCAGACCGCAAGTCAGGGTGCGAACAGGTGGAGCAGCAATGGTGCGGCTAGCACGCTCAAGAGCTTCTTCTTCTACATCAACAATAGGAACATCCCCAATAGAGGCAGGAGCAGGAGGAGGAGCGGCAGTCAATGAGCCTTGATCGTCACGGCGATGGGCAACATGGGAACCACCAACACTAGTACGGGGACATGCCGCTTTGGTGTGGCCAGATGGCCTAGGGGCAGCGGTAGGGTCTTGATTCTTCTTGGACCTCTTCTCCTTGCGACGCGATGGACTGCCACCGTCCATGACTGCAGAAAACACGAAGGAGAACTGAGAAACAAGACAATGAGAAGCGAACGAACATCGAGAAGTGAAGAAACATGAATGGAGTGGTCACCATTGGTTCGGTAGTCCCGACCGTTGTCGGTAGTTCCGACAGCAGGGACTTTCGGCCAACGTCGGGAGTTCCGACGGTCAGAACCTCCGACGGTCGCCGGGACTTCCGATGCACATGTTGACGAGCCCATTCATGGGGCTTCAAATCATGACACACATATACACAAGGAGGATAGAGGAGTAGAGAGGGAGATAGAATAGAGGAAAATCACAAGGTACATTGACAATAGGGTTAGGGCGCCACGGTAGTACCTTGAATCGAGGAAAGAGGAGACAGAGAAAGACAAAATCCATAGTCCATGAATGAATCGACGAGCACTATCACCACCACGAACAAAATCCCCACCACTGAACCGAGGAAGAAGATCGAAGCACGAGCGGTGGAAGGGGGCGGAGACGTTGGAAGTGCCGGCAAGACCCCCGTCGATGCAACCGGAGGGGATAGGGGCCGGAGCTCTCGACAGGCCAGAGCCGCAGGCGAGGTGCGATGCGACAGCGTGAGGAGGAGCGAGGGCAGCACGAGGAGGAGCGAGGGTGGCGCGACGAGATGCGAGGGTGACGGGAGTGCGGGGAGAAAATAACCGCAGCAAAAGAGGGGGGCGGGTATAAATGGCATGGCCAAATGACGCGGTGAGGTCAAAACCCAGATCTGCGTCGGGACTCCTGGCGTTCGTTGGGACTTTCAGCGGTCGGGAGTCCCGCCGCGAGCCGTGGCTTCCGGTCGTCGGGGGTTCCAACCTACATCGGGACATCCGACGCAGGGAAACTGAAAAGCCCTCAAATTTGAACTCACTACACCATGTGGGGCAAAAAATGATGGACACTAACATTTTCACAAGTGACTAGATTTCATTCAATCAACACAAAGCAATAGTCACTCATGAAAATTATAAAATAGATTTTAAAAGTGTCACACAATATTTTCTTAATTCTTTTCTCCTAACTAGATTAAACAAAGTGCATGCAAGACATCAATCCACGTTACGAGAATCAATGATATTTAGTTCACTCCTCAAAGCATAAAATCTTGACTCGTCTAGGGGCTTTATGAAGATATCGGGCAGTTGCTTTTTGGTGCTCACATGGTGAATGGCGATATCTTCTTTGGCTTCGTGGTCTCTCAAAAAGTGATGCCGTATGTCTATGTGCTTTGTTCGAGAGTGGTTTACAGGGTTGTTTGCCAACTTAACGGCACTCTCGTTGTCGCACAAAAGTAGAATCTTGGTTAACTCACATCCAAAGTCCTTGAGGGTTTGCTTCATCCAAAGTAATTGGGCACAGCATGCACCGGCCGCCACATACTCGGCTTCGATGGTGGACAAAGCAACAGAGTTTTGCTTCTTAGAGCTCCAAGACACCAAGGATCGACCAATAAATTGGCAAGTCCCGGTAGTACTCTTTCGAGTTACTTTGCAACCAGCATAATCCGAATCGGAATAGCCAAGTAACTCAAAAGTGGAGCCCTTAGGATACCACAAGCCAAGATTAGGAGTGTGCACTAAATACCAAAAAATTCTCTTAACGGCCATCAAATGACATTCTTTCGGATTGGCTTGAAATCTTGCACACATGCACACGCTAAGCATAATATCGGGCCTAGATGCACAAAGGTAAAGAAGGGATCCAATCATGGAGCAATATACCTTTTGATTGACGTCCTTTCCTCCTTGATCAAGGTCAATATGTCCATTGGTTGGCATGGGTGTCTTGATGGGCTTGGCCTTGTCCATGTTAAACTTCTTCAACATGTCGTTGGTGTACTTGGTTTGACTTATGAACGTGCCATCCTTGAGTTGCTTGATTTGAAATCCAAGGAAGAACTTCAACTCTCCCATAATGGACATCTCGAACCTACTTGTCATAATCCTACTAAATTCCTCACAAAAAGTCACATTAGTACTACCAAATATTATGTCATCGACATATATTTGGCAAACAAAGATATCATTATTAACTTTGCGAGTAAACAAAGTAGCATCGGCCTTTCCTATTGCAAAACCTTGTTTGAGTAAGAAATCCTTCAAGCAATCATACCAAGCTCTAGGGGCTTGTTTCAGCCCATAGAGCGCCTTGTCAAGCTTGTAGACGTGGTTTGGATACTTGGGGTCTTCAAAGCCCGATGGTTTCTCTACATACACCAACTCGGATAGGGGGCCATTGAGAAATGCACTCTTCACGTCTATTTGATATAGCTTGAAGTCATGATGAGCGGCATAGGCAAGTAGAATATGAATTGATTCTAGTCTAGCCACTGGTGCATAGGTCTCCTCAAAATCCAAGCCTTCAATTTGAGTGAATCCTTGAGCCATCAACCTTGCCCTGTTCCTTGTTACCACACCATGCTTATCTTGCTTGTTGCGGAAGACCCACTTGGTTCCAATCATATTTTGCTTGGGCCTTTCCACCAAGGACCAAACTTTATTCCGAGAGAAGTTGTTCAACTCCTCTTGCATGGCTATCATCCAATCTGGATCATTGAGTGCCTCTTCCAGCCTACGAGGTTCCAAAGGAGAAACAAACGAGTAATATTCACAAGAACTTGCTAAACGAGAACGTGTAGTTACCCCTCGTCGAATGCTCCCCAATATGTTATCAATGAGATGATCCTGTTGAATGGATTGATGCACTCTAGGATGTGGCACTTGAGTTGATCTTTGGATGGGGCCATCATCGTCATCATCATGGTCATGATCGATTGGAGGATCATAACCATGAGCTTGTGGAGGGTTGACTTCACTTCTTTCTTCATTGTTGAGTTGAGGTTGAGCTTGCTCATTGTTGACACCATCTTCATGAGAATGACCTTGTGCTTCATTTGATCTCCTATCTTAATTATTTCTTGTTGCAGAAGCTTCACCATGTTCATTGGATGAAACATGATGAATGGTTGGATCAAGATCATCATGCACAACATGGTCTTCATCTTCGTCTTCGACGGGCTTTACTTCACCAATGACAAGCTTCTTGATTGCTTTGTGTGGAGCTTCTTCATTACCTACAATCTCAATATTCACTTGCTCCTTTTGAGAGTCGTCAGTTTCATTAAAAGTCACATCTACCATGATTTCAATCAAATCGGTGGTTTTATTGAAAACACGATATCCATGTTCGTTAGTACCATAACTAAGCATGAAACCTTTATCAACCTTTGGTGCAAACTTAGAGCTTTTGGATTTCTTGTTAAGTATGAAACACTTGGATCGAAAAACTCTAAAGTAGTGCACCTTAGGCTTTTTACCGGTTAGAAGTTCGTAGGCGGTCTTTTCTCTTTTCTTGTGAAGATATAAGCAGTTGATGGCATGGCATGCCATGTTGACCGCTTCCACTCAATAGTTGGTTGGAGTCTTGTACTCATCCAACATTGCTCTTGCGGCTTCTATGAGCGTTCGGTTCTTCCTCTCCACAACACTATTTTGTTGTGGAGTGTATGGAACCGAAAACTCATGCTTGATTCCTTCTTCATTAAGAAACTCTTCAATGTTGGTGTTCTTGAACTCCATCCCATTGTCACTTCTAACTCTCTTGATTTTGACATTAAACTCATTTTGGGCTCTTCTTGCAAACTTCTTGAAGATACCTTAGACTTCACTCTTTTCACGCAAAAAGAATACCCAAGTGAAACGAGAATAATCATCAACAATAACGAAACCATATTTGTTACCACCAATGCTTATATAAGCGACGGGTCCAAATATGTCCATGTGAAGCAACTCCAATGGCCTTTCGGTTGTCACAACATTCTTGACGGGATGTTTAGCTCCAACTTATTTTCCCGCTTGGCATGCGCTACAAATTCTATCTTTCTCAAAAGAAATATTTGTTAGTCCAAGGATGTGTTCGCCTTTTTGAAATTTGGCCAAGTTTCTCATCCCAACATGGGTAAGTCGGCAATGCCATAACAAACCCATGCTAGATTTTTCCATTAAATAAGTCTCGGGATTTACTCTATTTGATATGAAATCAACTAGATAGAGTTTCCCTTTTAAATGACCTGTAAACATAATAGAGGAATCCTCCCTTCTATAGACTTCTACACCCTTATCTGTAAAGAGACAATTGTAACCCATCTCATAAAGTTGTGAGACGGACAACAAATTGTATCTCAACGAATTCACAAGTAAAACATTTGAAATGGAATTATCATTTGATATAGCAATTTTACCCAATCCGAGAACTTCTCCTTTTCTATTGTCACCAAATACAATATTCCCACTTTGATCATGACTTGGTTGGAATGACGTGAACATGTCCTTCTCTCCGGTCATATGATTGGTGCATCCACTATCCAACACCCAACTTGTTCCACCGGAGGAATATTCCTACAAAGACAAATCAAGCTTTTGTTTTAGGTACCCAAAAAGATTTGGGTCCTAGGGGGTTAGTCACATAAAACTTGGGCACCCAAACACTCCTCATAATTTCCTTCCTCTTTTAGGCATGAACACACTTAACCACAATCTTGTCATCATTGTCCCAACAACACATATAGTCACTAGCATAGCACCGTGGAAGTGGTGCTTGTGGTTTGGGGGCCTCGGATTGCTTCGTCTTGATTGTCTTGTCACTTGTAGGTTGGATCTTTGGAATATAGACCTTGTTGTTGGCCTTGCATATTAGCTCATCAAGAGCAACGCCCTTGTTGAACTTCACACAAGGCACACCATTTATCATGTTCCTTCCATTGGCCTTTCCATCATACCTATTGTAGTCAATGCCTTCCTTGATTGATGGGTGCCTTGATGGCTTGTATATAGTCTTGTTGGATTGCTCTTGACACTTGCACCCATTCTTCAAGATCATCTTCAACCTATGAATCTCCTTGTCTTTCTTCTCTAACTCAACAAGGTTAGTTGTATATGCATTCACATCAATTATATAGCATCTTTCACAACCATTACTAGTAGAGACATTAGAGTCTTCGGTTGCCTTAGGAGAAGTTGAAGTGCTAGCCCAAAGAGTACTATAGTTTAGCTCAAGATTTTGGTATTTTTCTTCCAATCTTGTGAGGCTTTCTTGAGCTATACTCTTCTCATTCTTGAGGCTAGCTACTTGATCATTAACCGAGAAATATTCCTTAGTCAATTTTCCAATTGAGTTATTGGCTAAAGACAATTCTACGGTTAACTTCTCAACCTTCATCTTTTTCCTTGGCGATAGATGCTTCAAGTGCAAGGTTTTTCTCTCTCTCTTGAGTGATTATATCTCCTTGCATCTCTAAGCATCTATCCCTCTTCTCTAATTTCTTCATTAGCATTTTTATTTTAGTGAAGGCTTTTTTACCAAATTTCTTTATCATGGTTGCCTCAATTTCTTCTATATTCTCATCACAACTATCATACTCATAACTAGAGGGATCGGGTGTAACATATACCTTCTCCTGTTTTGCCATGAGGCAAGTTAGAGTGTAGTAGTCGTTGTCGATGAGGTTGGAGAAGAGCTTCGGTGGTGAAGATAGGTTGGGGAAGAGTTTTGGTGGTGAAGTTGAGTTGGGGAAGATCATGGTCGGTGAAGAAGAGTGGTGGATGGCGATGTTTGTGGCTCCCTTCTTCTTCGCATCATCACTAGAGTCACTATCATTTGACTCTCATTCTTTCCTAAGATGAGCTTCACCTCTCTACTTGCCTTCGTTCTTTTTGTCTTCATCCTTGTCATGCTTGTGCTTCTTCTTCTCATTAGGACAATCGGCTATGAAGTGATCGGTTTAACCACATCCATAGCAAAACCTCTTTTTGTACCTTCTCTTTCCATCACCATAGGCCTTATGGTTGCTCTTCTTCTTCATAAACTTTCTAAGATTTCTAATCACAAATGCAACCTCCGTATCGGAATCTTCTTCTCCACTTGAGGAATCATCTTTCACTTTCTTCTTCTTCTTTTGACTTAAACCTTGACCTTTATGTTGTTGAGTCGCTTTAAGGGCTGCACTCTTGTTGTATCCCATTGTATTAGGAGTTTGATTGTGAGCATTTATTACATCTTCATCTAGACACTTATGATGCTTGAGTTTTGAAAGAACTTCTTGGGGTGTCATCTCATCATAATCGGGCCTTTCTATGATCACGGACGTTAGCATGTTGTTCTTGGCTCTATAGGTTCTCAATATCTTTCTAGCAACCTTGTTGCCATCTCATTCGGTGCTTCCAAGAGCTCTTATGCGGTTGACCAATGGCATAAGCCTATCAAACATGGATTGTGTTGTTTCATTTTGTAAGAACACAAATCTTTCCAATTCACCATGAAGTAACTCAATGTTGCCTTTTCTCACACTTCTATCTCCTTCAAATGGCACTTTCAAAGTATCCCAAATTTGTTTTGCACTCTCCATTCCATTCACTTTTCTAAACTCATCTGGAGCTAGGCTTGACACAAGCAATGCTACAGCTTGTGCATTTTGATGGAGATTGTGCACTTCTTTCGGAGTTATCTCTCTATCTTCATTGGTAGGAATCATCACACCAACATCCACAACTTCCCAAAGTTTTACGGTAATGAGATGCATCTTCATCTTGTAAGACCAATCGATGTATCTTGTTCCATCAAAGTGAGGTGGCTTACCAATGTTGACGGAAGGAGTATGTAGAGGTGAACCTTTATTGAGTTGTCCATAGTCAAAGTTCATGTTTGAATATATTCCCTTTCCATGAACATGCTCACCGGTTTCAATATTACTAGCGGCATCTTTGTTTGCTTCATTCTTGCCACTTGTTGTATCAATCTTGTCACGTATTGCACTATCAACCTTTTTGCTCAATTCTTCTTTCATCTTGCTTATCTTATCTTGCATCTTCTTCATTTCATCTTGAAAGAACTTGACTTGAGCAGCCATCAACTCTTCAACTATTTTCTTGGTCATCTTGGCGGCATCGGCTTGCATCTTGTCGGACTTCGTCATTGTTTCTTCTTACGCGATGAAGCGCTAAGAGAAGACCTTGCTCTGATACCAATTAAAAGGATCTAACAATGCCTAGAGGGGGGGGTGAATATGCGTATCTAAAAATAACTGCAAATGCTAAGTTCAAATTTGTCAGTCAATGTCGGAAGTCCCGGCGTTTGGGTCAGAACTCCCGACATCGTCAGAAGTTCCGGCACAAACGTTAGAAGTCCCGACGCCTACGTGAACTACAAAGCAGTGCCAAATTTAACTTTATGGATAAATAATCTTATAACCCCACTTTCTCGTGGTTTGGTGAAGATGTTGGGTCACTCCCTTGACGCCGTAATGTTTCCAAACCATAGATCGAGTCCAAACCCTAAAATAAAGTTTGGAAGAGAGAGAGACAAACAAATACATGTAATCTCTAGCAATCACAACAACAAGCACACATGACACAATGATTTATCCCAAAGTTCGGCAACCCCACAAAGAAGCTCCTATGTCCTTGTTGTTGAGGTGACCACAAAGGTCAGTCTCTTTTACCTCCTTGCCTCTCTCAAAGCGACCACAAAGGTCACTTAAGCTTTCCACTGAGAAATCAAGGGTAATACAAACTTCCTAATACTCTTTCACAAGATGGAAGCTCTTGGGCAACGCCTAGCCGGCTAGGGGCAAAGCACCAAGAGTAATAGACGCAAAACCAACCGGCTTGATGAAGAAATCAAGTGCTCAAGCTTGCCAAAGTGATTCTCTCAATTAATCCACTCTCCTTTTACTTAAAACCCTAGGAGAATCGAAGATTGGAACAAAGGGGAGATGAGAGGGGTGCCTTTGTTGCTTGGGAGTTGTTAGGACGAAGTTGGGTGAGCTATGAATAAGTCCGTAACGGTTAGAAGTGAAGAGATGGCTATTTATACTCATAATAGAAATCTAACCGTTTAGATCTACGTCGGAAGTTCCGATGCAGATCTTGGGACTTCCGACCTTAATAGAAAACACTGTTCATGCAGGGTCAAAGTCTGCACGAGCAAGTCAATGTCGAAACTCCCGACAAACGTCGGGACTTTCGACGGTCGGGACTTCCGACGTGCGTAGACAGCCAACCAGCAAAGCCCCAGGTGTCGGGACTCCCGACATGGGTCGGAACTTCCGACTGTCGGGAGTTCCGATGTACGTCGGGACTTCCGACGGGCGCAGACAGCCGGCCAGCAAAATCAGGTGTCGGGACTCCCGACTTGGGTCGGGACTTCCGACTGTCGACAGTTTCGACTCACGTCGGTACTTTCGACAGCCATAGTCACTGCACAGGCTAAGTGACTGGGTGTCAGGACTTCCGGCATGAGTCGTGATTTCCGACGACCGGGAGTTCCGGCTTACGTCGAGACTTCCGACACCAACAGTCACTGAAAAATATTCTACGTGCCCGTGGAGTGTTAGAATGTCTCTCTTTAGATTTTATTTTTATGCTTGAGCACTCTATCTTCATTAGACAAACTAAGTTTGTATTCCTCTTCATAATGCGGCGGATCATAAACTCAAAAACAAAAAATAAAACCTTTGTAAAGCGCTTTGAGTTCGTTCATCTTTACAACTTAAAGAATTGAGAGATAACATTTTATTTTTATCAACTCTTTAAATCTTTAATGGGACTAATAGCTGCGACATATCTCATTAAAATCACATTAGTCCATAATTTGAATGTCATCGATACACCAAAACTCACGTAGAGGGCAAATGCACTTTCACTTAAGAACAACAAAGCATGGGAGCGAGTGAGTGACTTGGACGTCGAAACGTCGTAATAACTTCATGTTTCGTAAGAGAAAAAACGGCCAAGGCCTTATTTAGTTTCACTCTAAAATATTAAATTTTTCAAGATTCTCCGTCACATCGAATCTTTGGACGCATGCATGAAGCATTAAATATAAATAAAAAATAAAACTAATTACATAGTTTAGACGAAATTCACGAGACGAATCTTTTAAGCCTAATTAGACTATGATTGGACACTAATTGCCAAATAACAACGAAAGTGCTACAGTAGCATTTCGCCAAAAATTTTGCCAACTAAACGGTACCCACCTGAAACTACATTTTGTCACTGACTAAGTCAGACGGATGTTAGGCCTTTGTCAATGACAGTGGACCTTTAGATATTGACAGCGGCCGCTCGAGCGTCATTGACAAAGGTTTCGCAAGAGCCCAGCGGCCCCAGCCCGGCAGCCCCCCACCACCAAGCCCACACGGCCACACCACTCATTTCGTCCCCGAAATTTCGATTTTCGAAACCAAACGAATCCTCTCCATCGACCTGCTTCTGCTCGTCTCCTCCCACACCAATCCAGTGATCCACGCAATTCGTCGGGGACCCTAGCGCTGGATCTCCGCCCCAGCGGCGGAAATGGCGAATCCCCTCGCGGGGCTGCAGGACCACCTCAAGCTCGCGCGGGACTACGCGCTCGAGGGCCTCTACGACACCTCCATCATCTTCTTCGACGGCACCATCGCCCAGATCAACAAGTGAGCTTCCTATAATCCCCTGACCCCGGCGTCCCAGTTGCCCTATTACCCCGTGGATTCGATCGCTATCAGGCCACTACGGCGAATTGGCGATCGGTCGGTGTGAATCGCGACGTCCGGCCTGCGCGGATCTGCGGGTTTGGCCGCACGGCAACGGTTTTCGTTTCGGCTGCTGCTTTCAGTTGATTGGCAGTCGTAGTTTTACTCTGTGGCGCTTTCTTCTGAAACGCTGGTTATGTTGTTAGGTCTATCCCTATTTTTAGTTTGCATTTTGTTTAAAGGGAAAAGAGACAAATATAATTGGTTTGTATCCATATATTAGGACAAATGATTCACATTCCTTTTCATTTATATATCAACTACCTATATAGGATAAATGATGCTAATAATTGAATACTGTAGGTGGGAAGATATCTAAAAGCTTAAAAATGTATTTACCTTGTACTTCATGTTAATATATGATGGATAAAATGTGCAGGGCATCTGGCTACTTTATTTGATCCTCTGATTCGTACAAAATGGATAAAGTGTGAAGCAGCTTTATGCTTTATTTTAGTCTTGCAAATTTCAAAATAGTATGTGGTGTGTTTAAAATAGAACAGTGGAATCATGTCAAAGTTACTGTTAGACAGATAATAGCTTTGAAGCACTGTCCCAAAGGGTGAAATTCGCATTGTTTCTTATTTAATGATAATGATAAAATAACTAGGAAAGACACTTAAAAGCCTAGATAATGTCTTTTCCTTGTGTTCCATGTTATTGAGGTTAATCTTAACCATACAGGCATCTAACTACTTTGGACGATGCTCTGGTTCGTACGAAATGGATGAACTGCAAGAAAGCAATCTCTGAAGAAGTGGAAATTGTGAAACAGTTGGATGCTCAATTAAAGTCCCTTAAAGAAGCTCCTGGGACGAGGCGGTCATCGTCACCTCCTATTCGCTCCAATAAATCATTTGTTTTCCAACCGTTGGACGAGTATCCAACATCTTCACCAGCACCCTTTGATGATCCTGATGTGTGGGCTCCACCAAGGGATACACCAACCCGAAGACCAGCAAGAGGTCAACCTAGTGCAAGAAAATCCTCCCAAGATGGAGCCTGGGCACGTGGTTCATCAAGGACTGGAACACCTAGCCGAAGCGCAAAACCTAATGGGAGTAAAGGAGGCTCTGCGGTTAAATCATCAGCTGCCTCTAACAGTTCTGTAAGGAAAGGAAAACCAAGTTCAAGCAAAGCTGATTCAGCGGTAATTTCTATCAAACAAGTGTTTACATACCTAAATATTTTGTTTCAGAAAATATGATGTGTATTCATTCTAATTTCCATTGTGCACATTGTCATAGGTAAACAATCTGACTCTTACTGATGTACTAGTAACTTGTTTTTTGTTTTCAGAAGTATATCTATGTACTCCGTTCCAAATTATAAGTCGATTTGACTTTTTTGGTACATCCATTTTGCTATGCATCTAGATAAATAATGTCTATATACATAGCAAAATGGATGGACAAAAAAAGTCAAAGCGACTTATAATTTGGAACAGAGGGAGTATCAATCTTCATAGTAGAAAACAATTCCTCGATAAAAGCATCTAGAATATGCACTTCTTTTATAATTAGTTCTCATGCGGATATACATTGCAGAATGTGTCTCTACCTTTTAAACTAGTCCCTTCTCAGGGTACACAGAATTTGAGTAAACATATTTCTTTGGGGTGTTGCTCAATCAATCGTCTATTGCCACTTAACCCTCTGTGCTTTCTAGAAGGTGGCTAACATATATATATATATATATATATATATATATATATATATATATATATATATATATATTTTAGATGAATATTCAACATCATCGTCATCATCTATCCCTTCTGTACCTGTGTCGAGGGAGGCTGCCAAGTATGCAGTCGTGATTAACAGGTTGTCTTGGTCAGGACCCAGATGCCTAGGCGCTGTGGTGGCAACCTGGGTCAGGGTACTCTAATGATCAAATCTTGAAGACGAGATAACAATTCAATCAAATCACAACTTAAGCAAACATACATGATGAAGTCTCTTATCTATGCTGATATACTCGTATTACCATTTATCTCCTCTGTGCCTGGATTGTCTGGATATCTTGTAGGCATAGTATGGTAGCATACTAGATGAGAATTGACGTTTAGATGGCAAAAGGACATAACATAAAACTATGTTGAAACGGTAGTGCCTATCATTAGGTTCTGAATCAGTACACTGGAATATGTATGTATGTGTGCAATCATAACCCCCCTGTTATCATCCTTCTGTAAGATAGGCAATTGCCAGTTACTTTTTTTGCAGGCAAATTGCCAGTTACTGACTTCTAATGATAAATTTTTTGAAAAATCTTCTTTTTCCCAATTCCTTTTTCCAGAGTAGTGATGCTGAGGAAGGTAAGTCCAAGAAGGGTCAGTATGAAGGCCCAGATATGGACTTAGCTGCAATGCTTGAAAGGGATGTTCTGGATTCTACTCCAGGAGTAAGATGGGATGATGTTGCCGGACTTAGTGAGGCCAAACGACTCCTCGAGGAAGCAGTCGTGCTTCCTCTCTGGATGCCTGAATATTTTCAGGTAATAGTCTATATTCTGCTATGCTGTCCCTTATTGGTTCAAACTTAGCACTGTAAAGTATCTGAAAGATGTTTATTTATTCTTGGCGCTAACAAATTTTACAGGCGCATAGCGATGGGAATGATCTGGCATTACAACTAGTTTTTTTAGTGCTCTAGCATGGACATTGTCTAGATATGCACAATTACTAGTTTTTTATACCACTCTAGAAAATGTTGCTTGGAACCCTACTATCATTTTGAAATTTTACTCTTTTATGTTTATGGCCGTGAACATGATATGGCATGAAACTGGTGCTTCCTTTATTTGGTGCCATGGATGGTTTCTGGATACTTGTCTTAATGTGATACCAATTTGGATCATGTTGTTCTTGAATGATCATAAACCCAACCAATCTGTTCTCTCTTGTAGCCTTTTTCATCCAGTCTAAACTCTATACATAGTGGCTAATTATGTCCACTCTTCCTTATCAGGGTATTCGTCGACCTTGGAAAGGAGTTCTTATGTTTGGTCCACCAGGCACTGGAAAGACTCTTTTGGCAAAGGCAGTGGCTACAGAATGTGGAACAACGTTCTTTAATGTTTCCTCTGCAACATTGGCCTCTAAATGGCGTGGCGAGAGTGAACGCATGGTCCGTTGTTTATTTGAGCTTGCGAGGGCCTATGCTCCAAGTACAATTTTCATTGATGAAATTGACTCCTTATGCACGTCGCGTGGGTATGTGAAGTTAATTTTGCTAATTGTTGTTCATGTCTTCAAGTCAATGAAAAATCCCTTAATATTTTGCACCATAAGCATGAATGTATCATTCTGCTGGACAACAAAAATTGTACCTATATTGCCAGTTAATGTATTATCCATTTTCTTTGTAAATATTAGAGCATCTGGTGAGCATGAGTCGTCAAGAAGGGTGAAGTCTGAACTTCTAGTGCAAATTGATGGTGTAAACAATAGCTCCACCACTGAAGATGGTCAGCCAAAAATTGTTATGGTTCTGGCTGCTACGAATTTTCCATGGGATATTGATGAGGCACTGAGGTTGGCAAACTTATTCTCATATTCACTTCATTTTAGGTGCTACTGCCTACTTATGAATAAGGGTTGATACCTGGAAGATGCATAGGATGGGTCACATAAACCAGTCATACTTTAGCAGTAGAGCTTGATTGCTTGAGTGGTGCTGCTAGTAGTGTTAGATACTGTTGAAGTCAGAGGCAGTTTATTTGATTTCTCAAAACTTTTGACATAATCTTTTTGTCTCATTCATGCTGCATTTGTCACACCACTGACCACTGTTTATTTGGTAAGATAAGAAACTATCATAGTTCATAACTGCAGTATGTGGAAGATGTAATTTACCAGAGACAAATCTGCACCTTGTATAAGACATGTAGCCAACACAGTATGTAAGCAGTTAAGGATGGACAGTTCTATGAGGGTTAGAGGTGTTCACGGGTGAGGCTGAAAATAGTGCTAGCCATCCCAAATTCACATTATATCCACCTAGGACAAAAATCATGCACCCACGACAGCGGCCATCTGGCCGATCAAACCAGCCAGTGATGCAGGCATCCACGCTTGAGTGTTAGCCGTGTTTGATCGGAGGCTACTCTGAATGCTGCCATGTGCCATGTCATATAAATACAAGTACGTTGAACTTACCTAATGCGTATCTTCTATCTTGGTGAATTTTTTCTTAGAACCTCAACTCAATTGATTGTTGCATATGTTGTATCCACGACAATGAGCCCACAATGTGTACACAGTTTCCTAGTCTTGGATATCGAGCCCAAGTGATCATGTCACCGAAGTCATCCTATGTTGCAGTCCTCTCTTGCTGAGCTCATGGCTCGTCCCTTCCTGGCCTTCTGCAGGCCAGGTTGATCACCAGAGTGCAGAGGACTGGTGGCCGAGGCCAAGGCCACTCAGTCCTGTATTTATGTCATTTATATTTTTCAATGTATCCAGTTACTTTTGTTCTAAACAAAACAAATCCACTAATTGCTCATTCCAGTTCCTTTTGTAATGATTTACAATTCTGTGTCATTGCGTTTATAGTGCCTAATTCTCTTTCAGTTATGTAATTTCCTTCAAGCAAAGCACCCAATTTTGCAAGATGACATAATTGTGTCGTTATTTGTCCAAATGATAGGGTTAGAGTTTTTAAATTGGTTCTACAAACTTGCAGAAAATTAATGTGAAACTACAAATTACACTTAACTATTGATGTCAAAATCATTGGCTATTTTACCAGTAAAAAATAAATGGTTATTTTGGTTCAATTATATGTATAGGATACTAGTTTATAATAATAGACATGGCTGCAAATGAAAAGGCTATACACCCACACCCCCCTCCAATTGCCCGGTTTCGCCTCAGATGGTTTTTGTTGAAATTAGGTGGGGAGCTGACATCATGCATAACAGTTTTATGAACATTGGTATCCCTTTTTTTGGGCAACATTCATGTCTGGTAGTTCCCTGCTTTATATAGACACTAGACACTATTTTTCTACTGGTTCAACAGAATTTTGCCTATGCCTAGACTAGCAGCATTTTTACCTGCTAGTTATCATTTACTCTAGATATTTATTTTCCTCATGAAAACACTATTTTTTGTTTTTTCATTATTACTTTTCACCTAGCTATTCCCATGTATGCTACTTCTATTGCCATTGATACTTCTCTTCTCCATATGCATCTACCACTTCCAATCCAAATTATAGTTCACTTTAACTTTATCGTAAGTTTTTTTTTAACTTTGACCAAATTTATGGAAAAATGTATCACCATCTACAATATCAATTTTATTTTCATAAAATTCTCCATGAAATATTTCTTAATAGTGCATTTATTCGAACTTGTAGATGTTAATATATTTTTCTAAAACTTTGGTCAAAGTTAGAGAAGTCTGATTTAGGAGAAAGCAAAAGCGAAGTATAATTTGGAAGAGGGAATATGCTACTTTTGTTCACATTAATGTGCATTATGTTGACTCTTAAATTGCCCAGGCGGAGGCTGGAGAAGCGCATTTATATTCCACTTCCAGATTTTGAAAGTAGAAAGGCGCTTATCAACATTAATCTTAGAACAGTTCAGGTATGTGTTGGAGATATCTTTCTAGATCATCTTGTGATATCTTTATCCCTTTTCCTTTGTTTCATTTGAGTCTTTGTGAACAAATTGATTTTATCAGACATGCCATGATGCACATGTCAAAATTTTTGGCACTTAATTTTCTGAAATCACATGCACATGCCTGCATCATAACCAGTATATATGTTGGCCTGCATTTTTCTTTTTTGAATTTCTCATTTTCCTAATGATATGTAAATGCCCTTGAAAATGGATACTTATCTAAGCACTGCACTGGTGTTTTTTTTTGTTGAACCAATTTGCTCACTACTCTAATACCGTATATGTGGGTTATCAATTACTGTGTCATATCTTCAGTGGCTTATTGTTATTGCTGTACCTCCTTTTATATCAACAGATAGCTGCGGATGTTAACATCGATGAGGTTGCTCGGAGGACAGAAGGCTATAGTGGAGATGATCTGACAAATGTTTGCCGTGATGCTTCGATGAACGGTATGAGGCGCAAGATAGCAGGCAAGACCCGCGACGAGATCAAGAACATGTCAAAGGACGAGATAGCCAAGGACCCAGTGGCCATGTGCGACTTTGTGGAGGCTCTGGTGAAGGTCCAGAAGAGTGTCTCGCCTGCAGACATAGAAAAGCATGAGAAGTGGATGGCTGAGTTTGGGTCCGCCTGAGACCTCGGCCATCTCCTTAGATCTTCTTCAACACTGTTTTGTGTGGTTGACATGGTTCCGTAGCAATGTATGCTGTTATCCACTTGTGGTCTTGTTGCATAGACCAGAGGCATGAACTATCTTTTCTATTTTCAGTGATGCTAGGATTATTTTCGGTTCAGGATTATTTCAATTCTTGACATGTACTTTCTGGCTGTGAAATGTGCCTCATCAATTAGCCGTGGCAACCATTGTCAGATGTTGATCGAACGTAACTGCAGCCCCGCCTACATTTCTAGATGCTTCTTCTTTAGGCCCTGTTTGGATTGAAGGAATTTCACAGGAACCCAAATTCTATACTTTGCTGATGTCACGTGGTGTTTGGAATGGATGAATGGAAGTCTCCTTTCGTGTGGAATTCTTGTACAAAATGGTGGAAACAACACATCTACTTCAAGCTCTTGCAAAATTTTCCTGGGTGTGAAGAAAGCTTTTTTTCTTCTCTATTTCTGTGTTTTTTGGCCGGTCCTGTGTTTTGCATTCGTCAGTTCCAAAATCCAAACACGCTGTCAACGTGTTGCCAAGCACCCGTCATGTTACATAAAAGCACTTCTGCTATCGAACAGTACATTTGCTCGCCCGTTAGTTTCGCTGAAATTTTTGTTTATGCTAATGTTGATTTGTTGATAGAGAACGAATGCACCCTCTTCGTTGGGCTTGTTTGGCATGTTTTGGCTTTTTTCAGCCAACGAACCGTATTTTTCTCTCACACCAAATCAGTCAACAGTACTTTCAGCCATGACTTATAAGCCAAACACGACCAAACGAACGTGCGTTTTTCGGTTTTCAGTCGCTGCAGGGGCCTCGAAGCAGCCAACAGCCAAGGCAGCACAAGGCTGGGCAGTGGCCAGTGGGCACCAGGTCGTCTGATCGTCTCTCGTCTGGAGCGGTGGCTGCCGGTCTCAGGTCTGCGTCTGCTGATGAAACAGCCAAACAGGGCATGTCGAAAAGGCCAGATGCTGCGGCTTTATTTAATCCTCTGGAATCATGCCATGCGGCTACTTCTGGTACACGTAATCCAGAGGCAGCGTGGATACTGCTACTGTACCAGCTACAGCTAGGACTGACCTTTCGTGTGACTTTTTTTTTTGATAAAACGTATCTGTATTACTTAGATAAGGAAAACATATACTGACACAAACAAATATAGATACGTGAGAACAGGATGCAGGTACAGCTGTCCCGACCAACTTGCACAAAAGCCCCTAAAGAAAACAAAAATAACAACAATGTCCTTGGCCACTGTGCACACCATCCGCGTCGGAGAACTCCACCACCGCCGGCCATCACCGGCACCGAAATCACCCGAAGCCGCCCAGATCTGGAGGAGCCCCAAAGCTAAAAAGCTTTGAAGCGAGCCGCTATGGACACCCGTAGACGGGTTGAAGTCGTCGTTGAAAGAACATTGGCGGGGGATGCACCCCGAGCTCCTCCGACCATGGATCGGAGCTTGCCGTCGACTAGCGCCGAGGGTATCTCGAGCTCGATCCACTCTCCGCCCCGCCAGAACGCCTGGCTGTCGCATCATCTCTGATTTAAATGCGCCGCCACGCATCACCAAGATCGAGACGACGAGACACCAACTTTATTACAGACTCTCGCACATGAGCCGGTGAAGCCCGACCACGTAATGTAGAATCCCACCAATTATAATGAAATTAAGTAAGAAAATCATCCGTCGAGAAAGCATTTATTTAGCAAACTTAAGCCCGTATAACCCGGTAGTCCGTGAAATCACGAAGGATTTCAAACCAACTTCCATTCCAAATAAGATCGTAATAAGTTTAGCGGTCACCATCACATATTACATAAAAGTTCACAATCTCAGATACATCAGAGTTTCAACATAGTTATTACAAACCAATTCGAATAAAAGTAGCGGAAGTCATTTGTTCAAACCACACACACTCACGCGGAGTTTAAATATAGTGCCAGCACATGATCATCTCCAACAAAAGCATCAGACGAGACGTAAGGAATGACCATGCCCATGGTCCTAAGCATCACCCATCGCAAGATACAGGCAGTTGATACAGTAGCCATAATACATCTGCCCATCTGCAACAAGTGGGAATAAACCCTGAGTACGAGAAGGTACTCAGCTAGACTTACCCGACATAACCGAAAATAAATGACACCAAGGATTATGAAGGGCTTTATAGTAGGGTAGCTGACTCATTTACAGAAAGAAGCATTTTTAGCATTTCAAAAACTTTTCGAAAAGCATTATTGCCAAGTTAATTATTATTAACCTGTCGACTAGATTTGCACCTATACTAGAGTAAACAAGTGATTAAGCAGATAATGATAACCAATGATCATTAAACAACTTCCATACCGCATATTCATTATAATCATCCCAAGTGTTCCATAACATTTACTACGATGAAGTAACTCAAGTCAAGTGCTCACTATCCAGAGCGATGGCGATTCAATCGATTCCTAACCACCGGGTGATTTATTCCTTACACAAACCTCACTCACCCGCTAAAGTGAGATATTGATCACCGAGTCAACTTTTCAGAATCTCGAGTTTGCCAGAACCACATGTACCGGGGCCGATCGATCGCACTTTGGTCTTATCATCCCGCCTCCTACCCTACCACACCGCTTCCCAAGACAAAGGCGTTATGGGCAATCTACTCGTCTCAAAACCTCCCAACTTTTCATGGTCGGAAGGTACTTTATCCGCCACGACTAAATGTAAGGCATGCGTTCAACATGACTCGAGGCCCAACAACGGCGGTCCTTAATCGACACGCAGCACGGAAAACACTACAAATCAAAACTCGCAAGTCTCCATCCGGTCTCAACTTCATTTAACACTTAGTTATACCATGACTTCATAGTCATCCAAGCAGATCCGTAATCACCTATAGCTCGCAGTGACAGAAATCACCCGAATTCTACCGGGTCTAAGCCACCTAAGCATTGACTCATTCATGGATACCGGGTAACAAGGATATAATATAACAAAGGTAAACAAGGTATAATGCAGCAACGGTTGCAAACAACTCCTGAACGTAATGCATTAATTTAAAGTAAAGTATTTAATTAAATCATTGCAAACCGGGAGAAAAAAATGCTCCGGGGCTTGCCTCTCTCGAAGGAGCTCGGACGGTGATCGGGGCACTCCGGAAGTTCCTCAACGTCCTCCTCGCTTGGCTTCTAGCATTTCCTCGCCACTGCACCTCGAGCTGCTCCTCGGCTCCTCGTATGACGACTGGGTTCTCGCTTGCGATCCCGTATGATGCAATGCGCGTAAGTGATTATGCAAACGGTGCATCGAAAGAGATGAATGCAATGGATATGTTTAAATGCAAGGTAGTCAACAGCATCCAAGAAATTATACTACAAGCACATGTCATCTACTGCATTCTCTTCTACTACTAATATGTTTAAGTCAACACACCTTATCAAATGCTTCAAAGATACACCAAAGCTATTATTATTAACTAACCTTGTATTAAAGAGGATTATTTCATTTCCTTTTTAATTAGGGCTACAACAGAAATCTATATTTCTGGTGCTTATAAAAATCTGAGAAAATTACAGTAGCATGGTACTACTCTAATTAGACTACCATCAGATTTTCATGGTGTTTGAATGAGTGAATTAGCCTACACAAAAATCACAAGCTATGGCATGATTTTGTATATAAAAATACTTTGAACTGTGAAAAGTGTCAAACAACAGAATTAGTATTTTTCCTAGGTTCTTTATAGCATACAATAACTGTACAAAAATTGTCACATGCATGTTTTATACAAAGTTTGCTTTCTAGCAAAAATAACAAAAATCAGCCATTAAAGGTACTTGAACTACACCTCCAAAGTTTTCCACATCACATGTATGAAACATATTTTTCCTAGGGAGTACATGACATAAGAAGATTAACAAACTTGAAATCATATTTTCTCAGAGACTATAGATTTTTCTACATATTTTCAAGTTATCAAGAATATCCATGATTAATTAAAATCCTACAGAAAAGTATCCCAAAAATGACATGCAATAATTTTTCCAAGTAGATCTGGTGATAAGGAACCTAGTAAAATTTGTTTCAATAAATTTGGAGCAAATTTGAGCACCCAAACATTTTTCAAACCATTTCAGATTTCAAATAATAAAGAATAAATGAAAACAATTCATTTAAGCAATACTGGGCCGCCCGTGGGGAACAAATGGCCCATGGTCGATCTCGCCCAGCGCGGTCGAGCGAAAGGGAGCGCTGGCGGCCAAGTCTGGCGGCAGGCGCCAACCCATCGCCGCTTCTCCGGCCGCCCTACCGGGTCGGTGAGGCAGAGCCTTCCTTGCCGGGTGCTTGTGGCAAGGCGGCGGCCTGGCTTCGATGAGGCCGGCGGCCATCTCCGGCCACGGCAGGGCGAGCTAGCGAGCGCACGGGATGTGCGAGGAGACGGCGAGTGCGGTAGGGTAGCTAGGCTAGGCGGGAGAAGAGAAGGAAGACGACTTCCATGGCGGCAGAAACGCACGGCGGGCGCCCATGGCCGCTCGCATGGCGAGGCGCGGGAGGCTCGACCTGCGTTTCGGAGGGCGGCGCAGCGCGAGCGCGACTTGAAGGAAGGCGAGGCGGAGTTGCGGTCGCGAGGAATCAGGGAATGGCGCGGTGGTGCGGGAGCTCGACGCCGGCGGAGCTGGGCGCGCGCGAGTCTGAGCTGAGCTTGGGGCTCTCACTGAGAAGAAAGAAGGCAGCGCATGATGGAGTGAGCGAGCGCACCGGCTGCGGCAGTGAAGGCGGCGCGGGCGCTGGGTCAGCCATGCTGCTGCACCATGGCGGCAACACCGGCACATGGTCGCCACGCCATGGGAAGGTCTCTCCATGATCGCTGCGGACGAGCGGCCAACAGGGAAACTGGCGGGGTCAGCCGAGGCGAGCGCAGCAGCCAGCAGTAGCCAGGCCGAGGTGGGCCGACGCTGCTGCGCGGGTTCGCTGGCACGCTGGGCCGGCTTCGGCAGGCGGGCCAGAAGCGAGGCGGCGGCCCGCGAAGGAGAAAAATCTTTTTTCCAAATAAAATTTTTAAGGAATTTTTAAATGCCATCTTTCAAATATTATTTTGAGCAAGAAAATGACCTCTTTTGAAAATGTACCAAAAATGAAAGTTGTTTAGAATTTAATTCTCTACAACTTTACTTTTATGACCAAAGCCAAATTCTTTCTAGATTTTGAACTGTAACATCAAAGTCCACGTTTAGCTCAAAACCCTAATTTTTGGAATTTATTTTTGAAGCCCAATTTTGAATTAATTTGAATACAAACATTGCTCCAAAATTTGAACTAAACATTGCTAGATGATCTACAATAGTAGCCAAACATGTTTTACTAACCTAGCAAGAAAAATTCAGGGCAAAACAATTCTTAAACAGGTGTATGCAACATTCAGGTTTCACGCATGTTTCAGATGTTTCAAAGCAATGTTTCAATTGTTATTCACATGATTAAGCATGTATAATTTGGATGCTTGATGATGCATGATATGCGTGATTTGCAGTGCCTAAATGCAGGCATAACACCGGGGTGTTACAGACTCCACCTCCACACACTCGTCAACGGCGCCGGAGAAGAGCACTGCCGAGACGGGGAAGAGCACGGGAGGACTTTATTCCTTGACGCCACCGCCGCCTCAACCACGTCGCCGAAAACCTAACCCTAGAACTACTAGGGCCCTCACCACCGACCGGCAAGAGACCAACGGTCTCCACCGCCTCGCGAAGCCCCATGGGCCATCGGAGGCGAGGAAGACCGCCGGCCCCGACGGCGGAGACCGGCGCGCCCGCTTCTGCCTCGCTCAACAGTAGCTGGAAGGATTTTTTTATTTTTAACACTTTTTTTAAACTATTCTTAATTCTAACACTATTTTTTTCTTCAAAAATAACACTTTTGGCCGCGCATATTTCCAGGGCGCGGCGAAACAACTCTGCCGCGCCATGCATGGCGACGCGGCAGGGGTGCGTACGTGGCAACGTCCGCCCCGCTGGTCACTGACGTGGCAGGCCTTGCCGCGCCACCGATCAGGGCGCGGCTGTGACGCGCCACCCGTCAGGGCGCGGTAGAGCCCAATAGATGCCCGCGGCCCAATCCCTTTCGTCCCTCTGTTTCACTCCGCGTGGCACAGCAGCCGCCTCCACGCCGCCCAGCCCCCGCCGTCTCCCTCTCTCTCTTGTCTCCCTCTCTTAGTCCCTCCCTGTCCCCACTGCGCCGCCGCCCCTCCCTGTCGCTGGAGCGGCTGCCGCTTTCCTGTGGCGCGGCCTCCCTCTCTTCCCATCCTGTTCCTCCCTTGCCACCCCCTGTCCTTAACCCCTGTATTTGGAAGAGGAGCTTCGAGCCATACCTTGACCCGACACAGTGGCCACCTTATCATGGTTATGACTACGTGCCGCCTGTAGTAAGCGGCCTCACCTACACTGACTTGATCTGTCTGTCACCTGTAGTAAGCGGCCTTCGCTTTATCTGCGGCCTGAGTGAAGAACGCGTCGTCATCCTCCTCCGCCTTCAAGCCCGCCTTTGTTAGAGCGATGAGCTTGCTCAGTCTGCCAGTGTCATCCTCAGCCTCCTCCTCCTGCAAGCCCGCCTCAGCTAGAGCGATGAGATCGCTCAACCTGGCAGTGTCGTCCTCATCCTCGCTCCCTTATCAGACAACACAATCAGAGATTGAACGGTGCGACCAACTCACGTTCTATGCTCATGTAACTTCTTTTCCTCAATCTTGCACAGGCCACCTCTGCGGCATGGTTCTCGCTACATCCAATCCCTTCATGTATGAAATGCAACAAGTTAGCAACGCGATTATATTATATTTAAAAGCAGGCAATAAAAATAACAAGGCTTCCAATGACTCACTAGCACGCAATGCAACAACATGGTCATTCAAGACCTGCATCTGTACTCTTTCCTCCTCCCTTGACTCCTTCCTTGCTCTCTCCTCCTCTAACGTCCTCCGTCTCTCCAATCCCCATTTGTCAAGCCTAACATCGATCGGGTTATGAATACTGCGCTGTCTAGCAAACTCACGCATCTTGTTTTTGTGATATTTAACGAATAGGTTGATGCAGTCAGGTCCATATCCCTTCTTCCGTGCAATTACTTGCCTCCCCTTCAGTTCATCCAAGAACTTAGCTTAACCATCATAACATTTCCACCTGCATTTCCTAGTGCTCTGTTCAAACAAAAAATTATATCATATAGATATATGTCTTAGCAAAAGAAACAAAATACGATTTCATGTTTACCACAAAAATAACCAATCTCATCATAGTCAACTATATGGCCGCAATAATGGTCTATTCCAAGCTTCGAAGGGACTAGACCGTAGTTGGATTTAACACCACAATCGTACATGACTGGAGGTGCTTTCAAAATTAATCTTTCTTTTTTCTTTTCCTTTGGCTTTGGTGGTTCCGGCCATTGATTCTTAGGACCGTAGAGCCACTCATTGAAACGACACTTCGCAAATCCATAACGCTACAAGAGAATACATTAGTACACGCACACATATAGAGATAAACATTTAAACAGATACACTTTCCACTTACTTCGTGCTTGTTCGGACACACAAACTCCAACGTATTCTCAGAATTTATCACAACTCGATCTCCGCATTCACACAGAAGAGGTTCCTCGAGTCGTCTAACTGCGGCTAGATGCTTCTCCTTAGCCGTCATTGGCGGGGGGTTAGGGGGTGGAACCCACCGCTTGAACCCATCACGTGGATGTCTCCCTCTACACCAATCATCGGAAAGGAGGTACCTAGGGTCAAACTTGTCTGCACCGTCGATCCACTGAAAGAAAAAGCACCTCTCATGAGCCTACACAACAAGATTCCAACAAAATATTAGTAACCTACTTACACAAATGAAGAAAAAAGATAGTGGAAATAATTACTTACATTAAAACGACTGCATTTGTAAAAGCAATGCGCCGCTGTGTCTGGATGTCTCGATTGAAACACGTCGGCCGGGAAACCACAGTCATAGTTAGGGGCAGGGAGGTCAGGAGGGATGGAGACATCTTTGCAAGACGCGTTGGGATATAATTCTCTAGGACGACCCTGTTTTCGTCAAAACTTCTCCCGATACATGTCTTGCATCTAACAAAACGGTTGTAATTTAACAAACAAAAATCAAAACATCACAAATTAATGTCAATGGGAACCATTTGCATTACAACAAATAAAATATAACCTAAACTTTGGTGCAAACTCTATCTTAGATGTAAACATATAAACTATATAAAAACTATATTTTGGTCACTAAAAAATAAAATTTGGTACATCAACAGTGTGTCCATATATTTATTCACATATAAAAGTTGAGATGCAAACTCAAACAAGCAAAATTCATATAAAAATTGACCCTAGAATACATGGTAATCATAATTCTAACTAACCAATTAACCTTAACATTGGCAATCTTAATCCTAATCCTAATCCTTCGATCCAACGTTCTAACGAACTCATATTTTCCTCCATATCCTAACTACCCATTCAAATCTTTCGATCCACCGTGGAGGCCGAGGATGAGCTTCATTACCTTGACAAGGCCGAGGAGGAGCTTCGGAGAAGGTAGGGAGGGGGCCGACAAGGGAGGGAAAGTCGGTGGTCGGCCGTGGGGGAGCCGGGAGGCAATGACGTGGCGGTGTGGGCTGGAAGGCGCGGTGGCACGGAGATGGCTGCTGTGCGGCGCGGAGTGAAACAGAGAGGGAGGAAAGGGACTGAGCCGCAGGCCTCTATTTGGCTCAGCTGCGCCCTGATCGGTGGCACGTCACACCCGCGCCCTGATCGGTGGCGCGGCAAGGCCTGCCACGTTAGCGATCAGCGGGCGGGACGCGTTACCACGACAAGACCCTCCCGCCGCCATCATGCATGCATGGCGCGCGAGAAGTTGTTTACGCGCATACAGAAATAGTCGCGGCAAAAAATGTTAGTTTTGAAAAAACAAACAACCAGTGTTAGAATTAAGAATAGTTTTAAAAAAGTATTAAAAATAAAATAAAATCGCTGGAAGAGAGGGTTCGAGAGGCCGAGAGGAGACCGTTTCTACTAGCACAGTCCGAGTTTCGTGTGACTTCTCGTGGCACAGGCGTACAGCTACTACAGTAGATGACAAATAGTCCTCTTACTACTATGCTTGCCTGCCTTTGTTAGAAAAATCTTCCGAGCGGAAAAGAACGAGGATAGTATAAAGCTGGTTGACCAGACACAAGAGTACAAAACAGAAGTCACACAAGCATTAAAAAAAATTCACCGTGCACGTTTCATGTTTGCAAGCTTAACAAAACATAATAATAATAATAAAAAAGCAGTTGTATAAAGCTGGTTGATCAAGACACGAGAGTACTACATAGAAGTCGCGCAAAAAAAAAAAAATCTACGTGCACGTTTCATGCTTGCATTGTTAACCGAAAAGGACAATAAAAGAAGTTGTTGGTTTAGCTTTAGCAGTCGCACAACCATAAAAAAATTATTCTCCGTGCACGTTTGATGCTTGCATTGTTAGCAAAAGACAATAAAAAAGGCAGCTTTATTAGCAGAAACCAAAAAAAAAAAACCTGAAATCGCCGTTGCCGGGGATCGAACCCGGGCCGACCGCGAGACAGGCGGGAATACCAACACGATACTACAACGACGTTTTTAGATATGACCTTAATTAATTGAATAATGAGGCATATTATTGGTTGGTTATGCCTGATGCGAGTATGTGATCTGTCCGTCTGTTGAAGAAGGTGCGCGCCATGCCACCGGCAACCGGCATATTCCCGTGCGCACGCCGGCCGTGGGTCGGGCCGGGGCATATTCGTGCGCACGCACGCTCCATGTAGTGGACTGCCCAAGTGCTCATCCGTGGGCGCGCACGCGCGGCCGGTGACTGCAGATGGATGAGTGGCTGGGTGGTGGGGGCTGCGGGCTGCCGATCTTCAGTGGAGTGCGGAGAGAGCCTGCCGCACACCCGCACCATAAAGCCAGCGAGTGTCGCGTGTCTTGCACGGATGTACTCCGATCTAGAAGGCGACGTACATGTAGTAGATGCATCCAGAATTCCAGATGCAGCGGTCGGCCTCCGGCTTCTCTCACGTTTTCCATCTTCTTTCTCAGTCCTGTCCGTCCGTCCGAATTGGCATCGCCAGAACTGACCACTGCGGGCTGCGCCGCCGGCAGCCCGGCACAGTGACGACGTGCGCGGCGCGTTTTGGTCAATGTGCACCCACGCTTGCCAAAGCCGGCACGGGCGCTGGAACGCGCGCGATGCCTCTGGGCAAGCGAGCAGTCGTGCTTGCGTGCCCAGCCGGGAAACCTGAACACAAAAGGGAGGGGAAGCAGCGGACGATTCAGTGCTTCTTTGACAGGATGAACCTGAATGAATTCAATGATATCACAAAACTACATATAGGGTCAACAAGGGAATTGCTAAAGCACAGGGTGCCTGATTTTTGCCTATTTATTTATTTATTATCAGGCATTCAGGCGATGGACAACAACCGTCCGACCAAAATCTAATCCGCTCGTTTCAGGTGCCCCGTGCCCCGTCCTCCTCCGGCCGCGCTCTTTCCTGCCGACGGAGCCCGCCCCCCTAGCTGTCCCCCGCCGTGCTAACCACTCTATTTTGGACCTTCCCTGCTAGGCTGCTACCAGCATCGCCTACCACTGTCCCCCGCCACCAGCGGCCGACGGCGCCCCGTCTCGAGTCCACCGGCCTCTCGCAAGCCCCTTTTCTAGTTTCTAAAGCCGTAACATACATCCAGCCCCCCAACAACGCAGACCTTGAATAGTTGAATCCTAACTGTCGGACGCCGGCGTTATTCTTCCATCGCCTGAATACTTGTCTAATACTATCAGGCATCTGATCTTTAGAAGGTGTGGGTCAAGAAACTATGGTCGGTACAGATCGAATCTGATAGGGGCCAATCGAGTCAGGCGTATCCAAGGGCAAGCTTGATGTGAGCGTTGCATTATGGAAAGGTATTGTGCGCAGTGAACTCAAAGGCTTCCAACTTCCTGCTGGGTACATATGTCTAGCTGCCTTCGCAGCTTGCTGCTTCGCGTTCAGTAGTTCATCGATTCAGCTAGACAGAGAGACAGTGGCCTGATGCTCGCCTATCCCTGCAAACTGCACACCCTTTCGTGCATTAATGTATACCTTGATCTACCGGTCGCCAGATCCTGTACTACTACTAGGAGCTGCGCGATATCATCGTTGCTGCTCCGGGCCTCTTTTCTTTCGAGTGTAATACCTCATCAAATCTGATCCCATCTACCCCATCCTGCTAATATGCTGCTACCGTCTGTTGGCTTTATTTTGAGTCTGAGCAGGCATAGTATATTGAAGCTACGACGTGCCCTATATCCAGTTTCCTAGCTTGCATGGCTACTTTGCGTTCTGTCTCCCCGGATATAGGCCTGAATGCCTGATCACGAGCAGAGCGCGCGGCACGGATTGCACTACTATCAGCGAGCTGTGAGCGGATTTTATTAATGTCAACTCTGGTGCCTGGAAGGTCTTTGCCTCTTTGGTCTATAAATAATTGGTTTATAACCGAGCAAACGCTGATGTAGAGGAAAAAAGAGATGAGAGAGAGAGAGAGAGAGAGAGAGCTTCAGTTTGTGAGCATTACAGACAACACGAAGGCTGGACAGAAGGGAGGCAGAATCCCAGGGATCAAACGCCCATACCTTCCCCGGCCCTAAGCCTATCTGATTCAGATGACTTAGGAAAAGTTTAAGTGGCGAGGACAGTAGTAACAGAGAGCATAGCAAAGTCTACAAAACCAACCCCCAACCGATCGACAAGCTAAACCAACATAACTACCAGAAAAAGAGCTACATCAAACTCTCTGGATTGGAGCTTCCACGAATGACTAGTTCCCCATCTCTGGTCGACATTGTTAGGATCGATGTGTACAGACTTTCTGTGACCGTAGGATCGGGTAAACATCCTCGTCTTCTCCGTGGATGCACCTCAGCGGGTAGACGCCGGTATAGGTGTAGAAGGAGTCCAGCGCCGTGGAGACGATCACCAGTGGCCCCGGCGGTGTCCCTGCATAGACGACGGCGGTGTCCCTTTCAATTTCATATCATTTACTTTTGTTCATTCCATTACAGATTAGCGCATAGAGCATGTCTCATCGTCCCGGTCCATTGCCGATAGATTTAACAGCTACAACACACTACTCTGTTCTGAAATAGATACTAATCTTTGGGCCTTCTTTTGTCCAGGAATTTTAGGCTTTCCCTTAAACCCATGCTAGCTACATATTCTCTGAACACCATGTTCTCTGAACATGTTGGGTGGTAAGCCTTTTGTAAGCGGATCCGCGAGCATCCTTTTCTGTTCTTATATGCTCAAGAGTTATGACTTGATTCCAGACTTTATCTTTCACAACATAATACTCTATGTCAATGTGTTTGGCAGCACCACTTGACTTATGTTGTGAACATCCTTTACTGCCAGATTATAATCGCAGTATAACTTTAGTGGTCTCTAGATGTCGTCAACCACCTTCAAACCGGGTATGAACTTCTTTAGCCAGTTCATCTGTTTGTTGCCTCATAACACGTTACAAAATGTCATACATTGTGGACGATGTACTGACGGTTCGCATTAAGCTTTTCCATGAAATAGCTCCCCTTTGCGAGATGATAGAAAATCCACGTCTAGATATGCATTCACTCTCGCATAATCAGAATCTGAATATCCCACCATGTGGAGTGAATCAGATCTTCTATATGTCATCATGAGGCCTTTCGTTCCTTGCAAATAATGCAAGACTTTCTTTACTAATTTCAGTGTTCTATTCCAGAATTGCTCTGGAATCTATCAAGTAAAACCCGGTAACAAATGCCAAGTCAGGGCGCATATATACTTGAGCATGTTGCAAGCTTCCGACAGCTGAAGCATATGGAACCACTTTCACTTTATCGATTGAGCTCATATTAGTTCCTGGGGCATTGAAAATCCTCATATCTGTCGCCCTTGACTATAGGAGCAGGTGAGGGACTATATTTATGCATACTGAATTTCTTTAAGATCTTTTCCATGTATGCCTTTTGTGACAGTCCTTATACCCTTTTTCTTCTATCTCGGTGAATCTCGATCCCTAGAACGAACGAGGCTTCGCCAAGATCTTTCATATCAAACTTCTTTGTCTCCAGTAGTAGACTGACATCACTACTAGCAAGTAAGATATCATCTACATACAGGACAAGAAAGATAAACTTTCCATTCTTAAACTTTGTATTGACACAATTGTCCTCTACATTCTCTTTACTTTGTATAGACACAATTATCCTCTACATTCTCTTTAAAACCCAAAATTCTTTATTGTCTGATCAAACTTCAAGTACCACTGTCTTGAAACTTGTTTTAATCCATAAATTGATTTCTTTAGGCGGCATCACATTCGTTCTTTTCCTTCCATGACAAAACCTTTCGGTTGTGCCATGTAAACATTTTCCTCCAAGTCTCCGTTGAGAAATACCGTCTTTACATCCATCTGATGTAATTCTCAATCGTAATGTGCCACTAATGTCATTATGATTCTGAAGGAAACTTTACATGAGACTGGAGAAAAAGTCTCATTATAATCAATCTCTTCTCTTTATATATAGCCTTATGCCACAAGTCGCGCTTTATATTTCTCTATATTCCCTTGAGAGCCAAGTTTTTTTTCTGTAGACCCATTTATAGCCTACTGTTTTTGCTCCTTTAGGAATTATTTCCAAGTCCCAAACTTTATTGGCATTTATTGATTTCATTTCATCTTCCATGCCTTAAGCCACTTTGATGAATGATCACTTCTCATGGCTTCTTCAAATGAGGTGGGATCATCCTCCATTTGAAATTCCTCAGTGTTGTACACTTCATAATCAGCAGGAATAGCTGATTTTCTAACTCTTTGAGACCTTCTAGGGGCCTCCACTTTTGGCACATCTTTTGTTTGAGGCTGTTGTTGCTCCCCTTCATGTGTGGCAATAGGTTCTATAGAATCCTAAAGAACAGGTTCCTCATCGTCATTCATTGTTGCCACAGGTGGGATAACAACAGGTGCTGGCACCACAGTATCTAGCACTGTCGATGCAGCTATAACAGGTAGTGAGAAAATTGGCTTATGAATCATTGGAGTGGGCGCTTACACCTGCTTCACTTCAAGGTCAATTTCTCGAGCTACCATACTCCCCCTCATTAATTCATCCTCTAGGAAGACAGCGTGTCTCATTTCCACAAACTTTATATGTCTCTCTGGACAGTAGAAACGAAAACCTTTTGATGTTTCTTTGTAGCCAATGAAATGGCAACTTACTATTTTGAGATCTAGTTTCCCAATGTTTGGGTTAAATACTTTAGCCTCAGCAGGGCTCCCCCACACACTCAAGTGTTTAGTGAGGGTACTCTTTCTGTCCACAACTCATATGGTGTTTTGGGCACCGACTTTCTTGATACTTTATTGAGAATATGAATGGCTGTTTTCAACGCCTCCATCCACAGGCTTAACTGTAAGGTGGAGTAACTTATCATACTGCCCACCATATCCATCAGGGTGCGATTGATTCTTTTAGCTACTCTATTCTGCTGAGGTTTGCACGGTGTAGAATACTGTGCTACTATGCCATTCTTTTAGGGTATTCCGACCGTAGTACTCCTCCATGGTCAGACCTGACTATCTTAATCTTTAATATCTTAAATTTATCCAATACATCTTTTCTTTCTTTGATTGGATAAATATAGCCATAATGGGAGTAATCATCTGTGAATGTTATGAACGAATCATAACCATCCACACTCTTTACAGAAAAACTGATCACAGATGTCTGTGTGAATAATCTGTAAAATTCCTGCGCTTCTTTTGTCATCTTTCTTAATCTTCTTTACATACTTTCCTTTTATGCATTCTCTGCATTGTTCTAAATCTGAGAGCTCTAATGGAGGAAGAATACCATTCTTAACTAGTCTTTCTATTCTCCCCCTCAAAATATGGCCTGAGCGATAGTGTCATAATTTCAACAACGCATCGTGAGCTCTCTTATGTCACCTTTTCAAGATTAACACTCCGTGACCAGCTGCTTTATCAGCTAAGTGGTACATGTCTTTGAAGAGCCAGTGAACTGACTCTTTATTCTATCGAGCTATTCGGTGACCGTGTCACATTCTGGGATTGAGCCCACAATTGTAGGTTCAATCATGTTCTTTATCACCGCCAAACATTTTCTTGTTTGCAGTGACCCACTTCCTATGCTCAAAAGCCATAGGATATCTTTTGGGATTCAAAATCCCTTTCTTTAGTTACCCAAGTGGCATCATTCTCTTTTGTCTCCCTCACCGGTGCCATAATCTCAGTGGAACACGGTGAGGTGACTACCTAGTCCACCTTAGACAAGATGAAAACCAGGTCAAAAACTTTTCTTAACATAAAAATAACACCATTTGCTTGCCTTGATTCCAACGTTGGTCAAAATCAAAACATACAATTATTCTTATACACTAATTCTACATCACCGTTGGGCAGAAATAGAATTAATGCATAAATCTTTAACTTTCACAATTGTTCTTACACACTAATTCTACATCACCGTTGGGCAGAAGTAGAATTAGTGCAGAAATCATTAAAATTAACATATGTTCTTATACACTAATTCTACATCACCGTTGGGCAGAAGTAGAATTAATACATAAATCATTAACATTACGATATTGTTATTAACATCGTTGGTCAGAAAATAATAACATCATAATCATATCTAAACTCTTTTTCTCCAATTAAATACCACATTGATTCAAAATAACTGGAGAATCAACATTTTCTTTTGCAGTGGAAAAACTTCTCCTTTTCTTGTATTTTACCCACAGGGAAAATTGTATTTTCTATTTCCTTTAATCCATTAATCAATTTCTAGGAAATAAACATTTACTGGAAAAACTTTTCTTTTCTCCAGTTAAATATCTTGTTGGTTCCAAATCACTGGAGAATATATTTTTTCTTTAGCAGCGAAAAACGTATGCTCAATTTCTTGAATTTTACCCACATGGGAAAATTACTTTTTCTATTTTTCTTTTGAGCCAATTTGCATTTTCAATTTTCCAGGAAAAAGAAAAATGCGAAACGGGCTCATTCTTTACTCTCGGCGGCCCAAAACGGCAAAAAGTCACTTTCGGCCCGACTCACACACCACAGAGCCACACCCAGCCAAGCAACTTGGGCTGGGCGGCAAAGTCTTGTTGCAGCAGCGCTCCGCTGAGGCTACTGAGTCGGCCCGATCATTTGTAGACGTTCGATCTGATTGACGGCTCGCCCATGTAACACCCTAGGTGTTAGCCTTGCATAACTTGACTTGCATAGCATGAGCATGATCATCAAGCATTCATATATATGCATTTACACTCGAAACATTCAATTGAAACATGAAAGGGGTGAAGAGATTTGGGATGAAAAAGAAGCTTTCACCTAGATATGTAGGGCCATACAAGATTGTGGAACGAAAAGGAAATGTCGCTTATAAGTTACAACTTCCACCAGAAATGAGTGCAATCTTTGATTGCAATCTTTGATGTCTTCCATGTTTCTCAGTTGAAGAAATGTCGTCGTGTACCTGAAGAAGCTATTGCACCCACCAACATACAGATTCAATCGGATTTAACCTATGAAGAAAAGCCAATTAGAGTATTAGAGGAGATAGAAAGAGTAACACGGAGTAAGATTATTAAGTTCTATAAGGTGGTGTGGAACAATCATAGTGAACAAGATGCTACGTAGGAAAGAGAAGATTATTTACGAGAAGTTTATCCCGCCTTTTTCCAAGAATGGTAGGTCTTGCAAATCTTGGACGAGATTTTTATAAGGGGAGGGCTCAGAATACCCTAGGTTTTAGCCTTGCATAACTTGACTTGCATAGCATGAGCATGATCATCAAGCATTCATATATATGCATTTACACTTGAAACATTCAATTGAAACATGTGCAACATTTCTTAGTATTTCATGCTTTCCTATGAAAATGCATATGATTATGAGTGTATAATGTGATTGGTTGATATGAGTCACAAAAACATGTTAGCAACACTTAGGTTAGCAAATGGAACATTGTTCATGAATGTCACCTTTCATGATCAAGCACTTAAGTAATGTTACATGTGTTGACCTGGATAGCCCTATGTGTGACCAATGCATGCAATGATTGGGTGACCTTGCAATTAGCTTAAACATGTTTAGTATGTCATTATGAACAACTTTGGTATTCGTGGCTAGGGCTAAATAGATCACTAAGTCATAGTTCATGAACAAGTCATCATTTGAATGTAGCATGTTTGACCAAGTTTGAACTATGTGTTAGAGACTTTGCATGTAGGTGGTCACTAAAGCAAAGTTGTAGTATATGGTATAGGGAACAACTTTTATTTTGGGTCATGAGATGATAGGGTGCATAGCTTAGTCTTTTGGAGCTCACAAAATCAACAAATCACTAATTGCAACACTTAGAGAAATTTTCTCGATCAGGTTAAATGACAAAGTTGATGTAGCCACCTTTGAGATGATTTTACTCCGCATTCTTTGAGAATTAGCACTGGGTCCTTGAATAGAAATTTGAGCTGGTATATAGGTCTCGACTTTGGTTTAGATAACCGCGCTTAATGCTTCACAAATTTGAAGAACGAGCTTTGCAAAATCACGCCGTCAGGGCTCGGACACGGGCTCGATGGCCACCTCACTCGCCCTTCATGGCGACGGTGCATTGTCTTCGTCGCCGCGTGGAGGAAGAAACAACACCACGCATCACCGTTGCCTCGATCCGCCAGCAACGGCCAGCCAAAGCACGCCTTCAACTCCCTCGCCGCCACACCGACCAAGGCCACCATTTCCATTTTCACCGCCTCCTCCTTCACCGTCAATGGCCAGCTGGCTCCGTGTGAGCGCCCGCCATCGCAAGTTGACACAAGCTCGCGCCTAGTCACTCAATCGCCACCACAGCCGATACATTGTGCTTCACCGTGACCCCGCATCACCATCGCACCAAAGATTCGCTAGCCAGAGCGCGGCAAGCCGCCACCGCCATGAACCGAGGCTCACTGGAGTTGGAGCTCTCCGTGGCCGACCACCACCTCTCACTCCTTACCTTCTACTCTAGTATTCCACGCGATCCCTAGAAGCTCATACCGAGCTTAGTCACGCCCTACATGGCCAGATTTCGTCGGAGCCCCTCCGTCCTCCGCCATGCACGCTGCCGTCCAAGCTAGAGCTCGGTAGCGGTTGAGGGAAAGGCATAGTTAGTTGCGGATCGTCGCGAGGTGCACGCCGATGCCCTCGGTTTCGCCGGAGACGCCGCCGTCGGCGAGCTCCACCGGTCACCGTCGCGCGAAGCGTCGTCCCCTGTTTTTTCAGTCACTGACGTGTGGGGTCGTCGACCAGCCGGGTCTCGCTTTGTCGGATGTAAGTAAGAAGTGGGCTAGTTCATTTGTTCTGTTTCATGTGCCAGCTTTGGAAATTTGATAACTTGAGCTAGGTAGATTCAAAAATTATGAAATAAATTTGGTAGTGTTCCTTAGGAAGTGAAGTATTTAAGAAAAATATGATCTTGACACTTACAGTAGAAATTTTGGAAGATTTAAATGGAGATTTGAAATGTGTTTTTGAATGTATGCAAATTTGTTTATTTTATATCTAGAGTTCCTGTGCTCCAAAAATTATGCAATTTTTGTGGTAAGCTATTATTGTCATGTATGAGCTCTGGTAAAAATTTGAGGATCAGTGCATGTATAGATTTGTAGTTATAGATTTTCCTTTTATAATTAGGAGATCCTTGTATGAATTTTTATAAATTATTTATGAATCCAATATTCATGAAATTTTTTGGAGGTTATCCTAGTACCATATGTATGCTAAGAAAAATATAAAATCTGTTGCTTGACACATTTCACTAGGGTTTTCTATTTATGCTATTTCAAGCGTTGCTGCCTTGTCATTTTGTATAGGATGTTTTACTTGGTAAAATGGCATGAAACTTTTACAGTAGTAGTCTATTGGTAGTACTAGTAAGTCACTGTAATTTTCTGAGAATTTAGGAAGTACATCTAGTATATGTTTATTATCTAACCTAAGTATCTAGGTAAAATAATAAAGGCATTTAAGGAAATAGTTTGGGCTTCACCATAATATTTTCTTGAGTGTATTTGGTATGCTTAAACTGTTGGTAGACTTTGGATTGTAAAAATTTGAATACTTATATGAAGTAGAAGTATTGTTACTTTGTAATGCTTAATTGGAATAGTTTCCGAACATATTCTGGAGTTTGATAAGTTGCATGATGAAAATAATGATTTCTGTAAAAATAGTTAATAACAAAGTTGTAGATAACTTCATCATATGTCTTATGTTAAAATTTCAGAACGATAGGTCAAACGGTTTAGAAGTTACAGCTGTTTAAAGTTAGCTTTTCCGAATTTGCTTGTTCTCTGGAATTTCTGGACAGCACTGATATGATTGTCTGTTTTGGCTAAGATAAGTTGTGATTTAGCTTTTGTGAATTAAATAAGAGTTGTAGGTAATTTTATAAGATTTCCAGAAAGTCCAGGATCACTGCATTTGGATAATTAGAACTCCAATTATGAGTACAACAAGTAGCTGATGTTTGTGAAATAGTTGATGAATTGTTGAAGTAGTTGATTGCATAATCAAGAAGAGATATGCACCTACTCAGTAAACGCGATGCACTTGTTGTTACTTAAACCACATGCCATTAAGAATATTTGCCAGAATGCATTCTTCATGTATCATCAAACCACACTTGTTAACATATTTGCATTCGCAATATCTTCTGCCATATTCATGCATCTAGGATCGGAGGAAGAAATAACGTTGCTGGAATTCGACGAAGTAGAGGAAGGGGACCAGCAGGAGAATCCTCAAGTCGTAGCTCCCAAAGGAGAGGAGCAGAATCCTGAAGAGCTTCTGGAGTGCCCTGATCACCGCTCTACTTCTTTTCTGAAAGGCAAGCCCCAGAGCATTCTAAGTCTCCCAGTATTTTACAAATGATTACTTAAGTACTTATGATTGATGCATTAGGTTATAAGAGTTGAATGGAACCACTTGATGCATATATAATTCCTTGTCCAGATATTACACCTTTAACCGGTATAGGTCCAAGATCGAATATATGCTTAGCCATGCTTAGACTGGTAGAAGTCGGGTGATTTCCTATCACCTGCGAGATATAGGTGGATACCGGAGCATGGTTGGCTATATTTGCTATCGTGGAAAAGAACCATGGGTTAAAAGAAAATTGAGGCCGGGCAGAGTCTATGCGTAGGATGACTCATGTGATTCCGTCTGAGCCGATTAAGGACCGTACCGTTGTTGGTGCTTCTGACAAGATTGAACGCATGCCTATCACTTAGCTGGCCGGATAACTCATTCCGACCATGAAGCCGAGTAGCTCAACTCAGGCCAGGACCCATTCTGTTGTGGCTCCTTGCGGGGGGTGATCAGACTGAGCCCAAGGGCAGGCTAGGCCTGAATGTCCTGGCATCTGGTGTCCCAGATTGTGCGGCGCGGTACGGACCCGCGAAATATGTACCTGAGTTGTACCAAAGGTGACCTAAGGCTGCCTTCGCGCGGTATGCCTGGGTTTATGTTAGGAATAAATTCCCAGCTGGTTGAAATCGATTCGAATCGCCGTCTCTCCCGGATAGTGAGAAACTTGGCTAGTCCCAACATCGTAGTAACTGTGCTATGGAACATGATGGTTCGGATGAATATGGAATTGCAATACCTGCTATGGTTACTATTGTATGCTTTTAAATGGATATACCACATGTTTGGCACAGGATTGCTAATCTAGATATGGATAGTTATAATTAACCTAATATTAGAACCATAATTGTATAGCTAAGTTAATCACTTTTATGCAAAATGTTGTCAAGCTATCCCCACTTATACAGCCTTACATAATCCTTGGAGTCATTTTATTTCTGGTTTATGACGGGTAAGTCTAGCTGAGTACCTTCTCGTACTCACGGTTTTATTTCCCATGTTGCAGATGGCACTGTGTATCATGGTTATTGCAAGAGTTGCTTCTATCCCGCTGTGGATGAGGAGTAAGCCTTGGGTAGGCTTTTTATTAATCCTTCTATATGCTTTTGTGAACCGTGATCGTATTTTGGCACTGTACTAAACTATGTTGGAAACTTTACTTTCAAACTTAATTTGCTTCCGCTTTTATCTATCAAACTCGATTTGTAATAACTGGTTTCATACTCTAATGATGAAAATGTATCTGTGAACTTTATGTAAGATGTGGCATGTATGTTGAATCATGTACGATCTTGGTTGTTGTAAATCGTTTATCGAGACCCGTCGTGGTACTCGACGGACTACCGGGTTTATATGGGTTCAAGTATAACAGTGCGACCGTTTGCGGGCCGCCATTGTACTTGTACTCTTATAAATTGGTCGGTTCTATGACAGCTGGCATCAGAGCAAGATTCAACGTTAATTGTCACATGTGTATTTAAAACAAAAGTTTTTGTTTTCCAAAAACCCTTCTTTAGCAACTGATAGCTATATAATAGGTATTTGAAATCTAAAGTGTGCCAATGATCACTTTCCTTATGCCCAAATTAAGGACTATTAGGTAGCTATTTAAGTACTAACATGGGGGTTTTTACTTCGTCGTCCATACAGCGTGCTATTGTATGGATGCCATTCACTTGAATGGTAATGTATGGATCAAATGCCTCTACGCCAAGGTAAGATGATGAGTGACATGACCGCAAGATGTGAGCGTGCGGTCGGGGAGAGTTAGCTTTGGTACAGCTATGTATGCATGCTTGCATGTGTATATGGTGCGTATTTAATTGTGGGTTTAAATTGTTATCGGGTAGTTTGATACAGAAGTATATGTATGGGTATACATATATGGAAGTATTTAAATTTACATTCTGCATATTTCATTATGGGTTTGGGCTGAAATGAAATTCTTATGCAGGTACACTAACAATGTAACGTGTACTATATATGAGAGAACGTATGTATGCCACCGTGTCTACCGCTAGAAAAAAAAATTTCCTAAGTTTGTGAGGACGTACGAAACGAGCATGCATCATGATAATTACCATTCAAATAATTACACTGTTCCTCCCCTTATAAATTTCTTACTCGGTTATGTAACTCTTATCCATTATGGCCTTGTCTCACAAAAGTGTACATGTTGATAGTACCGATGGCAGCACCAGTTGTAGTGAGAATTTCCTGATGGTTTTCGGAACACCTACTCTGTTGTGGAGAGTTTTGCACTTTGCGGGGTACCATGAACCACCCCTCTACCAATGGAATGAAGTATACCTAGAGAGACTTGAGCCAGCAGCTTGCACGGGCCCAGCATGTAGTGATGGGTTTTCAGCATGAGGTGCATAATTTGAACAACCAACTGCACCCGATCCTTAGTAAAGAAGACGAAGATCCAGAAATGTTAGTAGAAGATGACGGCTGGGAGGAGAAAGAAGTGGAGCCAGAGAATGAGGATGATCCTATCTTCGACCTCGACAACGATCTTAATGAAGATTAGAGTCACCTAGTGACTAGTATGTTAACACGGTGCGAGTTCGATAAGTGATAAAAGTGGTGGTGTCATGTTGCGAGAATGAATTGTTATGCCTCTGTTTTTATTGCGAATTTCAGAATTTTCTCCAGTAATTTCAGTTTGGCATAATTATAAATTCATCTGCAATCTTGTGGCATCCACCAATAATCGTTTATTGTTGCAACTTCACAGATGACGCGCACCCGAGCAGGAGCTGGTAGCAGTCATGATGGCAATGGTGATGACTTACCACCACCATCGCCGCCGTCTGCTCAGGAGTTCTTTGCTCAGTTCTTGGGGAGCCAAAGGACAATGGAAGAAGCTCTACGTCTCATTGCATAGAACACCGCTCGTGGCCACCCACAACAACAAGGGGCCGAGCCAAATCAGCATAGTACATTCAAGGAATTTCTGGATACAAAGCCTCCTATCTTCAAGGTGGCTGAGGAACCACTATAGGCTGATGAGTGGCTCAACACCATTGAGCAGAAGTTTCGTCTGCTAAGAGTCACCGAGCATCAGAAAGCTGAGTATGCTTCTCATCAGCTGCAAGGACCAGCAGGGATCTGGTGGGCACATTTCTTGTCATCACTACCTGCTAATGCGCGAGTGACATGGGAACAGTTCAAGCTGGCTTTTAGGGGACATCACATTCCCCCGGGCCTAATGCGCATGAAAGAGGCTGAATTTATGAGGCTCACTCAGGGAACGAAGACTCTCACAGAATACATGCACGCATTCAACAACCTGTCCAGGTATGCTCCAGGTTTTGTGGATACTGAGGAGAAGAAGATAGAGAGTTTCAAGCAGGGTCTGGGTACCAAACTGATGAAGACCATGGCCAATTCTAGGTGTGCCACATACAACGAGTTTATTAGTGATGCTCTGAACAAGGAAAACCACAATAACATGCATGCGGCTGCTAAGAGTCACAAGAGGGCATTCGAGGCAGGTGCCTCCAGATCTTCACATGCAAGAGCGCCTATCATAGCTAGGCCACAATTCCGTCCACCTACATCCAAGTTTAGGCCTCCACCACCTAAAGCTCAGAATAGCAGGCCACAGAAACCATTCCGTAAGGCATTCACTATTGCCTTACCAAAAGGGACTGGCAGTCAGGGGAGCTCCATAGGACCTAGGAATAATCAGCCATGTTTCAACTGCAATCAAATGGGTCATTGGGCCAAGGAATGCCCCCACCCCAAGAAGAATGGCAACCCGAATCAGAACAATCAGAGGCAGGCAAACTCAAGAGCACGTCCTGGATACGTGCATTATACTGTTGTGGAGGAAGTGCCCGCTGGAGAAGTTGTCACAACTGGTATGTTTCTCGTCAACAAGCATCCCACTGTTGTTTTATTTGATTCGGGAGCTTCTCATTCCTTTATGAGTCAAGCATTCGCATCTAGGCATGATCAGGAAATAATTGAAGTAAGCAAAGGGGGTTATAATATAAGTTCAGTAGGGGGTACTATTTCTACCAAAAAGATAGTCAAAACGTGCTCATCTCTATACAAGGGAGGGAGTATACAATAGATTTGATAATATTGCCGGGGTTATCGATAAGTGTAATCTTAGGCATGAATTGGATGAAGGATCATGGTGTTCTCATTGACACCAGCACCCATACTATTATGTTGAGAGAACCCACGGGAGGGAATGCTTTTCTAGTACCACTCTCTTGTAATTTTGAACTCCAACATTTAGCCTGTGCTATCCAAACCACCACACTTTGTGATATCCCAGTGGTTTGTGAGTTTCCGGATGTATTTCTAGAGGAATTACCAGGCTTACCACCTGATAGGGAGGTGGAATTTAAGATTGAGTTAGTGCCAGGTACAACACCCATATCAAGAAGGCCCTATAGAATGCCACCCAATGAGTTAGCAGAATTTAAGGTTCAATTACAAGATCTATTGGACAAGGGTCTTATCCAACCTAGCTCATCTCCGTGGGGATGTCTAGCATTGTTTGTGAAAAAGAAGGACAAGTCACTGAGAATGTGTGTAGATTACAGACCACTCAATGCTGTGACCATCAAGAACAAATACCCGTTGCCTCGCATCGACATCTTGTTCGATCAGCTAGTGAAGGCAAAGGTATTCTCCAAAATTGACTTGAGGTCAGGCTACCACCAAATAAAGATCAGACCGAAGGACATACCAAAAACTGTTTTCTCTACCAGGTACGGCTTGTATGAGTATTTGGTTATGTCTTTCGGACTAACAAATGCTCCAGCCTACTTCATGTACCTGATGAATTCGGTATTCATGCCCGAGCTTGACAAGTTCGTGGTCATGTTTATCGATGATATATTAATTTATTTGGAAAATGAGTCAGATCATGAAGAGCATCTGAGGATTGTCCTATCTAGATTGAGGGAGCATAAGTTATATGCAAAGTTTAGTAAGTGTGAATTTTGGTTGAGCAAGGTACCTTTTTTAGGTCACATCTTATCAAGGGATGAAATCTCTGTAGACCCATCAAAAGTACAAGAGGTCATGAATTGGAAAGCCCCAACTTCGGTTCATGAAGTTCGGAGTTTTCTAGGGTTAGCAGGATATTATCGTCGTTTCATTCCAGATTTCTCGAAGATAGCTAAGCCAATGACCAGACTACTTCAGAAAGATGAGAAGTACAAATGGACACCAGAAGGTGAAGCTGCTTTTCACACCCTCAGAACTCTGTTGACTACAGCACCTGTGCTAGCACAACCAGACATTAAAAAGCCTTTTGATGTATTTTGTGATGCATCAGGAATAGGTTTGGGGTGTGTGCTTATGCAAGAAGGAAGAGTCATTGCATATGCTTCTCGGCAATTGAGAAAGCATGAAGTCAACTACTCCACGCATGATTTAGAACTTGCAGCAGTTGTTCATGCATTAAAGATATGGAGACATTACTTGTTGGGCAATGTATGTCATATATATACTGACCACAAAAGTCTCAAGTATATCTTTACCCAACCAGAGCTGAACATGAGACAACGAAGATGGTTAGAGCTAATTAAGGACTACATTTTAGAAGTGCATTACCATCCGGGAAAAGCTAATGTAGTAGCAGATGCACTCAGTCGAAAGTCTCATTGCAACACTATGGAAGCATTACTGGAAGATGGATTCAACTTGTTACACCCTGCTGTACTACATAATATCACGATCAGTTGTTCACTTGAGAGCAAAATCATAGAGTTGCAACAGACAGATGTAGGAATAAGTCACATCAAGAGAAAAATGCAAGAGCAAGAGACGAAGCATTTCAGATTGGATGAAAGAGGTGTGTTATGGTTTGAGGACCGACTTGTGGTACAAAAAGACCGTGAGCTGAGGAACCAAATTTTAGATGAAGCTCACTCGTCCAAATTGTCTATCCATCCGGGTAGTAGTAAGATGTACCAAGATTTGAAAACCCGTTTTTGGTGGACTAAGATGAAGAAGGAGATCGCAGCCTATGTCGCTAGGTGCGATAACTGCAATAGAGTAAAAGCTGTTCATATGAAATCTGTCGCCTTACTTCAGCCATTGCCTATCCCAGGTTGGAAATGGGAAGAAATCAGTATGGACTTTATCACAGGCCTTCCAATGACACCACAAGGTCACGATTCAATATGGGTTATTGTTGATCGTCTCACCAAGTCAGCACATTTTATACCCGTGAACACACGGTATATAGTTGGGAAATACGCTGAGATATATGTTTCCCAGATCGTGAGACTACATGGAGTACCTAGGACTATAATCTCAGATCGAGGACCACAGTTCATAGCTCATTTCTGGGAGCACTTACACCAGGCTTTGGGAACCAAGCTAATCAGAAGTTCTGCATATCATCCACAAACTTCAGGACAGACAGAGCGAGTAAACCAAATCCTAGAAGATTTGCTTAGAGCTTGTGTTATATCTTCAAAAGGTTCATGGGAGAAATGGTTACCTTTAGCTGAGTTCTCCTATAACAACAATTATCAAGCAAGTATCAAGATGGCTCCATTTGAAGCCTTGTATGGCCGAAAATGTAGAACTCCGTTGAATTGGATTGAGCCCGGTGAAAGGAGATACTTTGGTATTGACTTTTGTCAATGAAGCTGAAGAGCAAGTACGTGTGATCCAACAGCATATGAAGGCAGCTCAATCGAGACAAAAGAGTTATGCTGATAAAAGAAGAAGACCACTAACTTTTGAAGTGGGTGACTATGTATACTTGAAAGTATCACCCATGAAAGGGGTGAAGAGATTTGGGATGAAAAAGAAGCTTTCACCTAGATATGTAGGGCCATACAAGATTGTGGAACGAAAAGGAAATGTCGCTTATAAGTTACAACTTCCACCAGAAATGAGTGCAATCTTTGATTGCAATCTTTGATGTCTTCCATGTTTCTCAGTTGAAGAAATGTCTTCGTGTACCTGAAGAAGCTATTGCACCCACCAACATACAGATTCAATCGGATTTAACCTATGAAGAAAAGCCAATTAGAGTATTAGAGGAGATAGAAAGAGTAACACGGAGTAAGATTATTAAGTTCTATAAGGTGGTGTGGAACAATCATAGTGAACAAGATGCTACGTAGGAAAGAGAAGATTATTTACGAGAAGTTTATCCCGCCTTTTTCCAAGAATGGTAGGTCTTGCAAATCTCGGGACGAGATTTTTATAAGGGGGAGGGGCTGTAACACCCTAGGTTTTAGCCTTGCATAACTTGACTTGCATAGCATGAGCATGATCATCAAGCATTCATATATATGCATTTACACTTGAAACATTCAATTGAAACATGTGCAACATTTCTTAGTATTTCATGCTTTCCTATGAAAATGCATATGATTATGAGTGTATAATGTGATTGGTTGATATGAGTCACAAAAACATGTTAGCAACACTTAGGTTAGCAAATGGAACATTGTTCATGAATGTCACCTTTCATGATCAAGCACTTAAGTAATGTTACATGTGTTGACCTAGATAGCCCTATGTGTGACCAATGCATGCAATGATTGGGTGACCTTGCAATTAGCTTAAACATGTTTAGTATGTCATTATGAACAACTTTGGTATTCGTGGCTAGGGCTAAATAGATCACTAAGTCATAGTTCATGAACAAGTCATCATTTGAATGTAGCATGTTTGACCAAGTTTGAACTATGTGTTAGAGACTTTGCATGTAGGTGGTCACTAAAGCAAAGTTGTAGTATATGGTATAGGGAACAACTTTTATTTTGGGTCATGAGATGATAGGGTGCATAGCTTAGTCTTTTGGAGCTCACAAAAATCAACAAATCACTAATTGCAACACTTAGAGAAATTTTCTCAGTCAGTTAAATGACAGTGTTGATGTAGCCACCTTTGAGATGATTTTACTCCGCATTCTTTGAGAATTAGCACTGGGTCCTTGAATAGAAATTTGAGCTGGTATATAGGTCTACGACTTTGGTTTAGATAACCGGCGCTAATGCTTCACAAATTTGAAGAACGAGCTTTGCAAAATCACGTCGTCAGGCTCGGACACGGGCTCTGATGGCCACCTCACTCGGCCTTCAGTGGCCGACCGGTGCACAGGTACTGGCCGCCGCGTGGAGGAAGAAACGGCCACGCATCACCGTTGCCCTGATCCGCCAGGCAGCGCCGGGCCAAAGCACGCCTTCAACTCCCCTGCGCCGCCCGCACTGACCCGCGCTCACCATTTCCATTTTCACCGCCTCCTCCTTCGCCGTCCGCAGCAGCGAAGCTCCCGTAGCGCTGCCATCGCCGTTGACGGCACAAGCTCGCGCCTAGTCACTCAATCGCCACCACAGCCGCTACATTGTGCTTCACCGTGACCCCGCATCACCATCGCACCAGCATTCGCTAGCCAGGAGCGCGGTAAGCCGCTTCGCCGCCATGACCGAGGCTCGCTGGAGTTGGAGCTCTCCGTGGCCGACCACCACCTCTCACTCCCTTACCTTCTACTCTAGTATTCCACGCGATCCCTAGAAGCTCATACCGAGCTTAGTCACGCCCTACATGGCCAGATTTCGTCGGAGCCCCTCCGTCCTCCGCCATGCACGCTGCCGTCCAAGCTAGAGCTCGGTAGCGGTTGAGGGAAAGGCATAGTTAGTTGCGGATCGTCGCGAGGTGCACGCCGATGCCCTCGGTTTCGCCGGAGACGCCGCCGTCGGCGAGCTCCACCGGTCACCGTCGCGCGAAGCGTCGTCCCCTGTTTTTTCAGTCACTGACGTGTGGGGTCGTCTGACCAGCGGGTCTCGCCTGTCAGCGACAGAAGTGAAGTGGGCTAGTTCATTTGTTCCTGTTTCATGTGCCAGTTTGGAAATTTGATAACTTGAGCTAGGTAGATTCAAAAATTATGAAATAAATTTGGTAGTGTTCCTTAGGAAGTGAAGTATTTAAGAAAAATATGATCTTGACACTTACAGTAGAAATTTTGGAAGATTTAAATGGAGATTTGAAATGTGTTTTTGAATGTATGCAAATTTGTTTATTTTATATCTAGAGTTCCTGTGCTCCAAAAATTATGCAATTTTTGTGGTAAGCTATTATTGTCATGTATGAGCTCTGGTAAAAATTTGAGGATCAGTGCATGTATAGATTTGTAGTTATAGATTTTCCTTTTATAATTAGGAGATCCTTGTATGAATTTTTATAAATTATTTATGAATCCAATATTCATGAAATTTTTTGGAGGTTATCCTAGTACCATATGTATGCTAAGAAAAATATAAAATCTGTTGCTTGACACATTTCACTAGGGTTTTCTATTTATGCTATTTCAAGCGTTGCTGCCTTGTCATTTTTGTATAGGATGTTTTACTTGGTAAAATGGCATGAAACTTTTACAGTAGTCTATTGGTAGTACTAGTAAGTCACTGTAATTTTCTGAGAATTTAGGAAGTACATCTAGTATATGTTTATTATCTAACCTAAGTATCTAGGTAAAATAATAAAGGCATTTAAGGAAATAGTTTGGGCTTCACCATAATATTTTCTTGAGTGTATTTGGTATGCTTAAACTGTTGGTAGACTTTGGATTGTAAAAATTTGAATACTTATATGAAGTAGAAGTATTGTTACTTTGTAATGCGAATTGGAATAGTTTCCGAACATATTCTGGAGTTTGATAAGTTGCATGATGAAAATAATGATTTCTGTAAAAATAGTTAATAACAAAGTTGTAGATAACTTCATCATATGTCTTATGTTAAAATTTCAGAACGATAGGTCAAACGGTTTAGAAGTTACAGCTGTTTAAAGTTAGCTTTTCCGAATTTGCTTGTTCTCTGGAATTTCTGGACAGCACTGATATGATTGTCTGTTTTGGCTAAGATAAGTTGTGATTTAGCTTTTGTGAATTAAATAAGAGTTGTAGGTAATTTTATAAGATTTCCAGAAAGTCCAGGATCACTGCATTTGGATAATTAGAACTCCAGTTATGAGTACAACAAGTAGCTGATGTTTGTGAAATAGTTGATGAATTGTTGAAGTAGTTGATTGCATAATCAAGAAGAGATATGCACCTACTCAGTAAACGCGATGCACTTGTTGTTACTTAAACCACATGCCATTAAGAATATTTGCCAGAATGCATTCTTCATGTATCATCAAACCACACTTGTTAACATATTTGCATTCGCAATATCTTACGCCATATTCATGCATCTAGGATCGGAGGAAGAAATAACGTTGTTGAATTCGACGAAGTAGAGGAAGGGGACCAGCAGGAGAATCCTCAAGTCGTAGCTCCCAAAGGAGAGGAGCAGAATCTGAAGAGCTTCGAGTGCCCCGATCACCGCTCTACTTCTTTTCCGAAAGGCAAGCCCTGAGAGCATTCTAAGTCTCCCATTTTACAAATGATTACTTAAGTACTTATGATTGATGCATTAGGTTATAAGAGTTGAATGGAACCACTTGATGCATATATAATTCCTTGTCCGTATATTACACCTTTAACCGGTATAGGTCCAAGATCGAATATATGCTTAGCCATGCTTAGATCGGTAGAAGTCGGGTGATTTCCTATCACCGCGAGATATAGGTGGATACCGAGCACGGTTGGCTATATTTGCTATCGTGGAAAAGAACCATGGGTTAAAAGAAAATCGAGGCCAGGCGAGTCTATGCGTAGGATGACTCATGTGATTCCGTCTGAGCCGATTAAGGACCGTACTGTTGTTGGTGCTTCCGACAAGATTGAACGTGATGCCTATCGGGCTAGCTGGCGGATAACTCGCTCCGACCGCCGGCCGAGTAGCTCAACTCAGCCGCCGAGACCCGCTCACAGCGCTCCTTACGGGGGCGATCGAGACCGAGCCCAAGGGCGTGCTAGGCCTGAACGCCCCGGCATCTGGTGTCCCAGACAGCGGTCTGGTACGGACCATGAAATGTACCGAAGTTGTACCAAAGGTGACCTAAGGCTGCCTTTCGCGGTATGCTGGGTTTGTGTTAGGAATAAATTCCCACCGGTTGAAATCGATTCAATCATTGCCTCTCCGGATAGTGAGAAACTTGACTAGTCCCAACATCGTAGTAACTGTGCTATGAAACATGATGGTTCGGATGAATATGGAATTGCAATACCTGCTATGGTTACTATTGTATGCTTTTAAATGGGTATATCACATGTTTGGCACAGGATAGTTGCTAATCTAGAGATGGATAGTTATAATTAACCTGATATTGAAACCATAATTGTATAGCTAAGTTAATCGCTTTTATGCAAAATGTTGTCAAGCTATCCCCACTTATACAGCCTTGCATAATCCTTGGAGTCATTTTATTTCTGGTTTATGACGGGTAAGTCTAGCTGAGTACCTTCTCATACTCAGGGTTTTATTTTCCATGTTGCAGATGGCACTGTGTATCATGGTTATTGCAAGAGTTGCTTCTATCCTGCTGTGGATGAGGAGTAAGCCTTGGGCAGGCTTCTTATTAATCCTTCTACATGCTTTTGTGGACCGTGATCGTATTTTGGCACTGTACTAAACTATGTTGGAAACTTTACTTTCAAACTTAATTTGCTTCCGCTTTTATCTATCAAACTTGGTTTGTAATAACTGGTTTCATACTCTGATGATGAAAATGTATCTGTGAACTTTATATAAGATGTGGCATGTATGTTGAATCATGTACGATCTTGGTTGTTGTAAATCGTTTATCGAGACCCGTCGTGGTACTCGATGGACTACCGGGTTTATATGGGTTCAAGTATGACAGTACGACCGCTTGTGGGCCGCCATTGTACTTGTACTCTTATAAATTGGTCGGTTCTGCGACAGCCCGCGCGTTTCGGGAGGTCAAAAACCCGCCGCGGCTGTGAGTCCCGAAAACCCTAGGTCATTTGATCCTCTGCTCTCTCTCTCTTCGCTCTCTCTCTTTCTTTCTCTCGCACCGTTCTTTCTCAGCGCAAGGACAGCAGCCACCGAGAGCGAGACGGCGAGCGAGCGGACGGTGGAGCGAGGCATGGCGCCGGCGCCGGCCCCCTCGCCGGCGCGCGTGCTCCCCGACGGGTGAGCACGCCGCCGTCGAGCGGCCTGGCAGCGGCGCCCTCTTGGCCGAGACCGGCGAACATCCCGTCCCCGGCTCGACCCTTCTTCTCCCGCGCCGGCGAAGGGCCATCCAGACGCACGGCAAGGTTTATCCCTTCCCCTTTCCCTTTCTCTTTCTCCGATTTGGATTGTTCTCTGTTTTTCGAACCGGAGGTGGGGATTAGGGTTAGGGTTAGGGTTTCTTTGATTCCTTTTCTTTCTTTTGATTCGACCGGTTAGGGATGGGGAATCGTTCTAGGGTTAGGGTTTGGGCCGACCCCTTTTCTTTGTTCTTTTCTTTTCGCTTGTTCACCCAGAAAAAAGGGATCTAGGGTTAGGGTTTGGTTCCGACCCCTGTTCTTCTTCTTTCTTTGGTTTTTTCTTTTCTTTGATTTCTTTTCTTTTCGGATTTCATCCGAATGGCTTTACCCTTTTCCCTTTCTCCATGCGAGTTAGGGTTAGGTCTTAGGGTTCGGCCAAATCCGAACCCACTTCTTCTTTCCTTAGATCCGAACTGGACCTATTCGTTTCTTTACTTTTGTCGTGCGCCGTCGAATGGTGCGGCTTCTTTCCCCCCACGCACGGTGGCGGTGATGACCGGTAGACAGTGATGTCCGCCACCCCGGCACTCTTTTCTTTGCTTTTACCCGGCTAGGGTTAGGGTCACACAGAGGCAACCTGGCTCTGGTACCATTGTTAGGATCGATGTGTACCTTTCTGTGACCGTAGGATCGGGTAAGCATCCTCGTCTTCTCCGTGGATGCACCTCAGCGGGTAGACGCCGGTGTAGGTGTAGAAGGCGTCCAGCACCGTGGAGACGATCACCAGTGGCCCCGGCGGTGTCCCTGCATAGGCGACGGCGGTGGTGGTGGCGGGCTCATCCCGTCACTGGCAGCACGGCCTTTAGATCGGTTTAGGGTTTCTATGAGTGGGATGGCGGCTCTGTTCAACCTCGTTTTTTTCCCGAGCCCAGTTCCCCACTCCTATATATATATGTGCTGTGCGACAGGGCCCACCAACCAGTTAGGGTTGGGCTCCTCCGATCAGGGAGCTGAGGCAAGGGCCCAATAGGCCGTTGGGCCTATTGGTGGAGATCAACTAACAGACATCCCTAGAATGGTCAGCGTCTTGCAGTCGATTTCCTGGCCTTTGTGCTTATCCCTTGTTGAGAAGCCCTGTTGCAATCCTGAGCATGGTGTCCCACGCCTTCCACCTGCTTCTTCTTCTCTTCATCAGCATACAGACCAGCACAATATCAATCATGCAACAAATAAATATTGGCCTTAAAGGATCGGTCTTTCACTTACGGATCGTTCATGAGTTCTACTCGCTCTCTTGCCATGTTTTTTTATTCACAAACTTGTACTCATTCATTCAAACTTTTTTGTTTTGATGATCCTTCTTTCTTTGCTCTCCCTTGCTATTATCTTTAGGGAGGAGCGTTGTCATTCATTCCAATTTTAAAAGAGAGCTAATGCTCAATAGAACGGCCTCAAATTTTGAAACAGTAAACGCCACATGATGAATTGGTGAAAAAACGTGTAAAGAAGCATTTATGATAGTTATAGTATCTTTTTATAAGAAAAGAAGCATTGGTCACTACCAATTGATCATACCCAACCTGACCACGACACAGAAATGTGCAATGAATGCAAGAAAGCAATACTCTTTCTCCAAGAAATATGGTTTACAGTTTTACACATTTGCATCAAAATGAAAAATGTTTTGTGCTTACTATGTAGCAATGTTAAATATTTTTTCATGTCAATCAAATGAAATTGTAGATCGATGGAACAAGGGAACAAAATGGGTAGAGATTTGGATCGGAGAAGCCGAGGCTTTAGACACTAGGCCAGGTAGAGATTTGGATCGCGTGCTCCTCCGCTGGTAACTACTCCGTATTCTCCTTTGCTGGACGCCTGGACACCGTTCATATGCCTGCCTTTGTACGCAGTGACAGAACACACGCTGTACTGTATCAAGGACAGTAGGAGTACATTTTTCCCCCTTCTCGCGAGAGGTTGTAACTACTTGTAGGTAATCACTAATCAGCAGTAAACGCGGCAGTTTAAGCTAATAAGACCATATGCGGAATGCGATACAAATCTATTTGGAGAAGTAAATGTTTGACATTATTTTTTATAAATCTAATTAATTTTAATAAAGTTTGATTCATCTTAAATCTAGAGTTACATTTTTTTTAGAGAGAGACCCTGTATATTAGTAGCATAGTATAAGAGTGTGTTTGTTTCCAAGGACCAAAGTTTAGTCCCTGTCACATCGAACGTTCAAAGTTCAAACGCTAACTAGGAAGACTAAATATGAGCTAATTATAAAACTAAGAGTCCATGTAACCAAACAGCCCCTGATGCAAGCAACATGCAAGGCAGCAGCTGGCCGGCTGCCGGCCGGGCTGGCCCAACATTGATGATCGAGCTGAGCCCACGCCGTCGTGTTGTGCGCGCATGGATCGCAGATCCGCCGAACAAGCGCTCGTTTTTGGAGGGGAGGGCGTGAAGCGCGCGTATAGTACATGATACATCTCATCTGCGGATGCCGCCGCGCGCTTCCCTCCCGCGCCACCACATACGTACGCGCGTCGCGCTAGCTGTCTGGCTGGGACACAGAGCACCGATAGGTACGCGTACGCATACGCAGAGGCAGTATAGGAGGAGTATGTGTGAAAGGTAATTGTTTGCTCGCTGATCGTCCGAAAATCAGGAGGATGGAAATGAACAAAAATGATGCATATATAGTGGATAGCTAGCTGCCTGCCCAATACAGAGCACGCATTTTGTTCATTATTTCTGTCCTTCCGTGTTCCTCAGCAAGCTAGTCAGCAGCAGAAGCTACACGTCAAGGGGCGCAACCCACCTGCACCACACTGTCGGTGTATTACTCCATGTCGTATTAGCTTTTAAGTCAAATATTTATATTTTTGGCCATCAACTTTTTAAAAAAAAATCATGACATATGTTTTTGGTTTTAGATTTACTATGACATGTTGTGAAACTATTAATTTTTTTAAAAGAAATAATCAAAGCTAGTAATATTTGGTTTAGGACAAAGTTAATGTAACATATGAAAAAGATCAGAAATAGTTTACTACCACTCGACTCGCGGTCACAAGTACTAGTAATAGGAACATTATTACGAAGCTATCTGTTATTATGGAAAAAAAAGAACATTAACCGGCGTCGCCACATGGTGGTGCACTGCTGGCACCATGATAGAAAAATTATGTAGCATTAGGTGACCTATTTTGACTGTGTTAATAATAAGCTCGAGGTTATGGCGATTTTTACTACAAAGTTAGGACTTGTTGCGCATGTATGGTTTTTTCTTAAGTGCTCCTTTGAAGAAGAGGAGCTATAAATTGTAGTTCCTCCTCCAGACTAAAAAAAAAGTTCGGCTCCTCTACTACTCACAGAAAACGATTCTTCATAAAAATGTTTGGTCCGATTCCACCATAGAAACCGCTGCCAGAGCCATAGTCGAAGCCTACTAATGTGCACCACCATAAATTCATTTTTAGTTTAGCCCGTGAATAACTGGCCAGCTAGTGCTAATTAATAGCACTAGTACTGCAAAAGTAATGCACAGAAAAGGAAATAAATATGAAATTTAAAAGGCACCAGTCTGCTTGAGTTTTGTCATATATGCATGGAAGCATCTATGAGTTTCATTTACACTGCGTAAGGGCAGCCATCAGTGAGGTACTATTCATACTCATAGTACAACCATGTTACTGTTATATGGTCACGGTTCACATCTTATTACACGGTATAGCTGGATTGTTGGCGTCGTAGCATACCACACCTCACTGTGCAATGATGCAATTTATTATAAATGGTCCATCCACCAGTGGTAGCAGCCAACAAAAAAGGACTCTCTGGAATGATTAATAATGTCTATATGCTTATCTGCGTGCTAATAGCACATGCAAGTATATCAGCTGCTTGAAGCAACCTTAGGCCCGGTTGGCTGGGCTTCTTCATCGGCTTTAGGAGCCGTTTTCTGCCAAGCGGAGTAAAGTGAAATGACTTCACTAATGAAGCCCCTAAAAATATGTTCTCACAAGAGTGTGAGGGGAGATAGAGCAAAAAGTAGTGGCTTCTCCCGGCTCCTTCTCCAGGCCCGTGCGCCATTATCCTTGGGATTTGATGAAATTACGCAATCTGACGAGTCTGTTTCTCTTCCCTCAGTACGTGAGTTCTTTTGCGTCTTCCCTCTGTACGTTTGCCACTTTTGTTCTTCTTCCCTCCGTAGTCTGCTAATACTTTATGTTATTTTTTAATTTTTATCCTTTTATAATTTATAATTTACAATCTATAAATTTTAATTTTTAATTTTGAAATTTTAGTTTTGAAATTTTATTTTTTGAATTCAAATCTACTCGGATGGAAAAAACATATAGATATTACTATACATGTACGTATATAGGGGTATCATGGACAATTGGCCTCTCCCAGCCATGCATGACAGACAGGTAAAGCCGTTTTGCCAAATAGTTTACCAAAATAGGTTGAGCTCCACCAATGGAGCCGTTCGTGGAGCTGAAGCCAAAAAAATTGGCTTCACTGCTGAAGTGAAGCTCTACCAAACGGGGCCTTAAACTTGTACATTTGCACAAATATGTACTTCTGGTAGCTAGGATATACTCACTCCGTCTACAAAAGAATGCAAATATGAAATTTATGCCTGTCAAATTAGTTTAAGTCTAATCAAGTTTGTAATGAATATTATTAACATTTGTGCCTCTAAGAAAGTTTACTATAAAATATGTTCCATAATTAATGTAATGGTGCTTATTTATTAGTACTCCCTATGTCCGCAAAAGGATGCAATTATGGGAACTGTGCCAGTCAAATTAGTCTAAGTTTGACCAAGTTTATAACAAATAATATTAACATTTATGTCTTCAAATAAATTTATTATAAAAATATATTCTATAACTAATCTAATGATACTTATTATGTATCATGAATGTTAGTATTTTTTATATAGATTTAGTCAAAATTCAATTTGCTTGACTTCTCGAAAAGCGAGAATTGTATTGTTTTGTGCACGGAGGGGGTACTGTTTTATATAACTATAGTCAAAGTTCACATTGTTTGACTTATGGTAAAGCGAGAATTGTTTTGGCATGGACGGAGGGAGTATATGAGTATATTTGATGTACTTCGTTCACATGCATGACACACTTAGTCCTGCTGCTGTTGCCTTTTTGCGGAATTGCAGTGCAGCACTACTGCAGCACCCATTAATTCTTCTTCAACTGCAAGGTCACTGATCACTCAGGAGTCAGGTCACACGCTGAGCGTCACACACACAAGTTTGCAAGAGCAATGCAAGGAAGCTTAGGCTGTCTCCAACGGCCTAGGCAAAGGGCAATCCAAACGCAAAATAGGGCGCGGACAGTGTTTTGGGTATCAAAATCGCGCTCCAACAGAGAACGCAAAGACAGCGCCCATTTTGCGTGCTCGGCGAGGCGGTAGGCAAGAATGCGTCGTCTCTCTCCCCACGACGCAGTTCTCTGGCGCGGACGACAACGACGAGGCGGGCCCGCGACGGAGCGAGGCGGGTCTGACGGCCGGCGCTTCCAGGCGGGACCGTGGCGGGGTGCGGCCGGCTCGGCGAGGGGGGCCCGCGGGGAGCGGACAGGGCGTGGTCGGTGGAGCGAGGCGGGTCCGCGGGGAGCGGGGCGCTGCCGGTGGAGCGAGGTGGGCCCGCGGGGAGCGGACGGAGCGGGACGACGGTGAGGCGGGCCCGCGGGGAGCGGGCCGCGGCCGCCGGATCCGAGCTCTTGCTCGCCCGCGCCGCTGGATCCGGGTTCCTCCTTGCTCGCAACCGCCGGATCTGGGAGGGATGGATGCCGCCGCCGGCCGGATCCGGGAGAGAGGGAGGGGCGGCGCGGGAGAGAGAGAGAGTGTGGAGAGGGCGTATTTGCGTCGGCTGTTGGAGAACGCTGAGTTTTGGGTCTCCACGCGAGCGGCGAGCGCGACCCAAACGAACGAATGGGTGTCCGATTTGGGTGAGGGCTGTTGGAGACAGTCTTACAAGGGCGGGAGGGGAGAGAGGCGGCTCGTGGAAAGTGGAATTATGCAGTCAGATGTAGCCATTGCAATAGCTATGCAAGTTATGCATGCACCCTTTCCTGTACCTCTCCAGCTTGCTTCCATCCTTGGCCGATGGCCCTAGCAGGCTGATCGAGGCGCAGGGCTGTTGGGGCCAGCAGGCAGCAGCACAGGGTAGGGCAGAGAGTGCTGCCAGTGCCCCCATGCGATGCCAATCGAAAGCAAAGGTATAAAGGCGGCCTCCCCGGCCCATAAATGGGCCACAGTGGCGTTGCATGCATTCGACCCTGCACAGCCGCTGAATATTCCCTGCCACGGAGCATTAACAGCCAGAGAGTGGACAAGCTGCATCCACCGGCCGGCCGGCCCCCAGTACGACTACCACCGCTGCCTGCCTGCCTGTGTGTGTGTGGTGCACCCCATTCTGCAGGGATGCATTGCATTGCACAGACCACACAGCATCGATCGGCATCCAGGGCCAGCCGGGCAGCCGGCCCAGGCAAGCACTGCATACAGCTGCAGGCTGCAGCAACCAGCAAGCGTGTCCAATGGGACTATCCAAGCACCAGCCACGCCAGAGTACAGAGGCGCAGCGCTACTACACAAGGCCACAGGGGGAAAATGTCAAACAGTGGTACATGCCTTGAATGCCCCTGACCATCTAGAAAGCAGCATGCAGCAAGAGCTGCCACGGCATGGATGCATGTGTTTGATTTGTGCAAAGCCGGATCCCCCGTCTCATCTCGCTCATCTTCTTTCTTCAGTGTGGTACCGCGCCGGCCGGCAGCGGCAGGGCTAGATTTCACTATATTCCTTCTGCTGTGACTGTGAGGGTTTAGAAGGGGAATATCTGTCTCTAATGCCAGTTATTGATCGAGGTGGCGCATTAAACACATCCGCCTGCATCTGGGATGTATATACTCCTACACAGGAGTAGTACAATACATTGAGTGAAGCCGTACGTGGGGGACGGAGAATTTGGCATGTAGCAGCATCACTACTCTTTTCTTGTTAATTTGAAAACCCAACAACTGGGAGCTGCAGCTGCTAGGTGAACTACTTGCTGGTGTGCCATGTACGTACATTCAGTAATAATATAATATAGTTATTATACACAAGTATATTAATGCTCTCTTGGATTCCAAATATATAGGTGTGCACAAGGATTAATATCAGCAGATAGGTGAAGTGTCCATGCTACTTCCATGCATGTTTATATTCTCATGTGTAGTGGAGTACTATACATACGTATATATTGTGTAACTTCCAGTTTTCCCTTTACAGTGAAAAATTAAGAAAGGACCAAGGTTGGAACAAACGAGCGTTAAAGTTGTATTGGCAGCATAGATTGCTGGCTTATTATATTTGGAGAATATACTGGAATGTTAAAACAACGAATATATAGGCAATCGGAGGTAGAAAACGACAGTGTTAATTCCCGATATATACTGCTACTACCTGCTATGAAGGAGGAGCACAAACAGACATACTCCCTCCATCCCAAAACTTGATGTTTTAGGATTCAAAATTTGTCCCAAAAAACTTAATGTCTTAGCTCTTGGGGTGTGAATGTGGTCTGCATGTCTCCATTCATTCATTTTAATTAGAGGTTTATTTCTTAATTAACATAGAACACCTTCAATGAATAGGCGGGGTACATGAGTGGTTTTTCAATTGAGCAGTGATCTATCCTAAAAATCCTAAAACATTTTTTTTTTGGGTCGGAGGGAGTAATAATTAGACACCCAAAAGGCACTAAATTATAAGAGGAAGCAAACATAGATGCACTTTTGAGTTCCAGCTAAACAACAATATATAGTGGACAAGAGTAGAAGTAGTAGAGAAATGTAGTAGAATACAAGAAGCAAGGGTGCAAACTGAAAACAGAGAGATTACATGCATACATGACAAAGTGTAACCGATGCATTCCAGGCTTAAGACTTTAGACTTCCTCAACTGCTTACATATCATATATACTAACAATGGTGCTCAAGAAGACTGTTGGGATCGATGCCTAACATCACAGAACGAGCTCCACGCCAAGAATGCGTCACTTACAGCTTCTTAATTAATAGTTTAATACCAGAGAAAAGGGCCAGGAAATTTGAAACAAAAACAAGAGAGGAAGGAAATACAAGACAATGTTCCAGGATCGGAGTACTAATAGTAAAGCTAAGAACAATCTAATTAAGATACCTAGCAAGAGACATGCATATATCTCGGACCATGACGCCTCAATTCCCCACGCGCTCACACCTCTCCACACACCTCTGCCTCCATGCTCCGCCCGCGCGCACAGCTCGCAGCAAAGCATGCGGCAGCCAGCAGCATAGTGGTGCGAGAGCTCAATGCGAGCTGCTCGCCGGCGGCCGGCCTCGCCTATCTGTGAGGCTTGTTCGCTCCGGCTGCTCTCTTGGATCCCCAAATGCTGGCCAGGTTGCAACTGGAGCAGCAGCGGTAGAACAGGCGACGGCGCTCAGCTCCATTGGGACAGGGAGGAGAGCAAGAAGAAGAAGCATTTTCTTGAGTAGCTGACTGTGTGAAGGTAAGGAGTAGAAGAAGATAATAGAGAAAAGGGTTGGTGTTTTTATACTACGTACACACAAGGAGAGAGAGAGATGTTCTACAGGTAGCTACAAAGGCAAGCCTGACAAAGTCTACACCATTCGGAGCAGGAGCAATTGCAAAATTCATTCATTCTATTGTGGCGTTGCACAGTGTTACTATTAGGCCAGTGTCAGTTGAAGTTTCATAAGAGTTTTATTTGTATTTAATAGCTTGCCACATATGCATTTTTGATAACATAGCAATATTTTAATGAAGAGAGAGAAGAAATGAGTTTCATAGGGATGAAACTCTATTGGCATGATTACCAACTCTCTTTGAGTTTTATGTTAGATTTAATGTGTGTATGACCCATATTTTATTTAATAATTAAATCAAATAAATTCTAAGGACATATTAGATGCTAGGTGCAATAAAATAGTGGACCGAATGTAGTTGATGACTGAACTTGTAACGGTCATACTTATGGCTGCGGTTACTAGTAACTCCCATGGTTATGGTTGTAGTAACGAGTAACCCCTATGTTTATGGCAGAGGTTACTAGTAATTGATGAACGCTTCGTGACGTCCAGATTCATCCTATACACTTCATCTTCTACCTTTCATGCTTGTAAAAAGGAGCGCTTGTCTTCAGCTGCGCGAATGAGACACATCACATCTAGCACCATCGTTCTTATGTTGAGTTGCTCCAGAGTTTCCCCGTCCCAATCCTCTACGCGCACAGAGTGTTGGGAGAGCAGGCCTCCAGAACCGCCGTCCGCATAGCGACACCTGCTCGGGTGTGCGGGCGATCAGATTTTTGGGAAGCGTCTCCGCGACTGCTCACTTCTTCCTGGTGACTACCGACATCTTCTTCTTCATCCTCGGATCGTCTACTTCCTGGTGGACGTTCGAAAGACTGCACTGCGAACATCGTCCTACATCGACTATGGTCCGCAATATCGAGCAACGCACTATGTCAACTAGTGCGCGTGGAGCCACCGGTGCCTTGAGCATGGGTCCCTTCGCTGGGTATACTTCTAATCTTACTGTTTCTATATTCAGTAAGGTTTTTGTGCTCTTAAACTTGATCAGTATGTTCATCATAGTTGCCACTAGTAGTTCACACGTGCCCATATTTGTTGTTGAAAGCATCTAGGCCCCTAGTAGGGTTTCGGTGATTAATGATAATACAAGATTACTATGACTAACGTGTATTTTGTAGAGATAATTAAGTTAGGTCATGGTAATGGAGATCGATTGAGCAATCATGGTTGCCATGCCCCTACGATGGAAATCGTTTCAGTTTTCAAAGGATGGACGACAAGGTTAAGGATGGACTAGTTCTAAGTGTCGATTGGAGTTGGTGAGACACTTAGAGTAGTTTATGACTTTGTTTTTCCTTTAGCCATACTATTAAGGGGGGTATGGACAGGTAGCTTGACCTAGGTGAGTCTAGTGAGTTAGGTGTGGTGCACACTTATTTAAACTAGCACTAGGTAGCTCCAAAATAGCCCTTAGATCCAATGGAGCAAACTTTATTCACATATGATCGAGAGTTGGAAGTGAATGGAGGGTCAAATACTAACCAGACGCTGGCTCCAGAGTGACTGGATGCTGGCTCAGGGTCCAATCAGTTCATTTGACCAAGGTAAAATCGTTCGGTGCGACTGGACGCTGAGAGGTGAAGTGATCGGACGCTGAGAGCCTGCGTCCGGTCGACTCCAGTAAGTTTTCAGAGAGGGAAAATTGCGACCGGACGCGTCCGGTCACACTGTAAACACTGGAGTTTGGGGTGTACTGACCGGAGCATCCGGTCAACATGACCGGAGCGTCCGGTCACCCCGCAGAGGTACATAACGGTTCGTTTTTTAGCCCATGTTATAAATACTCCCTCCACTCGTGTGTGGGGGTACTTTTGCTCATTCCAATAGCTGAGAAACACTTTAGAGAGTGCCAAGAAGAGCAAGGTCCTAGTGAGGTGATTGAGATTTGAGAATCCCAAAGAGAGCCCTCATTAGTGAGATCAAGAGTAGCAAAGTGTGCATCCACCCTTCTCATTAGGCTTGTCGTGGTCAAGTGAGAGTTCGTGCTTGTTACTCTTGGTGATGGCCATCACCTAGACGACTTGGTGGTGATTGAGAGCTTGGTGATCATCTGGAGAGCTTGTGGATGACCCAACTCAAGTTGTGAGCGGTTGTGGGTGATTCACTACGACGGAGTGTCGAAGAATCAACCCGTAGAGAACACTTGATCCTTACGCAGATCAAGAGGGAGCTACACCCTTGCTCGGGTGCTCCAACGAGGACTAGTAGGGAGTGGCGACTCTCCGATACCTCGGTAAAACATCACCGTGTTTTCTCTCCTCTCTTTACTTTGAGCATTTACCTCGAGCAATTCAATTCTTGCTTTTACATTCATAGAATTGTCATGCTAGAGTAGGATTGGAACTTAGGTTGCAAGTCTTTTGTGCGGTAGAACAACTAGGAACACTTTCTAGGCTCAAGGGGTTAATTGGGCTAACCATAGGATTTAATTATTACAAAGAAATTTAGAATTAGCCCAATTCACCCCCCTCTTGGGCATCTTGATCCTTTCAATTGGTATCGGAGCCTCGTGCTCACGTATTTAGGCTTAACCGCCTAGAGAAAGATGTCTCACGGGGATGGACCTCCTCCTATCTTTAAGAGGGACGATTTTCCTTATTGGAAAATTTGTATGGAGGCGTACTTAGAAGCTCTAAATGTTGGAATACTTAGAGCCACCTCGCAAGGCTTCCCAAAACCTAAGGATCCCACACACCCACAAGGTGATGAGGTGAATTATGAAAAATAGAATGCAAAGGCTCGCAACACCATCTTTAGAGGCCTTTGCAAAGATGTTTTCAACCGGGTGAGGAACCACAAAGACGCCCATGCACTATGGTCGGACGTTTGTGCGCTCTGTGAGGGAACAAAGAGTGAGCGTGAGGAATGCTATCATCTTGTCATGAAAAAGCTCAACTCTTTTGAAATGCTTCATAAAGAATGTGCTAATGAGATGTATTCACATTTGAATATTCTTGTAGAGGAAGTTAATGGGCTTGGACTCACTCAAATGTAACCATCCGATGTTATAAGAAAGATCTTGAGTGTCCTCTCTATTGACAAATATGGGCATATTATGACCGTGCTACATCAATGTGATCTTTCCACCGCTACACCAACACAAATCTTGGAAAAGATCAATGCTCATGAGATGTACATGCACGTCTGAAAGCTCTAGTTTGGTTTTGGTGAATTGATGAAACCCTAAGTGCTAACCTAGTTTATCAAGTGATCATGAGATAGGTAGCACACTTCAAGTGGAGAAGCTAATGAAGATCATAGCATGACTATGGTGATGGCATGGTGATGATCAAGGGCTTAAACTTGAAAAGAAGAAAGAGAAAAACAAAAGCTCAATCCAAAGGTATAACTTGTAGGAGCTATTTTGTTTTGGTAATCAAGACACTTAGAGAGTGTGATCACATTTAGGTTTGATAGCCGTACTATTAAGAGGGGTGAAACTCGTATCGGAATGCGGTTATCAAAGTGCCACTAGATGCTCTAATTCATTGCATATGCATTTAGGATCTAGTGGAGAACTAACACCCTTGAAAATGTTTGTGAAAATATGCTAACACAAGTGCACAAGGTGATACACTTGGTGGTTGGCACATTTGAGCAAGGGTGAAGAAGTTAGAAGTGAAATGGAGTTGGTCGCAATGATGCTGGCGTCGGTCAACTGACCGGACGTTGGGTCGCTCTACGACTGGACGCTGAAAGGCTACGTCCGATCGAGTGGTCGGTCGGCATAGTGGTTAGGGTTAAGCACCGGACGCTGGGCTGTGTCCGGTCAAGCATGACCGGACACGTCCGATCGAGAAAAACTGGTTTTGGACCCTTACTGTAAACGACCGGACGCTGAGGGTTCAGCGTCCGGTCAGTTCTGTTGGAGCGTCCGGTCAGCTTGTCGACCATTGAGATCAAACGTTCACTGTTGAACGCAGGAGACACGTGGCCGCCATCGGGCGACCGGACGCTGGGGAGCAGCGTCCGGTCAGTTGGACCAGAGTGTCCGGTCAGCCCGATTAGTACCCAGTGAAGGGGTACAACGGCTCTATTTCGTGGGGGCTTCTATTTAAGCCCCATGGCCGGTTCAAGCTCACTCTCTTAGCAATTTGCATTGACATAGCAACCTTGTGAGCTTAGCCAAAGCCCTCCCACTCATTTCCATCATAGATTAAACATCTTTGTGAGATTGGGAGAGAATCTAAGTGCATTGCTTGAGTGTTTGCATCTAGAGGTGCTTGGTGTTCGTGTTTCGCTGCGGATTTCGCTTGTTACTCTTGGTGGTTGCCGCCATCTAGACGGCTTGGAGCAGTGAGGATCGTCGAGCGGAGGGTGGTGATTGTCTCCAGCTCCGATCGTGGTGATTGTGAGGGGTTCTTGACCTTTCCCGGTGGAGCACCAAAAGGTACTCTAGTGGATTGCTCGTGGCTTGTGTGATCCTCATCTTGTGTTGGTTGTGTGGCACTCTATTGAGGGTTTGGTGTGTGAAGCCAATTAGCGTGTGAACCTCCAAGTGAGTGAATCGCCACAACGAGGACTAGCTTGCCGGCAAGCAAGTGAACCTCGGTAAAAAATCATTGTGTTCATCATTGATTCCGAGGTGATTGGTCTTCATTGTTATACACACTTATGATTGATTGGTTCATACATCTACACGGTGGTATAACCTTCTTGCCTACTCATTACATTACCGTAAACTAGTTGTCAAGCTCTTTAGTGTAACTAGTTGTGAGAGCTTGTTAGTTTGGTTAGTGTGGCTCTTTAGTTAGCTTTTGAGAGCACACTAACTTAGTGTAGTGATATAGCTATTGTGTGGATATACTTCATCTAAACTAGAATTGTGGTAGGTGGCTTGCATTTTGGTAGGCTAGCGCATAACTTGCTTCGCCTCATAATTGTCTAATCCTTTTGTTAAGTGTTGTTGTAGAAATTTTATTAGGTTATTCACCCCCCTCTAGCCATTAGGACCTTTCAACATCACACCTCAAGATGGCTCATCCTCTACAAAGAAGAAAGAAAAAGACTTAGCATTCAAAGCTAGCCAAGAGAAGGGCAAAGCAAGGCTTGAGTATGAGAGCTCAAGTGATGATGAAGTTGATGATGAAAGCCTTGCTCTCATGGTGAAGAAAACCGCCAAGATGCTAAAGAAGCTCAACAAGAGTGGCATCAAGTTTGATGGCAAGAAGAAGAAGTTCTTCACAAGCTCTAGAAGGAAGCCAATCTTCGAGATGGATTGCTACAATTGTGGAGAACTTGGTCATCTAGGTCACCAATGCACAAAGCCCAAGAAAGACATGTTCAAGAACAAGAACAAGGGCAAGAAAGATGACTCAAGCAATGAAGATGAAGATGAGAAGAAAAAGAACAATTCACACAAGAAGAGAGATGGCAAGAAGAAGAACTTATATAAGAAGAAAAAGAGTGGAAAGGCTTACATCATCGGTGATTGGCTCACGGACATTGATTCATATAGTGGATCATCCGATGATGATAGTGACGACGAGAAGATGGCCGCTATTGTTATTGATTCTTCATCATCTTCACCGCCACCATCGCCATCATCCTCTACACACCTATGCCTTATGGCCAAAGGTGAACGAAAGATATCACATGATGATGATAGTAGTGGTGATGATCATGCTCATAATGATGATAGTGATAGTGATAGCGATGATGATGAATATGAATCACCTTCTTATGATGATCTTGCTAAATTGCTAAAGAAATACACTAAGATCATTATAAAGACTAGAGCTAAAAATGAAAAGCTTGAGATTAAGAATGATTCTCTCTTAGCTAAATGTGACAGCCGAAAAGTCTAGTGTTGAGCTTAGAGAAGCAAATGAAGCTATGTCATCCAAACTCAAGGAGCTCAAATCTTCTAAGAAAGAGCTTAAAGATAAACATAATAAACTTGAGTGGGTGCACAAAGAGCTCATCACTAGCCACAACAAGCTAAAAGAAGAATATACCACTCTTAAGATTAATCATGATAATCTTGTTATTGCTTAAGAATTTCTATCCAATGAGCCACATGATGCTACTAACTATGTTGTTAAGATTGATATAGTTACATCATGTGATGACTTGATCATTGAGAGCATTGAGCAAGGTTCTAGTAGCAAGGGCAAGCAAGTGGTTGAGGCCGATGATTATGATGAGTTTGTCAAGCTCAAGAATGACAATGCAAAGCTCAAGAAATATCTTGAAGAAATCAAAAGCCACAACACCATTGTGCTAGAAACCCTTGATCATTATGGTTACTTGATCCTTGAGAATGAGAAGCTCAAAGAAGAAAACAAGAAGCTCAAGGAAGAGAAGAACATTGATGCTCTTAAGGAAGAGAACAAGAAGCTCAAGTTAGAAAAAGAGCATCTTAAGATTGGATTGAGCAAGTTTACTAGAGGCAAGTATCTTCAAAGTGAGCTCCTAATGAACACCGTCATAAAGATGGATAAAAGTGGCATTGGGTACATGACAAATCAAGGGAAGAAGAAGGCTCAAGCACAACAACAATAATCAAAGCCAAAGCCAAAGCCAAAGAGATGCTTTGAGTGTGGACAAGAAGGCCACTTTGCTCATGAGTGCCGAACTCCACCACCACAACCCTTGCCCAAGCATGCTAGACCCTTTGCCTTCAATGCTCATTACATGCTTAGAAAGGATTCTAGTGGAAAGATGAAAGTGAAGTTCTTAGGACCTCCCAATAAGAATAGACCTAAGAAAATTTGGGTTGCAAAGTGACTTGTTGAGAAGGTGAAGGGTCCTCAACAAGTTTGGGTTCCTAAAGCTTGATCTCTTGTGTGTAGGTGAACTACAAGACCAGTGAAAGTCATTGGGTTATTGATAGTGGTTGCACACAACATATGACCGGTGATCCTCGTATGTTCACCTCACTAGATGAAGAAGTAGATGGACAAGAAAGAATCACATTTGGAGATAACTCAAAGGGCAAGGTCAAAGGATTGAGCAAAGTGGCAATATCAAATGATCATTCTATCTCAAATGTGCTATATGTTGCTTCATTGAGCTTCAACTTGCTATCCATTGGACAATTGTGTGATCTTGGCTTCCAATGCTTGTTTACCGAGAAGGAAGTTGTTGTATCTAAGAAGGATGATGAACAAGTGATATTCAAAGGATTTAGATACAACAACCTATATTTAGTGGACTTCACCTCCGAAGATGCAAACTTGAAGACTTGCCTATTCACCAAAACAACACTTGGGTGGCTACGGCATAGAAGACTTGCTCATGTTGGGATGAGCTCACTAAAGAAGCTAATGAAGAATGATTTGGTAAGAGGGTTGAAGAATGTGAAGTTTAAGAAGGACAAGCTTTGTAGTGCATATCAAGCAGGCAAGCAAGTTGCAAATACTCATCCAACCAAAGCTTTTATGTCAACCACAAGAGTGCTAGAACTCCTTCACATGGATTTATTTGGACCAACAACATACAAGAGTTTGGGAGGAAATCTTTATTGTCTTGTGATTATTGATGATTATTCAAGGTATACATGGGTATTCTTTCTTCATGACAAATCCAAAGTTATATATTGCTTCAAGAAGTTTGCCAAGAGAGCTCAAAATGAATTTGAAGTGAAGCTCAAGAAGATTAGAAGTGACAATGGCAAAGAATTTGACAACACAAACATAGAAGCTTATTGTGATGAAGTTGGAATCAAACATGAGGTCTCTGCAACATATACTCCTCAACAAAATGGTGTAGTTGAGAGGAAGAACCGGGCATTGATCACTCTTGCAAGAACAATGCTTAATGAGTACAACACCCCCGAAGCTCTATGGGTGAAAGCAATCAACACCGCATGCTATGCATCTAACCACCTATTCCTTCAAAAGTTCCTTAGCAAGACACCTTATGAGTTGCTCAATGGGAAGAAGCCGGACGTCTCTTTCTTTAGAGTGTTTGGTTGCAAATGCTACATCTACAAGAAGCGGCAACACCTAGGGAAGTTTCAAAGACGTTGTGATATTGGTTTTCTTATTGGTTACTCATCAAAGTCCAAAGCACATAGAGTATTTAATCATGCCACCGGCTTGGTTGAAGAAACATATGATGTGGAATTTGATGAATCTAACGGCTCCCAAGGAGCACATGAGAATCTTGATGATGTAGGTGATGAACCATTGAGGGAGGCTATGAAGAACATTCCGGTTGAAGACATCAAGCCCAAAGATGATGAAGATGATATACAAGTGATTGATCCACCCTCTTCATCAAGTGTGCCACAAGATGGTAATAAAGATGGGAGAGTAGAAAATGAAGACACTCATGTCTCCCATGAGCAAATGGTGGTACAAGCACAAGATGTTGATGCTTCACAACCTCCTCCTCAAGTGGTCAATAGAAGAAATATACCTCTACTACAAGATCATCCATAAGATCTCATCATAGGAAGTCCATCAAAGGGTGTAATGACTTGCTCACAAAAATTTGCTTCATTTATTGCTCATCACTCTTTTGTCTCTTGTTTTGAGCCTACTAAGGTAGAAGAAGCTCTTTAAGATCTGGATTGGATAAATGCCATGCATGAAGAGTTGAACAACTTCATCCGCAATGAAGTTTGGACTTTTGAAGAGCGGCCAAAAGGTGCAAGAGTCATTGGAACAAAGTAGGTGTTCCGAAAGAAGCAAGATGATCAAGGTGTTGTTGTGAGGAACATGGCAAGACTAGTTGCAAAGGGGTTCTCTCAAGTTGAAGGCTTGGATTTTGGAGAGACCTTTGCACCGGTTGCAAGACTAGAAGCCATTCGTATCCTCCTTGCATATGCATCACATCATGAAATGAAACTATATCAAATAGATGTGAAAAATGCATTTTTAAATGGCTTTATTAATGAACTAGTCTATGTTGATCAACTTCCCGGGTTTGAAGACCCTAGATATCATAATCATGTTTATAGGTTGTCCAAGGCATTATATGGGCTTAAGCAAGCCCCAACAGCTTGGTATGAGCGCCTTCGGGACTTCCTCATTGAGAAGGGCTTCACCATTGGGAAGGTCGACACCACACTATTCACCAAGAAGCTTGATGGGCATATCTTTATTTGTCAAGTGTATGTTGATGATATCATCTTTGGATCATCAAATGAAGATTCTTGCAAAGAATTTGGTGAATTGATGTCAAAGGAGTTCGAGATGTCCATGATTAGTGAGCTTACATTCTTTCTTGGTTTTCAAGTCAAGCAAATAAGAGAAGAGATTTTCATCTCTCAAGAGAAATATAGAAAAGATCTTCTCAAGAGATTCAAGATGGATGAATGTAAGCCAATCAAGACAACAATGCCAACTAATGGACATCTCGACCTAGATGAGGGAGGTAACAAGGTTGATCAAACTCTCTACCATTCTATGATTGGTAGCTTGTTATATTTAACCGCATCTAGACCCGACATCATGTTTAGTGTGTGTATGTGTGCTAGATTTCAAGCTAATCCTGAGGAAACACATTTTATTACTGTAAAAAGAATCCTTATGTATCTTAAGCACACACCAAGCATTGGCCTCTGGTATCCCAAAGGAGCTATATTTGAATTAGTTGGCTATTCCGATTCGGATTATGCTGGATGCAAAGTTGATAGAAAAAACACATCCGGAGGGTGCCATTTGCTTGATAGATCACTTGTGTCTTGGTCCTCCAAGAAACAAAATAGTGTGGCTTTGTCCACCGCCGAAATGGAATACATTGCTACGGGTGCTTGTTGTGCACAAATACTTTATATGAAATAAATTTTGCTAGACTATGGTGTAGTTCTAGAAAAAGTACCTCTTTTGTGCGACAATGAAAGTATGGGAAAACTTGCAAATAATTCGGTTCAACACTCTCGCACCAAGCACATTGATATCTGCCATCACTTTCTTAGAGATCATGTTGCAAAGAATGATATATCATTAGAAGGTGTAAAGACCGAGGATCAATTGACGGATATCTTCACTAAACCGCTAGATGAGGCAACATTTTGTAGATTGCGGAATAAGCTCAATATGCTTGATTTTAGTAACTTCACTACAAGATGAGCTTGTGTTGTCCCTTGCATTGCATTGTAATATACATCACGTTTAATGTTTTGTAATGCATATAGGGCTTGTCTAACATGGTTAAGATAACCGCCGAAAAGCATATGAAGAAACTTAACCTTGGATCAAACTTGACAAGCAACTAGATTTACTTTCAAGTATTGCATTGCATATGCATGATTGTTGTTTGTCGTTTATCTTCAATTGCCCTCTTATTGCCTATTTTCTTAAAAAGAATTATAGCCTAAGGCAAAATATTTTGAAAATTTTGAGGGTTTGAGAGAGGTCACTCACATCAGTCCCAATTGGTGTTTATTTGGATCTTATTGAAGTTGGGACTTGATTGGGAACAGGCAGCACGAAGAACTTTGAAGATTTGCTGGAAAATGAGTGAACAGACGCTGCACCGGACTCTAATGTCCAGCGTCCGGTCAGTTCACAGGAGGTGAACCTGCTGCCGGAGGAGTGACCGGACGCTGAAACAATGTTTTCTCAGCGTCCGGTCAGAAGGAGCTTCAGCGTCTTGTCAATCATAAAGACGTCAAGGCTAGGTGATCGAACTCTGGCTGCGTCCGGTCAGTGTCCACTAGACGCGTCCGGTCACGATTCCAGAGGATTTGGACCTCTCTGGAATCGATCGGACGCTGGGTGGTAGCGTCCGGTGGCTTCCACCGGAGCGTCCGGTCAATAGGAAACGTGCGTGACTCAGTTTCTTTTCCCGTTTCCTTTTCTGACACACCGGGGGCCACCATATAATCCTAATCACCGTGCACGCTTTTGACTAAACTCGCAGAGCTCGCCTCCGCCGCCGCACCCGTTGTTCCTGAGCCGCCGACATCACCGCAGCGCTGCCTTTTGCCCGAGCCACCGCCTCTAGTGCTCGTCGCGCCTGCCCAAGCGCCACACCTCCCCGCGCTCATGAGCTGCTTGCCTGCGCCGTCGTTCCCACGCGCCAACACAGCTCCCCGCACCGCCGCGAGCCCGTGCCTCTGCCCTCGCTGTGCACGCCGCGCCACTATGCTAGTGCCCTGCCCGAGCCGCCGTGCCTCCACTGCAGCAGAGCCGTCCACGCACAGCGCCGGTGAGACCCTGCCGTCGTGCCCTAGCATCCATATCACAACTTCGCCGTGACCTAGCTATTCATGACAGCACTGATTTCAATTGCATTCAGGGCTGTCGATTCACTGCTCACCGCGAACCCTAACCCTAGGTCTTTCGGTGGTTCCCCGCGTGATGTTCCTTCTCTTTTCTTCGGATCGCCGGTTCGTCAGGTAGCAAGCTAGTCATTTCAATTTCATATCTAAATTGCTTGCTTCCTAGGGTTTCGTATCTATTAGATATATTGTATTTATTTGTATATGCTATCTATTCCATCGTGCAACGAGTCGGTGCCGTTGAGGTGTCAGTGGCAAGTGTCAGTTAACTCGGGGCCAAGCTCATGAGTACGGATCGAGGCCAAGCCTCAGAAGCGACAGATTGACAGTTGATCTTTGTCAGTGGCAGTTTTTCTTCAGATTATCAGATGGCTCGCATGAAGAATGTCGGTGGTGGTCCCGGTGATGAGGATCGGAGGCCCCCGCCTCGCCAGCCTACAGATCCAAATGGCAAGGCGACGAAGAAGCTAGCAACCAGGAAGCGCAAATATCCAGATGTTGAGATAGCGAGAGCAGCCGCCGTTGCAGAGGCCGCAGAGCGTGTCGAGAGGGGAGGTGCTCGCAGTGGAGTTGTTATTGCAGATCCGCTTCCACCAGGAGCGATGGAGGGAATCGAGCGTGTTGAGCGCCTTCATGGTGGTCCACCTGGGACTGTCATGATTGTAGGACGGTGTCATGCTATTAATGAGGTTCAGCCTTAGGGGGAGTCACAGCAGCAGGCACCGTCAGCAAAGCAGACTCAGGAGGGTCAGGAGGGACAACAGGCAAAGGAGACAGAGCAGGCACCATAGTCACAGTTATGCTGCTCTGGTCGTACCCGTGTTCCAGTTACACCTAGGCCAGACACACAGCGGAGGGGTTCTCGTCCACTACCTAGACCACAAGGTCCGCCTCTAGTGACCCATCTTGACTTGAGGGCCGCCACGGCCAAGCAGGTACAGCAGCTGAGGTTCGTGGACTTTGAGGTGTGGTTTCCCCCAAGGAGGGATGAGAGAGCTTCAGAGGGCTTCTACACTCCACTGCAGGAGAACTTCTACAATGCTTATCTCAACAGTGGTGCAATTTTTAGATCTCAGAGGGTGTGCCATATTGATTATATAGTTGCGGCAGCTGGAGAGCACATTCGCCCCTACCTTTTGCATATCTACCGAGGCTAATAGATTTGATTGGACAAACCGAATTATATGTTCCATCTTGGGTTCGTCAGTTCTATGCTTCTCTCTTTATTGACCCGCACCACAACTTTATTCACTTTACATTCAGAGACAGAGATTACCGGCTGACGAGCACTAGGGCCAGGGAGATACTTAGGCTTTAGGAGCAGCTTGTCAGACTTCATGAGGTTTGCTATGGACAGACAACGCCTCCCAGATGCCCTCATGGCGGTAATGTGCCCCCTACTGACTTGGTTCACCATTGCTTCACCAAGGCCTTCAGCGAAGGGTCACGTAGGAACCCCAGTGATCTTACTCCTACTGCTCGTGTACTTGAGGCTATCATGAGGAGGACATTGCTACCGAGGATGGGGTATCGCAAGAGCTTGACTCACATATAGTTGTGGCTGATCAACTCTCTGATGCAGCAGACAGTTTTTGATATCTGAGATCTTATTCTGTCAGAAATGGAGGACACTATAGCTGAGGGCTTCAGAGGTCATAGGCAACTACCCTATGCTCACTAGATCACATTCCTTATCCACAGAGCAATCACAGTGAGGCCGCCAGAGATGCTTGCTGAGTACAGTGGTGCCACCACAGAGTTTCCTGCCTATAACATGACTCAGATGATCAGGCATAGTACACCTACGGCACCTAGTCAGCCGCACCGACATCCTGAGGTGATAGAGACTGTAGCCCAGCAGGATGATATTATTAGGGGTATAGCAGCTACTAAAAAGGAGGAGCTTGCTCAGCAGGAGGGAGTGGTCGTGAGCGACCCCAGTGATAGTTCTGATAATGACTATCAGCCCGTCCCTCGGATGCCTCCTCTGTGACATGACCATGAGGCCAGTAGCTCTAGTTCAGCACCACCAGCCCCACAGATAGACCCCGCTCTCCTTTCTATACTTGAGCGGATGAGGCAGGACCAGGTACGCCAGGCTCAGGAGACAGCTGCTACATTTGCTCAGTTCCAGACTCGGCAGGATGAGTTCCAGTGCCAGCAGCAGGCGATCCAGCAGCAGCAGCTAGCTATACATCAGTAGACGTAGGCTCTACAACAACAGCAGTAGGCCATGCATCAGCAGCAGATCCTCATGCAGCAGCAGCTTCTTGGATTTATGCAGCATGTAGTGACAGCTATTGGGGCTCCACCGCCATAGCCTTCGCCCTAGCTTGGTCAGCCTGCCACCACTTCCACGACTCTAGCATTACAGCCTAGTGGGCTTCAGAGTCAGGGACAACCACCAGCACAGTTTGCTTCACCTACAAAGCAGGTGTCCTAGTGGTTTGCTACGTCAGTGCCAGCCCTGTAGTTTACACCGTTTCGTACGGGCTTTACACCGGCAGAGACGTCCTCACTGCTAGTGCCAGAGACCTCAGTGTCTAGGAGCCTTGGTGCATCCTTCAGTGAGTTGACAGGGCACCCTACACCACCAGACTTACATGTCCCTGTACCTACCACCATTGCTCCAGTGACAGGCATGACAGAGACGCTCCCTTCCTCAGTGGCATCATCAGAGCCTACCATAGTCATACCTTCAGAGTCACAGGCAGCTCTAGTCCTTGATCCGACCCAGACTGCTACAACATCACTTCTAGCTATAGAGGGTCAGACAGCTCAGAGCTCTAGATCAGATGATGATGGCACCTAGTTCCAGCTCGCTCCTCGTACCTCAGCGCCCGGCTCGTCCGCTGTAGCCCCGCCGACCGACCCTTAGGTTTTGGTGTTTGACGTCAAAGGGGGAGAGGGTTTGAGTATGTTAGACTTAGGGGGAGCGACATATTTAGGGGGAGCTTAGTTATTATATTAGCTTATATATTACATTTGGAGTTCTTATGTGTGATACACTATTATGCATTCGTCATGTGTTTACATTTATGCATTAAATTGTATCTATGTGACAGTGATATCTATGTGATCGTGATATATGACATGTGTGCTCTCTACTTTGAATCATTTGTATGTCATATCGCTTGTGCTATGCTCATTTGTCTTTGCTTTCGCGTTTTACTCCGATGCAAATGAGCTTTATTACTTGTACTCATGCTTATTTCATATTTTTTTGAGTACATCATGTTGGCTTGGGTCATATAAGCTTGCCTAACATCTTTGTTCTTATTGACAAAAGCTTATATGATTCAAGCATGTTAAAAACCTCAACTCTTTCACATACTCGAGGTGGTATTGTCATCAATCATCAAAAAGGGAGAGATTGAAAGCATCTATGCCCCTAGTAGGGTTTCAGTGATTAATGACAATACAAGATTACTATGACTAACGTGTGTTTTGCAGAGGCAATTAAGTTAGGTCATGGTAATGGAGATCGATTGGGCAATCATGGTTGCCATGCCCCTACGATAGAAATCGTTTCGGTTTTCAAAGGATGGACGACAAGGTTAAGGATGGACTAGTTCTAAGTGTCGATTGAAGTTGGAGAGACACTTAGAGTAGTTTAGGACTTTGTTTTTCCTTTGGCCATACTATTAAGAGGGGTATGGACGGGTAGCTTGACCTAGGTGAGTCTAGTGAGTTAGGTGTGGTGCACACTTGTTTAAACTAGCACTAGGTAGCTCCAAAATAGCCCTTAGATCCAATGGAGCAAACTTCATTCATATATGATCGAGAGTTGGAAGTGAATGGATGGTCAAATATTGACCGGACGCTGGCTCTGGAGTGACCGAATGCTGGCTTAGGGTCCGGTCAGTTCATTTGACTAAGGTGAAATCATTCGGTGTGACCGGACGCTGAGAGCCTACGTCCGGTCGACTCCAGTAAGGTTCCAGAGAGGGGAAATTGTGACCGGACGCGTCCGGTCAGTGCTGATCGAACGCTGCCCAGCGTCCGATCACACTGTAAACACTGGTGTTCGGGGTGTACTGACCGGAGCGTCCGGTCACCCCACAGAGGCACATAACGGTTCATTTTTAAGCCTATGTTATAAATACTCCCTCCACTCGTGTGTGGGGGTACTTTTGCTCATTCTAACAGCTGAGAAACACCTTAGAGAGTGCCAAAAAGAGCAAGGTCCTAGCTAGGTGATTGAGATTTGAGAATCCCAAAGAGATCCCTCATTAGTGAGATCAAGAGTAGCAAAGTGTGCATCCACCCTTCTCATTAGGCTTGTCACGGTTAAGTGAGAGTTCATGTTTGTTACTCTTGGTGATCGTCATCACCTAGATGGCTTGGTGGTGATTGAGAGCTTGGTGATCATCCGGAGAGCTTGTGGATGACCCAACTCAAGTTGTGAGCGGTTGTGGGTGATTCACCGTGACGGAGTGTCAAAGAATCAACCCGTAGAGAGCACTTGATCCTTGCGCGGATCAAGGGGGAGCTACACCCTTGCGCGGGTGCTCCAACGAGGACTATTGGGGAGTGGTGACTCTCCGATATCTCGGCAAAACATCACTGTGTTTCCTCTCCTCTCTTTACTTTGAGCATTTACTTTGAGCAATTCAATTCTTGCTTTTACATTCATAGAATTGCCATGCTAGAGTAGGATTGGAACTTAGGTTGCAAGTCTTTTGTGTGGTAGAACAACTATGAACACTTTCTAGGCACAAGGGGTTAATTAGGCTAACCATAGGATTTAATTATTGCAAAAAAATTTAGAATTAGCCCAATTCATCCCCCCTTTTGGGCATCTTGATCCTTTCAGTTGTCACAAGTTTACTGCTATTTTTCTAGATTAAATTAAACATGAAAATGCCTAAATTCCTAACAATCCAAAAACCAGATATTAGACAAATTTCTGTTAGTGGTTTTGCTGCTGCATTGAAGCCAGATGATTTCGATGGCACGAAGTATAAGAGATGGCGTGCTAAGATGGTCCTGTGGTTGACTGCTATGAATTGCTATTACGTGGCACAGGGGAAGCCCAAACAATTTACTCCTGAGGAGGAGCAAAGGTCCGTGGCTACCGATAACCTGTTTCATGGCGCCGTGATTAGCACTCTTCATAGCAAATACGAGGACAATTACATCATATGCACGACAGGCAAATAATTATAAGATGCACTTGATGCTCAGTTCGGTGTTTTTGATGCTGGTAGTGAGTTGTAAATCATGGAACAGCTATATGACTATAAAATGGTTGATAACCGTTCAGTAGTGGAACATGCTCATGAGATACAGGCACTGGCTAAGAAACTCGAGCAATTTCCATGTGTCATGCCCAACAAGTTTGTGGTCGGCGGTATTATCGCTAAGCTACAATCATCTTGGAGGGATTTTGCTACCTCTCTAAAGCACAAGAGACAACAGTTTAGCGTGGCTGAGCTGATTGGGTCTCTTGATGTTGAGGAGAGGACGAGAGCAAAAGATAATTGGTAAAGGAGTTGAGTCTTCTAGTGCCAATATGGTGCAGCAGAAAAAATTCAGATGCATCTCGTGATAAGAAGAAGAACAAGCAAGAGAACAACTCGAAGCCAAAGCAAACAACCACTTTTAAGAAGAAAAAAAATCAGCAAACATGGTTGTTAGCGAGGCTGAAGAAGGAGCATCTGGGTATGGAAATTCTTTACCTACTATTCTTTCAGTCTGTCATTCACCTGAGTGGTGGATGGACACAGGGGCTAACATAAATGTGTGTGCTGATGCTTGTTTGTTTTCTTCTTATCAGGCCGGTGGGACTGGAGCCTTGCTGATGGGGAATAGGTCCCATGCGCGTGTTCTTGGTGTTGGTACGGTCATTCTGAAGTTCACTTCGGGAAAGATGGTGCTATTGAAGAACGTGCAGCATGTCCCCTCCATCACAAAGAATCTAGTTAGCGACTCTCAATTGTGTCGAGATGGTTATAAAATTGTCTTCGAGGCTAATAAATGTGTACCGTCAAAGTATGGGACATTTGTTGGTAAAGGTTATGATTATGGATGCTTGTTCCGCTTATCTTTGGATGATGATGTGTGTAATATGGTTGTGAATAATGCTATTATCCCTAATGAGTCAAATATTTGGCATTCGTGGCTTTGTCATGTTAATTTTGGTTGTCTATCGCGGCTAGCAAATCTAAATTTAATCCCAAAATTTAATTTAGTCAAAGGTTCTAAGTGCCATGTATGTGTGCAATCTAAGCAACATTGTAAGCCTCACAAGGCAGTGGAGACGAGGAACTTGGCACCATTAGAACTAGTTCATTCCGATCTGTGCGAGATGAATGGCGAATTGGCTAAAGGTGGCAAAAGATACTTCATGACATTTATAGATGATTGTACTAGATTTTGCTACGTGTACTTGCTAAAATCAAAAGATAAAACATTGCATTATTTTAAGACTTATAAAGGTGAAGTAGAAAATCAACTTGAGAGGAAAATTAAACGGTTAAGGTCTGATCTAGGTGGAGAATACTTTTCAAGTGATTTTTTCTGAATTCTGGGTAGAATATGGGATTATTCACGAGAGGACACCGCCATACTCACCGTAATCCAATGGGATGGCCGAAAGAAAGAACCACACTTGAACTAAGTTGGTTAACACCATGTTAGAGATAGCGGGACTATCTATGGAATGGTGGGGTGAGACTATTTTAACAACATGTCATGTCCTGAATAAAGTTTCAACAAAGAATAAAGAAATCACACCATTCGAGGAATGGGAAAAGAAAATATTAAATCTCTCTTATTTGCGCACTTGGGGTTGTTTGGCCTAGGTGAATGTGCCAATTAACATGAAGCGTAAACTTGGGCCTAAAACTGTTGACTGTGTATTCCTTGGGTATGCTATTCACAGCGTTGGATATAGGTTCTTAATTATAAATTCTGGAGTACCTGACATTCTCGTTGGTACTATAATGGAGTCTAGAGATGCTATATTTTTTAGAGTGAATTTCCTATGAAAAATGCACCTAACACGTCTATAATTCCCCATGAGCAATTTATTCTGATAGAACATATTGAGGAACCCCTGTGCAAAATTCTGAGGGTGACATTGTAGTTACTCGAAAGAGTAAGAGGAAAAAGACTGCAAAGTCTTTTGGCGATGACTACATTGTATACCTTGTGGATGACACACTAAGAACCACTGAAGAGGCATATTCCTCTCCTGATGCTGACCTTTGGAAGGAAGCAGTACGGAGTGAGATGGATTCTATTATGTCTAATAGAACTTGGAAAGTCAGTGAATATCCTTATGGGTGTAAACCTATAGGGTGCAAACCTATAGGGTGCAAATGGGTGTTCAAGAAAAAGGTTAGACCCGATGGTACAAGGCAAGGCTTGTGGCCAAGGGTTATACCCAGAAAGAAGGTGAAGATTTCTTCGATACTTATTCACCTGTTGCTCGATTGACTACAGTTCGAGTGTTACTTTCCCTGGCAGCCTCACATGGTCTTCTCGTTCATCAGATGGATGTTAAGACAGCTTTCCTAAATGGAGAGTTAGAGGAAGATATCTACATGGATCAGTCAGATGGATTCGTAGCAAATGGTCAAGACGGCATGGCGTGTAAATTATTGAAGTCCTTATATGGCCTGAAATAAGCTCCTAAGCAATGGCATGAGAAGTTCAACAGAGCTTTGACATCTGCCGGCTTTGTTGTGAATGAAGCTGACAAATGTGTGTACTATCGGTATGGTGGGGGTGAAGGTGTGATCTTGTGTTTGTATGTTGACGACATACTAATCTTTGGAACCAGCTTTGATGTGATCAAGGGGGTTAAAGAATTTTTGTCTAATAATTTTGAGATGAGAGATTTGGGAGAGGCTGATGTTATTCTTAATATCAAGCTGTTAAGAGAAGGCAATTGTGGGGTTACACTTCTACAATCCCACTATGTAAAAAAAGGTTTTAAGTCGCTTTGGGTTTAGTGATTGTCAACCTGCTCCTATGCCTTATGACCCTAGTGTGCTATTGAGAAAAATCAGAGAATAGTAAGGGATCAATTGAGATACTCCCAAATCATTGGTTCACTTATGTATCTGGCTAGCACTACAAGGCCTAATATCTCATTTGTTGTGAGCAAACTAAGCCGATTCGTGTCAAATCCGGGAGATAGTCATTGGCGTGCTCTTGAGAGAGTAATGCACTACCTAAGAGGTATTGCAAGCTATGGCATTCACTATACCGGGTACCCAAAGGTACTAGAGGGTTATTGTGATGCGAACTAGATATTTGATGTTGACGAGGTTCACGCTATAAGTGGATATGTGTTTCTGCTTGGAGGGGGCACTGTTTCTTGGAAGTCTTGCAAGCAGACCATCTTAACGAGGTCAACCATGGAAGCAGAACTCACAACATTAGACACCGCCAGCGTTGAGGCCGAGTGGATTCATGAACTCCTTATGGATTTACCTGTAATAGAAAAACCTATACCGGCTATTTCTATGAACTGTGATAACCAGACTGTGATAATCAAGGTAAACAGTTCTAAGGATAATATGAAGTCTACAAGGCATGTTAAGAGGCGGCTAAAATCTATCAAAAAAATGAGAAACTCTGGAGTAATAGCACTGGACTATGTCCATACGTCTAAAAATCTGACAGATCAATTCACTAAGGGACTATCATGTAATGTGATAGATAGTGCATTGAGTGAGATGAGCCTGAGACTCACATGAAGTCTGCCATGGTGGTAACTTGTTCTATGTGATCGGAGATCCCGTGAAGTAGGATGGTGAAACAAGCCAGGGGTAGATTGTGAGGAAAGACCCTTAACTTGGCTCACGTCAGATGCACGTCTTTCCTTTGCTGTAAGGCATGTTTGTTTTTACCTTAATGTATTCCAAGTGGCTTGTTTAAGCAAAGATGTTGTCCTACAGAACATCTTTTGAGGAATACATCTATATGAGTTCGACTGTTAGTCACGGTTTATGAGATTTGGGTGATCTCTAGATACTTATGAAAGGCCCAGGAGTATGACTTATATGCTTCAACCAGAGGGGATGCTTTAGGCAACCTTGTATCAGTAAAGGACTTAGGTGAAACTTATTTCGCACAAAACTATCAATTCAAGGCATAGTCCATTGTTCAGTTGTGAAGAAGTGTAACCTCACAGAGAAGGCATAGTCCATTGCTCAGTTGCTCGCTTCTTTCTGGTGACTACCGATATCTTCTTCTTCTTCCTCGGATCGTCTACTTTCCGGTGGACGTTCGAGGGACTGCACCGCGAACATCATCCTGCATCGACTGTGGAGCCGCCGGTGCCTTGAGCATGGGTTCCTCTGCTGGGTATACTTCTAATCTTACTGTCTCTATATTCAGTAAGGTTTTTGTGCTCTTAAACTTGATCAGTATGTTCATCATAGTTGCCACTAGTAGTTCACACGTGCACATACTTGTTGTCACGACTTTACTGCTATTTTTCTAGATTAAATTAAACATGAAAATGTCTAAATTTCTAACATCTTAGAATTTAATGTCTATGAAACTATGGAATAAAACTTTACATTAAGAGTATATGTTTCATCCGAGTTTTATTTCATTCTATATGACATGGTAATATTGAAAACAACGCAATGAAACTCTCTACTGAGACTGGCGTTACAGAGCAGTACTACAAGCTATAGTACGAACATGTCCATTTAGTCTTGTCTTGGCCCATGCGCACACAGAATCCAGGATACATTTTCCCTCTACTACGCTGATTCTGCATACAGTATACTCCTACATCTGTGGAGCATGTACGCTCATGCATGTCGTAGACTGTAGTGTTATAGAATTGCTCTGCGTAGTATACTCCTGTGTTTTTCCTTTGGGCACCGGCCGTTGGCGTTTCTTCAGTCGTCTAGGTATGGGAACCGGGGGACAAAATGGAACAAGATTAGGGTTTTTGGAATGTTGCAGCAAGTGTGTGCAGGCCTACGGACTGATGGGATTAACATATTCACGGAGGGGTGATCAGGAGGCATGTTTGTGGGGAAATGCAAGACGTACGCATCGACACAAGCTCCGAGACACCTTGGGGTCAGCGAAAAGAAAAAAATACTGCGCCGAGTAGAGTACCACTCACTATCCCGTTTTTTTCAGCATATATGTTTTACACATACTGTATGTTACTACAGTACATCGGCATGTGAAAGAATTGACCACGTACGCATGAGGGAGCAAAATGACATGAGAATTGAGAGGGACCTGAGCGTGATTGGTTGGCTGCCTCCGTGTTAATTCAGCCCTTAAGGGCATGTACAACGCGTCTCTTCGACCCGTCTTCGTGATGTATTTTTTGCAAAACGAACCCCGCCGACACCAGAAGACGGAGGCCTCGTCGTCTCGCGAGGCGACGGGAACGACTCGTGGCCCGAGGCCGAGACGCCGGCTCCAGCAGCGTTGTACGAAGACTCGATGGCGCGCGGATCCCGTGTGCCTTTGCGCCGGTTCGTTCGTTCTTTCTTTCTTCCCCATCCGTGACATCTTCCCGTCGCGAGCGCCTCTCGTCTAGCGTCTAGGCGGCGCCGCTCCTCCCTCTCCGGGCGGTGGCGACGCTCCGGCGACCCCGCGGCCCCTTCCGCGCTCGGCTCCGGTGACCCTGCGTCCCCTCCCTCTCTGGCTACCCCGTCGAGAAGCAGGCGCGGCTCCGACCCCTGCCCAACGGCGGGCATGGCCAAGCACCGTCGCGGGTGTGCTCTGCCTCCTCGGAGCTCCGTCGCCGCGGGCGCGAGCTGGTCCTCCACCACCGGCGATCACGGACACGAGTGCAGCTGGTCCTCCTCCCCAGGCGTGCTCTGCGGGGGAGCTGGTCGTCCACCACTGGCGTGCGCGGACGCGAGTGCAGCGGGGTCGCCATGCCGGACGCCCCCAACTGCTCGCGAGGAAACTACTGCGGACGCATCTGCGCTGATGACCCAGGTCCCGTTTCTCTGCACGCATGCCCGCAACGCTTCGGTGAGTCCCGTTTCTCTGCGTCAGAGCTGGTGATCTCGTGTCCGCTCGCAGCATGTTCGACGAAATGCCAACGAGGGACTCGAGCTTCGAACTGCATCGCCCGGAGGCCGGAGCAACAACAAGCGACGTACGCGCTGGAGTGCTGGATGTGATGCTTGGCCATCTCCAACTTACGTGCGTGTGAGAAATAACAGGGAACTATGCATAATTTGAACATCTTTGTATAATTTGAACATCTCAGGGTAATGGTGAGGCAATATAGCAGTAATGATTTGGTTTGGTTTTGTAGTGTTTTTCATTTAAAATAGTTGTTTTGGTTCTCTAGTGGTTTTGATTTATATTATGTTGATGAAATTTAATAAAAGGATGCTTTAATAATACGTACCAAACATAAATTTAGTATTTGTTTTATTTATGTGGTATTTCCTTTCTAAATTTGTCATTTACATGCGAATTATGTGGTATTTCCTTTCTAAATTTGTGATTTACATGCAAATCAGTGAACAAAATAGTTTTTAAGGAGCAATTTGCATATAAACAATCTCGAGGCCCTCCGGGTCATTACATGTATTTCTTACACAAGCTACCGTTTCATAGCTGCTCTAACCAAATGGTCTTCAGCTTTTTCCATAACTACTTTACATGCAAATAGCCACATAATGATATACAAAATTTATTTATAGTGGATTCTAGCTACACGTAAAGCATTAAACAGCTTAGAGACGGCCTCTCTGTTTGTGGGTTGTATGACTTATCTTTATACCCGTCTGTATGATAGATTCGAGGTGCTTAGAGACGGACCACTTTCTGTGGGTTGTACATGCCCTATGGCCGTGTCAGGATGCAGTGACGGAGCCAAGATGAGCACCTCGGGGAGGGGGCTAATCAATAGAGATTTAGAATAAATGTCGAAGATTAATGGTGAAATCATGTTTTTTCTACAGTAAATACAAAAGCAAAATCATTCTCACGGGGGGCTGCAGCCCCCTGGATCCGCCACTGTCAGGATGTATCCACGTGCGTTGGATTGGATCGGAATAGAATTTAGTTTAATTTCTCCCTAATCCACTTCAACATATGTGGATTGAGATGAATACATGCGCATCCAAACAAGGTCTAATTTGGTAATAATTTTGCTGGCTCTTTTTACAGAAAAATAGAGGAATATGAAAATATATAATTTAATTAACCTGCCACGTGACAACAATAATTACTTTCTGAGTTTTCCATTGTAAGTATTCAAATTAATGATCGATTTTTTTTTTCTCGACCACGTAAAAGTTTTTCGCGTCTTTGTATTAAGGTAGAGAAATTGCTCGATATAATACGTCTTAGCGGTGCCCTAGAGGGTCAATTAATGATAGATCTGATTTAGGTATAGAAATTATTCTCATATAACTAACGCCGTTTAATGTGATACTGAAATTCCAACATCGTTTTATGGAGAGAAAAAAGGATCATCGTTCCTAGTGGGTCGTTCAACCCGGAACTAGCCTAGCCTAGCTGGAAAGTGTAAAATCGTCTACCCATGCCTCGGCACAGCACTACAGCAGACGACTGCCTAGATATGTAGATGGAGTTAACAATAAGTAAACAATCATGGTCTGTCCAGACAGCCAGGACCCAGGGGGAGCACTTAACCGCAGCAGAGACTTATCAGTTAGCAAATGCGGCCAATCGCCAGCGCTCGGGCTTGTTTAAGCAGGACCGTTTGAGAGCAAGTAGCTAGTATATAGAATCGAAAGCTGGTTTTAGTTCCGTGTGCATGTGCACTGCACCCTCAGTCCCTCACTCACTTGGGCATGGATGTGGAAGAAGCTTCACTCGCTTTAGCTCACTTTCCTCTCTGCTTTGCAGGTTGCAGGGTAAGGGTAAATACTTTTATTGTTTCAAACTTAAAGGGTAGATACTTTTAGTGCTCCATGTTTTAGCAGCTGGTCAGAGGAGGGAAACGGTTCTTATTCCTGTATTTTACAACGACCTTGCCTAGCTGGCTATAGGCTATAGCTGCTTGCTTTCCCAAATTAAAGGTGCACATTTTTTGGTGTGCGTGTTGTAGATTAGGATAGGATTCACCCCATGATAGAAGAGAAAGCAGGGCACCATTGTTTATTTGCTGGTGCTTCAGATCATGATTCATGCCGCTATCATTGGAGAGAACGTACATACACTTGTTGGTTGTTACTAGCAGTTGTTACTGTTAGCAGGGGTTGCGGGGTGTGTGTGTGTATATATATATATATATATATATATATATATATATATATAACAACTACCCTATATCTATATATAAAATAACTTATTCTATAGCCACTTTGAGTTACGATAATTACTATGTTAATTTACGAGATTACAGTAACTCCTTACTAAGTGGTTTACTATAACGTCATGGTAAATATCCTCATGTGTTATAGTAATCCAACTATCGTAAATATGTATTAACATTATCGTAAATTAGTATATAAAATTATCGTAAATGGGGTGGCTACAGAATGCTAGCTACTGAATATACTCTCCATATATATAGGACGAGGCTAAAATACACCTGGGTGCATTCATATATGCAATGCACCCACCATGAGCTGTGGAGCCTGGTTAGCCAGGAGCTTTTTCATCAAAAGCCGCTGAGCTCCCTCATAGCAGTTAGTCTTCACGACAGTTTACCCAGCTTGTATATCCCGAGACCCAGCGCTTGCTACAGACGCCCCAGGCGCCGCCCCGAATCAATCGGGCAGCCACAACTCATTCCTTCAACCGATTGCAACTTCCGTCGTATACAAATTGCAACCTTGGTGGTAGCTTGATTGCATTCGGTTGGTGTCTTCCTTGTAGGCGCCGTTGCAATTTATCCCTTCGGGCGGCTTGGTTGTAGCTCCGTTTGTATACCAGTTGTAACTCAGCTCGTCAACCGATTGCATCTTCAGTTGTACACAAATTGCAACTCATCCCTTCAACCGATTGCAACTTCCGTCGTACACAAATTGCAACCTTGGTGGTAGGTCAGTTGCATTCCGATTAGGTCGGCCAGTTGTAACTGCCCTGGACGGCTGGTTGCAGCTCCGTTTATATACAAGTTCCAACTCAGCTCGTCAGCCGATTGCATCTTCAGTCGTACATAAATTGCAACTCATCTCTTCAACCGATTGCAACTTCCGTCGTACACAAATTGCAACTCGTTCGCACGCTCGCTGTGTGCCTGCCTCACTGCCTGGTGGGGCGGTGTTGGCGTGGGAGAGGGTAGAGGTGTGTAGCCCGCGCCTAATTAGTGGGTTAGTTGGGCCGGTTGCCCAGACAAGGCACGCCGGTCGGCCTGGTTGTATTCTGGACACAGATTGCACCGAGGTGCAATATAGCAAAACAGTGTGTGTCTATATATATATATATATATACACACATATATATATATATATATATATATATATACACACACACAATAGTGTAATTCCTCATCGACCTCACATGTCGATCACATGCATGCAAGGTTCAAGAGATATCGATGAGAGCGAATACTGCATTAATTACATATCTTTCAATTTGTCCATATATAACTTGTTTTTTTCTCCAACATATTGCAGAGCCGAATGCTACTACTGGCGCATGTTTGTATGTATGATCAGTATATGGTTAACCTACTTTGTTTTTATTTTTTTTTCAACAGAAAATAAGCAACGATGAGTAGTGAAAAGGAGAACATATATGCCAGTGAGGCAGTGACAAACGCTGCAGAAGCAAAGCGAAGGCATGAACTAGTGGAGGCTCAGCAGGCAAGGCCATGTCACTTTGCAGCAATCAAGCAAGAGAAAAGGGTGTTCATATGCATGCTCGCACACAAACACCGATGCCGCAGCGCGTGTCACCGCGGCGCGCATGTACGTATGCAGGGATATATTCTCTGCTTGTTCAGAGAGAACAAGCATGCATGCGTCTCTGTCTCATGACACATGAAAGAAGACCAATAATAGAATGGACATCTGAATTCCGAAAACAGCCGTACGTGAGTTTGTAGACGAGCTGACGAGGCATTCTGCAGCATCACTACCAAGGTTGCTGGACCAAATATCACAGCAAGATGCGCTTTACTATAGAGTCATAAGTTCTCTCACCGGAACTACAATTAAGTACCATTGTTTTTGCAAACGGACCTGTAGCTTAGTGGTTTCATAGGGCCTTTAGTTGTCTAGTCGTCTCGTTAGGTTAATTATGGAAAGAGAGAATTTTAAAGAATTTCATCAAAGTAAAACCAGTTGTCATAGTTACCAACATAAAAGTTCATATGACATTATTGGTAATAACGCCATAAAACTCATCACTAAGACTGACGTTGCCCCTTCACTCCTGTCGCCACTGCCATCATCTAGAGCCCTTCTCCTTCTTCCTCTTTGATAAGACTGTCGATGGCAAGAAAGAGAAGGGACCCATCTCGCTTTTATAATAGTTTTTTAATTTAGTTTGTTTAGGGTTTAGCCCAAATAAATCTATCGACGAAATCGAATGTTTTTTTGGTTGGGATCATGTTACCTGCAATGGCTTCGGTGATTGTCATAATAAATTCGCCGTTGTAGGCGTCGATTTCATCGTCATGAGGTCAATTTGTGGCTATTATCTACTATGGAAGCCGTGCTCCTGGGCACTCCCCACGAGGATACTAACTCCGGGTCATAAATCTCACCGTCAATGGTTGCAGAGAAAAAATCGGGCATACATGAGGAATCAAGGGTGGGAGGTGATGCAATAGTTGATATTTTTTCATTGTTTCAAATGCATTTTAGATTGGTTCTAGAATGTTAGGTCTTGCTGTATATCCAATGTTTTGGGTTGATCGTTGAATTCAACATGAGGACTACACTTTGGCTTTGATGTTCAACGAAACTCTGTTCTGCATCGAAAAAAGCCACTAGGGATGAGTTACTTGATATATAGAAGAATTTGGATAGAATATTGTTTTTTTTTTGTTTTTGCTCCGGTACTCCTCTTTTTAAAAAAACGCACGCATCTTGAAGCAGCTCAGCTCATTAATTAAACATTTTCGTAATCATTTTCACATGCGGGTCTCGCATGTTCTCGGCCCACCAAGCCCAGACCCAAGTCGAACTCATGTCTATTCGATCCCCCTTCCTTCGGTTTCCGTTCAGCTGTTCATCGATCTCTTATATTTCCGTGTGAGGGAGCCTTGGAGGATTCTTTTCCTCGTGTGCTCGCAGCCAGCAACACCTCCATTCACTTCCTCGGCAGCGGATGCCGTTCGATTCCCGGAGAGGAGGTCGGGCGGCGGCGCTGTTCTATCTCGCGTGAGCAAGTCCGCGCGACTGCGCCGCTTTGTGATGGACGTCGGCTGCCGGCTACTACTCGTGTCGTGTGTGAGGCCGGCCACCGCGACGGCGGCCATGGATGCCGCTGCTGGCGCTACCGATGTACAGCCTGCACTAAGCCCAAAAAAATCGACAGTGAGGGTTTGCCGAGTGTTACACTCGATAAACGACACTCGGTAAATGTTTTAACGACAAACGTTAGTTTGCCGAGTGTTTTTGTCGCGCATTCAGCAAAGACGTTGCCGAGTGCCTAAACTTTTTTTCGAAAAAAATAAAAAAAAACAAGCCGCCCGCCACTACCACCGCCCGCCGCCACCCTTGCGTCCCGCCACCACGCCACAAAGCCCGCCGCCGCCAGGACCACCACCACGCCGCGGTGCCGCCGGGGAAGAAGGCCCGCCCCTGGCGCGCGACTGGATCCGCCGCCGAGGGGCCGTCGTGACCCGGTCCATGCTCAGTGTCGGGGAAGAAGGGGGAGGGGCGCCGGATCTGCCAGTTCCGCCCGTGCTGTGGCCGGATCCGGCCTCCCCGTGCGCCGGCCGAGGTCAAGGGAGAGGAAGAGGGATGTGTCGTCGCCGCTGCTAGATCCGCCCACGCTGGGACTGGGATCCGGCCTCCCCGTGCGCCATCGTCGCCGGATCCGCCGGCGCCGAGGCCGGATCCGGCCTCCCTGTGCGCCGACAGAGCTCGATGGAGAGGGAGAGGGAGAGCCATGCGCCACCGTCGCCGGAGATCAAGAGGAGAGGGAGGTGTCCACACCCTGCCTACGCCGGTGGGGTAGAGGGAGAGGAGAGGGAGGAGCCATCGCCGGGGCTACCGTGGGGGAGAGGGAGAGGTGAGGGAGAGGAAAGGGCGAGTGAGGGAGAGAGAGGCGCCGGTGGAGGAAGGACGTCCCGTGCGTGCGACTCGCGACGAAGGGAAGGAGACGGAGAGGCTGTCTGCGTATTTAGGGCCGGCGGTTTTTTTTATTCTCTTTTTTTCTTTGTCGAGTGTTCTTTTGTCTGGATTTGACACTCGCCAAAGCAGTGTTTGCCGAGTGTCTTAGATCTGACACTCGGCAAAGTATTTTTTTTAATTTTTTCTTCTCATTCTTTTCGGAAAAAAGATTTTACTTCTTTACCGATCGTTCTAGATCTGAGCACTCGGCAAAGTTTTTTTTCATTTTTTTTCTTCTCCTTCTTTTTAGAAAAAAGATTTTATTTATTTGCCGAGTGTTTTTATTGCAGCACTCGGCAAAGAACTTGTTCGCCGAGTGCCCGAGGGAATACACTCGGCAAACATAAAAACACTCGGCAAATTTAAGAATTCCGATAGTGGTGTTTGCTTGGTCGCATTTGGCTTATAAACCATGGCTTATCACTCAACGAACTAATATTTTTCTCTTACACCAAACCAGCCAACAATACTTTCAGCCATGGCTTATAAGCTAAATCAGCCCAAACAAACCAGACGGAAGCAGCGCATCAAGGTGCATGTCGAAATATATGCAAGCAGTGAGTAGGAACAGAATCCGAACAAAGCATATTGACGATCGAGAGGGATGAGTTCGACTTTGGTTAAGCTAGGCACGGGCTGGATAGGAGGCTCCGGGCCCAAGCCCATGCGTGACACAAGTGAAAAATAATTAAGAAATATTTAATTCAATATTTAGGCTGCATCGAGATGCGTGTGATTTTTTTAAAAAGAAGTACAGGAGTAGATCTCTTTTTATTTTAGATTTTTTAGTGCGGCAGTGCAAACCAATCAACCTGTACAAACTTAGAAACTACCAATTAGAATCACTAGATACTGATCCAATGAATGGGGTGAGAGGTGGGATTTTTTTTACACTTAAACCCCCCACCTACCGGCTTTTTTTTTCTTTAAGCCCCCCTCGTCCTATCCATTAAGCATCTAATGGTCCTGATTAGTAGTTTTTAAGTTCACAGGTTGGTTGATTTACACCTGATATGTTGCCCTTAATATAACCCTATTCCCTTCGAAGAAAAAGTAGATTATACATGTGTGATCTAGCAGTGGTCAAATCAATACTCTTATACTCAGGAAGAGATGGATCCTATTGTTTCAAAAAAAAAAAAGAGATGGATCCTAGGATTCTACAGCACTTGCCCGGCCCGCTTGTGCCTCGCAACTCACACGAGCACGGCGCACATCACCACATGCTCACGAAGAGATGGATCCTATTGTTTCAAAAAAAGAAGAGATGGATCCTAGGATTCTACAGCACTTGCCCGGCCCGCTTGTGCCTCGCAACTCACACGAGCACGGCGCACATCACCACATGCTGCACCATTAGGTGAGACGGGCAAGGAGTTCCCATCATCTGCGGACAGAAAAGCTTCGGCTAAATGTCTAAGCTTCGTTAGCGGCGGAGCCCTTCCTAGGAAGACTATTTGCTTGGTGGCTTGTGCCTTGTGTGGCCTTGTGCCCGAGTGTGCTCGCAAAACGCCGGTAGTGCTGGCGTGCTGCGCGTGTTTGCCCAGTGGCCAGTTTGTGCGTGCCAGAATGATGGCCGCTTTCGGACGGGACGACGGCCGGCGCCGAGGAGTCAAGCACGAAACGCAGCTGCTTTTTTGCGGCAAAAGGACCCTGCTCCGAATATATGTGTACTTCCTGTCCGGCCACGGGAACATGTCACCCTTTCTTTTGCCAGATTGCATTGGTTTCGTGTCGGCAGACATGCATGCGAGCGCGAATAGGATTCCTTTTCCTCACAAGTTCTCACTTGGAATCAACAAAATCGTCTCTCTTTTTTATGAGCTGTTTATAAGCAGTAGGTCCCATTTGTTTTTAGACGGATGAAGTATACTGCATCAACTAAGGATGTATCCATATCTTCTACAACTAAAATGAACAAAGCGTGGACACTTTTTGGTGCGACATTTATTTTGGGTTTGCCTCTTCCCGTGCAATACCACGACTTCATCCCGTGCTGCCCCGCTGCGATACCTCCCCCTGCACGTCGTTTTTTTCCCAAAAAAAAAATGCGCCGCCTGACGCCTCTCCTGCCCTTTCCCTGCTTCCCGTGCCCTCGCCCGCCCACGCCCCCACCCGACTCCTCCGTTGCGGGTCGCGCCTCCTCTGGGAGTCCCGCCCACGCCTCCACCTGACTCCTCGGCCTTTCTGTAACCCTAGCCACCGCCGGTTGACGCGAGGCCACGGTGGGGCGCCCCGCCTCTGGGCGTCGGAGGCCACGGTGAACGGGGCGCGAAGCCGGGCGGGGCCGCCGTCGCTGCCGATGCGGTGCGAAGGCTGCGCAATCCCTTTCTCCCTCTTATCCCAAAGGCGACGAACAAAGCGGATAGGAGAGGAGGGCCCTTCTGGTGCTGTTCTTGTTTCCCCGCTTTCCAAGATGTCGTCCTCGAGCAAGCGCCGCAAGATGGACCTCATGAAGCTGTGATCATCTAGACCTCTCTCGGTTTGTTTTCCAATTTTTGTTTTGGTTGTTTTTTTATCTGGCTATTCTTGCAGACTTTCTTGGTTTCTTGGCGTCGCAGGATGATGAGCGACTACAAGGTGCAGATGGTGAGCAACGGGATGAAGGAATTCTTTGCCAAATTCAAGGGGCCGGCTGAAAGTAATAACCCTTGTGTCGAATTCTGATTTCTCCCCCCTCTCTACCTCCAAGCTGATGATCCATGCTCTTGTTTCTGATCTAGATGTAGTGGGGGGAGTTCAGTTGCAGAAAACGACAAGATCCATAGTTTCATGAGTCAAGACATTTGTGTCCATAGTTTCATGAGTCATTTTCTGTATTTCACATGATACCCATTGTCATAGAAGAGTAAACAATAAAACAGTTCATTCTGTAGACACCAAACCCTGTAGAGTAGTTGGGATATCCATTAGAACCTTGAGGCTGAACACTTTTACCATTATATGTATTTATCAGGGTTGCCATAATGCATTTTTTGTGCAATCTCAGAGTGACCACTGACCAGTAACTCTTCTCTTTTAATGAAAATGGCAATTGCAAATGATAGCTGTGTTAATTTATTTTTACGAGTGTCATTGCTGAGAATTCTTAACTTGAATTTATGCTACAGGAAGTTGAACAATCATTTTCTTTTTGGGCCACTGTTGAAGATGATGCTGTGCACCCAACTGAGTGTATGCACCAGCTGCTTGAGCAAGTTCGACATCACAATGTGAATATCTATGGCAATGTTTGAACTCTCATGGTGACTACATGAGTTCTTGTGGTAACTTACATGACTTGTTTTTACTTCATCAAATTGTACTCTCAGTCTCATACTACTCTCTGATTTGGAGAACATTTGGCCATCTTAGCCATGCTTGTGTTGTTATAGACTCTACATTGTTGTTGCGATTCTGACTTGATCCTCCTGTAGTTCTTTTGTTTGTCTAATTTCCAGCTAATCTGATGCATTCATTTGTAGGCAGATAGGATTCACGATGTGCCTATGTAAACTGCTTTATGTGGTTGTCTATTTGTGTATTACATCTTTGTTTCTTTAATTGCAAGGATGCCTTTCATAGGTATTCCTTTTCCATTTGTGTTCTTCAATTCTTTTCACTTTTTTAACAGGGCTAGCAACACAACTTGGATCCAGATTATAATGTTTTAAAGACACTACAAACTTTACTTTTTAAGGAAGACCGGGCAAAGTCTCATCAATACATGATCCATCACTTCTATTCCTAAAAGTGAGCAAATCAAATTGTGCAACCAAATCGATTTGTAGATGTGCATTTGAAAACAAGACATTTTTCTTTTTTGTGCTGATAAACAAGTTGCACCTAATTATATTAACTGAGCTCAGTTTGGCCAATTAACCTGCAAGTTTTAAACTCTGGATTTCTTACATGCTTTGTTGGTTGATCAAAGTTATTTTATTTCATTCACATAAACAACTGCAAGACTAAACAACTGCTGAAAAAAACATGGGATCTTCTGTTATGCTGCTACTATGCTTTTGTAGCAGCATGATTGTTACTGATATCCATTGCCGTTGCCATTCTACTACATTTCCTTATTTCCAGTCATCATCTCTTAATGCTTAGGTCGGCCAAGAGGCAGCCGAGGGATGAGGAGGTCATTGTTCCAGTCATAGCGTCACCCCCTATGCTTCCACCTTCATTGCCACCCAGCGAGATGATGGTGGGGACTGTTGGAACTTACAGTGACCAAACAATGAAAAAGGGTAAATTTGTATAGCTATGCATAACTGCAAGTCTCAGATATTCTCTTTCTTATCGTATATGTTGTTTTATTCCTTTTCAGGATTTACTATGTGGAGAGATAACATTGCCTATGGTAATCGCTCTCCTTTACTTCATTCAATAGGCTGTTTGCAGCTTCATTTCTCTTGTGCTTGAATCAGCTAATTGTTCCCTTGCTGCTATATACAAAGAAATGTGTTCTTATGTTTAAACAAAGAAGAAATAAATTATGTTGTTATTAAGGCATATACTGGTTCACTTGCTACATAAATTGAATGTGTATACTCTTATATGCTTGTCACTGTTATGCAGACTCAACAAGTTATGGGACAAAGTGGTCTAAAATTGTAATGATGTCTTAGGAAGGTAGGCTTTTTTTAATACTTGATTACTATTTTCTGTAAGGTATAACGAAAGGATAAGAAATGAGACATGTCAAATTATCTTTAATTTTCAATTGTCAGATTAATGATTATTATTCTGCAATATGTACTCAGTATGGATGTAATGTAATATTACTTTTCTGATAAGTAGACCGCGATTTGATTAAACAGTTCCTTTATTCATCTTAACTACCTAAAACTACCACAATTAGATGCCTAGAAGACTGAACTCACATTATCTAAAAAAGAAGACTGAACTCTTAGTTATGTCCAGAACATTAGTCATTTTGAGATAGCAAGCTACTGCTTCATGTATTGTTTAGAAAACTGCTCAATGATAGTTGTTGGAAGAAGGCCTACCATGCACAATGTAACACTGGAATGAAATCTCGACTATTCATGGTCAGATCATTTGGTCAAAAATTTTGTTCCTTGTGGCACGACAAACATAGTTGTTGATACTAATTCTTAAACTGCAAGAACAGTGAGCAATATCTTCTCAAATACATAGAGCTGAATATTCCCACCACTTTAGAAACTGCTCAGATCAAACTCTGGAGCTGGCTCAATCTACCAATGTAGGTGGCAAGGACAAGAGCTCTCCAAGGCTCTAAGTTATCCCGGAAAGAAGGGCAAAAGGTTGGACACATGGTTCAGTCAAATGGCATAGCTTAGTTGGAATCGTTATCTATCACAATTGTTTTGTGATTTTCAGGTACCTCTTCATGAGGAACCTTATCGCTTGTTCTTATTATGTAAGAGTGGATGACAAGGGTCACAATTAAATTTTCCTTTCTTGAAAAAAAAAATTATACCACAAAGATCGTTGGCCTTATACCATTCATTTTTCCTTTTTAAAAAAGGCAGAAGCTCCACTATGTTTGTTTTAAGATCTACGATGATAATGCTAATTTCACAAACTTTGTTTTTTTGGATTAAATATCACTTTAATGTTGGTATTTGATTTTTACAGTATTATTATCTTATCATGCGATTCGTGTATTTTAAGTACAAAATATTAGTTATCCTATAGCAACGCACGGCCACGCTATCTAGTCCATATACAACTATTAAACTCTACAAACATCCAGCTAAAGTGGCATGCATAAATAGCTTTTTACATTCATTTATTTTTTTACTTTATTTTAAATAGTTTTGTTTATTTGTTTGGCTAAGATTGTCCTCTCTACGCTAACAGCCACTTGTTGATCCATCATGGCACCAACATGCATTCATACCCCATGCCTTCCCAAATAAGTTGTGGAACATTTGATGCGGATTCCGGTAACATATACTTCCTCTGGTCTATTTTATCTGGCGTACACGCATATCAAAATTCAAACTTTAAAAACTTTGACCAATAATTAGGCTAATAAATTTTAAAAATTATAATATAAACTTTATATGATTAGATTTGTAAGGAATTATACTATCCAATGATTATAAGTTTATAAGCATAAATAATATAATATGAAGCAAATAAATGGTCAAAGTGTAATATAGGAGATCGTGTCATTCTGACTTGTGACAGATAAAATGGATTGAAGGGAGTATATTGTTAAGAGTTTGATCATCCAAGGCCGCACTCGACTGAGACAAGCAACGAAGGGGGTCTATACAGCGAGGCCAACCAAGGGGTTGGCAAGGCCAATTTAACGCATGTTCTTTGTCCGAAAGACCTAGGAACACCTCCTTGAAAAAAACATGGGGAGAATAACAACAAGGTTGTCCTATGGTCGGTAGGGCCACCTAGAATATGCCGACAAATCCTGTCTAAAGGTGTGCTAGAAAACAATGGGATGGAAAAGCTTAAGGGTGAAGAAGAGGGTAAAGTATATTGATTTTTAATCAATTGTGTGCATATCGACCGCGATTCTCACATATATAATATAGATGGGTGGTCTTATCCCAGTAAGAAACTTATTCCACACGCAATCTATAAGTTTCTCATGAAATCGGATGAGTTCCCATCGAATTAGATTCGTAAATAGCCAGAGCCGCCTCAGGCCGGTTTCTTTGGCCTCGACCAACCACCCATCGAAAACCGGCCTGCCAGAGCCACCTCAGGCCGGTTTCTCTAGCCCTCGACCAACCAACCATCTAAAACTAGCCTAGGCTGGTTTTGCCAGACCTTGTACGGTCATAGCCCAAACCCCATAGGTTGATTTTTCCTGATTCAACCCAAAATCACCAAGTTAAATCTAATTTGATCCAAATTTATGCAGACCTCTCTATTACGCTGTACTCAGACGCTGATTAGGCGGGGTTCCCGGACACCAGGCGCTCAACGTCGAGCTTTTGCGTGTTCCTGGGAGATGCGCTGGTCCTGGGAGATGCGCTGGTCTCCTGGTCCTCCAAGCCACAGCCCACGGTCCCCCGTTTAAGCGTGGAGGCCGAATATCGCGCCGTCGCCAACACTGCTGCTGAGTCTATTTGGCTTCGTCAGCTTCTTAGTGAACTCAATTGTGGCGTCACCAAGGCCATCGTCACCTACTATGACAAGGTCTCTGCCGTATATACGTCGGCGAACCCGGTGCACCACAAAAGGACCAAGCACATCGAGCTGGACATCCACTTCGTCCGAGCGGCAGGGTGATCTCCGCATTGTTCAAGTGCATACTGGCGAGGAATATGCCGATGTGATGACCAAGGGCCTGCCGACTTCAACATTCCAGGCTTTCCGTTTCGGTCTGTGTGCCGTTCCAACGACGTTGTGAGCCTCTACAGGTTTGACTGTGTTAGGCGCCGTTCGGATGGTCAAGAAAGCAGCCGGAATTCACTGTGCTGGGCTGAAAAACATTGTTCACTCTCTCACAAGTTCCTCTAGATTCATTCAGATTTCTCCAAATTCCTCCCAGTGAACAGGGCCTTAGTTAGAGGTCGCGTGTGATGGCCACGACATCGCCGACGACCCTGTTCGCGTGGTCCTAGTGCACACGGCTGTAACATGTATGTAAACTCTTCAGAGATGCAATACAACGCTGTTCGTCAAATTCCTCTCAACTACGATGCTAATTGTTTGTCTAAGGAATTTTCTCAAAAGAAGATGGAGACCTGCCCTAAAATACCGAAGCTGGTAACGAAGTCAATCATTGAGCACTCAAAGCTTGACCGCCCAATCAGAAATCCGACATCGACAGTCGACATGGCGGGGCAGGCCGCGGCGCGACACACGAGCGGCGCGTGCGGCGTCGGGCCCCCGCCAGTGAGAGCCCCCGCACGCGCACTCCGGGACCAGCCTGTTCGGTTGGCTGGTTCGTTTCATTGCTGGTTCGTGAAGAAGTACTGCTGGCTGGTTTGTGTGAGAGAAAAATACTATTCCGACTAGAAATTTACGATCGTTTACGATAAGCCACAGCCAAACGAACAGGCTGTGGGAGACAAGAAGAGCCTTTCTTCGTTGCGGTTTTCGGTCGGCGTGCACGCCATGTGCTCGCACTCGCAGGCTCGCAGCGCATCCGTTCCATGACCGTGGCGGCTGGTGGGCTGGTGGCGCCTCGCCTCGCCTCGCCTCGCCTCGCCTTTTTTTCGTTGGAACGGAGGCCACGTAGAATGGTTGAACTAACCACCGATCGACAACGTCCATTTGATTCTGTCACGATGGACCCAGTAGCTATAGCCTACTGTCACTAGCCCACTATACTACACCTATTAGGCTGCTACTCCTACTGGTACTGTACATGTCAGTATAGCAGAAGCACCAACAGTCTGTTCGGTTGGCTGGTTCGTTTCGTTTTTGGTTCGTTTATGTGAGAGAGAAGTACTGCTGGCTGGTTCATATGAACAGTGTTCATGTGAGAGGGCTGGCCAGCCCAGCCAGCCAGCCGCCCCCAGCCGAATGGGCTGCAAATCAGAATGTCTCATGTAGGAGTACTATGAATGTCGATCCTGAAGGCTGTCTCTCATAGTAATAGGAGTAGTGTGCCGTGAAAAGAAAAGAAAAAGTTAGAACCTCCCGATGCATTATACACGTTTTCCCAAAATAATTGCACCTCTGGTTGGTTGAAAATTAAAATTTTAAATTTAACCAAATAATTATAAAAATAGTTATATTTTTTATGTGTAATAAATATCCGTATGATTAGATTGGCAGTGGAATATAGTATATTTTTATAATAAATGTATTCAAAGATATGAATTTTAATACTATTTTCTATGTACTAGATCGAATTTAAAAATATTTGAATCCTTACATGTAACACCCTAGGTGTTAGCCTTGCATAAATTGACTTGCATTGCATGAGCATGAGCATCAAGCATTCATATTTACGCTTTTACATTTAAAACATATGAATGAAACATACGAAACATGCCTTGTTATTTCATGTTTTCTTTGTGTATGCTTACGATCATGAGTGAATAGGTGTAAGTAGTTGATGTGAGTCACTAAAACATATTAGCTACACTTATGATGACTAGTGGAACAATGTTCATGAAGATCATTTTGTCTAATCAAGTACTTAAGTGATGCTATGTGTGTTGAACTGGATAACCCTATGTGTGACCAATGCATGAAATGAGTGTGTGATCTTGAAAATAGCTTAAACATGTTTAGAGTATCATTATGAATAACTTTGGTATTCATGGCTAGGGCTAAATGAGTCACTAAGTCATAGTTCATGTATGAGTCATCTTTTTAAGGAAGCATGTTTGACCAAGTTTGAATCATATGCTAGAGACTTTGCATGTAGGTGGTCACTAAAGCAAAGTTGTAGTATTTGATATGGGGAACATCTTTTATGTTTGGGTCATGAGCTAATTATGTGCATAGCTCAGCTTTTTTGAGCTCACAAAATCATCAATTCGCTGTTTTCAACACTTAGCAAGAATTTTCTAAGTCAGCTACACAGACAGTTTGACAAGCTCAGACTTTGGGATGAACTAACTCAAGTTTGGTTGAGAATTAGGGCATGAGTTCTAAATAGAAATTGGAGCTGGTACATAGGTCTGCAATTCCCATTTAGGTTGTTTCCACGATGGGGCTGCGGATTATCTATTTGATCGCCGTGAAATCACGTCGTCAGGGCTGTATCGGGGCGCTGATGTCTGAACCAACTCGTTCTTCAGTGGCCGACCGGCCAACAAGTGCTGCCCGCCGCGTGGTGGCCAGCCATGCCCGCATGCACCATCTGGAGGCCGTACGCCGGCGCAGGGCCCGCTCGTCAGGCATCGACGGCCAGCAAGCCACCAGCGACGCGCTTAAGTCACCACCGAGCTGGCCGTTCGCTCTCACTCGCCTCCTCGCGCTCCTTTGCTCACAGCGCTCACCATCGCCATCGCAGCCGCTCCACCGACCTCGCCCGCGCTCACCGCCACCCCAGCCTCCAATTGGCCGCACTCATAGCTCCGCCTCACCCTGCTCCACCCTTCCCACCTTGCAGCGCCCACAGCCACGCCATTGGTAAGCCGTGTTTCACTTTGCGCCACCGCGGGTGTGCCTCTGCCTGAGCTCCGCCATGGCCACCGCCGTGGTCATGCTTTGCTAGAGCACCTCTAGCCGCCTAGGTCGCATAGATGTATTCGCTCGGTCACCGTGATGCTGTAACGCGTCTCGCCTGGCTTCGCCGTGGCCGGTGGTGACCGGCGCACCGCAGAGCAGCGCCGCCGTGCCGCCATGGCTGGCGACGAGCATGCCCCGCCACACCTTCACTGCCACCACCTAGGTCATTAGACGCGCGTTGCTCTGTAGAACACGTTGGTCCACTTGTCTTCGCCGGAGGATTTGCCGGCGACGACCTCTGGCCGTGCAAGCGTTGTGCAGCGCCGCTGCTCTGCTTCGGTCACTGGCTGGTGGGGCCGACTGTCCAGTGGGTCCCAGTCGTCAGTGACAGCAGTATAAAAGATAGTTCATTTGAATTCCAGATTTCATGTGTTTTGTAAATTTTAGATCTCCAGTTGTATAGCTTCAAAAATTGTGGAATAAATTTGTTAGTATTCCTTAGGAAGTGAAGTATTTAAGAAAAATATGATCTTAACACTTACAGTAGAAATTTTGGAAGATTTAAATGGAGATTTGAAATGTGTTTTTGAATGCATGCAAACTTGTATATTTTATATCTAAAGTTCCTGTGCTCCAAAAATTATGAAATTTTTGTGGTAAACTATTCTTGACATATATGAGCTCTGGTAAAAATTTGAGGATCAGTGCATGCGTAGATTTGTAGTTATAGATTTTTCTTTTATAAATAAGTAATCCTTGTATGAATTTTTATAAATTATTTATAAATCCAATATTTATGAAATTTGTTGGAGGTTGTCCTAGTACCATATGTATGCTAAGAAAAATATAAAATCTGTTGCTTGACACATTTCACTAGGGTTTTCTATTTATGCTATTTCAAGCCTTGCTGCCTTGTTATTTTTGTATAGGATGTTTTACTTGGTAAAATGGGACGAAACTTTTACAGTAGTATATTGGTAGCACTAGTAAGCTACTGTAATTTTCTAAGAATTTATGATGCATATTTGATATATGTTTATTATTTAACCTAAGTATCTTAGTAAATTGATAAAGGCATTTAAATAAATAGTTTGGGCATGGTCATTATGTTTTTTTGATTGTATTTGATGTCCTTGTACTGTTGGTATGATTGGTGAAGTCAAATTTGGAATGTTTATATGCAATAGAAATATCGTTGCTTTATAATTTGGGAGAGAAGAGTTTTCGGACAGATTCTGTAGTTTGATATGTTACATGATAAAAATGATGTTTGCTGTAAAAATGGTTAATAACAAAGTTGTAGATGACTTCATCATATGTCTTGTGTTAAAATTTCAGGACCATAGGTCAAACGGTTTTGGATTTATAGCTGTTTAAAGTTAGTATTCCGAAATGCTTCTCTCTGGAATTTCTGGACAGCGCTGGATTGATTGTCTGTTTTAGTTAATATAAAGTGTAAATTAGCTTTTGGTGATTAAATAAGAGTTGTATACAATGTTATAAGATTTCTAGAAAGTCTAAGATCACAACATTTGGATAAGTAGAACTTCAGTTATAAGTAAAACAAGCAACTGATGTTTTGTGTGTAGTGAATGAATTGTAAATGTGTTTGATTAAGTAATCAAGAAGAGATATGCACCTACTCGATAAAATATGATGCATTTGTTAACACCATGCTGTAAGAATACTTATACGAATGCATTCATCATGTGTCATCATGTTATACTTGTACGCATGTATGCATTCGTAATACCTTATGCCATATTCATGCATATAGGATCGACAGAGAAGATAACGTTGCTCGAATTGACGAAGTAGAGGAAGGGGACCAGCAGGGAGAATCCTCGGGCCGCAGCTCCCCGGGCGAGGAGCAGACCCTGAAAGAGTTTCCGGAGTGCCCCGATCACCGCCCACTTCTTTTCTAAAAGGCAAGCCCCGGAGCATTATAAGTCTCCTAATATTTTACAAATAATTATTTAAGTACTTATGATTGATGCATTAGGTTATAATAGTTGAATGGAAACACTTGATGCATGGAACTACCTTGTCCAGATATATACACCTTTCACCCTGTATAGGTCCAGTATCGAATATATGCTTAGCCCTGCTTAGACCGGTAGAAGTTGGGTGATTTCCTATCACCTGCGAGATATAGGTGGATACCGAAGCACGGTTGGCTATATTTGCTATCGTGGAAAAAATCATGGGGTAATGTAAATCGAGACCGGGCGGGATGTCAATAGAGAAACAACAAGACATGGAGGTCTTGGGTGTGGATCTATCCCCGTCTGTGTCAATTAAGGACCGTACCGCTGTTGGCACTTTTAACAAGATTGAACGCATACCTATCACTTAGCTGGCCGGATAACTCGTTCCGACCGCGAAGCCGAGTAGCTCAACTCAAGGCCAAGACCCGTTCTGTTGTGCGCTCCTTACGGGGGGCGATCAGACTGAGCCCAAGGGCAGGCTAGGCCTGAACGTCCTAGCATCTAGTATTCCAGATTGTGCGGCGCGGTAGGGACCCACAAAATGTGTACCTAAGTTGTACCAAAGGTGACCCGACGCGACCCCGATGGGGAAAGTGTGGGTTTGTGTTAGGAATAAATTCCCAGCTAGTTGAAATCGATTCGAATCGCCGTCTCTCCCGGTTAGTGAGAAACTTGGCTAGCCCCAACATCGTAGTAATTGTATTATGGAACATGATGGTTCGAACGAATATGGAATTACAATACCTGCTATGGTTACTATTGTATGCATTCAAATGGATATACCACATGTTTGGTACAGGATAGTTGCTAATCTAGAGATGGATAGTTATAATTAACCTAATATTGGAACCATAATTGTATAACTAAGTTAATCGCTTTTATGCAAAATATTGTCAAGCTATCCCCACTTATACAGCCTTGCATAATCCTTGGAGTCATTTTATTTTTGGTTTATGACGGGTAAGTCTAGCTGAGTACCTTTTCGTACTCAGGGTTTTATTTCCCATTGTTGCAGATTGCACTGTGTATCATGGTTATTGCAAGAGTTGCTTCTATCCCGCTGTGGATGAGGAGTGAGCCTTGGGCAGTCTTCTTTATTAATCCTTCTATATGCTTTTGTGGACTGTGATCGTACTTGGGCACTGTATTAAACTATGTTGAAAACTCTACTTTCAAACTTAATTTGCTTCCGCTTTTATTTAATCAAACTTGGTTTGTAATAACTCTATTTCATACTCTGATGATGGAAATGTATCTGCGAACTTTATGTAATATGTGACATGTATGTTGAATCATGTACGATCTTGGTTGTTATAAATCGTTTATCGACACCCATCGTGGTACTCGATGGACTACCAGGTTTATATGGGTTCATGTATGACAGTGCGACCGCTTGCGGACCGCCATTGTACTTGTACTCTTTATAAATTGGTCGGTTCGGCGATAGCTGGCATCAGAGCAAGATTCAACATTAATTATCACATGTGTATTTAAAACAAAAGTTTTTGTTTTCCAAAACCTTTTCTAGCAACTGATAGCTATATAAATAGGTATTTGAAATCTAAAGTGTGCCAATGATCACTTTCCTTATGCCCAAATTAAGGACTATTATGTGGCTATTTAAGTACTAACATGGGGGGTTTTACTACGTCGTCCATATGGCGTGCTATTGTATGGATGCCATTCACTTGAATGGTAATGTATGGATCAAATGCCTCTACGCCAAGGTAAGATAATGAGTGATATGACCGCAAGATGTGAGTGTGCGGTCGGGGAGAGTTAGCTTTGGTACGGCTATGTATGCATGGTTGCATGTGTATATGGTGCGTATTTAATTATGGGTTTAAATTGTTATCGGGTAGTTTGATACGGAAGTATATGTATGGATATACATATATGGAAGTATTTAAATTTACATTCTGCATATTTCATTATGGGTTTGGGCTGAAATTAAATTTCTTATGCAGGTACACTAACAACGAAACGTGTAGCTCGACTAGTTACGCTATATATGAGAGAACGTATGTATGCCACCGTGTCTACCGCTAGAAACCATTTTTTCCTAAGTTTGTGAGGACGTACGGAACGAGCATGCATCATGATAATTATCATTCATATAATTACAGTGTTCCTCCCCTTATAAATTTCTTACTCGGTTATGTAACTCTTATCCATTATGGCCTTGTCTCACTAAGTGTACATGATGATGGTACCGATGGCAGCACCAGTTGGAGTGAGAATTTCTTGATGGTTTTCGGAACACCTACCCTATTGTGGAGAGTCTTACATTATGCGGGGTATTAGAAACCACCCCTCTATCAGTGGAATGAAGTATACCTAGAGAGACTTGCGCCAGCAGCTTGCATGGGCCTAGCATGTAGTGATGGATCTTCAGCATGAGGTGCATTAGTTGAACCATCAACTACATCCGATCATTGATGAGGAAGAGGAAATCCAGAAATGTTAGTAGAAGATGACGGCTGGGATGAGAAAGAAGTGGAGCCAGAGAATGAGGATGATCCTATCTCCGACCTCGACAGCGATCTTAATGAAGATTAGAGTCACCTAGTGACTAGTATGTTAACATGGTGCGAGTCCAATAAGTGATAAAGTTGGTGGTGTCATGTTGCAAGAATGAATTGTTATGCCTCTGTTTTTATTGCGAATTTGAAAATTTTCTCCAGTAATTTCAGTTTGGCATGATTATAAATTCATCTGCAATCTTGTGACATCAACCAATAATCGCTTATTGTTGTAACTTCGCAGATGACGCGCACCCGTCAGGAGCTGGTAGCATTCATGATGGCAATGGTGATGACTTACCACCACCGCCGCCGCCGTCTGCTCAGGAGTTCTTTGCTCAGTTCTTGGGGAGCCAAAGGACAATGGAGGAAGCTCTGCACCTCATTGTGCAGAACACCGCTCGTGGCCACCCATAGCAACAAGGGGCCGAGCCAAATCAGCACAGTACATTCAAGGAATTTCTGGATACAAAGCCTCCTATCTTCAAGGTGGCTGACGAACCACTACAAGCTGATGAGTGGCTCAATACCATTGAGCAAAAGTTTCGCCTACTAAGAGTCACCGAGCATCTAAAAGTTGAGTATGCTTCTCATCAGCTGCAAAGGACTAGCAGGGATCTGGTGGGCACATTTCTTGTCATCTCTACCTGCTAATGCACGAGTGACATGGGAGCAGTTCAAGCTAGCTTTTAGGGGACATCATATTCCCCCGGGCCTAATGCGCATGAAAGCGGCTGAATTAATGAGGCTCACTCAAGGGACAAAGACCCTCATAGAATATATGCACGCATTCAACAACCTATCCAGGTATGCGCCAGGCTTTGTGGATACTTAGGAGAAGAAGATAGAGAGCTTCAAGCGGGGTCTAGGCACCAAGCTAATGAAGACCATGGCCAATTCCAAGTGCACTACTTACAATGAGTTTATTAGTGATGCCTTGACCTAGGAAAACCACAATAATATGCATGCAGCTGCTAAGGGTCGTAAGAGGGCATATGAGGCAGGTGCCTCTGGATCTTCACAGTCAAGAGCGCCTATCATAGCTAGGCCACAATTGCATCCACCTGCACCCAAGTTTAGGCCTCCACCACCTAAAGCTCAGAACAACAGACCTCAGAAACCATTCCGTAAGGCATTCACTATTGCCTTACCAAAAGGAACTGGCAGTCAGGGGAGCTCCACTAGACCCTGAAATAATCAACCATGTTTCAACTGTAATCAAGTGGGCCATTGGGCCAAGGAATGCCCCCACCCCAAGAAGAATGGCAATCCGAATCAGAACAATCAGAGGCAGGCAAACTCAAGAGCATGTCCAGGATACGTGCATTATACCGCTGTTGAGGAAGTGCCCGCTGGAGAAGTTGTCACGGCTGGTATGTTTCTCGTCAACAAGCATCCCGCTGTTGTTTTATTTGATTCGGGAGCTTCTCATTCCTTTATGAGTCAAGCATTCGCCTCTAGGCATGATCAAGAAATAATTGAAGTAAGCAAAGGGGGTTATAGTATAAATTCTGCAGGGGCTACTATTGCTACAAATAAGATAGTCAAAAATGTGCTCATCTCTATACAAGGGAGGGAGTATACAACGGATTTGATAATATTGCCTGGGTTATCGATAAGTGTAATCTTAGGCATGAATTGGATGAAGGATCATGGTGTTCTCATTGACACCAGCACCCGTACTATTATGTTGAGAGAACCCACGGGAGAGAATGCTTTTCTAGTACCACTCTCCCGCAATTTTGAACTCCAAGATTTAGCTTGTGCTATCCAAACCACCACACTTTGTGATATCCCAGTGGTTTGTGAGTTTCTGGATGTATTTCCAGAGGAATTACTGTGCTTACCACCGATAGGGAGGTGGAATTTAAGATTGAGTTAGTGCCGTGCACGGCACCCATATCAAGAAGGCCCTATAGAATGCCACCCAATGAGTTAGCAGAACTTAAGGTTCAATTACAAGATCTATTGGACAAGGGTCTTATCCAACCTAGCTCATCTCCGTGGGGATGTCCAGCATTGTTTGTGAAAAAAAGGACAAGTCACTGAGAATGTGTGTAGATTATAGACCACTCAATGCTGTGACCATCAAGAACAAATACCCGTTGCCTCGCATCGACATCTTGTTCGATCAGCTAGCGAAGGCAAAGGTGTTCTCAAAAATTGACTTGAGATCAGGCTATCATCAGATAAAGATCAGGCCAGAGGATATACCCAAAACTGCTTTTTCCACTAGGTACGGCTTATATGAGTATTTGGTTATGTCTTTTGGACTAACGAATGCTCCTGGCCTACTTCATGTACCTAATGAATTCGGTATTCATGCCCGAGCTTGACAAGTTCGTGGTCGTGTTTATCGATGATATATTGATATATTCAGAAAATGAGATGGATCATGAAGAGCATCTAAGGATTGTTCTATCTAGGTTGAGGGAGCACAAGTTGTATGCAAAGTTTAGTAAGTGTGAATTTTGGTTGAGCAAAGTACCTTTCTTAGGTCACATCTTATCAAGGGATGGAATCTCTGTAGACCCATCAAAAGTACAAGAGGTCATGGATTGGAAAGCCCCAACTTCGATTCATGAAGTTCAGAATTTTCTAGGGTTAGCAGGATATTATCGTCGTTTCATTCCAGATTTCTCAAAGATAGCTAAGCCCATGACTAGGTTACTTCAAAAAGATGAGAAGTATAAATGGACACCAGAATGTGAAGCAGCTTTTCACACCCTCAGAACTCTGTTGACTACAGCGCCTGTTTTAGCACAACCCGACATTGAAAAGCCCTTCGATGTATTTTGTGATGCATTAGGCATAGGTTTGTGGTGTGTGTTTATGCAAGAAGGAAGAGTAATTGCATATGCTTCTCGGCAGTTGAGAAAGCATGAAGTCAACTACCCCACTCATGATTTAGAACTTGCAGCAGTGGTTCACGCATTAAAGATATGGAGGCATTATTTGTTGGGCAATGTATGTCATATATATACTGACCACAAAAGTCTCAAGTATATCTTTACCCAACCAGAGTTGAATATGAGACAACGAAGATGGTTAGAGCTGATTAATGATTACAATTTGGAAGTGCACTACCATCCAGGGAAAGCTAATGTTGTAGCAGATGCACTTAGCCGGAAGTCTCATTGCAACACTATGGAAGCATTGCTAGAAGATGGATTCAATTTGTTGCATCCTGCTGTACTGCACAATATCACTCTAAGTTGTTCACTTGAGAGTAAAATCATAGAGCTACAGCAAACAAATGTAGGTATAACTCACATCATTAAAAGAAAGATGCAAGAACAAGAGACCAAACATTTCAGATTGGATGAAAAGGGTGTACTATGGTTTGAGGACCGACTTGTGGTACCAAAAGACCGTGAGCTTAGGGACCAAATTTTAGATGAAGCTCACTCATCCAAATTATTTATTCATCCGGGTAGTAGTAAGATGTACCAAGATTTGAAAACCCGTTTTTGGTGGACTAAGATGAAGAAAGAGATCGCAGCTTATGTCGCTAGATGCAACAACTGCAGCAGAGTAAAAGCTATTCATATGAAATCTGCCAGATTACTTCAGCCATTGCCTATTCCAGGTTGGAAATGGGAGGAAATCAGTATGGACTTTATCACCGGCCTTCCAATGACACAGCAAGGTCATGATTCAATATGGGTCATTGTAGATCGTCTCACCAAGTCAGCACATTTTATACCAGTAAACATAAGGTATCACATGGTGAAGTACGCTGAGCTATATGTTTCTTAGATTGTGAAACTACATGGTGTGCCCAGGACCATAATCTCAGACCGAGGACCACAGTTCATAGCTCGTTTCTAGGAACACTTACACCAGACCTTGGGAACTAAACTGATCAGAAGTTCGGCATACCATCCGTAAACTTTAGGACAGACAGAGCGAGTGAACCAGATCTTAGAAGATTTGCTGAGAGCTTGTGTTATATCTTCAAAGGGTTCATGGGAGAAATAGTTACCTTTAGCTGAATTCTCCTACAACAACAGTTATCAAGCAAGCATCAAGATGGCTCCATTTGAAGCCTTGTATGGCCAAAAATGTAGAACTCCGTTGAATTGGATTGAGCCCGGTGAAAGGAGATACTTTGGTATTGACTTTATCAATGAAGCTGAAGAGCAAGTACGTGTGATCCAACAACATATGAAGGCAGCTCAATCAAGACAAAAGAGTTATGCTGATAGAAGAAGAAGACCCCTGACTTTTGAAGCAGGTGACTATGTATACTTGAAAGTATCACCCATCAAAGGGGTGAAGAGATTTGGGATGAAAAAGAAGCTTTCACCTAGATATGTAGGGCCATACAAGATTCTGGAACGAAAGGGGAATGTTGCTTATACGTTACAACTTCCACCAGAGATGAGTGCAATATTTGATGTTTTCCATGTTTTTCAGTTGAAGAAATATCTTCGAGTACCTGAAGAAGCTATTGCACCCACTAACGTGCAGCTTCAATCGGATTTGACCTATGAGGAAAAGCCAATTCGAGTATTAGAAGAGATGGAAAGAGTAACACGGAGTAAGATTGTTAAGTTCTATAAGATGGTGTGGAACAATCACAGTGAACATGATGCTACGTGGGAACGAGAGGATTATTTACGAGATGTTTATCCCGCCTTTTTCCAAGAATGGTAGGTCTTGCAAATCTCGGGATGAGATTTTTATAAGGGGGAGGGGCTGTAACACCCTAGGTGTTAGCCTTGCATAAATTGACTTACATTGCATGAGCATGAGCATCAAGCATTCATATTTACGCTTTTACATTTGAAACATATGAATGAAACATACGAAACATGCCTTGTTATTTCATGTTTTCTTTGTGTATGCTTATGATCATGAGTGAATAGGTGTAAGTAGTTGATGTGAGTCACTAAAACATATTAGCTACACTTATGATGACTAGTGGAACAATGTTCATGAAGATCATTTTGTCTAATCAAGTACTTAAGTGATGCTATGTGTGTTGAACTGGATAGCCCTATGTGTGACCAATGCATGAAATGAGTGTGTGACCTTGAAAATAGCTTAAACATGTTTAGAGTATCATTATGAACAACTTTGGTATTCATGGCTAGGGCTAAATGAGTCACTAAGTCATAGTTCATGTATGAGTCATCTTTTTAAGGAAGCATGTTTGACCAAGTTTGAATCATATGCTAGAGACTTTGCATGTAGGTGGTCACTAAAGCAAAGTTGTAGTATTTGATATGGGGAACAACTTTTATGTTTGGGTCATGAGCTAATTATGTGCATAGCTTAGTTTTTTTGAGCTCACAAAAATCATCAATTCACTGTTTTCAACACTTAGCAAGAATTTTCTAAGTCATCTACACTAACAGTTTGACAAGCTCGACTTTGGAATGAACTAACTCGAGTTTGGTTGAGAATTAGGGCATAAGTTGCATGATAAAAATGACGTTTGTTGTAAAAATGGTTAATAACAAAGTTGTAGATAACTTCATCATATATCTTGTGTTAAAATTTCAGGACCATAGGTCAAACGGTTTAGGATTTATAGCTGTTTAAAGTTAGTATTCCGAAATGCTTCTCTCTGGAATTTCTGGACAGCGCTGGATTGATTGTCTGTTTTGGTTAATATAAATTGTAAATTAGCTTTTGGTGATTAAATAAGAGTTGTATACAATGTTATAAGCTTTCCAGAAAGTCTAAGATCACAGCATTTGGATAAGTAGAACTTCAGTTATAAGTAAAACAAGCAGCTGTTATTTTGTGTGTAGTGAATGAATTGTAAATGTGTTTGATTAAGTAATCAAGAAGAGATATGCACCTACTCGGTAAAATATGATGCATTTGTTAACACCATGCTGTAAGAATACTTATACGAATGCATTCATCATGTGTCATCATGCTATACTTGTACGCATGTATGCATTCACAATACCTTATGCCATATTCATGCATATAGGATCGACAGAGGAGATAACGTTGCTGAAATTCGACGAAGTAGAGGAAGGGGACCAACAGGAGAATCCTTAGGCCGCACCTCCCGAAGGCGAGGAGCAGACCCCAAAAGAGCTTCCGGAGTGCCCTAATCACCGCCCCACTTCTTTTCTGAAAGGCAAGCCCCGGAGCATTAAAAGTCTCCTAATATTTTACAAATGATTACTTAAGTACTTATGATTGATGCATTAGGTTATAAGAGTTGAATGAAAACACTTGATGCATGGAACTACCTTATCCAGATATATACACCTTTCACCCTGTATAGGTCCAGGATTGAATATATGCTTAGCCCTGCTTAGACCGGTAGAAGTCGGGTGATTTCCTATCACCGCGCGAGATATAGGTGGATACCGCAAGCTCTCCACACCTACACCAATAAGGTTGGCTATATTTGCTATCGTGGAAAAGAACCATGGGGTAATGTAAATCGAGACCAAAGGGATGTCAATAGAGAAACAACAAGACATGGAGGTCTTGGGTGTGATCTATCCCGTCTAGATTCTTGTATCGATTAAGGACCGCATCTGTTGTTGGCACTTTTGACAAGATTGAATGCATGCCTATCACTTAGCTTGCCGGATAACTCGTCTTACGACCATGGCCGGTAGCTCAACTCAAAGCCGGACCCGTTCTATTCCATGCGCTCCTTGTGGGGCGATCGGAGCGAGCCCAAGGCCAAGGGCAGCTAGGCACGAACGCCCGGCATCTAGTGTTCTAGATTGTGCGGCCTATATAATGCGAGAGAATCAAGGAGATCCATTTCACTCTATACACAAAGGATGTATGGACCCACGAAATGTGTACCTAAGTTGTACCAAAGGTGACTTTGCTTGACGCGACCCAAAAAGATGGGGGAAGTGTGGGTTTGTGTTAGGAATGAATTCCACAAATAGTTTGAAATTGATTCAATCGCCGCCTCTCCCGAGTAGTGAGAAACTTGGCTAGCCTTAACATCGTAGTAATTGTATTATGGAACATGATGGTTCGAATTTAAATATGGAAATTACAATACACTGCTATGGTTACTATTGTATGCTTTTAAATGGATATACCACATGTTTGGTACAGGTGATAGTTACTAATCTAGAGATGGATAGTTATAATTAACGCCGATATTGGAACCATAATTGTATAACTAAGTTAATCGCTATTATGCAAAATGTTGTTAAGCTATCCCCACTTATACAACCTTGCATAATCCTTGGAGTCATTTTATTTACGGTTTATGACGGGTAAGTCTAGTTTGAGTATCTTCTCGCTCGTGGTTTTATTTTTTTCCATTGTTGCAGAGCAAGGCCCATTTTGGCCCAAGTATTTATAGTGAAGGCACGGCGGGAGCATTTGCAATTTTTTACCCATAAGTTGGTATGATGGTATAGTCAATTTGGACTGATGTTGCAAGAGAGGCGATACCTCATTTACTTATCAAGTCGTACAGCAAAACCGTAGTTGCACATTTAGATAGATTATCTTTTGCATAGGTTTTGCTAGAGGTAGAAAAAGAGGCCATAGTTTAGAGTTAGATTTTTTAAGTTGCCTTTGTGTATCATGTTTATTACAAGAGTTGCTTCTATCCCGCTGTGGATGAGGAGTGAGCCTTTATGCGCTTTTTTATTAATCCTTCTATATGCTTTTGTGGATCTGTGATGTCGTCGCATTGGGCAATTTGATTAAAATATGTTGGAAACTCTACTTTCAAACTTAATTTGCTTCCGCTTTTATTTAATCAAACTTGGTTTGTAATAACTCTATTTCATACTCTGATGATGGAAATGTATCTGCGAACTTTATGTAATATGTGACATGTATGTTGAATCATATACGATCTTGGTTGTTGTAAATCGTTTATCGAGACCCGTCGTGATACTCGACGGACTACCAGGTTTATATGGGTTTAAGTATGACAGTGCGACCGCTTACGGGCCACCATTGTACTTGTACTCTTATAAATTGGTCGGTTCTGCGACATTACAAGCGAGATGTAGGAGTATGTTTATGCCTGTTTGGAATACGGGAACTTTTTTTCCTGTCCGTGTTTTTCCCGTGAAATTGAAATAATTCTTATAGAATTTCTTATAAATTCTGTGAAATTCATGCATTTCAAACTAAGGTCTTGTTTAGATGAGTGTTAGGAATTAGTATTTGGCACTGTAGCACTTTTGTTTGTATTTGACAATTATTGTCCAATCATGATCTAACTAGGCTCAAAAGATTCGTCTCGTAATTTACAATCAAACTGTATAATTAGTTATTTTTTTATCTACATTTAATACTCCATGCATGTGTCCAAAGATTTGATGTGATGAAGAGAGAGTGAAAAAACTTGCAATCTAAACCAGGCCTAACCATTGTATTGGAAATTGTATACTAGTAGTACGTTTATAACCGGTCAAATCCAAGCGCATATGATCAATCTTTCCGTCTGCTCTGCCTGCATCTCCTGCTGCTTGTGAGTTGTGACATGCCCTGCTGCCGACCGGCTTTCAGTTCCTCGTTGCCTGCGAAGATGCAAAGCCCTCGTCGCTGTCATCTCAGGCAGCCTGCACGATAACCTCGCCTGTCGTGTTGCGTTCCGACCCCTCTACTACAAGCCGCTCGCACCGTCGCACCGCACGGACTACACAGTCAGGAGGCATCTACAATCCACCGTAAGCTGGCGAGATCCAGTAACCCAGCCCATCCGAGCGGCACAAAAAGAAAAGGCGAGGCCTATCTCTACGCTCTCTCCCTCCTTTACCCCGATGGCCCGGCCCAATAGCACAATATTTCTCCTCTGCCGCGCCGCGCCCGCGCATCGCTCTCCTCCGGCTGCTCCCGTCGGCCGGCTTCTGCTTCTCCCTCCCGATCTCCCGATCCAAAATCCCTTCTCCCTGCCTCCCGAGCCCAGCGCGAGACCTGCCCCGCCCCCCGAGTCCCCGAGGCCGCGGCATTCGACCGTGAGGCGGACGGCGCCACTGCGGACTCCACGACCGCGAGCGCCGAGGCCGAGCCGCCCGAGCGCCGGCACCCCGCCTGGGCCTGGCGCTGGTCGCCGTCGCCGAGCCTCTGCGGCACCCCCACTGCGGCGCTGCGCCGCGCCCCGCGTGACTGAGCTGCTGAGGTACTGACCGAGCAGGATGCGCGCCGCCGGAGACGGCCGCCGGGTGCGCCAAGCTGCAGAGCAGCGCGCCAGCTCCCCTGGACCGGTGAGTGTTCTTTTGAAGTTCTGAGCTCTCCCAAATCGTATACCCTAGGGTCTGGACAGTGAGCACTGGACTGTAAATTTGGGCTTAGGGATTGTGTATACGGGAAATTGGTGTGTGATTCATTATTATTGGTTAAGGATTTGTTCTTGCGAATGAAATTGGAGCTAGAATCACTGATTTGATTTTAGATCTCAAACATAAAGGCGAAGAGAAGTGGTACTACTGGTTTTCAGCTCAATTCTATGAATGTGTGCTCAATCATGTGCTATATCTGCTATATATTATACATTTACTATTATGTGGAGATGTGGTACTACAAATTTTTAGCTCAATTCTATGAATGTGTGCTCAATTATGTGTTATATATCTGCTATATATTTTACATTTACTCTTATGTTGTATTATACATGCTAAATATTAGGCTTTAGACTCTATATATATATATATAAATCCAAACAGCCCTTCACATTTTGAATTCCCAACTTCAAAATCCTAGGCCCGCCCTAGACACGAATCATCTGCCACTATGGTGGTGGCGGTGTCCGTGCCGAGCCAAGCACAGGCTGTGCTTCGGGGCCGGCTCTGCGACCCAGCCTTCGTCCACTCTGCCCTCAGGTCCTCCTCGGACACCAATTACAGGTGAGCCGAATCGGTACCCATTCCGCCCGCATGGCTTGCCGGAAACATTTTGCTAATCTGCCTCCTTTTGTGCTGGGCAGCAAGCTGAAGTACCTTGTCGCCAGCTCCTTCTCCGAGGCCTGCAATAACTCTGTCCTCCTCCTTGGTCCCCGTGGGTGTGGAAAAGCAGCGGTGAGGTCCCTCAACTGGTTCCGTATCCTTTACTGCTTGCTGCAGCGCAGCCATGCTGTTTGATGAAATATGTATATTGGCAATTGCACATTTGCGCTCTGCAGTGCAGTGTGGAACTGTAGTTTACTTTCCGTTTGAGAGTTCATGTTTTTGTAGGTGGTGGACATGGTTCTTGACGATCTGAAGAAGGAGCACCCTGATGCGATTTCTGTGGTATGTGTTGGTGTTTTTGGACCACCGGCGAGTAAATTTGTATTTGCGTGTCTGGCTCGGATGGTGTGCTCGGAGGACACAAGGGTTTATACTGGTTCGGACGGAACGTCCCTACGTCCAGTTCGCTGCTGCTCGTGTTACTAGCACTTGGTTTGCAGTAGGGGTTACAAACAGGCGAGAGAGGGAGAAGATCCCAAGTCTCTGGTGGAAGGAGTGAACAGGTGTTGAGAGCTCGCTTGCCGCTCAGCCGTGTGCTTGTGTCGTGCTCTTGTGTCAAGATCTCTCTCCTTTCATGGGACGCCCTACTTCCTTTTTTATAGGTGAAGGGAAAGCGCGGGTTACAGAGCAGGAAAAGGAGAAGAACGAGAGAGAAGAAGGCTTCCATGGTTGTCGGGTCCTTCTTCTCCTTCATGAGGGTCCCGCTAATCCTGTAGATGTCAACGTGGACGGCTCCATGTCGCGGCCCTGTTCGTCACTGGCGTCGTGCGCAGGCGTCATCTGCCGGTCATGGCGTTCCACTCCGTCCTGGCGGACGTCGTGGTGAATCGAATCGCTTTCGGCGTCCGTGACGAGATTATGCGTAACAAAGACGCGCACGCCCGACACTGTTCTTGATGTGAATCCTCAGGTATGGCTTATCATGGCCACGGGTTACATCGATGCATGCCAGCCTCTTCCCTGGCGTCAGAGTTTTGACCCAAGCCCATACGCTTGGATCTGGAGTGGTTGGCGGCGGTATGGGTCCCTGTCGGACAAGGCGGAACCCGCGTCCTCGAGGTCGGGCGAGACGGAGCCCGCGACCTTGGGCGAGACGGAAACCGCGTCCTTGGGGTCGGGCGAGACGGAGCCCGCATCCAAGGGGTCGGGCGAGACGGAGCTCGCGGCCTCGAGGTCGGGCAAGACGGAGCCCACGGCCTTAAGGTCGGGTGAGACGGAGCCCGCGGCCTTGGCCGAGACAGAACCCGCGTCCTTGGGGTCGGGTGAGACGGAGACTCGACCCCCAGGGTCGGGAGCCTCCCAGCCCTCGAGGTCGGGCGAGACGAGCCGCCGCCCTCAAGGCGAGACGAGGCGGAGCCAGCGAGGGCGAGACGGAACCCAAGGCCCTTGGGGTCGGGCGAGACGGAGCCCGCACCCAAGGGGTCGGGCGAGACGGAGCCCGCGGCCTTGGGGTCGTGCGAGACCTTTTAATTCGTCTCGAGCCATCCGGGAAGTCAGTGTGGGCGCTAACTTTCTTGCTTTGGGTATCCCTAATATCGATACCCGACAATATGGGTGCGATGTAGCATTCTGTTCAGTTCACGTATCACTAGAATATGTGCCCATTGATTATGCAAATGACAAATGATGACTCACTTAAACCTCACAGACAAACTTCCGTCGCGAAAGTAGTATCCTGTGTTACTGATTGATGTAGTGTTCGCACTGGGCTAGAACAGCTTGTTGTGCATAAGTGAAGACTAGTTGTCCTCATCACAGTGACGACATTTCAACTTTTCATGCTATTAGAAAGACCACTTTGATCAACGTTTTAGGGAAAGAAGAGACTAGGAATGGTGGAAGACAGAATGCCCTTCGGTACAAAGTGTGGTTCTTAAGCATCATAATCAAATGCATTATTAACAGAATTATAAAAAAATTGGTGTGTCCTATTATTAATTGGTACTCCTGTGGGGACCTTGTTATTTGCACTGTGGATAATCGTGGGACACCTTTTCAGATCAGACTAAATGGGATGCTACATAATGACGACAACTGTGCTATGAAGGTTAGCATTTTTGGAAGCTATAACACATATTTTATAGTTGGTTTAATTTCTGTTGCCGACATACTCTTCCTGTCTTCCAACCTTGCCTTATGCCTTTCCAAATTCTAAGTCTTTTCCTTAACAAACTGAGTCCATTGTGAACCTCTTTCTTGTGAATAAGTCTGTAAGTCCCTAGCATGCTAATATTTTCTCCTTTTTGTAGGAAATTGCCAGGCAGCTTTGTTTGGAGCATCAGTTATCATTTTCAAAAATGGTACATTTCCTGCCTAGTTATTATTCTCTCTATTTTTGTAGGAAATTTCATTGTAGATAGGCAGCTCTGATCTCTTCTCTTTTAGGCTTCTTCAGATGACAACACTGAGTTCATGATTGACATGTTACGGTAAGCTTTTACTGAAATAATGCGATAATGGATATTTGTATATTGAGCCATAGTCTTTACTCTCTCCATTTTATTTTATAAGGCACAGCTTGACATGACATGGTCTCCTAAATTATACTTTGACCATCTATTTATTTTATTTTATATTGTTTATACTTATAAACTTATTATAATTGGATAGTAGATTTAGTTACAAATCTATCCATATCAAGTTTGTGTTATCATAATTAAAGTGTTAGTCAAATTATATTGGTCAAAGGTTTTGAAGTTTGAATCTTGATATGCTTGTGCGCCTTATAAAAGAGAATGGAGGTAGTAGTTCATAAGTTTTTAAAGACATTTTTATATTCTCTTCTGCAGGGAGTGTGGACTAGCTCACAAAACAATCCTATTTGTTCTAGAAGAGTTTGACCTCTTTGCTCAGGTCGAGATAAATAGCTGCCTTTTATGCTTTAACTAAACTGAGTTTGTTTCATTCCCTTTTTCATCTATGTCAGCAACCTAAATTTCAATAAAACCATTGTTCATGGCACATATGGCTAATGGCATAACATGACTATTGCTACGGTCAGTTTTGACATGAGAAAAATACTTATGTTCATGATGTTCTTTACAGGGTAAACAGAGGTTGCTTTACAGCTTGCTTGATGCAATGCAGTCTCTAACATCACAAGCTGTTGTCATTGGTGTGAGTTGCCGCTTGGTATGAACTAAGCCTTCATATTTACTTGTATTTACCAATAATATAAACTTCAGGCCTGTCAGTTGTATATAATTGATTTCTCGTTTTGTGTTGAATGCCACTTGATTTGTATGTCTGTCAGATGTCACTCTTGATTGGTCTTTCAAAAAAAAAAAGATGTCACTCTTGATTATGTAATAGTGATCATGCAGTAACATATAAAGTAGTCATATTGCAGTAGCATCACATATTATAATATTTTCTTAACAGTGGCATTTCATTTTTTAGGATGCAGATCAACTCCTAGAGAAAAGGGTTAGATCCCGGTTCTCTCATAGGAAGCTTTTATTTATTTCTCCTTCACTGGATGATATACAACGGTATATGCTTTCTCCAGACCTTTTAGATAAAAAACATGAAATGCTCTCAAATTCCCTTATCTAAGCCATCTTTTGTTAACTAACAAAATGCAGGTTGTTGGAACATTTGCTTATACTGGCCAAAGACTCAGGTTTACCAGCAAAGTATATCACCGATTATAACTCAAGACTTACTGTATCCTTTCTGAAACCTGACTGTTATGGGGCATTTTGTTTAACCTTTTTCCTTTATCTCATCTTAGTTGAATACTTAGCTATTAATGACATATAATCTTGTTAAACGAAACAAAAGTGTTTGCTTGCTGATACGGAAACATGGTAGAATTTAGCCAAGAGCATAATAGATCTGTATTGTATTTTTTTCAATCAGTTCCCTAGGATTTTTTTTTTGTTCCATAGTGGAGAAACAAAAGGGTGAACAAATTAAGCAGCACAGCTGCAAAAGATTGCACAATAGAATTCTCTTATCCTATACACCGCAGAGCATTTTTAGTGATAAGAAATTCAAAGGATGTCTCAACTACCTCATGGATGCTGATGCAACAACAAGCAACATTCTAAGATTTCTGTAGGTCTTAGCAGCTTTTTGGTTCTTTCTTCATAACATCAATAATTAATCATCAATATAGCTCAGCTGAATATTTACAAGCAATTCTTTCAGTTTCAGAGCTGTGTCATATATGGACATGGAATCTGGATTCCTGCCAATAGAAAGCTTCCTAAAGGCCCTTTCTTCCATGCAGAGGCAACCCAAGATGGACAGCCTACAAGGTATATTTTGTTGGCTAGCCTTAAGTTTTATAGTGTGTGTGTGTGTTCACTAAATGCAAAAGATGTGGATTTTCTTTGTTCACCTATTCTCTCCATTTCTCTTCTGCACAGCACAATAGCGACCAACATGATTTGCTTATTTTCTCACAAACTTGTTCTTATTTTTGTCATTTTGTGTTAGAAAATCACATTGCAATGTAGTGATGACATTTTAATGGAATGAAAACTTTGAAGCAGACCTCTCGATTTTGGAATTGTACATTCTTGTGTGCATGCACAGACTAGAAGATAAGGAGCAAAGCTCATACAACTTCACCAGCATAATGAAAGGTAGAGACTGGTCCCCTCCCTCCTCTAGTCCCCTTGTTGGACAGAAAAGTGAACTGAGGTGAACTATTTGTCAGAATACAGATCCATACAAGACGCATATAAGACTTCTGATAAATATGCAAGCACTGTTTGTTTTAGGGTAAGCACTACCATCACCGACAATCAGTGGGCCTCCTATCACATTAGATATTCAAAACTTATACACTTGTTTGTCGCAGGCCTTTGAGCATCTTTTGGATCGAGAGCTGATCAGTTTTGGTGACAATAGAGGGAGAAACCAGGCGCTTGAATACCGACCTGTTAAGCTCCTCATATCCTCCCGCGAGCTTGCTCAGTCCCTCAAGTTGAACACCACCTGCCCTGTGAGTCACTGTCCATGTGATTGGATGTTAGCGATTTCTTCTATTACTGTCTGTCATTGTTGTTCTTTAATATCGTTTCCGTAATACAGTGACTGTCATCGTGTTACAACTTCCTGCTAATGGATATCGTTGTTTTGCTTTTTGTAGGCTGTACTACAGAAGCTGTTTGATCGTGAAAGATACATGTAGAAACTCTTCTCAGCTAGCCGCGCTTCACCGACTTGAGTCGCCGCTTTCCTGTTTCATCACTGGGCTAATTTCGCTGTCAAGTTCATGTATGTGGACTCGTTGTCAGGTCGGTGCGTTGTTCTGTAAAACAGCGATGGTATTGGTATCTGTCCACTGTTCGTTGGAAAGGTGTGGGTCGTGTGGCCAACTGCCTAGGTTGATGCGTTGTCTTGTAAAACGGCGATGGTATTTTGTTTTGCTTAAATTTCTGAACTATGAAATTGTAGATAGATGTTTGATACCATGTTATATTTTGCTCCACGCAATACAAGCAAATGTGATGAAATTTGTCATTGGACAATTTACAAGCCTATTCAATTTAGATGAATTAAAAATAAAAGGTAAACCTGTCTAGTTCGGATGAATAAATACAAGTGAGGAGAGTGAGGAGACTCATCACTCGACGTCAACCAAACAAGACTACATACAGAACTAAAAGTTACCAAAATATTGCCCGTTTCTTCACTGTGCAAATCTGAAGTATAATAAAAAGAGAAAATGTAGCTTTGATGACATGCTATATTCACAATGGATCTACTAGTAATCTGAAAGGACTAAGCTTTTACACTCCACATAGATGCTCAGCAATCTACAGCTGAAGCGCCATGATCATAAACACCAATGTACATGTGTACATATATAGAATATGGTAGAAATGCTCTGCTAGAATAGTTTAATGGTTCCATTGAACAAAATGCAAGTTATTTAAGAACGGCCCGTAAACCCTTCAAATTATAGGGGTAATAATGGGCAGACTAAACTTTCATGGCAGACAATAGGAAAGAAATGCACATCTGGCGGAGTGTCAATGCGCATGGTGTAGATGGTCTCAAACGCTGTAGTCTTAGGGTTATAGTAGCCCAATGACCGACCTGTGTCGAGCAAAATCCGTCCATCTTTTGGATTATCAACCAATGGCGTAGTGCCCGCTGATAAATTGTCAAGCAATATATGATACTACATCGACCAGATGCCAAAATCTTTCATCATCCACGTCAATCATCTTCCTGCTTTGGTCTGAACAAGCAACACAAAGTGCACCTTGAAGCTGGAGAATGGTCGTATGTCCTCCACTGCCGTGACTGCATGGTGGACCCTGCAACACTTTTTTTTTTCCGCGAGCGTGCTCTTGTGACACGTATTTCATTAAGCAGAAGTAGAGCTTGACTGGTTACAACATCCCTAAGTAATCCATACATTACCGTGGAAGGATGGAAGCCAACACGACATAAATAAACATAACTTAAATTACATTACATAAAAGTTATGCAACCAATTGAGCAGGTGTCAATGAGACTAGCAAGCCTCCTCGAACATACACTCGAACCCCGCCACATCAAACTTCATAAGCGCGAAGTGCGGTCCTTTTTGCGGAGTCGAGCGGGTCCTGGAAAGACCGCTGAAAGTCTACCACTACCTGGTTATCCGACGGCTATGAGGCGGTGGGTTCCCACTTGGACACAAGCACCTTCTGCGCTTGAAGGGTGGCGTTAGGGGCCCGAGAGGCACACTTTGCCGCCAGATGCGTGCTACGACGGATGGTGACCGGCGACGGAGAGCGACGGGTTCGATGTCGGGGTGGCGCCTTGAGAATAGGAGTCTTCAGCGGGGTGGAGACGCGCCTAGCAAACTCCCTGGCGAGGACCGAAGGAGAAGTCGGCATAGAGGTAGGTGGCCGATCATCACCATCCACCCCGCCGCCTCAGCATCCGCGAAGCTGAGCGGAACTATCCGTAGTGGAGAATGGGTGTCCGCCAACAATGCCTGAACCTCCAGAGAGGCCGCAGTCGGAGTAGACGGGCGCCCAAGCACTGAAGCACTCGCTGATCGACTGACGACAAGCGAGGCAGCGAGCTCATCGAGCATCGGGTCGACCCAAACGGGAGGCGCAGCGCCCTCGCACAGCGCCACCGCGAGCGGATCAGACTCATGGGAGCAGCGTGCGATAGTAGAAGTAGCGACGTTGCCAGTCGAGGCAATGTTGATCTCCCTCGGCGTCGACGACGGAAGCCGTTGGTGCCCCCCACAGCCACCTACGCGGCTCCGTCAGAGCCACCATGTGGCGCGTGCAGGGACGGCCGTGACCTGCCACCCCTGCTTCCGACGTTGTCGCCGCGGCACGCCTGGGCCACTTGCAGTCCCTAGCGAGGTGACGGTAGCCGTGACAGTGCAGACAACGTCGTGGCAATCGGCAGGTCGCTACTCGGTGTGAGTAGGAAAGATAGTTAAAACACCTGCCGTGTAGCTCTGCCAGGATCTTCCGGGCCTGTGGAAGCTGCTTCTCGGTCGAGGCGGCCGTAGGTCATGTCTCCTGCCGTTGGAGAATCTCACGCCACCCATCAGCGTCGGGGGCGGAGACCCGACCACGCCGGCCAAGGCATTGGCAGGCCGAGACGTGGCCCTCCACTGGCCGAGCTGGTAGGACGCGCACTAGCTGTGGACACGGCCGTCTGCGACTCCGCTGTCTTCGTCCATGTCCTGCCGTCCCGTGCCCGCTCCGCCACGACCCGAAGCCACAGTTGAGACCCTGCAACACTTCAAATCCGTCGGTCTTGACGTTGAATGCCACGACCTCGCAACCCGCAAGAACTGGTCCGAGGTTAGGATCTACCATCCAGTAGATCTTGCCATCGACGAACGTGGGTGGCGTGCCAGCATTTGGTCTAGAAGGAGGGTCTATTGGACGCCATAGCTTTTCATTCACATAACGTGCTGTGCATTCCAGTTCATAATGCCTTGTTTCCAGGTTCTTCTCTTTATAGATGATACGCACCAAGATATGCTTGTTGATCTCCATGTCGAACCCCAAACCAATGCGACCAGCAAAGAAGGTACCGTCGTTTCCTTCAAGTGGCATATCTTCATAATAACCTATAGTAGGATTGGATACAAAGTCCCCGAAATTGCTGCTCCCCACATTAAGGCCGTGGCAAGGCTGGGAGCATACAACACCATCTTCCGGCTGTAGTGCATCTTCGTCCTTGCATTTATCCATATCCAGATAGAAGCCGAAGCGAGGATCAATAACGAACTTGATCCGCAGGCTCCTTTTCATGTTTGCATGGATAGCATGTGACCGGATAAAGCAGTCACTCATGATCATTCCGTGCCACTCCCTGCAAACCAATCTCAACTCCATAACAGAGTGTGTTGGCAGCCAGTTGAGGATGTCGAACCAAGCTTTAGCTCTTAGAGATTGAGAAGAGCGTGTCCTCTATTGTGCAGCCCACGGGCACGAGGCTCTCCTCAAATAGTCCTATTGCGGCTATGCCGTTATCCTCACAGCTTCCAATGATTGTATCATGCGGTGTGAATAAAATCTCTGGGGCGCCGCCATCCTGCAGGTCTACTGCCAACACCTTGCAAGCGCCTGTCCCAAACATGATCTTTTTCCCACCATTGTTGTTTGAGGAATATACACATAGTGGGGCAAACCAAAGTGACTCCAGCAGCTTGCGTTCAGATTTCGGCCAAGCTGTTCCATCAATGCAACGCAACTTCATCCACCGCTCTTTGTTGCGACGATCTCTCAAAAGTCAAAACCCAGATGTGGTAAAGATCTTCACTGTCTGGACGATCTCTGTAGCATAAACACAAATACCCGTTTAGCTCAGTCAGCAAGGGTTCTGTCTTATTCTCGAATCCAGGTGGTGGTGGCAACGAACCGAAGGTCTCATCGCTGATGTTGATGGTAGTGATGCCACCGTCACAACATAAGAAGTGCAGATACCCGTTTAAGAAGACAGCTGTGTTCTTCTCCTTCACTGAGCACAAGGGAGGGGGGTTTTCAGCACTAGGTCTCCAATAACTAGGTGTGCCGAGGACCAAGACCTCACAGCCTGTCGGCGTGTACTTGCCATCCCAGTTGGAGAACAAGCGCGCTACTTTATATACCTTGCTCATTGCGCAGTAACCAAGGCCATATCCCTTCGGTAGAAGGGTAATTCTAGGCCGTCTCTTCGAAAAGTCATCTTCAACGGCGCCTCGCTGTCGGGGAGAGCGAGGGACTCGCCCGTGGAAGGGTTGCACACGAAGTAACCACCACCGTCAGTCGCCCGGATTAGAACCAGGCCGCGGCAGGGCTTGGTGAGGGGCACGGTCTCTCCTCCCCCAAAATCATCGCGCATGAGCTTCTCGACCGCGCCACTGCCACTGGGCCGCCATGAATAGATGTAGCCGTCGTAGGAGGACCCTACCGGGGAGAGGAGCAGCTGAGGGTGTCCCGGCTTGTTGGCATGCCACGCGTGCAGGTCCACGAAGTAGTCCGATGAGAGCATGGCGCGCCACGCGCGGGACAAGCAGCGGCAGTGGCCCACGGACTTGGCCGGCAGCCGGGCCAGGATCTCCATGAGGACCTCGTCGGGAAGCGTCGGGTTGTCCTGACTGTCCCCGCTGATACCTACTCCACGATACCAGTCTCCCGCTTGCCGAACAGCGGAATAATTAACGGCGCTTGATAAGGAAGGAGACACGGCCGGCGGTGGGGCTCCAAATAAGACAGGAAACAATATCGAGTCCGACACGGTAATATAATGGACTTCGATCAGGTCTTCAATGATCAGTACGTACCTGAAAACTAGTTGAAGCAACAGGCAAGCAAGTCACGTCTGCAATTCTTCTGGAAATATGAATTGAAGGTCAAGACAAAAATCCGACTATTGTGACGCTTATTATCAGGTCTCATTTTCCAGAAGAAAATTACACTGGTAATGCTTTCTGTAGGGCGTCCAGACGGCCGAACGCTGCCAACAGAAAACCGACCTGCTCCCCTGCTCTCTCATCTCTGCGACTGATAACTTTTCCACTCCACCCATTGCGGTGTTCACCGCGCCATCCGCCCCTCCGCCTCCTGTCACGGCATCCACTCGTGACCGTGCCGGGCGGCGCGAAATCTAGGCCGCCATAGATCCCATCCCATCCAAGCTTCCTGTTCTAGCACCCACCCGACCTCTACGTCATCGTCACTGCCGCACCGTACCTCATCCACCAAAGCGACTTGCCGCGGTCTGCTCGTGTCGCTGCTCCGCGCGCCCGCCCTGCTGCCGTTGCTCCTGCTCCACCGCTTGCCCCGCCCGACGACGCTGAGAGGCGCCGCCAGCGCAAGGAGAAGTGCCGAACCCTGGCACGGAAGCCCATTCGGCCTCGCCTCCTGTTACAGCTGTGGCGCCCCGATGGCGATGCAGACGGCGGAGGAGGCTGCACCGAGATATGATGCATATTACAAGTGTACATTTCAAATGTTCTAGAGGTATATTTTAAGTGTTTCACACGTGTCGGTGTTTCGAGTTATCAAGTAGTAAATTTCTAGTATTGCGTGTCTGGTTCGGATGGTGTGCTTAGAGGACACGAGGTTTATACTGGTTCGGGCAGAAAGTCGCTACGTCCAGTTCGTCGCTGCTGCTCATGTTACTAGCACTGAAAATTTGTAGTAGGGGTTAAAAACGAGCGAGAGAGGAACATATCCCAAATCTCTGATGTGTGTGTGCTCCTAAAACGTGTTAGGGCATGCGTTTTGATGTCTACAGCCATGTAGAGTGGTCAACCGCCCCCTTTCTG